>CAWUFW010001678.1:342500-1542500 GCA_963921515.1 Calotriton arnoldi | reverse complement strand
CCAGGGCCCATGTAGAACAGGATCACTCTTTGTTGCCTGAACACATTTGTATGTTCCCTCTGGATTTATGTTTTTCCTTGAATGAGGTTATAAGTGCTATAAATGATAGTGCTGCAGGCAAAGCCCCCGGTCCGGATGGAGTCCCTGTGGACGTGTATAAATCTAATCTTCCGTTCTGGGGTCCACTACTAACTCATGTTTTAAAAGCTTGCTGCCAACAGGGCCTGATTCCCTCGTGGTCGGATTCCATAGTGGTCCCAATATTTAAAAAGGGGGATCGCAATAATCCTACTTGTTATCGACCGATCTCCCTTTTGGACTCCTTTCTTAAAATAACCGGGCATATCATTTTAAATAGGTTACAGACCTGGGCGGAAGAGAGAGGTGTTCTCTCTAAATTGCAATATGGCTTCCGTCAGGGTCTGGGGACCATAGAACAGGGGATGAATTTAAGCCTTGTGATTGGCAAATACACGCAAGCTAAGCAAGGAAAATTATTCTTAGCTTCTGTGGACCTCAGCTCCACTTTTGATTGCGTGAGGCATGACAGATTGTGGAGCATATTAAAGGAAATGGGTGTGGATTCTCCCCTCATACTTTTTATGAGACAGTTGTATAAAGACGCTGGTGCAAGGGTTCGGTTTGGAAAGCGGGGCGATTGTACAGCCAAATTTCCTATCAGTAAAGGTGTGAGGCAAGGCTGTGTGCTCGCCCCATTTCTTTTTACTTTATATATTAACGACTTAGGACAATTTTTAACTGAACAATGCCAGGATCTCCCTTTTATAAATAAACAACCTGTGCCCGCACTGCTATATGCAGACGATGCGGTTTTAATGGCTCGTACCCAATTAGAATTGCAGAGAGTTTTAACCAGTTTTACTGTGTTCATGGGTTCAAGGGGTCTGAAAGTGAATATATCAAAAACTTACATAATGAAATGTGGTAAAAACAGTGCTAGATGTCGTGATATTTTCATTGATAATACTAAAGTGGAATGTATTAGTAGTTTTCCATATTTAGGCATCCAATTTGACTATCGTGGGACTTGGGTACCAGCTGTGCGGGCGAGAAAACTGATGTTTATTAGGACTATCGGTGCACTGTCCAACTTTGCTAGAAGACTGGGCAGAAGGCCAGAGCTAATACTAATATATAAAGCTAAGTGCCTATCCACAGCAATGTACGGAGCGGGCATTTGGGGTACACGGATGTGCACTCGCTACAATTAATAGAAAATGCATTTACAAAATACTTATTGGCTGCTCCTAATAGCACGGCCAACTTTATTTGTCATTCGGAACTCGGGCTGTCATGCATTACAGACCTGATTAAAACTGAACCGATTTTATTGTGGCACAAGGTATGGGCCTCTGTGGATACTAATTTTAATCGTGATGTTGTCAGGGACTGTTTAGGGATGTCTAGGGTGACCGCTATCCCGTGGTTAAATGATATAAAAAAGTTCACGAGTGATATTGGCCACCCTGAATATTTTGAAAGTCCTGACAGTATTGTTGCAATTCCGAGAAAGGCATTAAAAGCAATTTGTTTAGCACATTTACAAACTATTAGACTTACTCTGGAGATTGTTAAATCTACAGTACTGGACAATCAATTAATGTTATCATGTTATGCCATCCAGCCATATTTAGTTTGTGTACCTGGGAGCTATGATAGGATGCTCCTAACTCGATTCCGTTTGGGGTCCTTTCACAGACTTATAAGCTTCCCAACTACTAATGATTGGTCCAAAAATGTGGGTGTTTGCCCGTGTGATGCCATATCGCAACAATCTACACTGCATATTACCTTATTTTGTAAGTTTTCTCTGTACCCAAGAAAAAGATTTTTAAAACCGATTTAAAAAAAGATGGGTTTGAGACAATGTCGCACAGCGTTCCTAGCGTTACAGATTTTAGAGGGTGAGTTGACTATGTTATCTGTTGCTTCTTATTTGAAAAGTGTCATTAATTATAGAAAATCTATGGGGGTATTTGACCCCTGATTATTTTTAACTATCAATGTAATTCTCAAATGTTTTTACAGTGTTTTTAAATGAATGTTTAAAATCGTGCTTTTATGATTTAGTTCTTAAATCGAATAAAGCTATGTTTGTTTGCATTTGCACATAACCAACAGTAATACAGTGTACGCACTACAAAAGGACACCACACCAGTTTAGAAAAATATCCAATATTTTTATATACTTAAGACAAGACCAAAAACGATAAAAATCCACAAATACAGTACTTAAAAATCTTCAGTTATCAAAATATGCTTGAAAAACAGTTCCTTGAAGTCGATAGCTCCGTCCGGGGCTATCACGGCGTCGTGGACAAACAAATCCAAACAGTTCTGGCTGATCACGCAGCGCCGCGGGCCAGCTACAGTGTCGGGAAGACCCGCAAACAGTACCTTTTAGAAATGCAGGGCGTCGGCGACCTCTCCTTGAGTTTCCAAAAGCACGGCGTCCGCAGGCGTCGGTTCCGGAGGTCGGTGCAGGAGTCGTCGGGCCCTAGAAGTCACATACGTTGCAGATCGAACTCCTCTCTGTTGAAGTCAGGAGCGCTGGCGTCGGTAGGCGTCGGGTGCTGCGGTGCAAAGTGCAGCGGTGTGGCGTGCGGTGCCCTCAGGTCGCGGTGCAACCAGCGGCTCGGTGGCGGCGTCGTCGGTGAGACCAGGGTCGCGGTGTGAAGTGAATGTGGTGCTCGTCGCGGTGCTGGCAGGTCGCGGTGCAAGCAGCGGCATCGTCGTTGCTGAAGCGCTGTCGTCGGCTGACGAACGGGAGTCGATGGCGCTGGCGTCGGTAGGCCAAGGCTGCGGTGCGGGATGAGGGCAGTGCGTCGTGTAACTTTACGAGCGGTGCCCTTGAACCACGGTGCAAGCAGCGGCATAGATTTCGGCGTGGAGCGTCGTCGTCGGGGATACCAAGGCGTCGTCGTGAAGCGGTGCGGAGTGCAGTACCCACAGGTCGCGGTGCGAGCAGCGGCTCGGTGGCAGCGTTAGCAGGCGTCGTCGGTGAGACCAGGGTCGCTGTGCGGCATTGCGGCGGTGCCCTCTGCGGTACCTTCAGGACACGGAGTCGGCAGCGGCGTCGTCAACATCGTCGGGTTGCTTCGTCTTCTATTGCAGCACAAAACACACAGTCCCCAGAGCTGAGGGCAGAAGAGCTTGAAGTCTTTGCTGTTCCTGAGCCTTCTTGAACAGGGGGCAAGCTCTACCTCAAGCCCTTGGAGAAACTCACAAAAGTAGATTGCAGAAAGTTCAGTCCAGTCCTTTCACTGCCCAAGACAGAAGCAGTCACTGCAGGCCAACACAGCAAAGCACACAGCAATGTGGTAGTTCCTCCTCACAGCTTCTCCAGCTCTTCTTCTTCTTGGTAGTCTTTTTGGTCCAAAAGAGTTCTAAAAGTCAGGGGTCTGGGCCCCAATATTTATATCCCAAAATCCTTTGATCTCTTAGGCAGAGAGTGTCTGTGCCCAGCCAGAACCAGTTCTGCCTTCTCTGGTGTGACTTCCTGGCAGGAGGTGGAGACGGCATGGTCAGAGGCAGACCAGGCCCTTTGAGGTGCAAGGAAATCTCCTCCCTCTTCCCCAATTGCAGCCCAGGTCTATTCAGCCCTTTCCTGACCCACCTAGACTATCTGGAGCCATTCCTGCTCCCCAGCCTTCTGTCATCCAAAACCCAGACAGGCAATCCACTTTCCAGCAGAGGCACACGGGATGACTGAGCAAGAAAATACCTACTTTCTAAAAGTGGTATTTTCAAACACAGAATGTAAAAATCATCTTCACTAAAAGATGCATCTTTAGATTCTGAGTTCAGGCATACTAAACTTTATTTTCCTACCTAATTCCCCGGGCCAGTTATGTTTATAAGATGTTATAAACAAACTCCCCATTCTGTCCTATGGGGAACAGGTAGCCTTGCCATAGCGAAAAACAAAATAGGCCGTAATTCACTATCAGGACATGCCACACACACCAGGGCATGTCCTACCTTTCACATACACTGCACCCGGCCCACAGGGGTACCTTGGGCCTACCTTAGGGGTGGCTGACATGTAAGAAAAGGGAAGGTGAGGGACTGGCAAGTGTGTGCACTGGCCAAGTCGACATGGTAGTTACAAACTGCGCGCAGACTCCGCAATGGCGGGTCTGAGTTACCTTTTCAGGGCTACTCACGTGGGTGGCACAATCAGTGCTGCAGGCCCACTAGTAGCATTTGATTCACAGGCCCTGGCACACTCAGTGCACTTTACTAGGGACTAACAAGTAAATCAAACATCCAATCATGGAAACACCAATCCATAACACAATTTACCACAGGAGTACTTGCACTTTACCACTGATCAGCAGTGAGAAAAGTGCGCAGAAACACTACGCCAGCACAAACAGAGTCAAAACCGGGAGGTCAGAAAGCAAAAACTCAGGGGAAACACGCCAAAAGATGCCAAGTCTAACACATGTCCCCTCCAGCTGAAGGGTAGGGAGAACTAGCCACCCTCCTGGGAGTTCTCTTCACTAAGGCGGAAGAACCTGGACAGACCATCTGCATTGGCGTGTTCTGTGCCAGGACGGTGTTCCACCGTAAAGTCCATTCCCTGTAGGGAGATGGACCACCTCAGCAGTTTTGGATTCTCACCCCTCATTTGCATCAACCATCTGAGGGGCCTGTGGTCTGTCTGAACCCGGAAGTCAGTCCCAAACAGGTATGGTCTCAGCTTCTTCAGTGCCCAGACCACAGCGAAAGCTTCCCTTTCTATGGCACTCCACCTCTGTTCCCTGGGGAGTAGTCTCAGGCTAAGTAAGACTACAGGCTGGTCTAGGCCCTCTTCGTTCAGTTGCGAGAGCACCGCTCCCACTCCATGCTCTGAAGCATCAGTCTGCACGACGAATTCCTTGGAGAAGTCGGGGGCCTTTAGCCCGGGTGCCGTGCACATGGCGGCCTTCAGGGCATCAAAAGCCTTCTGGCAGGACTCAGTCCAGATCACCTTCTTGGGCTGCTTCCTGGAAGTCAGCTCTGTTAAGGGGGCAAGAATGGTGCCATACCCCTTAAAAAACCTCCTGTAGTACCCGGTGAGTCCTAAGAAGGCCCTCACCTGTCTGGGTCTTGGGGGGCTCACAAGCCAGAATGGTGTCAATCTTGGGTTGTAGGGGCGCCACCTGGCCGCTTCCTACCTGGTGTCCCAAGTACACCGCTGAACCCTGCCCGATCTGGCACTTACTGGCCTTGATCGTGAGGCCTGCCCTCTGCAGCGCCTTCAACACTTCACCGAGGTGCTGCAAGTGTTCTTCCCAGCTGGAACTGAACACTGTGATGTCATCCAGGCAGGCGGCACTGAAATCCTCCAGCCCAGCCAACACCTGGTTGACCAACCTCTGAAAGGTGGCAGGGGCATTCTTCAACCCAAAGGGCATCACCCGGAACTGGTAATGTCCTTCTGGGGTTGAAAATGCTGACCTCTCCTTGGCCCCATCGGTTAAGGCAATCTGCCAGTACCCAGACGTTAAATCAAACGTGCTGAGGAACTTGGCAGCTCCCAACCGATTAATGAGCTCATCAGCTCTGGGGATGGTGTGTGCGTCAGTCCTGGTGACAGCATTGAGCCCACGGTAGTCCACACAAAACCGCAGTTCTGAAGTGGCACTGGGTGCAGCAGCCTTTGGGACCAAGACCACTGGGCTGGCCCAAGGACTGTTGGAAGGCTCGATCACCCCTAACGCCAACATCTTAGAGACCTCCTCTTTAATGCTGGCCTTGACCCGGTCAATCAACCTGTAAATCTTGTGCTTCACAGGAGGGCTGTCACCGGTGTCCACGTCATGGGTACACCAGTGAGTAACACCTGGGGTCAGGGAGAACAGTGGGGCAAACTGTCCCAACAACTGGTGACAATCGCTCTGCTGTTCTGGGCTCAGTGTAGGGGAGAGGATCACACCTTCCACTGACCCATCGCGCTCCTTGGTAGACAGGAGGTCAGGGAGAGGTTCACTCTCCTCTTCCACCCCATCATCTGTCGCCAAGAGCATGCTCACTTCGGACCTCTCGAAGTGGGGCTTGAGGCGGTTCACGTGGAGGACCCTCAAAGGGTTCCTTGGAGCCCGCAAATCCACCAGGTAGGTGACATCACTTTTGCGCTCCACCACCTCAAATGGCCCAGTCCACTTGTCCTGCAAGGCACAAGGTTCCACTGGGGCCATGACCCACACTTTTTGCCCAGGTTGAAATTCAACCAGAGCGGCATTCTGGTCATACCACTTCCTCATTTCTTCCTGGCTGGCTTCTAGGTTCGCCTGCGCGAGTTTCCTGAAGCGGGCAGTTTGGTTTCTGAAGGCCAGCATGTAACTAAACACATCCTGGGGAGCTTTCCTGGGAGCTGCCTCCCAGCCTTCCTTCACCAAACTCAGAGGTCCTCTCACAGGGTGACCATACAGAAGCTCAAAGGGACTAAACCCAAGAGACTTCTGTGGTACCTCCCTGTATGCAAAGAGAAGGCACGGCAAGAGGACGTCCCACTTACGCCTCATGGATTCTGTTAGACCCTTAATCATGCCCTTCAAGGTCTGGTTGAATCTCTCCACCAGACCGTTACCTTGCGGGTGGTAAGGGGTGGTGAACTTGTAGGTTACACCACACTCCTTCCACAGGGATGTCATATACTTGGATATGAAATCGGTCCCCCTGTCAGAAACCACCTCTCTGGTGAATCCCACTCAGGAAAAGATCCCCATTAACGCCCGGCCCACCACTGGCGCCGTCGTTGTCCTGAGAGGGATTGCCTCCGGGTACCGGGTGGCATGGTCCACCAAGACCAGGATGTACCTGTTGCCCATGGCTGTCTTGGGATCCAGTGGCCCCACAATGTCCATCCCTACCCTTTCGAAGGGCGTTCCAACCACTGGAAAAGGTTGGAGAGGAGCTTTGACCTTCCTCCCACTCTTACCACTTGCCTGGCAAGTTTGGCAAGACCTGCAATATCCATCTGACTGCCTTCGCATTTGGGGCCAGAAGAAGTGGGTGACAAGCCTGTCAAAGGTCTTGTCCTGCCCCAAATGTCCTGCCAAAGGCACGTCATGAGCCAGACCCAGTAGGATGGCCCTGAAGCGCTAGGGTACCACCAGCACACGGGCTGACCCAGGCTCAGCGACCTTAGGCTCACTGTACAGGAGCTCATTCTCCCAGTAGATCCAATGTGATCCGGACTGATCACCAGCTGCCTGGTCTGCAGCCTACCGCCGCAGACCCTCCAGAGAAGGGCACTCCTTCTGCTCCTTGCAGAATTCCTCCCTGGTGGGACCCCCTTCTTGCTGCCAATGGGTCAGCTCAGAGATGTCCCCCAGTTCAGCTACCTGCTCCCCTGTAGGCACTGGGGCGTCCCCCTCAAGGTCCGCCTCCTCCTGGTCCGTGGGAACTTCAGGGCCGGTATCCCGCGCCCCTTGCCCTTTCTCTTGGCAGGGACTTGGGCCACTCTTTCAGGCTCCAAGTCCTCTTGATCACCCTCTCTGGCCGCCATTGACCGAGTGGACACGCATGCCCACTCTGGCAACCCAAGCATCTCCAAGTGAGACCTGAGCTCAACATCCTTCCATAAGGACTGCTCCAGGTCGTTACCTAGCAGACAATCTACAGGCATGGAAGGGCTCATAACCACCCTCAAGGGACCTGAGACCCCCCCCACTCGAAGGGAACCTGCGCCACCAGACACTGGCGCTCTGAATTGTCCACCGCAATGACTTGGTGGAATGCCCCTGGGACTACCTGCTTCTCAGAGAGCAGGTGACACCGGACTGAGGTCACGCTGGCTCCAGTATCTCTGAGAGCCTCTACCCTTTTCCCATTGATGGTCACCCAGGTGCTGTATTTCTTTGTGTTAGGGGGCACTGGGTTTCCTGGGACCATCTCACTGTCCCCTAGTGAGACGAGGGTCATTTCTGCGGGGTCCCCACCCTCCTGTGGGCACCCCTCCTCCCCAAGTGCTACACTAGCCAACACCTTGGACTGCCCACCGGTGGGTGGCTGTGCCTCCTTAGGGCACTTGGGGTCCCCCTTCATGTGACCCACCTGGTCACATGCAAAGCACTTGCGGGGCAGTCTCAGCAAGCTTTCCTGACGAGACCCCTTGTTTCTTATCTCCTGGGGGATGGGAACCTTTACCCTGGGTGTTAGTTTGGGGCCCTTTAGAGAACTCCTGTGTTTTACCCTTCTCCCCCCCACTTTTCTGCTGGGGACCCTGCCCACCTTTGGCTGAGTCTCCCCCATACGCTTTCCTGTGGACCCTGGTACTCGCCCAGGGGTCCGCCTCCATAGCAAGCTTCCTGGGGTCAGTCAGCTTACTATCAACTAGGTGCTGGCGCAGATCTGCAAAACATAGACAAGACAAGTGCTCCCATGCAATCAAATTGTAGAGCCCCTGAAAATCTGTCACATTACTGCCCTTCACCGAGCCATCCAGTGACCTGCAAAACATATCTACACATTCCAAACAAGTGTTGGCATCGGACTTCTTACTGAACCTGAACTGATCCCTGTACTTTTCAGGAGTGAGACCATACTTAGTGAGAAGGGCGTCCTTCATGTCTGGATAGGTGAGGTGATACCCCTTACCCAAAGCTATTAAAGTATCCCTTGCTTCTTCTGGGAAGAGAGGCCACAATCCTGCTCCCCAATTCTCCTCAGCGACCCCATTCATGTGTATCGCTGCCTCGTAACCCTGAAACCACCTTTGTATGTCATCCCCCTTCTTGAATTCTTCGCCTACATTCTTAGGGATGTGCACAATCTTGTCTGCCTGTCTTGACGGGTTGCTGCCACCATCTTGTAGTGTAGTTCCTATTTCCCTAATAGGCTCTGCGCATTGGAATAATATAACCTGTAGGCTTGACATAGGACTGAGGTCGGTATTTCCCTATCGAGTATATTAAACTTAATTACTTGTGCCAGCTAGCTCAGAGGCCACTAGAAACTCCTTGAGAACAAGAAGGGAGTAGTTTCTGGCAACCGCATAAACATGAACACTTTGTTTCCCTTTAGAATCGGAACACGTCTCAGAATCGTGGAAACAATAGATAACAGTTTCACTCAGTCAATCGTGCATGCTTAGTTTCTACAGAGTTACACAGAAACGAAAGACGGGCGTTTCAATAAAAAGGTTTTATTGAACAGTCTTGTTTCTCGTGTAAGAGATATGTGCTGTTTTGATCACAAGACAGTATGCAAGATAAATAATGTACAGCGTAAGCAGTAGAAATAAATAATACTGCGCTAGCATTATCTTTTAGCATATATTCACTTACATAAATAACATGAGCTAAAAATGCGAGTACTCATACGATGCGTCTCTAAGCTAGTTCTACCCCAATGTACCTAACCTGGTGTAGGGAAAGGTAAGAAGTAGGTGGAGTATTCTCTAGTATGGTATACTAAGAGTATGTTAAGTATAGTATGCCAAGAGTCCCTCTAGGTTCTAGTCAGCTCCATACCTTGAGAATGAGAGAGGTGGGAATCTCCTTCCAGGCTCGAACTCTAACACCCCGCGAAGGGAGTCAGAACACTGGAAGCTGGATTCTTCTGCTAGCAGGAATGACAGCGTCTTCTCAGTGCGTCAGGCCGGGATACGGGCTCCTCTGAAGTCGAGGTCTCCTCTGACTTGCTTGGGCGAGGGAAGGTATATTTATACCGGATAGGTGCCTCGGAATGTTAGCATTGACGTGAAGTCGGACAGAGGAAGACGTCAGGAATGAACCCTTAAGGTATAACGGTTCATACATAATAGATGAGTTCTTGGAGAAATCAATAGTCCTGTGCTAGGGTAACTCCCGAAGCTTAAGGGTCTGGTTTCTAAGAACTCGTTGTGACGTTAGGGTGGACGGATGTCGGTGACCATGCCTGTATATGGAGTGCACGGTTAATGCCTAAATAAGGACTGGGATTCTATGCCTATATAAGGGCAATGCAAATTGTGCCTATATAAGGACATGATTCAGGAACACCTATATACGGACACCTAAAGCGGAATACAACACCCACTCCACTTTCGAATGAACGATAATACTAAATGCTAAACATTTAAATGCTAAACATAAAATTGAGTACCACATGTTGCTAAAAACATTTCTAAAAGCATTTAAAAGAAGTTTTTTAAAAATAAACCGTTGAAATGCAATAGGTACTGTACATTTAAAGCATCGTTTTCATTCTACGCATATAATGGAGATAAATGCCACATGAATGAATAAACAAAAATATATGCATATGATGAAATGGTTGCATATCATAGAATTAAATTAAATGTTAGACAAGTAAGGTGACAATGTGTCCCTGAAAGTATTCAAAGAAGTCCGTTTCATAAGACTAGTTCTACTGTAAGCAGATTGTTTTTCGCCATGTCATTTCAAAAATTAAAAAGAAAAAGTTCAATTCTGGGAAAAGTTTGAAAAATATGAAGGCCAAATTTCATTGCTTCCATGGTACACTGTGAGCCGAATCAAAGTCAGTGTATGGGTCTGGTGTAAACATGAGATCATCTATTTCCGTAGCCAAAATATCGTCCACCGAAGTTGGTGACATTTGGAACACGTTCAGAAGGTTAATTGCACAGAGATGAGAAACATCGCCTTCAGCAGAAGATGCAATGTTCGCGTCCGTTGTTACCTGTGTGCCTGTTGATCCATCTCGTACCTCAGCAGCTGCCGGAAGCGTCTGTGAGATCTCAATGAATGCCGTCATCAGGATTGGTAGCCTCTGGGGACAACACAGAGCATGGGCCGTTATCGGGTCCAGCAGAGTATCGACATCCGTTGGCATGACTGATGGGAGTGTTAGACAGGCGTCTAGCACGCATTCTTCACCGCAAAACAGGCAGCGTAGAACAGGTAAGATGCAATCTTACTAGATTGGTCTGAATGACAGGAACCACATTGTATTAAGTTCCCGTAGATGAGGCATGCCCAAAAGCTGTACTATTCGCTCATGGCACTTCCGTTCAAGGAGAGCTTTCTCCACATCGCTCGGAGTGATGTCAGTGAATAGGCTTGCCATAGCGTAGCAGGAGGAATAGAAATAGAATTCCTGCAACAAGTGCTAGAATTAATGGCACACCACCAAACACCGAATGTGCGAAGTTTGGGATGATTCCGAGGACTGCCTGGAAAGGTGCTAATAGTCCGGAACAGATGGTCTTAAATACATGTACAATTCCGCTTGTATCAGACATGTTAAAGATACGTCCTATCATTTCTATGAAATGTATAGGGCAGTTCGTACGAATTAAAGCCTGTATCTCAGCCGAAGTCCTTGCAACTTGTAAATCATAGATTTCTTTGGCCGAGGTCAAAGGCACTGTTTGTTGTATAAGCATGGCTTTCATTCTGCTTAAAGTATCATACCGTATAAAAGAGACATTCAACGAAGGCCACAAAGGCGACTCCCTGACAGTGTCTATTGGGGCAAACAATACTTGCATACAGCAAGTGACCCTGGAGTTGACCGTTACTAGATATGGGATGCCTGGCAACATGCCACAGCAACTCTGATCATTCAACATGAGGTAACCCCCATTAGAAAGTTGGCCAAACGTTGGATTAATCACAGCAGCTGGTGTACCCTGCTGATGGCAGGACAAATTTGCCACAGAACCATTACAAGCCCCGTGTAAAGAAATGTCCTGACAAATTAGTGAACCGCTTAGTGCACTTTCACAGTGTGTACCGCTCAGAAACACTTCACGATCCCCACTCCAACATCTATATGTGTAAGGTAAAGTCCAGGATGTCTTAATGTATTCTTTACCCAACCTTTCATATTTGCCTGCTTGCATTTGTTTGAGGCAATACTGAAACTGAAAAGTAGTCACAGGCCATTTTGCCATGAATAAGCCATTCTGTAGCTGGTTTTTCTGCCACTGTGAATGGTAATTTTTCCAGTTCTTCAATGCTCAGCACTGTATACTTTGCTCCCCTTTGTGCCAGTTAGATCTGTTTATCAGTCAGATTGTATTCTGCAAACAGCCGACGTGTTGATAAAACGCCAAGGCACATAGCCCGCACGGAAAGATTGCAGAGTCCAGCTTAATAACATAATAGAACGTAACTGAGATTGGCCTTGCTGTAACATGGCTAAATCTTGTTCCAGTATGTCGATAGCAGAGGATACAATGCCGTCCAGTGAATAAATTCTGGATGACAAAGTTCTTAACCCTTTGTCGACCACAGTTAGAGTTTTCTCTAAGTTAATATGATCAAGTTCACGTATTCGTTCTGCGGCCTCTACCTGTGACACCTTCCATGCTTCATTATAAGCAGCATAGATGCCGGCATATATGAAACGTTTTTGACGCGGTTTTCTTGGTCCAAGCAAGAATTCCCTAAGGTCTGCGTCTTCTTTAAGTAAAGATAAGTGTTGTTTCACATCCTTAAGTGTGGATTTTTGCAGCCAATCGAGGCATAATTTTCCTACACTGTATGTTGTTACTACCCCCGGATGTTGTCTTTGGACGTATCGTGGGTCTGGCCTGTGAATAGTAAACCCCTGTGTTTTATTCAGGAATCTTCCTTGACAGATGTTTGTGTCTGTGGGCCAGATCAACCATTTTCTCCAATCAGGATTTGTTCTGTTGATTTGTAGTATTGTGTCAACTGTAACCGCTGCCTGTGTATTGTTATCACTTGCAGGTGTTGGTACAGAAGGTGTTTTCATGTCTTTGATCTTGGCTAAACCAAGGCAAGACGTTTGTTGCACAGTGTCATTCAAAAACATTATTTGTTGAGGGATGATACAGGCTCTAAACAAAGCTTCTATCCCCTGCACTTGCCAATCTTTAGTACCCCAGACAGATTTTGTGTCTATTGTGTCTTTCCACAAGTCGAAACCATGTCTAGACAGTTGGGCAATAAATGCTGCAGAGTAAATCTGTTTTGTATTAGTTAACATAATTTTCAGTCCTGTTTTGTTTACATTTTTATAGTAAAATGTTTCTGGATCAGATGTATTGTATCCTGAAAAATATGGAAACTTTTTAGCAAACGTTTTTGAACTACCTTTTGGTGGTGTAGGACAATGCTCCCATTGGTTAAACATAAACACATATCAGGTGTTGCAGATTTATGCAAAAAGTGATGACCATAGTGGTTATAGCAATACAGCTGTTCATAGTCTGATGAACCCTCTAAATATTCATTGTTAGAAAATGCATCAGACCTTTCTAGATCAAACATCATGTCATTTACAGTCTCAAAGTCCCAATCATCAGAATAGGTACTGAACGAAATAAAATCACTTAGTGAAATCTTAAATAAATGTGGAATGTTCAATTGTTCCGTAGGGCCGAATATATCGAAATCTGTTTTGTCCCACACTATACCATCCTGTATAGGAACGGCTGTTATGTTCACTGCTGACAAGTCTCTTGCTTCACGATGGGATGATTTGTGAGGTTTCAAAAGTAAGTTCACATCTTTACTTTCAATGTCCAAATGGATGTATCTGCCATTTATAAGCACGCTCATAGTCATAACCAAAGCTAGCCAAAGCAGAAAGAAAAATATTCCAGAAATAATCCATAGTTCAATCCATGGTGAAACCAGATAAGTCTTTCTCAAAAAATGAAAAAGTCTTGTACTTGCTGTTTATACGTTTTTGATGCTGGCAACGTCTCAGGCTCACTCAGATCCTCAGAAAACGTATCAAAGTTAATGAAATAGCCAGAAGCAGTTCTGTCAATTGTTGGAATTGCATCAGGATTTGTAGAAATTGCTGGAACCAGTTGTTCACTTGTTACATTGGTGTAGACAGGTGTATTTGGACGAACTGTTACTTGAGTTTCAAGAGGGATGAGTTCCATAGCATTGTTGCTCAGTCCATCTGTTACTGCTGAATTCTCGATGGTTATCAGTCTTTCAGTCTGAACCTCTTGGATAGTAGCGAGAGGGGTGCGTCTGCTACTAGGTCGGAGTCCACGAGGCCTACTATTTAGTATTGGCCACATACTGTGGTTTGATGAGGTCGATGGACACAAATCTTTTCTCCTTTTTTCCAGCAAGGGGCGGCAGAAGTACTGTTCTTGTTCCGTGAACGGCTAGGACAGGTACTGGTTGTCTGTAAGAAGGTCCAAATTCCTTATTGTCCGCAATCTTCTCTCTGACTAGATCCCCAACTTTTGGAATCCAGACAGGCCTTGCTGGGACTGCCGGTTTTCCCCAGTGGTGGTTGGCTTCAGGAACACGTTGCTTTGTTTCGATCTTAGTTCATTTAGATCCTGTAAAACAGCCAAACGATCTTTGATATCAAAGGGTTTATTTTCCACCACTGTGCCTTTACATTCGAGATCAGGAACCCACATTCTTGTCCCAAAAAGGACCTCATATGGAGTGACCCCCCCTAGAGAACTTCTTGGCAAATTATTTAATGAGCGTTGGACACCTAAAAGATGTTTGACCCACCCATCACCCGAACCTAATACTCTAGATGTTATAGACTGCTTTATGTCCCGGTTTTTCCTTTCCACAACAGAATTTCCCTCAGGATGAAACGGAGAGGAGTACCGCAATGCTACGCCCAAACTGGCCATGGCTTCTTTGTAAGCCCGAGAGCTAAACGCAGGGCCTTGGTCAGAATATAGCGTGCCTATTGCGTATGTGCCGATAAAGACTCGCACATCTTTTATAACAGTTCGAGCGTCAGCCGAGCGCTGAGGCCATATCCATAGGAACCTAGAGCATGAATCCACTGCGACCATGATATATTTATAGTTACCATCCCTTTGCAAGGGACCGCAGTGGTCCAGGTAAACACAAGCTAATGGTTTGTCTGAAATGAACAGGGGTGTCTGCGCAGGACGTTTCACTGTGGAGACTTTCATCTGTTGGCATATTTCACATTCCAAAACATAGTTTTTGGTCTGTTTCCTAATGCCAGGCTACCAATATCTTTGTTTCAGTAAAGATACTGTTGCAGAAATACCTGCATGGGCAGAGGCTATCCCTTCATGTGCTGCTAGGATTAGTACTAATCTACGTTCCTTGTTTGGAATTACACTATCCCCCACTTCAGGGATTCGAGCAAAAGGAACGTTGTTCGCATCAATTACATAAGAGTACTTGAGTGGAAACTTTTTTGGTAACGCTGCACCACTGCCTTTGCTCGTAGCATTGACAGCCAACATTATCTCACTGTCTATTCTTATTTTTGAACGAGTGATCGCCGCTACGGAAACCGTCTGAACAGCCCCCTTTGCGGCTTCGTCAGCCAATGAATTCCCTGCAACGTGAACGCCATCACGTTGATGACTCAGCGTATGTATCACGTGAGCCTTTGGTAGTTCGTTCTTTAACTGAACTACTTGTTCCCAAAGCGTTTTATGCTTTATTGTGCCACCTTTTGCATCTTTGAACCCATTTTCAATCCAATTTTGTATATATTCATTATACGACTGCACACAGTAGAAAGAATCACACACTATGAGTGTGAGGAATTCGCGATCTGTACTTTCAAGTGCCAGTTTGAATGCTTGTAGTTCAGCTCGCTAAGCTGTACAATCTCCTAGAGATTGAGTTTTAGTGACCATTGGTCTGAAGTTACCATCGCGCATGCGACCTTTAACGATTGCGCACGCTGCACTGTAAGCTTGCTTACTCCCTGTAGCGGGTTGTGCGGATCCGTCAGTGTAAATCATGAATTCATACTGATCGAGAGGCAGAATTTCAGTGGGCAGAGGACATTCATGTTCATATTGCAGGAACGCTTGTGTTTTTAAATCAGGATCAAAAACATATTCAACATCTGTTGCAGCAAGAGAATTAACCCATTGTATCCATCTAGGATGTAATGCTTTAGCATTTGGAATGCTCGCTTTAGTTACCGCCTCTAAAGCCGGTTCTGTGGTTACGACAATAATGCGTTTCCCTTGGGCTAGAGCTCTTTCTTTTGCTACAGCGGTTTGAACTGCTGTCGGTATTTTTTCAGTTGAAGTGAAGTGCATTTCTGCTTGTGTATACAAATGTGATTTGTATGCTATTGGTACTTTTTCACCCTCATTAAATGTTAAGTAGGTGAATCCGCATTGACCCGAAATTATTCGGATCACTAAGTTGCATTGACTTACGCGTGTTTGTAAGTGATTTGTTGCTAACATGTTAGCTTGGAGTGAACGCAAGATATCTGTGCGTTCTTGTGTCCAATTTTTGATTGAAAAATTAGGTTTGATTAATGCGTAGAGAGGTTTAACCCTTTCTGCGTAATTTAGAATGTAAGTTCTTCCAAAATTTAGGAAACCCAAGATGGACTGTAAGTTTTTCAGCGTTTTTGGAGGTTGAAGCAGCGCACACCTTTCTAAAAAGTTGGCTGCCAAGCTCTTGCCTTCACTTGAAAGCTCATATCCTAGAAAAAGGACATTGGGATGGGCAATTCTGGATTTTTTAAAGTTGAACTTATAGCCCTCAGAGGCGAAGCCCAGTATAATGGTGCTCACCCTGTTCAAGTGCCTATCCAGGTCATCGTCTGTCAGATAGATGTCATCGACATATGACAATGCCTCATTATCATAAATTTGTAGTAACTCCGTTACCCTCGCTGAGAATAACCCCGGGCTGTTCTTGAACCCTTGTGGGAGTCGACAAAATTGACGCTGGGTCCCCATTATTGAGAAAGCTGTTAAGTACCTGCTTCCAGGTGCTATGTTTTGACAAAAGAAACCATTTGAGATATCTAATGTGGTTTTATATTTTTTACGAACAATGTTATTCATTAATGCTGTACTATGTACATTTTGCACTGCAAATGTTTTAGAACAAGTGTTTAAGTGTCTGTAATCCAAAACTAGACGATATGAATGGTCTGGTTTGGATACAGGAAACAAGGGATTGTTCATTGAAGAGGTGCATGTTTCAATCACCCCTTGGTATTCAAGTTGATCTAAGATCTCCCTGACCTGTTTTTTAGCTTCTTGCTTTATTGGGTACTGCCTCTGTGCAGTAGGTTCATTTTTAGATGTATTTTATGGTGAGATGAGTCCTCATCCCATCCTACATGATTTTTGTATAATGCTGGGGCCTGGGCAACTGCCCATTTCCTGGCATAAGTATATTTTAGGTGAATTGGAATATGGTTGGAGAAGGCAGGCATAATAATGTCTTCACCATGTGGGCACTCCCTGACAAATTGTGGTGGCCAGTCTTTTTCAGCTAGAAGTATATCATAACCCTGTGAAAGTTTTTCCCAAAAGAGTGTTTTCACCTTTCTCGGTATGTCTCCCTCCATTCGGAGTGTTATTTCATATAACCTTTGTGGAGTACTAACCCTGGTGTCTACAGTCTCAACTGTAATGTACTCATTCAAGTCCACTATCTCCAGAAGTTCCTTCAGGTTCTGGCGAGCTATTGTGACTTCTGCCGCACTGTCCAGCATTGTCTGAGCCCATTCTCCATTCTTGAGCTGTGTTCTCAGTATCCTCGGCATGTCTGATCTTCAGACCTGCTACCTTCTTTTTGAGAATTGAGGTTTAGATTTATTTTTCGGAACGTGTTTGTCGTCTTTCGATTTCACGCGTTCTTCTCTATGTTCTGACCGTCCTCTTCTTTCCGATGTCTGTGACGATATCTGAAAGGTACGAGAGGAACGTGTATCAGTATCTTGATACCTGTCAGGCTTTTTCAAATTATCCCTATTCCTGAGGTTATACCTCCTTTCAGAGGGCTCCTTTTGAGGAGACCTACCTCGGGATTGAGAACGTTTCTCGTTTGAATTTTGCTTATTAGTTTCCCACTTCTTTTTAGAAGATGTAGGAGTTTGTTTAATAGAGTCCTTCTCAGGACTTTCAGATAGTTTTGCTTCAATGGTCTTCCACCCAAACTATCTCTGCCTAATTCTGCATAAGATTGTTCTATTATTCTGGGTAGTTCTGTTTGATGTTCTGTAACATCGAATTCCCTTAATCGTTGGCAGATCGCCACTGCTGCTGCCTCCCCTTTAATATTAGATAATATTATTGTTGAGACCTGGTCGAAATTTTTCAGTAATTTCATACCTAAATTCAGAGCAGGCTCTGCCCCGTATTCGTTTTGAATTTGTTTCAGGACATCTGGTATTACTGCAATTGATGGAACACCATGTGTTTTAGTATAGATAGCAGCAAAGACTGAGCCCCAAGTGGTGCAGTCTTCTAGTTGTGGTGTGATCCCCATTGGTAAACAGATTGTTAGGATTCTGTGTTTCTCATAAGGGCTAGTATTAGGAAATACTGCTTCGATTTGAGTAATTTTTTGAGCTATCCAGAATGGAATTTGCTCACGTTTTGTGGGCATTTTACCCATGACTGCATATAAAGTCTGTGGTGTAATTTTTAGTGTATTCCCCTGTTGAGGGGTTTGGTTTGGAATGGTCAATGGTGGTTGGACTGTGAAAGTCCGCATGACATATTGGACCAATTGTCTGTAGATTTTGATTAACTCTGTAAGTTGAGTAAGTAATCCCTCGTCTGACATTATATTGATGTCAGGATGAGGTGTGTAGCCGGCTAGAATCGGCCATGTTGCTCCTGGTCTACCTAGTGGACCGAGCCTGGTAATGTTTCTGTGATGTTTTAGGGCGCCTTTAAACCACAGCTGATGCTCCTGGTATGTTAGTGGAATTTCAATATCCTCGAAAGGAATATATTCGTCTGGTGGTTCATCTTCTTTGTAGAAGTGAAGCAGTTTTGTTACTGAATTTGATTCAGGGAATACTATCCATGAATAGAATACCTCTGTCTGAAAGGATTCGTGTGCCTCTATCTCAAAACTGCTCTACCGCCTCTTGGTGGTAGGCCATGTTTTATAAGTTTTAGAGTGATGGCTCTTCTTAAGTTCGGATGGATGTCTATAACACCCTCCTCGGTTTCATTTAAACCTGTAATGTTAAAAGCTGTTACGACTGGTTGAGCCGCAGCTCCACCGGTTTCGGTGGCATTGCCCCCGCGTGTGGACATTTGTTTTTTGAAAAATGTAGAACAAGTTTCAAGGAAACAAAAGATAAGGTGCACAATATTTTGGAACACTGTATCCTTCAACGTTGAACAAACCAAACAACTAATATATAGGGATTTTTGTCCTATTTAGTTTTGGCGGATATTTAACCCTACCCACTCCAGACGTCTTATGGAGTATGTGAGTAGGGGTCTCTGAGAAAAGCACGACTGAGTTACTCAGAATCTAGAGTTAAATTACTGCCTTACCAAACGTTTGGGCGCCATATAGTGTAGTTCCTATTTCCCTAATAGGCTCTGCGCATTGGAATAATATAACCTATAGGCTTGACATAGGACTGAGGTCGGTATGTCCCTATCGAGTATATTAAACTTAATTACTTGTGCCAGCTAGCTCAGAGGCCACTGGAAACTCCTTGAGAACAAGAAGGGAGTAGTTTCTGGCAACCGCATAAACATGACCACTTTGTTTCCCTTTAGAATCGGAACACGTCTCAGAATCATGGAAACAATAGATAACAGTTTCACTCAGTCAATCGTGCATGCTTAGTTTCTACAGAGTTACACAGAAAGGAAAGACTGGCGTTTCAATAAAAAGGATTTATTGAACAGTCTTGTTTCTCGTGTAAGAGATATGTGCTGTTATGATCACAAGACAGTATGCAAGATAAATAATGTACAGCGTAAGCAGTAGAAATAAATAATACTGCGCTAGCATTATCTTTTAGCATATATTCACTTACATAAATAACATGAGCTAAAAATGCGAGTACTCATATGATGCGTCTCTAAGCTAGTTCTACCCCAATGTACCTAACCTAGTCTAGGTGTAGGAAAAGGTAAGAAGTAGGTGGAGTATTCTCTAGTATGGTATACTAAGAGTATGTTAAGTATAGTATGCCAAGAGTCCCTCTAGGTTCTAGTCAGCTCCATACCTTGAGAATGAGAGAGGTGGGAATCTCCTTCCAAGCTCGAACTCGAACACCCCGCGAAGGGAGTCAGAACACTGGAAGCTGGATTCTTCTGCTAGCAGGAATGACAGCGTCTTCTCAGTGAGTCAGGCCGGGAATGAACCCTTAAGGTATAACGGTTCATACATAATAGATGAGTTCTTGGAGAAATCAATAGTCCTGTGCTAGGGGAACTCCCGAAGCTTAAGGGTCTGGTTTCTAATAACTCGTTGTGACGTTAGGGTGGACGGATGTCGGTGACCATGCCTGTATATGGAGTGCACGGTTAATGCCTAAATAAGGACTGGGATTCTATGCCTATATAAGGGCAATGCGAATTGTGCCTATATAAGGACATGATTCAGGAAAACCTATATACGGACACCTAAAGCGGAATACAACAATCTGAGCTGGCTCTACTCCTCTGATCCAGCTCCTTTATCCTGAACTCATGCTCTAACATCATCCTTTTCTCCTCCATGGCTAACTTAAGCTTCTCCAGTTCTACTGCAACTCTCCTTGCTTCCCGCCTGTCCTCTAGCTCTCCTAGGGACAGGCCACTGCTGCCTGGCCTGGAGGGTTCCCCCCCCTCCCAAAAGCACATCCACCCTAGGAATAGGCTCCTCCGCCTCTCCACTGAGATCACCAGACTGCTCGCTGGCATGTCTGGCTGCTACCCAGGCCCTCAGCGCCTTTTGTAGCTCCTCCTTCCTCGTGAGGCCTCTGTCTTGGACTTTTAGGTGTTTGCAAATTGATTTCAATTCCCTAATATTGTAGGATTCCAACCTATCCTCCTCAAAGGCAATTTCATGGGATGCAACAGATGATGCTCTTGATTCAGGCATGATGAAGTAGCAAGTTCAAACAGGCAAGATCAAAAATAGGCCAAAAAGAAAAAGAACCAGTATGTGGCACGTAATGGTCTGCGATATGTTAGTAGTGCACACCAATCACTGTAAGTCAAGTGCAAACGCAAGTCCTATCCTCACCGCTGACAACCAATGTTAGAAATGGGATTTTTGGTAGGCTAGGGCATGTGCCAAAGTCGGGCAGAAACCACCACTCTAGTCCGGATAAGGGAGTTACACTCCTAAAATAACCCCTGCTCCCCCCCTTGGTAGCTTGGCACGAGCAGTCAGGCTTATCTTAGAGGCAGTGTGTAAAGCAGTTGCACATAACCAACAGTAATACAGTGTAAGCACTACAAAAGGACGCCACACCAGTTTAGAAAAATATCCAATATTTTTATATACTTAAGACAAGACCAAAAACGATAAAAATCCACAATACAGTACCTAAAAATCTTCAGTTATCAAAATATGCTTGAAAAACAGTTCCTTGATATCGATAGCTCCGTCCGGGGCGATCACGGCCTCGTGGACAAACAAATCCAAACAGTTCTGGCTGACCACGGGGTCGCGGGCCAGCTACGGTGTCGGGAAGACCCGCAAACAGTACCTTTTAGAAATGCAGGGCGTCGGCGACCTCTTGTTGAGTTTCCAAAAGCACGGCGTCCGCAGGCGTCGGTTCCGGAGGTCGGTGCGGGAGTCATTGGGGCCCTCGAAGTCACACGCGTTGCAGATCGAACTCCTCTCTGTTGAAGTCAGGAGCGCTGGTGTCGGTAGGCTTCGGGTGCTGCGGTGCAAAGTGCAGCGGTGCGGCGCCCTCAGGTCGCGGTGCGAGCAGCGGCTCGGTGGCGGCGTCAGATGGCGTCGTCGGTGAGACCAGGGTCGCGGTGTGAAGTGAATGCGGTGCTCGTCGTGGTGCTGGCAGGTCGCGGTGCAAGCAGCGGCGTCGTCGTTGCTGAAGCGCTGTCGTCAGCTGACGAACGGGTGTCGATGGCGCTGGGGTCGGTAGGCCAAGGCTGCGGTGCGGGATGAGGGCGGTGCGTCGTGTAACTTTACGAGCGGTGCCCTCGAACCACGGTGCAAGCAGCGGCGTAGATTTCGGCGTGGAGCGGCGGCGTCGGGCATACCAAGGCGTCGTCGTGAAGCGAGGCAGTGCGGAGTGCGGTGCCCACAGGTCGCAGTGCGAGCAGCGGCTCGGTGGCGGTGTCAGCAGGCGTCGTCGGTGAGACCAGGGTCGCGGTGCGGCGTTGCCCTCTGTGGTGCCTTCAGGACACGGAGTCGGCAGCGTCGTCGGGTTGCTTCTTCTTCTTCTGTTGCAGCACAAAACACACAGTCCCCAGTGCTGAGGGCAGAAGAGCTTGAAGTCTTTGCTGTTCCTGAGACTTCTTGAACAGGGGGCAAGCTCTACCTCAAGCCCTTGGAGAAACTCACAAAAGTAGATTGCAGAAAGTTCAGTCCAGTCCTTTCACTGCCCAAGACAGAAGCAGCCACTGCAGGCCAACACAGCAAAGCACACAGCAATGTGGTAGTTCCTCCTCACAGCTTCTCCAGCTCTTCTTCTTCTTGGCAGTCTTCTTGGTCCAAAAGAGTTCTAAAAGTCAGGGGTCTGGGCCCCAATATTTATATCCCAAAATCCTTTGATCTCTTAGGCAGAGTGTGTCTGTGCCCAGCCAGAACCAGTTCTGCCTTCTCTGGTGTGACTTCCTGGCAGGAGGTGGAGACGGCATGGTCAGAGGCAGACCAGGCCCTTTGAGGTGCAAGGAAATCTCCTCCCCCCTTCCCCAATTGCATCCCAGGTCTATTCAGCCCTTTCCTGACCCACCTAGACTATCTGGAGCCATTCCTGCTCCCCAGCCTTCTGTCATCCAAAACCCAGACAGGCAATCCACATTCCAGCAGAGGCACACGGGATGACTGAGCAAGAAAATACCTACTTTCTAAAAGTGGTATTTTCAAACACAGAATGTAAAAATCACCTTCACTAAAAGATGCATCTTTAGATTCTGAGTTCAGGCATACTAAACGTTATTTTCCTACCTAATTCCTCGGGCCAGTTATGTTTATAAGAAGCCGCTTCTATCGATCCTGAACCTTTGCCCTTGATCCCTGCCAGTAACGCACGCAGCACTTTAATCACAGCCCCTGGAGGGGCTGCACCGGCTCAAAAGGGCGTCCGCGGCTCCCGCAGCGCGCGGCCCGTCTTAGCCCGTCATAGACCGTTAAAGGCCGGGCCGGGCCACCCCCCTAAGGTTGGATTTAACCTGTATTTGTTTATTTGACTTTCTGATGTATTGATACACCCAGTGGAGGCCTCTGATTGCAGTGAGCAATTAAGACTATATTCTATTTATTTGTGAAATTTTATTGTAGTGAGATATCGTCTGCAATATTTTTTCTTATCACAAAATTTAGATTTTAGGAAATTATGGGAAAGAGGAAGACTGGTCATACAAGTATTAGCAGACATGGAAGTCAACAAACATTAATGAATTATATCACTGGAGCAATGGGGGCAATTGAAGATCAAATAAATACAGTAGAGGAGACACTTTCACAAGGTGGGTTGGGTGCGCAAAATTTGAGTAATACCATTCCAAAGGCTGATAATCATATTATAGATCATACCCCGGCTGACCAAACTAAACTAAGGTCATATAATGGCTGTATACAGGAGGTTACTGAGATCATCAGCGGTAGTGAATTGGACGATGATACCCAGCCCCCACTAAAAAGACACAAAAATCCTGAAGTTTCTGGGGAGCCGAAAATAGCACATACCGATGATAAGGCAACATCACATATAGCAAAATCTAACACAAAAACGATAAGGAAAAAACGCAAATGCGTGTATACACAGCCCACAATAGGGGCAAAAAGAATGCCCTTAGGCCTAAGGAGACTTAATGAAAGCATACCCCCTGAGAGCCAAATAGCCGATAATGATATCATTTTGAAAAAAATTGATGATTTATATAGATACCTCAGGGATACATTGGGAAAATTGATGGAAAGGGTTGAGGCAATAGAAATACAGCTAAGAAAGGAAAATAGGCCTACTGCTATCGATGAGATTGAATTACCTAATAGGGTACATCAAAATAGTACCACTATAACTAGAGAAGGAGGGAAATGGTCTCTGAACCCTATAGTGGTAACGAAGGAAATAAGTGATCAAAAAGAAAAACTGTCATTAAGCAGGGATAGATCAGCTGCAGATGTCTTGGTAAACCCTTCCAATACTATGGCTTGTGGCACTAATGGTGGTATTAATGATAAATTCGGCATTGAGAGGGAGAATGTGAATAACATAGTTGTGCATAATAGTAATACTACCAAGACAAATGGATATGGAAATAATGAGATGTATAGCCATCTTGATCTTCCTCCGGAGGCCACTCCGTATATAGTAATTCTAACAAATGTACCCTGTTTAACTAAATCTGCACTTGAAACTTGGGATGGATTGCGCAATAAAGCACTTCATTGGTTGGGTAAAAAAACTGGTCTTACCAATTCACTCTTCGAAAAGTTTAAAATGGTAAGAAGAGTTACCTGGGTGGGTAACGGGAAAAAAATGTTTCAGGGCGATTGTATCGTACTGACCCTCAGTGACCCTAGATTAGTACATGCAGTCCTGTCCAGGGTGGGGAATACATGGCTCAATCAAAGCGACATTAATGTATTACCACTTGGTTTTTTCTACCAGTCGCAAATTAGAGCAAATCCAAAAAAATATATGGGGGGCGAGAATGTACAGGCTCTGAGTAATATACCTACATACAATCATTATGAAATATTAACCTCCCTTGAAGATATTGATTGACCAGTGGCCCGAGGCACTAGGGAGACCCTACTTATAGGGAATTTTTGCACATTGGGTTCCGATAAAACAATACAAGAAAATTTTATATCGCCGGGAATTATGAGTGTTGAGACACAAATTCAAGAAAAAAAGATGAACAATGTATACTAGGTTTGGATATGGAGGTAGTGATGAGTCAAAGGGAGGAGAGTACAAGGAATATTAATAATAAAACTAACCTACAAATACTAAGTATTAATACTCCAAACAATATTGTAGGTACTCAGATTGATGAATCAGATTATAGTCGGTTCGGGATCCTATTTTGGAACATCGCAGGGTTAACAACGAAGGTAACAGATCCTCAGTGGTTAAGCATGATAGAAGATTACCCGATAATCTGCCTCCAAGAGACCTGGCTAAAAGCAGGAAAACACCTATTGGGATATCAACCAATCCATACCCCGGCGGTTAGCAGTGTACAAGGTCGCAATAAAGGAGGGTTATGTATCTATGTCTCAAATATATTGGGGGTGACTAAATTTAAACTTGAGAAGGAAACGGAATTTTATCAGGTGTTACTGATGTATTTTACAAGAAGTTTCTGTATAGTGCTGATTAATTTCTATAATAATATCCCCCAAGAACAAGTAGTATATGTGATGGAGTCGTTACGCACTGTTTTGAGTACATTAGAGGATGATAAGACAAGTGATAAATGTATTGTATGGGGGGAGATTTTAATTGCTTTATGTGTCAATATTGCCAAAGTGGAATTTGTGGTTTGGGTACGGAAAATGATGAAACGCCAACACATTTTTCCCATACGTATATGGGGGACATGTTGAATGAAATTATATACCAATATGATCTCGGGTATGCCAATGAGATATGCACTCCTATGGTACCCTTCCAACCTACATTTATTGGTAGAGGGTGTAACTCTATTATTAACTTTGTATTAATGTCAAATAGGTATGCCACAAAAATTGGGGATTTTAAAACTATAACTACCCCATGGAGTGATCATTATCCAAATAGTGTTACCGTAGTAATGGAAAGCACAAAAAAGAAAAAACAAAGGAAGGACTCGGAATATAATCATGAGATTACCTTGGCTGCTGTTAATGGCTACACCTTAAAATGGGCGAAGGTAGACCCTGATGTGTTTATTAATAAATTAGTAAAAGGCTCTAGGGAAAGCTTAGAAATTTGCCTCTCTGAAGAAGGAGAAGACATAGTTGTCCTGAATGCCTTTTTAAAACTAACAGGAGACATACAGAAACTATTGACAAGGGAGTATAAACAGAGGGAGAATGAAACACATGGTTGGTTTAACAAGGAATGTACCAAGGCCAATATTCATCAAAGAAAGTTCTACAAAAAGAGAATAGAGACAGGGAGGAGATCGGACGGGCTAGAAAGACATACCGACAAGCAATTAAAAATCGGAAGTTGCAGATGAGAAAAGAGGCCTGGGATAGTTTACATGA
Source organism: Calotriton arnoldi (assembly GCA_963921515.1). Classification (NCBI taxonomy): domain Eukaryota; kingdom Metazoa; phylum Chordata; class Amphibia; order Caudata; family Salamandridae; genus Calotriton; species Calotriton arnoldi. The sequence continues at coordinate 1,516,449 of CAWUFW010001678.1, read as the reverse complement.
GGCAGCTATAAGTAAAAACAATACTGCCTTTTGGAAAGTGGTCAATTCACCTTTCCTCTGTACAAGAGATATAGATATCATCGATATTGCAATCAGGGAAGATGTTTGGTTACTTCATTTCACTGAACTTTACACAGATCATTTAAATGTAGATGAAAATATAAATGAAGAGCAGGAGCAGACCTCACTAGTTAGTACAGCTACAACTAACTCTGAATTGCCTTCAGTCTTTCCGTTGGATATATGTCTCACCCTGGAGGATGTAAAATTGGCTATTAAAGAGAGTGCATCTGGTAAAGCTTCGGCCCGGACGGAGTCCCGGTAGATATATACAAACATGATATTGAATTATGGGCCCTGCTTCTAACTAATATTTTGGCCAGATGTACACGACAAGGTTTTCCCTCAACATGGTCAGATGCAATAGTCATTCCAATCTTTAAAAAAGGAGATTGTTGTGATCCAAAGTGATATCGCCCAATTTCATTATTGGATTCACTTTTAAAGGTAGTTGGTAGGGTGCTGTTGAAAAAGCTACAAACGTGGGCACATGAAAAAGATCTTTTATCGAATTTACAATATGGGTTTCGTGCTGGGTTAGGGACCATAGAGCAAGGGCTCAATTTAATGTTAATTTTAAATAAATATACGATAGTAAAAAAGAAAGATTGGTTTTAACATTTGTTGATTTGAGTGCAGCTTTCGATTGCGTGAACCATGAGAAGTTATGGAAGACTCTTGAAGAGATGGAAGTGGATCTCCCATTGCTTAACTTCCTGAAAGAATTATATAGAGATGCAGGGGCAAGGGTGCGCTTTGGGAAACCGGGAGAGTGTACAAATAAATTTAGGATAAAAAAGGGAGTACGGCAGGGGTGTGTACTCGCCCCTTTTCTTTTTATGTTATATATTAACAATATTGGTCAATATTTAAATACTTTTAAGAACGATTATCCAACTGTCAATAATATATCGATTCCAATACTTTTATACGCGGATGACGCGGTTATAATGGCACGGACGCAAGTAAGGTTGCAGAGAGCAGTTGATAAGTTTGTGATTTTTATGTCCGATAGGGGTTTAAATGTGAATATAGGGAAAACCTTTACAATGCAATGTGGTAAAAAGGCGAAAAAGAAATGTAATATTTTCATTAACAATAAAAAGATTGAATGTATAAATAGCTTTTCCTACTTAGGAATAAACTTCGAACAATCGGGCAAATGGAAAGTGGCTTTTCAAGCAAGGAAATTATTATTTTCCAGAGCCATAGGTGCTCTGACTAGTTTTTCAAGAAAATTGGGTTGTAGACCTGTTCCTGAGCTACTCTCCATATATAAGTCAAAATGTCTTTCCACTGCTGTTTACGGGGCCGGTATTTGGGGGTATGCAGATGCCCAACCGATACAAATCTGCGAGAACCATTTTATACGATATTTACTGGCCGTACCTAGCTCCACTTCTAATTTCATATGTCACACTGAGCTGGGATTACATTTTATAACTGATATAATAAAAGTTAACCCCCTTCTATTATGGCATAAGGTTTGGGTGTCGGAAGAAACCATTTCAACCGTGATATCATTAGGGACTGCCTAAAACTTGAGCAAGGTGGACGCATACCATGGCTTGGGTATATAAAAAGATTGACAAAGGAAATTGGCCGACCTGAATTATATGAGGATCCAGAAACTCTGGGCGATATTTCAAGAAAGATATTAAAAACAGAATGTATGACATTTTTAGAAAATAATAGATGGATGGAAGAAAGAATTAAAAAAACAGTTATGGAAAACCACTTAATGTTAATTACTCCAGGAATCCAACCTTATCTTAAAGTAGTTGAAAAAAGTTCTGATTGCATGCTGTTAACACGTTTTCGCTTTGGAAATCTTTTTAGACTGTTTACGTTCCCTACAGTTAATGATTGGTCTATAAATTTACCCCTGTGTCCATGTGACGTTAGATCATCTCAATCGACTATGCATATTATATTATTTTGCAAATTTTATACTATAGAGGAAAACTTTTTTATTGCCAATTTTAAAAAGTATGAATCTGAGGCAATGTAGAATAGCCTATTTAAAGTTACAGAGATTGGATAATCAGACAGACATACTAAGCATTGTTGCTTTCTTAAAAATAGTTATGAAGTATAGATATACCATGTAAAATAGCAATAATCGTTTTTTCACTTAAATATTTTATTACCTGCTGATATATCTTTTTATGAGTATAATTAATTGTGATTATATGTGCTTTTATGATTTTTTAATAATGTGAAAATCGAATAAAGCTGATTTGATTTGATGTTTATAAGATGTTATAAACAAACTCCCCATTCTGTCCTATGGGGAACAGGTAGCCTTCCAATAGCGAAAAACGAAATAGGCCGTAATTCACTATCAGGACATGCCACACACACCAGGGCATGTCCTATCTTTCACATACACTGCACCCGGCCCACAGGGGTACCTTGGGCCTACCTTAGGGGTGGCTGACATGTAAGAAAAGGGAAGGTGAGGGACTGGCAAGTGTGTGCACTGGCCAAGTCGACATGGCAGTTACAAACTGCGCGCAGACTCCACAATGGCGGGTCTGAGTTACCTTTTCAGGGCTACTCACGTGGGTGGCACAATCAGTGCTGCAGGCCCGCTAGTAGCATTTGATTCACAGGCCCTGGCACACTCAGTGCACTTTACTATGGACTAACAAGTAAATCAAACATCCAGTCATGGAAACACCAATCCATAACACAATTTACCACAGGAGCACTTGCACTTTACCACTGATCAGCAGTGAGAAAAGTGCGCAGAAACACTACGCCAGCAAAAACAGAGTCAAAATCGGGAGGTCAGAAAGCAAAAACTCAGGGGAAACACGCCAAAAGATGCCAAGTCTAACAGTCGTGATAATGTTCTCTAGCATGGGGTCGAAACCTTGCAAAGGTAAAGCGGAACACATTTCTTCCTTTAAGGTACTGAATGTGTGTTGACACTCCTCATTCCACACAAACTTGTTTTTTAACTTGAGCAATTGCCTTAGTTCATACGTTTTGCAAGAGAAACTTTTAATGAATTTTGCATAAAATTCGACCAATCCGAGAAAGGATCGTAGTTCGTCCTTGTTGGTTGGTACAGGAGAGTCTCGAATGGTTTCTAACAGTTCTTTCTTAGGACTGATTCCATCTCCAGTAATCTCATGTCCCAGGTAGTTCACTTTTCTGCAAGCAAATTTGCATTTTTTGTGTTTTGCTGTCAAACCTTTTGCATCAAGGATCCCCAGTACCTGGTTGACCTTCATGTCATGCTCCTCCCTTGTTCTTCCCATCACGAGGATGTCATCCTGGAACATTAATATGTCAGAGACTCCCATGAATATGTTTTGCATCAATCTCTGAAACATAGCGGCTGCAGATGCCAACTCAAATGGCACTCTGGTGAACCGATAACACCCAAAAGGGGTTATGAATGTGGTTAGCTTCTTGCTATCGTGATGCAGGGGAACCTGGTGGTAGGCGGATTTTAGGCCTATAGTAGAAAACCATTTTACTCCTTTCGTGCTTGCTAACATCTTGTTGATTTTTGGAAGAGGGAATTGCTCAATTACAATGTTGACGTTAAGGTCGCGCAAGTCTATGCACAGCAACCCACTCTGAGGCTTCAACATGCTCAATGATACCATCATGGAGAAGTTTATCCAGTTGCGTTTTCACCTCATCTTTTACCGCAAATGGCAAATTTCTTACTTTATGCACAACTGGAATGGCATTAGATTTAACCTGTATTCTGTGTTTGTACCCTTTCAATGCACCAATCTCACCGCTGAAAACTCTGGGAAACTTGTTTAAAAGGGTCTTGCTGTAATCCTCATCGTTTTGGATGACCAAGACGGGGTCGGTCTTACTGGGATCAAGTATAATTCCCAGGTTGCCTTGATCCATCCATCCTAAAACTGAGGGCCCCACAGAGGATACGTATAGTTTACCTGAAGACTCTCTCCCCTTGAAGGCAAAATTGAGTTTTCTAAACCCGCACACCTCTATGGGATCCCCGGTAAATGTTTTGATGGTGATGTCAGCTCTTTCCAACTGTTTCCCTAGCTGGGGAACAAATTTTCCCTCCCAGACTTTGCTTTTGACAATTTTGTAGGGGGAACCAGAGTCCGCAACAATGCTTATCTCCACACCCCCAATGGTCATGTCGCATACTGGCTTCTTGGTCTTGGAGGTGTGGGCATCATTGACTTGTAAAACACACTTGTCTACTATGTTGAGGACAAACATGTTAACCTCATCGTTGTCGGACGTGTTGGGGTTGGCCTCATCGTCTCCTTCGACCACTTTGATTGAGCCTGCAGATTTCCTATGGCACACTTTTTGAAAGTGTCCATTGACACCACAATAGGAGCACTTAACACCATGAGCAGGACACTTCTTGTCGTCAGCCATATGAGATGGGCTACTGCACCTGTAACAACGTCTCTTGTTGCTGCTTTGTGTTCTGCTGGCAGTAGGTTTGTAACTTCTATAGTTCTTGTTCTGACACTTTTTGGGAATCTACCACCCTACTCACAGTACCATCCTCTTTCTTCTCTTTGTTCTCAGAGAGGACCGCTTTTGCGCAACGACCAGTGAGTTCGGCTCTCCTGGCAATGTCTATGATGGTTTGTAGTGGGTATTCACCCTTGGCCCACAGATTGTCTTGGATGTTAGTGTTAGATCCTTGCATGACAATCTGGTCCCTGATGAATTCGTCGTGTAAATTTCCAAAACGACAATTTATAGCTAGATTTTTTAAAGCGGATACATAATCATCAATAGATTCCTCAATGCCTTGTTTTCTGTGGAAAAACTTGTACCTGTCCACACCAACGCTGACAGTAGGCTTATAATACGCATTAAGGTCATCAATAGCATTTTCAAATATATCTCCGTCCCCCTCTCCTCTAACTTTCTTATTTATGCTGTAATAAACTTTTATACCTCCAGCACCCAAACAATGCAACAACATTTTGTATTTTTTTCTGCTGTAAAGTCTTCATCGTCATCAAACGTGGATATGTAGTTCTTGAAATACTCCCTCCATTCCTCCCATTTGAGAACAGGCTCACCTCCTGCAGGAAGGAATGTCTGGGAGGAGAAAGGTTCCACAAATACCCTGAAGCCATTGAAAATGAGGTGGAGGATAAGCCAAACAAATGAAGACTATGCAGTATAAGATTTTACTTGAAGGGGGAAGAGTGAAAGAGACAAGGTTATCCTTGAAAAGGCACAGTTAAAGCTGAAGGTTAATCAAGCACTGTGCCGGTAGATGTGTAGATGGCAAAAGAACTGCTAGAAGTTATTTTTAAGCTGTGCCCATCAGCGTCGTAGAGCACCAAACAATAATGATGTGATACTGATGTTAGTATCAAGTAAACAACATGCGAGGCAGATTAGGATGTGTTTTAAGCAGGACACTTGGGCACATTTTCGCATGCATGCACAGAAAAAAAGTACCTCATTCAGTAGATTTATATCTTGTATTCCTCTTGTGAATGTATGACCGCTGCTTTGATACGTGCTGTATGAAGAGTAAAGCTTAGGATTTTCCTGATTGCAGAAGATGGCGTCACGCAGGAAACGTAACGCGTCACAAAGTTGACTGGAACGCCGACTAATCTTTAACCTAAGATGGCGGCCTCATGCGTAATCGTGCGTGCATCGTTGCCAGACGCGTTGACAAGACTTCAGCTGGCTGAATACGTCTGAACTGGAGCGTACAGCTGGCAGTTTGCGAAATCGTTGAATGACAGTTGAACTCTCAACAGCAAGTTACAACGGTGGAACTGCGCCGAGTTAACCGTTTACGATGAAATCACCTCAGATAGTGTGATGCTTATGCCATGCTTGCGACACACCACAACAATCTCTCTTAATTTATACATTACTCAGCATGTAAAGCAGTGCTCGGGTCTTTTTTTTTACTAAAATGCCTGACGCGTAGCATTTCATCTCTCCGAAGCACAAACGCTAATCACGATGTGCAAGTCTCTATATCCTATTTGAAGGGTGAAGTTGCGATCACCAACGTTTTCAGAGTGACGAAGCATATAAATGCTAAGCGAATGTCTTTCTGAATATCAATCTTAAGCGCGCCGACTGACCTTCTAGTTATATTCTCAGTTTCCTCCTTATTTCTTTATGATGTTCTTGTTCCACTTTAATTGTTTCTTGAATATATTTCTTCTCGCCGCTTTTCTAAACCTTTATTTACTTGAAGCTTCTTTCCTAATTTTTCAGTTGGAGTGAATTTCTGCTGTAACCGCTTTTATCCGTGGGTTCTTGTGTTGGTGCTCATCGCCAAATTTTGTAGCGAATAAAAGACCGGAACCAATGTAGATAAGAAGATCTACTTTATTAAGTATACACCAACACGAGCTCTGCGGAATGCAGAGCCCAGGAGACCGAACTGCTCCGTGAGTCACCAGCTGTCAACTGTCAACATTCCAAGGCTGACAGCTGGTGACAGGGCAAGCATAAATACGGTGTCCGGGAACCGACACACGTGTACAGATCACAACAGTCCTCCATCACATATTAGAGCAGAGGCGGGCCTGCTCTGCATTAATCAGGCAGAAAAGTTGGGTTTTGTCAACCTCTTATTTGCCAGTTTGGTTAAGCTGGGCTCTTGAGCCCAAGAAGCTCAACTGTTAACTTGGTTGTGTTGGATTGACTTACCTTTTATTTTCTCCAGCATACCTAATCTCTGTTTTTTCCTAGTGGGACATTATTTAATGCGGCTTTTATTTGGAGAGTTACATTCTATGGCTATTTAATAGCTAAAGAAGCTATCTGATTAATGATATTTCTGTGTCCAGTAACAGAATAGCCTTTTCCGCCGCCTATTAACAACAGCACACCTAGCCAGGAACAATGATTAAAGGTATGTTCTACAAATTGCTGCAACATTTGGGGGCCTCTGCGTAAAACCGAATAAAAGAAAAGCTGCAAAAAAGCTTTGGGCGTGGCTAATCAAAAAAAAAAACCTGTCAAACGAACAGCCAGATCTCATAACACTAAGAGTTATACATGTTCAAATTTAGGAGGTAGAACATATTTTAAAACCTGAGAAAGCTATCTGGAAGTAAGTCTCCCAAGCAAAAAACCTAAAATTGCAAAATAATTCAAAAAAGGGGTTCTAACAAAGAGTCAGTTATACAGCCCACTATTCCTGAAGGTAGCTATGGTTCTATTGCTGAGTCTAGCCAGATCCTTAATAACAACCCACCACTTCCAAACACGCCACGCATTCCTTTAGAGCCCAATATGATTTGTAGTAATCATTTTGCCTCTTTAATTGACACGCATCTCCAATTGATTTCAGACAGTTGTATGATAGCTGCACGCAAGGCTCAACCATGCGTGCCTCTACCACGCAGTCCCTTACCACGTATGCCTTTACCATCCAATTTTGTGGTAAAGGCATGATTGGCAAGGGTCATACAAATGTTGACAGTGAAACTCTGTACTCGCTCGCACCTAACCTAATGTCCCCAATATATCACTTTTAGAACAAGGGGGAATGTACCCCAAAATGTGTGCACTCAAACCAAGCACCCACTGTCAAGGTGTGGTCCTACTGAACCCAACATATTCCACATAGAGAGCAATTGGTGCACCAACACATTAATACATTGACAATTATACAATCTGTATGCCGAATTTGTTCTTCAAGTCGTCTTTTATTGATCAGGAGTATCAAACAATATATAAGGTAGACCAGCCAACGCGTTTCGTCCAAAGAGGTGGACTTCTTCAGGGCAAAAGCGATAAAGTACAAAGCAACGGACCAATATATCTGTGGCCAGAATGGATGACTGGAACTCGGACAACTCATTCAAAAAAGTTGATAAATCAATCAGATCCCTCTTGTTTGATGCTCCTGATCAATAAAAGACGACTTGAAGAACAAATTCGGGTTACAGATTGTATAATTGTCAATGTATTAATGTGTTGGTGCACCAATTGCTCTCTATGTGGAATATAATGGGCAAGGGTGTATGGGCTGCTAAGTTTGCCACAACTCCAACCCTTCTCCCCCGCCTTAAGCCCTAAATTACAAACCCCTTACCTGCCCCTGCTCCAAGCCCTAAATTACAAACCACCTACCTGCCCCTGCCCAAAGCTACAAACCCCTTACCTGTCCCCCGCCCTAAGCCCTAAATTACAACTCCCCTACCTGCCCCCGCCCTAAATCACAAACCCCCTACCTGCCCCCCGCCCTGAGCCCTTAAAATGCCCCATTTCTTAAATACTCCGCCCAAACCCAGCCCTTAAAGCTCCCCCACCCCTCCTCCTGCCCTGAGCCCCAAAAACTTGCCCCCTCCTGAAAAGTCCCCTACCCTCTAACCCTCCCTGAGGCTTAGAAACTTGCCACCAACCCCCCGACCGGAGTCCTAAAACTTGCTCCCTCCTTAAAAGTACCCTGACCCCCTCCCTGAGCCCTAAAAACTTGCCACGACCCCCCCGATAGCTATCCCGACCCGAGCCCTAAACCTGCCCCCTCCTTAAAAGTACCCCGACCCCCTCCTTGAGCCCTAAAAAACTTGCTAGTGACCTCCCTGACCCCAGCCCTAAAAACTTGCTACTGCTCCCGCGACCCCCAGACCTGGTCCCAGCCCTACTTACCTGTCGGTGACTGCGTCCGCTTCCTGTTCCGACGCTCCTGTTCCTAGTCCCAGCCCAACCTGAACACTAGAGCGCATTTGCCTTAACCATGCATATGCGTGGTTTAGGCAAATGCGTTGTTCGGGCAAGCGTGGGTACGCTTGCAGGCTTCCAGAACGCATGGATCTGGCTGCGTATTTCTGGATGTTTCCCTTTTCAGACACTAGTGGTAAAGGGGGCAAGGGCAGAAAGAATGATGCAAACCAACTGGATTTGGCCAAAAATTAACTACTTGCAATTGTGGTAGAACTTAAAACTGACATATTAGAACTAAACAATATGGTCAAGGCATTAACAGAAATGATTCCAAAACCATATAGAAACACTCAGGGCGGGACGTCCTATAAGGGACACTGAATCGTTCCAAAGAGAATGAGAATCCTACCCCACCAGAATCTAATTCCAATACAGTGAGAAATAAGCCTAGTGTGTCAGTATTTACCAATTGTTTCTCCACCCCATGTACTGTGGAACCAAGTCGAATTCAACCTTGACGTGGAATTAACGACAGCCGGAAAGTCATCCATCACAAGAGGGGGATTTTCCTCTCACAAAATCTATCATCGATTTATAATAAAGGGTATTCTAACCCCCAAACAGCAATTACAACCAAGAGCTGAGTTGGATATTCCAAATTTTCCTCAGCTTGTCGGCAGAACGAACCTGGGGTACAAGAAGATGGGACGCAAAGTTCCCCTAGTGGGTATTGAATAAATGACCTAGGTCCCCTAACTTGCCCCGCAAGCCAGAGAGAACAAGGACTCATTCATAAACAAGATGATCCACTGGATAAGAAAGGTCGGCTGTTGCTGTGATACAAGACATCCCGAAGGCCACCCGATATTCCACCACTCAAGAGGGCCATGATTTCCTCAAATTAGTAGTAAAAACAGAGATATTGGCAAATGGACTGGAGGCCCTAGATGCTCGCATTACGCCTCCGCCAAACTCCCAAACTGAGTTCAAATTCAACCCACCCTCCAGAGGACCATAATTAATACTCTAATTGTGAGTATGTATGTCCCAAAGGCGACAGCGATGAGGGGCCAAAAGGAACCTAATTTGGCTAGTGTGGCTTGACTGGAGGCATAGACACTCTGCTGAGTACGGATAATGCTGCAAATTGGATCATTCCCCTCATACAGAGCAAAAGTCTTGAGAAGGAATCTATCGATGCATTGCATATAACCACTTCCACAGGTGAGTCTGACTTAAAACCACCCGAACCTATAGACTCTAGCCCACCAAGAAATGTTACTTTATTAAGCTGGAATATTTACAGCATAAAAGTAAAGCTGGATAATACACACTGGGGAATGTTTATTGATGGTCTTGATTTTTGTATGATACAAGAAACCTGGGCTTTAGATGACCCTTATAGAACTGGTTTTAAATCTTATCATGTACCAGCTCTGAGCTGTTGCGCAGGTTGAGCTTCTGATGGCCTGTGTATCTGGATCAAAATAAATGTAAGCTGTTCTATTAAACAGATTAGCACTAATTTACATGATACCCAGGATTTAAAGATTTTATTGAGACAAGATCAGAAAGTCTTCTTATTCAATGTTTACAACAGAAGTAAAAATAACTCAGAGGAATCACAAACGCTCCCAATACTTTCTAATGTTTTAGATTCGCTGAATAAGGACCATTATATTATTGGAGGAGATTTTAATATTACCTTTGAACCATCTTTGCTAGCTAAGGATTTCACCAGAGAAGAGGATGCATATTGGGGTATTCCTGAGCTAATGAGCACACCTAGAAAACAACTTTCCAGGTCTCCCTTTCAACTAATAGACATCACACTCATGGCTAGTGTGCATTTAATGCTTATTTTCCCTCAAACAAACAGAATCCTAACATTCAAAAGGGGGACTTATAGAAGTAACATTGATTATATCTTATTAGACCTACGGTTGTGGGGTGAATTGATTGATATGGATGTGATATCATGGGAAGAGAGCGACCATGACCTCCTGCCTCTCGATCCTCATGGTACTTTGATCAGTGACCTAGTACATGATAACTCAAAGAGCATACCTGACACCACATAAGTTACATTCCATCTACCCTAATGTCACAGCTTACTGTCCCAGATGTCCTGAACAAGACGCAGATCTCATCCACATGATGTGGTCCTGCAGTAGACTACAAGAGTGCTGGGGGAACATAGGTGACACACTGGATGAGGTGGTGGGCGACACAGGCTGGCTAACGCTAGAAACGTGCATACTAGGAATATACCGGTGGCGACAGGGATACAAGTACAGGCCAAGTTCGCAGATCTAGCTCTTATATTAGCAAAATGAGGCATCACAATGAGGTGGAAATCAACATCACCCCCTACTTTACAACACTGGAAGGAAGAAGTCGAAAGATGGGGCCTAGCAGAAAGTGTAGCTATACGCAGAGAAGAACGCAGAGGGCTCAGAAAGAAGCCTATAGCCATGACCTAGGATGCTATACTGAAGCATTCAAAGCCTCTGATACACTCAATCCCCATTGATAGCACTACACCCGCACATGCTCCTTTCTCACCCTCAAAACTTAGTCTCCCCCACTTCAGGTGACAGCATTACTCCTCCCTGGGCCCCACATGAGTAAATATACAGCACTACCACTACACTCACCAGTACCCCAAAACTTACACTTCGAAGCAAAGTGAACCTTGCATGTATGGCTCCCTTAACTGCCCACACCCATGAGTGCACATGCCCAATAGGGTCTGCCACAACCAGATAGCACATAATCGTCCTTTTCGCGCCCGTCAGCAGGGGAGGGGGGTGGGAAGTTTTGTTATAGTAATGTTATGTTTTTTACTGATATCACGTAAAATAACTGCAATGACATACAAGCTAGATAGCAATTCAATGACCATCTGACTGAACCTAAGTCAGGTTTAGCCCTGAGTACCATGTGAATGTATGCACTGTACCATGATATAGAATGTATTTTCGTTGACTTATGCTGCTCATACATGCATACTTACTGTCAAGCGCACATGCAAGATGTATTATAACTTGCAGAAAATGAATAAAATTTGTTTTAAAAAAAAGAAAGAACTAGGCGCGGGAGCACTGGGAAGGGTAGAGTGCGGCCCAGTGCGATTGGCGGCCATATTGGTAGAGGGCATTACAGTATATCAGCCCTGGCAACGGGCTAACAAAAGGAGTAAGGAAAAATGAAATAAAGTAAACAAGTTGTAACAATAAAGTACCAGGTGACTCCAGCCTGCAGCCCAGAAGATATTGGGACCGATTTGATCACCATGAACACAGGAGGTGTTAGTGATATTGAAAGGATGACTAGGAAACACCGTTGTGTAGTAAAAGCAAAAGTATTTATTTGGCAGGTATAGAGAGCCGTCCCAGCTGGCAACATCCAAGGCACAAGCAGCAACTGCCACATAAAGAACACTCGTGGCAAGAGACGCTTGTCAACACTCCAGGTGACATCATACTGATGATTCTGCCAGCATCACCACACTTCCCCCTTTTTAATAAAACAATTCTAAATATATATATGCTTCCATAAGAAGGAGAACAATAAAAGAAAAGGATACAGAAAAAGGATGAACACAACAAATTTAACATCATAAGGAAAGCTCACCCAGCATATCTTCAAAATCTGGGAAGGATCAATCAAACATAATCATGTAATGTGCTTGGTCTAACGTGAACCCTGGTGCTTTTCCCGACACCATCCCCCCGTAAAACATTCTTGTCTGCTTTAATTGTCTTAGAGAGAAAACATGGATCCTTTGCAACACGAGAAGTATTCCACCAGTTCCCGTTAGACAATTTCACACCATTCTTGCGCACTTCCACAATTTGTTGAGATTCCAAAAATTTAGAAAGACCTTTTCTGACAGAGACTGGGTTTTTATTCTAACCCAGTCCCCAACATTAAGCCTATGAGCTTCTCTTCTAACAGTAGACTCACAACTCTTTAATCCTGCTTCAACAGACTTCTTGTTCGCTGACTCCCACACACACTTCATATCACAACCTTGATGAAAAGTCTTGACCATCCAGAACGGGTAAACCTGAGTAGAAGCTTTTGTTCCCCATATGAGTTCAAAGGGACTAAAATTAGTGGCAACATGAGGTGAAGTGCGGTAAGACCAAACTAAATCTTTTAAAGCTTGAAAAACACAGGACTTGGACCTAAAAGCAGCTTGGACACATTCCAACGACTATTAAACCGTTCTGCTTTGCCATTGCTCTGAGGATGATAAAGCGGAGTTCTGATATGCTTAATGCCACAAGTGCGTAAAAACAAATTCATTTCTTGCGAAACGAACTGAACACCATTGTCCATCGGAATCTCTTCAGGATAACCTTCTCTAAGAAAAATCTTATTCAAACAATTAATAACACTTTTCAAATTTGGAATGCTGATTGGCTCGACTTCAACTTATCTGGACAGATGATCAACAAGAACCAGAAAATATCTCATATTAGCAGGCAGAATATGGAAAGGTCCTAGAAAATCCATCCCTAATCTCTGCCAAGCTCTCCCAGGCGGAGACACAGGAGACTCGACCACACCTTCCAAAACCAAGACCTTGTCACTAGCATTACATCGCACACACTGTTTGACTAACTCATCAATTTGGGAATCCATCCTTGGCCACCAAAAATCAGTTCTAACTTTCCTCTTTGTAATAGTAGCACCTAGATGACCCAGATGCGCAGCCATGATTATCTTTTTCCGAAAAAACTCTGGAGGAACGAGCTTATCTCTAACTACTTTGCCACCCTCAACCGATAACTCATCACAGATCTTCCAAAACATTTGTAGTTCTGGTGAAAGACACTTCTCCTTGGGCCAACCCTTCCTAATCAAAGACATGACCTCATTAAGAATAACGTCCTTGTCCACCTCGGCCACCCAATCATCCTCAGCAAAGGACAGACTGTTCTGACTAATGCAAGCCACAAAACACTCTTCTTCTTCTGTTTCCCAATCTTGTTCCTCCGTATCTGCAATGGGAAGTCTAGACAAACAATCTGCTCTACAATTTTTTCCACCTGGGATGTACTCTACACTAAAAGTGTATTCCAAAAGCTTAGCAGACAATCTAGCCAAACGAACAGTGGTGCGATTTATTTTTTTGCCAGACAGGATGTCAACTAGAGGACGATGGTCGGTCTTAAGCACAAAAGATCTGCCTCACAAGTACGGTTTGAACTTTTCAATACTCCAAACACACGCCAGAAGCTCTTTTTCTATAACGGAGTACTTCCGTTCCACAGGACGAAGCGTTCTCGAAGCAAAGCCCGCTGTGTGTTCTTTGCCTTCCACATAATGTGAGAGTACAGCCCCCAAACCATATTCACATGCATCAACAGTGACAACAGTTTGTCTCGCCTCCACAAATGCTTGCAAGGCAGGAGCTTTTACATTATGATCCTTGATGGTTTGAAAACCTTTTTCACACTCCTCTGACCAAAAAAAAAATTGCCCCCTTCTTCAACAAAGCCCTGAAACATTCAGTTGTCTTGGCAAAATCTTTCATGAACTTGGCATAAAACTCGCACAACTCAAGAAAAGACATAAGCTGTTCTCTATTTTGTGGCGCAGGGGCTTCCACAATGCCTTTGACTAAAGTACTCTATCACTTTAAAAGTACATTTGTTTTTCTGTAAGGTTACCCCTCTATTTTCTAAAATGCTGAAAACTTTGTCGATAGCTAGATCGTGTTCAGCCTCTGTTTTGGAAAAAATTAGGATATCATCCTGAAACGCCACAACGTGGGGATTGTCTTGAAACATTTCAGTCATAAGTCTCTGAAAAACAGCAGCCGCCGAGGCCAAACCAAAAGGTAGGCGGCAAAACTGGAAAACACCCTCAGGAGTAACAAAGGCCGTGAGATGGCGAGATTGAGGATCTAATTGCACCTGATGATAGGCAGCCTTGAGGTCCAGTTTTGTATACCAAGAAGAGGATCCAACTTTTGCAATCAAATCCTCAATGCGTGGAAGAGGAAAACTGTCGTTCAAACTCCTTAAGTCAACACATATCCTCAAGTCCCCAGACACCTTTTTTGCCAGAACAATGGGCGAAAGCCAGAGGGTAGCATCAACCTTTTCAATTATTCCCTGATCACAAAGATTTTTTAAATGTTGAGATAAGTCAGCCCTAATGCTAAGCGGAACATTACGCAATGTATGCTTGACAGAACTAGCATTTTCTTCTACCCTGATGAAGTGTTGAAAACCAGTGACTTTGCCTAAACGTTCTTGAAACACCTTTCCAAACTTGTGCTCCCAATTGCTTGTTATGTCAGTACCAGACGAAGAATTGATGTCCTTTTTAGATTGGCCTTGCATTGGCTGTTTATCAATGAAAACAGGTTTGGCTAAGCCTGGTTTAATAGTTAAACCAAATTCAGCTTGATGTAATAACCCAAGAACATTGATACCCTTTCTTGCTATGTAAACTTTGCCTTTGATGAACTCCCCTAAAACACTGATGGTAGCCCAGAAATAACCTAGCAACTCAATTTTATGACCTTCAAAAGCCACCGTAAGTACATCAGGTGGTAATAAACTTTTCTTCGCCCAAAACTTAAGGAATTTATCTTGTGACACAATGGTGATAAGTGCTCCTTTGTCAACGAGAAGTTGGATTTGAACTCCTTCAATGGTGACATCAACCGTGGCAGACGCGTGTAGGCAAGAGTTGCGTTGCTCTCTCTGCCTTTTTAAGCTATTTTCGAAGGTTTTCAACTATTACTGCTACTGTGTTATCATGCGCATCAGTGTGTTTTAACTGATTTTATGCACTATTTGCACTTCACTTGGCGCTTGCTTCAGGGTGCTTCAATTGATTTTACCTACATTATTGCCAGCATTGCTCTCCACTCAGCACTGTACTCAGCACTTTACTCGGCGGGCACCCCTGCTCTGGGGACGCACGCTGCTCTTCTTGGGCTCTCCGGTCCGCCACGGGTCTCCTGGTTGTGCGGAGAGAATCTCCTTTCCATTTCTGCTGCTCTTCGAGCCAGACGCCTTCCGGAGGTTGGCGGTCCAGCTCGATCTCTACTTCCGGGTCTGGGGGGCATTTAAACCCATGACACCACGAACGCGCAGCGGACGCGTGTAGGCAAGAGTTGCTTTGCTCTCTCTGCCTTTTGTAAGCTATTTTGTAAGGTTTTTAACTATTACTGTTACTGTGTTATCATGCGCATCAGTGTGTTCTGATTTTATTGCACTATTTGCACTTCACTTGGCGCTTGCTTCAGGGTGCTTCAATTGAATTTACCTTCATTATTGCCCGCATTGCTCTCCACTCAGCACTGTACTCAGCACTTTACTCGGCGGGCACCCCTGCTCTGGGGACGCACGCTGCTCTTCTTGGGCTCTCCGGTCCACCACGGGTCTCCTGGTTGTACGGAGAGAGTCTCCTTTCCATTTCTGCTGCTCTTCGAGCCGGACGCCTTCTGGAGGTTGGCGGTCCAGCTCGATCTCTACTTCTGGGGGGCATTTAAACCCATGACACCACGAGCGCGCAGCGGGCACGCCGCTGGTGTGCCGTAGGCGCGCCAAAGGCAAGCCCGTCTGCGCCCGTCCCACCTGGACGTCGCCAGGACCCCTGGTTCTAGGACATCCCACAGGCAAGTTTACACACTGGAATACTTGTTTGCTTTACAACCCAAAGTCCCTTGCGCACAATTTAAATGGCACTATGACTCTCCCCAAAGGCAGTGCAACAACTGTGGGTTTAGGGCAGAGACAGGAACAGGGCTGTCCCCTCCGGTCCCAGGGCTGGAATATTTCACCATCAACAGCCTCATCTGCAGATCTCTTGCGAAACATCACGCAGAGGTATTCGACCTTCTACCGGATTCCTCACCCGATGTTTTATTCCCAACAGAAACCTGGCTTACCACTGACTCCGTGGCCATCCCAGCCTTGGCCCTACCTGCAGGCTACACGATGTGCGCCCAAAATAGGACAAGCGGGAGGGGGGGGGAGGCTTAGCTGTTATATTTAAATCAGCACTTTCATGCACCCTCACACCACAGACTATCCCAGACTGTGAAAGTGCCTTGTTTAAAATTATTCTGTCCTACAATTTTACCCTTACTGGGCTTCTTATCTACCGTCCACCAGGCCCTTCAAAAGCCTTTCAAGAAGCCTTAGTTAATATCGCATCTACTCTTGTTCTAGAAGCAGCCAATTTTAATATTATAGGAGATCTTAATCTACATCTGGAATGCCAAGATTCCCATGAGATTACCAACTTCCTGGGAGACATGGATGCCTGTCAACTAACCCAGTTAGTGGAAGGACCGACACATGCTGCAGGTCATCTACTCGATCCCGTATCCTCGAATCTCCAGACTTTGGAGGCTAATCCCCCCCTCCCTTTGCTCTGAACGGATCATTCCCTCATATCTCTGCGCCTCTGTATAGCAGGCACCCCTCTGCGCTCTCCCCGTCAGTCCTCTATGAAGCGCCCTTGGCACAAACTGGACTTGTCCATCTTCATATCCACCCTAAACTCGTATCGCCCAGAATGGCCTATTGATCGAGAGGAAGCGGACAGTGCGTTCAGGGGTTGGGTTAATAAAGCACTCGATCACTGCATCCTGTTAAAAATGACTCATGCCAAGCGCACTCAAACTCACGCTTGGTACAATGAGACCCTGACTGCGGAAAAGAAAAAAATGCAAAATCTTAGAGCTAGCTTGGAGAAATGCTTATGACCTTACAGCAAAAATTATCTACAGGAAAGCAGTCAATGCATACCATAAACTAGTCCGAAAGACCAAGGCCATGTTCTATGCTAACCTAATCAGGACGAGCAGCAATCCTACTAAAACCATTTTCTCCCTCATGAAAGATATGATGAAACTCCCAGTTGAGGTCAATAACACCATATCCTCCAACGTACAATGCGAGTCACTGGCTAAATATTTCATCAATAAGGTTGAACGTCTTTACAGTGCATTCGGTCCGAGGAAGGATGCCTCCGAACCTTCGGAGAACTCTACTGTGACAGTCTTATCCCACTCCATACAAGACCTTCCACCCATGTCGCTTAAAGAAATGGACGTCTTGTCGGTCAAGGTAAAATCAGGCTCTCCCGACGACCCTTTAAAACCTGACCTTTTTCAGGAAATTTCAAGACTGCCTCTTGACTGAGGGCCGGGAGTTGATAAAGAGCTCACTCCAAACGGCGGTGATCCCTAAGTCATGGAAACATGCCAAAGTTATTCCTTTGTTAAAAAAACCTACACTTGATGCGTCTCTGCCAGAGAACTTCCGCCCAATTTCTCTGCTCCCATACTTAGCTAAAATGATGGAGTCCTATGTAAACATCGCTCTGACCAAATACCTGGAAGTAAATGAGATTCTGGACAGGTCACAAAATGGTTTCCGGCCCAGACACAGTACCGAATCTGCCCTACTTGCAGTCACAGAGCACCTACGGGTCACTCTGGATGAGGGCAAGACCTCGGCATTAATTTTACTGGACATCAGTGTCTCCCATAAGATTCTGCTACAACGGTTAGAGGAGATCGGGGTCAATGGCAAGGTCCTGGCCTGGCTCGCGTCCTTTTTGGCTGATCGCTCTTTCCAGGTCTCTGCCCCCCTTTTTTTGTCCAATGTCTACCCTCTCGTTTGCGGTGTTCCCCAAGGCTCTGCCCTGAGCCCCACGCTATTTAACGTATATGTCCGCCCACTGGCCCTCTTAGCCAAAGCACGGAACATCAACATGGTATCATATGCCGATGATACCCAACTGGTATTCACCTTTTCCAATAACCCCAAACAGGACCAAGCTAAATTTCAAGAGGATCTCCTGGCCATCTCAGATTGGATGGCGGATAATTACTTGCAACTGACCTCCACCAAGTCTGAGGTGCTCCTGGTGGGCCGCGATGCCCATCAATGGGACAACCAATGGTGGCCTACGGCCTTGGGTACCCCTCCCCAACCGAAAACCGTGGTTAAGAACCTAGGAGTTCTGATGGACAGTGCCCTCTCATTTGAGAGTCAAGCCAAAAAAGTGGCAGGCACCTGCTTCGGTCTCTTATGCGGCATGAAACCCATTCTGGGATTTTTCGACGCATCCATCCGCCAAACGATTGTCCAAGCTGCGGTGCAGTCCCGATTAGACTACTGCAATGGGCTCTTACTCGGCGTAAACAAGACCGTAACCAAAAGACTCCAACGGGCACAGAATGCGGCTGCACGCACTCTTTTTGCCCTACCAAAGCATTACCATGCCTCCAATCTTCTTCGCCGGCTCCACTGGCTGCCGATAGAACAGAGAGTCCAGTTTAAGACTCTCTGCACCACGCATAAGATCCTGCATGGCAAGGCCCCCAAATTCTGCAAGGGCTGTGCTCATCGCACGTTCCGACTCGAGCCCTGCGCTCCGCTGATCTGCATTTAGCCTGTACCCCCCGAGTGCGTAGGCTTAGAGCAGGGGGGCCCTCTTTTAGGGCCATGGCACCCGCCCTATGGAATTCTGTCCCTCTTGCTGCTCGGGGCACACAAGATCACTGGGCATTTAGGAACTTGATTAAAACCTGGCTTTTTTCTAACCTCTAGTTAACTTCTTCCCGATAGCCACCAGTCAGTCTTAGCGCTGGGATGCCCCGTTGATGGGGCAGCCATGCGCTTTATAAGTATGCTTAACATAACATAACCTCAGGGTCAACAATGAGAGGCATTTTCTGTTTCTCACTACAGTCTTTCACCACTACAATGTATTCTTGATTGGTAACATCATCATCATCATGACTATCAGACTCGTTCAAAACACACCTTATGCTTTTCCTTTTAGCTCCCATACAGACTCTGGCAAAAATGGCCCATTTTTCCACACTGTCCACACTATTGGTTAACAGCTGGACAATTCTTAAAAGATGAGACATGTAAAGGTGAACCGCACCTGAAACAACTAATTTTCTGATTAAACGATCTATTTTGCACAAAATTTCTCCCACCTCTGAACACATTTTGCCTCCTAGTATCATCACGTTTGATAACAGGAGGTTTGGTGGAGACAGCACCTGAAACAGTGGTGTTAGACAAAGCAGTTTCTAATTGTTTTTAACCTCCATTGAACTTTTGATGCTTTTTGCAATATCCACTGCTTTGTCTAAAGAGGGATCCTTACAGGTAAGCAACCTATCTTGAATTTTTTTACAATGACATCTGGCTACAAGCGATCTCTTACTAGTTGTGAAGTAAAATTTTCGAATTCACACTTGGCAGCAAGAACTTTCAATGCAGTGATGAAAATGTCAAAACTTTCAGAAGGTTTCTGCATTCTGGTAAAGAATTTGTACCTGTGTACTACAATATTTTTTGTTTTTGTAAAGTACTTATCCAGTTGAGCTACAGCGATATCAAATTCATCAGGATCTTCGCCTTCAGGTGGGTCATATGGTGGTAAATGATCAAAGACATTCTGGCCTTCAACCCCTAAATGATAATATATAAGATTTTTTTTTCTTTCAGGTCTGAACCTTTGACCGTCAATAGCACCCAAATAAGCTTTAAAAGACCTGAACCACAATTTCCATTCTAGCGGTGGTTCTCCTGGTTCTTGCAGAAAAGGAGCTGGAGCTGTAACACTCTGCATGATGGTTAAATACTTGTGAAATAAAACTGTTAGTAACAGGAAGGGAAAAAACAAAGGGAATGAGAGGAAAATAAGCAAGGAAACAAGGAAAAGAAAGGCTGATAGCGAAAGAAGGAGAAATAGGAAAAATAATCTTTTAGCTTTCTCAGTTGTCCTTCTCTTTTTTTTTTTTAAAGAAAGAGAAAAAAAATTCTTCCTGTGTGTCAAAGATGAAGTCTTTCTGTATATGTAGACAAAGGAGATGGTGGAGTCCTTTCTTTGTTTTGTTCCTTTAGAGCCACCACTAAGACAAAGAAAGTCCCTTCTTTGTTTTCTCTCTTTTTTTAAACAGGAAGCCTGTAGTCCTCTTTCTGTTTCCGGAGGAGGGCAGACAAGTAGAAAATCGTGCTGGATAGAACGTGTGCTGGAAAGATCATGCACTTCACCGGATTCAAGAATCTCAGTGCTCCTGTGTGACGAAATGAGTTGTGAGCAGGAGAGATCGCGCACCCCACGGCATCAAGGACTCTCCATGGACAAGGTAAGCGCGTGGACGCAGGGAACAATGGCCGAGTGGAGCTTAGAGCCGAACGTTGGAAGCAGGTTAAACGGCGCTGAATAAGCAAATGCGCCACATGGCAGATGACGGCTTAACAAAGCTGCAAGACCAGCCAAAATTCACACAACTGAGTGGGAAATCCGCTTTAAAACGTGGGATGCGGAATAGTTGGGCTAGAGTTCAAACCCACACTCGCTGTAATAAACGGGCGGTAGCAAGCACCGTTTACAGTAAAACAAAACAAAAATCTGGACGCTCTCTGTACCCCCTCAAGGACATGTGACTTGGTGAAAAAGAAGAAAAGTACTTACGGTTTGCCCTGAAAGTGCGAGTCAAGGGGTTCAAACCGGTACCTCACAAAGCAGATTCAGTCCATCTTCCGACATCGAATAAAGACGCTCGTTGTTCGGTCAGAGTGGCATCCCATCTTCTGTCGCCACTGAAAGGATGACGAGGGAACACCGTTGTGTAGTAAAAGCAAAAGTATTTATTTGGCAGGTACAGAGAGCCGTCCCAGCTGGCAACATCCAAGGCACAAGCAGCAACTGCCACATAAAGAACACTTGTGGCAAGAGACGCTTGTCAACACTCCAGGTGACATCATACTGATGATTCTGCCAGCATCACCACAGATATCTTACACAGGTGGTCTCTGGGAAGGCAGGCAAAAACCTGACAACTGTGGACGATTCCTTCATTCGCATTCTGACCCTATGCTTAGCTTCACAGAGTCTACAGAGTACATGATGGTGTGCTCCAGCATCCCTGCCATGCCATGTGTGTGCCTATGGAGGCGCTGGCTGGAAAGCTCTTGTATTCGTCCCAGAGACCCACAGCAAGGGATTCTCCGGGAGCAGCGCAGCCGCCAGTTCCCTTGCATCTTCCTTCTACTCCATCCCCAGCCCTGCTCCACTACTAAGCAGCAGTATGAGTAGTGCAAAGTACAGAAGGGGCGGAGCATAACTCTCCAGCGTGCGACACAACGTCACCTCATGTAATTTCACGACCACAAGCACCCATGTCTCTTCAGCGCTCTTTGCACAATCACCAAAAACGCTTGTCTAAATTTAAAGTGAGAGCAGCGCCATTCAGAAAAAAGAAAGGCGAGTGGCGAATGCAACAGAAGTCAATAATGAGTGCGCAAACACAAAGAAAAGTTAAAGTGGTGCCGTGCAGAAATAAAGAAAGGTGTGCGGCGAATGCTGTAGAAGTAAATATGGAGCCGCCTGTTTGTTTGCCGCAGCTGAGGGAGCCGTGCCAGCAGAAGGACACCTGCCGCACCGCTGGGGTGACTCCAGTCCCCATCCTCCACCACGCACCTGACGCGCATTTAAGCACGACACTGCCCCGCGATTGGGGTAGCCGCTTGTTTGCTGCAGCTGAGGGAGCCGTGCCAGCAGGAGGACACCAGCCGCACCGCTGGGGGGACTCCAATCCCCATCCTCCACAACGCGCCCGACGCACATTTATGCGCGACGCTGCCCCACTTCGCGGGACACGCATGCCTGTCGGAGCCCGGAAGAGGCTGGGCCCCCCCTCTAACTCGGTTGTCTCACCGGGTCAATTACAACTGAGCCGTTCTCGATAATGGGGAAACGGAAAATCAATCCTGTGGAACACGGAGGTGAGCCCATTAACACTCTGGACTCTTTCCTCCTAAGGGCGTCAGATGCTTTGGAAAAGGAGATTGAAATTACTGAGCGTAGGCTCTCCATAGGGGAGACCGGAATTTTAACTCTAGCTACGACCTCTCCGAATCATGGGATTCAACCTGTGTCTGCTACTGACTTTCTACCTGTCGAACAAACTAGTTCTAGCCCTAGACGCTTGATTAATACAATCCCATAAGGTAGAGTTATTCACTCGCCCACCGAACCTCCTACTAAAAAAGGAGGTGGGAAATCGAGCAAACCCACACATGTACATACGGGTTTCACTGTGGTTACCCCACCCGACCATGAGGCGATATTCCACAGAGTTGTACAGACGATTGCCCAATCGCTGCAACCTCGAATTGAGAGACTAACCAAAATAGAAGCCTACATAGCCTTACTCACCAACCTAGGGGAGAGAACCTCAGGGAGAGATCCTACCGCACAGGATCCCCTCCCAATCCCGCCTAACAAGCTAACATCTTCTCAGAGAACTGTTTTAACCAAGCCTCATGAGCCGCAGGCACAAGAGAGAGATGGCGATGGAGCTTTGACAAGAAGCAACAGACTTTACAACTCCAACTCAAAGCCCCTGTTGGGGAATCCCCCAAGACAAAAACAGCTGCCACACAAGCTTACACCCTGCCCTCCGCTGCCCTTTGTTACCCTCCTTCCCCAAGCATATTCCACAAAGGGGACTTTATCGATGGAAGGCCTGGGAGCTTTAAATTTATCTAACCCAGCCTCGAGGCTGGAGGGCCGCTGTAATCGGCAGACAATAGGTTGGGAAGAAGAATTAGGACGCAATTCCATCACGAGATTGGACCTCCCGCCAGCAGCCTGCCCTACGTGATAATCCTGGCCAATACCCCTGAGCTAAAACGTACACAAACTGAGACAACTGAACAACTAATGCTTAAAGCTCGCCATTGCATAAATAAGCACACGGATAGGAAGTTGGAATTTTCTACCAGTATTATCATGGCGAGAAGGGTGGGCAATTCTGAGAAGACGTTTCGTGGGGACAGTGTAGTGGTTAATTTTAAGTCTCAATTTATGGCACAGAAACTTTTAAACCTTTTACCCAATTGCTCAACGCCTGACACACAAATGTTTGCACTGCTATTAGGCTTCTTTTACAGACCAGTAGCCCAGTATCCGAGGGAACAGGGTATTATAAACACCACTAGCCTCCCCCATTGTGTGACCCACCAGCCCTATCAGTGGCAAGCAACTACTGCCGTACTATGCAAAAATCAATTTACTGCACTGGCAGGCCTCGAAGCATGCGATTGACAGACAACCAATGGGATGAATCCCAACACATCACCTAGTCGTGTCATAGCTGGGCCTGAGGTCCTTCTGCAAAATATTGTGGTCAATGATCAGATAAAAATCATTACTTGGAATATAGCAGGGCTAGGCCCTAAACTGAGCAACCAAGAATGGGTTAAGCTTAAAACTGGCTAAGATTTGATGTGTCTCCAAGAGACATGGGAAATCGGTCCCACCCATTTAGATGGTTACCACTCTTTCCATACTCCTGCCCTTCCCTCGAGATAAGGCCGAGCGAGAGGGGGCATTCTGACAGTGGTGAAAAAACACTCTAAGAATTAAAGTCCTGGCCCCTCATAACAACTCTCCTTACTATAATTTACTGCTGCTTAAAGGTCCAGGGGGCGACACTATGCTTTTAATTAATTACTATAACAACAATGTTATGGGTGAAATGTCAAAGGTTGTTGTTTCACTTGAGGAAAAAATCAATGTACTCTTTAGCGATCTAAATAAGACCCTTAGTAGCTTATGGCTGGGGGATTTTAATGCGCATAGCTGTGGCTTTTTAACTAAACCATTTATGTGGCTTAACCAACGTGAATGGAGAACCTATCCCACACTTTACCCTAACACCCATGGCAACACGCTTAATGGACTCCTCACTATAAAGGATCTAGAAATCATGAATTCTATTGACACGAGCACAGGTATGCTATAAAAAACTTTTGGTACTAACCTTCAGGGCTCAACCATTGATTATCTGGTAGTTTCAGTGCCTCCGGAATTTCCTTTCATGACATTAAAGCTAATTTTTCAAACTTTAGCAACCTCGTGGCTATATCTTGTCAAATGGTCTGGAAAGGCATACAGGCCCAGCAGATGAGGTACCAAAAACCCCACATAACAAGAAGAAAAGGGATTGTACTCAAGTGGGGCAAGATTAATTAGAAGAAAAATCTCCCTTTGGTTGTCGAAAAATAATCAAAATATTATGACTTGCCTGGATATGAATACTGACCCAGTCAGGTTGGTGACTGCCTTTGAGAAAATGTTGGATGACGTAAAGAATAATCTAATAAAACAAGTCCCAGCTGGAAATCCCTCTGCTCCTAGGTGGTTTGATCAAGCCTGTACCAAAGCGTTATCAAACTTACACAAGGCCCTTAGAACGGCACCAAGAGACCTGGAACAAGTTAAGCTCTCCCGCCAGCTATACAAAGATGCCAGGAAGGATAGATTAAAAACTATGAAGGAGGAGGTTTGGGAACAACTTTACCAGGCGTCCATTACAAATTATTGCAGGGACTTTTGGACAGTAATTAATACCCCTTTTTTTAAAAGCTCCGCTGACCCCAAACTAGATACCCATATGGACGAAGACACTTGGGTCGCATACTTTTCTAAAATATTTGGCCTTAAAGTGAGGGTAGACACTCTCCTATGAAAGGCAGTACACAGATTACAAAGCCCACTCTCATTTTTAACCACCTGGAAGTTAGAGAAGTTCTGTTACAGTGCACCAGTAACAAGGCCCCGGCCCGGATGGTGCCCCAATAGATTTCTTTTTTGAGTACCCGGACCTTTGGGGACCAGTCTTGACTAATGTTAACACAAATGCTAGTGTGGGCCCGCCAGATTCATGGTCAAAATCCATTATAATCCCTATTTATAAAAAGGGTGATATATCAGAGAGCAAAAAATTACAGGCCCCTTTCCTTACTGGATAGCACTGCTAAACTTATGGGGCGAGTCTTACTGAACAGACTAGAGGAATGGGCCCTCAAAACAAAATCTTGATTCCGGCTGAATATGGTTTTAAAAAGAGGAAAGGAACATTGGGTCAGTGTCTTAACCTGAGTATGCTCATCACCAAATACACCCAAGCCAACCAAGGCAAGGTTTACATGGCTTTCATGGACCTATCCGCAGCCTTGGATTGTTTTGCCTACCACCACCTATGGAGAATCATGGAGGAGATGGGCATTGATGAGGCAATCATCGCTTTCATCAGACAGTTATATTCGAGGGCTTCGGCTTGTGTCCGCATTGGGAAACAGGGAGAGTGCACCAGGTGGTTTCCTATTACTAGGGGGATAAGACAGGGGTGCATCCTTGCCCCATTTCTCTTTTCTATTTATACTAACAGCGTGGAGGCACCCCTGTTAGACCCCACTCTGGACGTCCCATTGGTGAATCAGGTCCGCATTGCCATACTCCTCTAAGCAGATGATGCGGTGCTCATCGCTCACACTGGCGTGGCGCTCCAGAAACTCAGAGGAGTATGTGAAGTTTATGCAAAATCTAAGCCTACAAGTCAATGAGGCAAAGTTTTTTATCTTAGTGACTGGACACAGGACTAAGAAAGTTCCATATTTTTATATGGCAGGTCGAAAAGTGGCACAGACGGACACATTTTCATACCTAGGGGTCAAATTTGATAGATTGGCAACATGGACCCATATGGTGACTAACATGGGTTTCATGTTGGAAAAAAGCATTAGGCTCTAAACTATTGGGTGTTATTAAAAAAGTGTATACTGCGAAATCCACCCCTGTAGCTACCTATGCGGCTGGGGTATGGGGGCACACTAATTCTGGCCCACTTCAAATTATAGAAGACACCTTTTGGAAAAAACTAGAGCCCTCCCTAAAAGCTGTTCTAACTTCAATTGCCACCTCGAACTAGACATCCCCTATTTATCTGACCAGGAAGGTCTAGATCCAATTCTCCTATGGCAATACATATGGAGAAGGGAATCTGTCAAGCTTACTTAACAGGTTATTAAAGATTTCTTTACTTTGGAACATGCACACAGTTTCCCGTGGATCTCTTATGTCAAAAGCGCCCTAACTTCCTTAGGTTTAGAATTTGAAACTCCAGCCAAATGCTTGAACATTTCAAAAAATTTAATAAAAGTCGATTCCTAACCACAAGGGACATAGAAAGATACAAAACCAATAGCAATACATATATGGTACTATCTTATCTAAAGGGGCCGGTTTTAACCGAGGGGTCAGCCTCATATCTATCGTTTGTAACAAATCATCGTCACAGATTTGTACTATTAATGTTTCGTTTAAACCTTATTCCCTGCATGCTGGGCCATCCAACGGGCATTTTCTCCCCCCAAACTTTGCCACCAAGCCCGTGTGACGGTGTGTCCCCTCAATCAAACCTTGACATATTTTTCTTTTTGCAAATTTTACTTGGAGCACCGTAAACGGTCCATATGTCTGATCATGCGCAAACAAATTTAAACAATGTCGTCCAGGCTTGTTTTTCTTACAAATGTTGCCTGATCACTTTGTCTGTTATTGTGTTGCGTCTTTTTTATGCCTCTCTCTAAAGACCAGGAGACTGCATCAATAGTTTGAAATGAAAGATACATGTTATCTTGTTCTCTTTTTATCAACTGTTTTTAACTGCTAAATGTAACTTAATATATATTATAAATTGATGATTTTACGTATGTTTGTACTTATATGATCTATTTTGAACTTGGATCGAATAAAGTAATTTTGACTTGACTTGAGTGCACAAACACAAAGTGAAAAGCTTTCAGAGAAAGGATACTGTAATAGGCCAATAATCCAGGGAAGGAGTAAGACACAAGAAGGTGGGACATATAACCACAAGAAACCATAGAGAAGAAAGCTTTTTGGAACAACACACACTTTAACCAATCGACAGCGAGGGCATGGGCAAAGCCCGTAGAAGTGAATATAGCATGCCTCGTAGGGCAGTCAGGCAAGACCTAATGATAGGGTCAGTATTTCCCTGCAATGCCAGATTCTGCTGGCAGTGGTTCCTTATTTGGGAACTTACAAGGAATTTTGACAAAACTCCCTCAAAACTGATAGGTTCCTTTGGATGTGGCCACTATGGAATTTCTTAAGCGGGCTAAACTCTTCTGTAAACACTTGTTTAATCAAAATCTTCAGACAACACACACTTTAACCAATCGGCAGCGACGGCGTGGGCAAAGCCCGTAGAAGTGAATATAGCATGCCTCGTAGGGCAGTACGTGACTGCTGGTAGGCTCAACCTAACCAGCTGCCGTCATTGTCAAAAGAAAACAAAGAAATGAGAGTGACAAGGAAGCCAGCCAAAGGTAAATAATGGCTGGCCTCTGTGCGATATATATATATATATATATATATATTCACTGAAAAAACCATAACTTTCAGGGACGTTATAGTTAGTTGGACATTTCACTCTTACAAAACCAGAGAAATTCCGCCGTTATAGTTAGTTCAGCTAACTATAACTCGCGCCCCCGCAATGCACTGCTGATGACGTCACATATTACATCATTCATGACATGGTCAGTGACATCACTGATGACATCTCAAATGACATCACTGATGACATCACTGATGACATCATCCAGTGACTGTGTGTTTCTTTAAAGTTTTAATATGTATTATATATATGCCAGGGTGTATTGAAGAATGGGTGGGTGTTTAAGTGTCTGGATGGAGGATTTAGTTTGTGCATGACTGACTGTATAAGTGAGTGATTAAATGTGTCTTACTGAATGCATGGATTAGTGACTAAACTGTGAATATCTGTATCAGTCTGTCTGTTGTTGTATAAGCTGCTGCATGGGTTGGTCAGTAGCTACATGAGTGTCTATATGGGTTATTGATTGGTTGCCTGAGTATTTGTATGGGAGACTGAGTGTGTGTGTGTGGGTGGGAGGTGTGTGACTCTGTGCATAGATGTGTGAGTGGTTGATTCACTGGGTGTATGGGTTCAAGAGTGCATGTGGAAACAGCTGTATGGGTGGATGAGTGTGTGTATGGGTGTGTTGGTGAGTGAATGGATGTCTCAGTGGTACATGTCCAAGTAACTACATATGTAAAAGGCAGTGTATGTGAGAGTTGGAGTATCTAAATGACTATACGTGAGAGTCAGTGATTGTGACAGTGGCTGTATAGATGAGTGTGTACTTGTATCAGTGATTATATAAGACAGTAAGTATGTGTCAGTATCTGTATGAATAAGTGAGGTGGTGTGTGTATAACTGTATAGGTGAGTAAATGGGAGTGTGATTGATTCTTTACATGACTGACTAGGTGTGCGAGTAACTCCATGGATGAGTGGCGGTGTGTGAGTGTCTGTATAGGTGTATGAGTGCATATGATAGTGTTGTATTGAAGAGTGACTGCATGTATGAGTGATTGTATGGGTGAATGAGTGGGTGTGTGTGTTGACCTAGGAATCAGTGAGTGCGTATGTAATAACTGGTATTGGTGTGTCAATGGTTTCGAAAATGGTAGTCTGTATTTTACAGTGGGTGTATCAAAGGTTATATTAGAGTGTGAGAAGGTGCATCAGCTTTTCACGTGGATGATGTCATCAGTGATGTCATCAGTGATGTCATTTGAGATGTCATCAGTGATGTCATCAGTGATGTCATCAGTGATGTCACTGACCATGTCATGAATGATGTAATATGTGACGTCATCAGCAGTGCATTGCGGGGGCGCGAGTTATAGTTAGCTGAACTAACTACAACGGCGGAATTTCTCTGGTTTTCTACGAGTGAAATGTCCAACTAACTATAACGTCCCTGAAAGTTATGGTTTTTTCAGTGAATTTTTAAGGTTTTTTAAATGCTAATTTCTAACTATAACGTCTCTGAAACCTATGGTTTTTTCAGTGAATTTTTATGGTTTTTTAAATGGTAATTTCTAACTATAACGTCCCTGAAACCTTTGGTTTTTTCAGTGAATTTCAAAGGTTTTGTAAATGCTAATTTATAACTATAACGTCCCTGAAACCTATGTTTTTTTCAGTGTAAGAAACGTCTGTGTGCAGGCGAGCAATTTGTTGGAGCTATTGTTTTTGCTGCAAACAATCATCGTCGTTAAATTTTTTTTTTTATTTGCAACAAGTTTCTAATTGCAAAAATGTTTTGAAAAGATTTTTTAGTTCATTTCCTTGTTTTTTTCAATTGTTTGTTTAAAAAAAACACCCAAAAAATTACTAAAAGAGTTAAAAAAAACACAAAAAGATTTAAAATTAGTGGAAGGGTAATGTCGGAGTCATGCTTTTAGTGAATAAGTAGTGTCTGAGTGAATGAATGAGTGCAGCAGTATTACCTGACTCATTGGATGAGTGCACGGATAGTGTTTGAGGGAATGAATGAATGCAAGAGTAGTGCCTTAGTGATTGCATGACTGCATGGGTAGTGCCTGGCTTATTGCATGAGTGCATGGGTAATGCCTAGGTGATTGCATGAATGTAGCGATAATGTCTGGATGAATGGATGAGTATATGGGAACTGCCTGAGTGACTGTAGGAGTGTATGGGTAATGCATTGGTGATTGCATGAGTGCATAGGTAGTCCCTGGGTGATTGGAGTAGTGCAAGGGTAGTGCATGGTGATTTTGTAACTGCATGGGTTATGTCAGGGTGATTGCATGAGTGCAGAGGTAATGTGTGGGTGATTGGAGGAGTGTCTCGGTAAAGCCTGAGTGATTGCATGAGTACAAGGGTAGTGCCTGGGTGATTGGAGTAGTGCAAGAGTAGTGCGTGGTGATTTGGTAAGTGCATGGGTAACGCCATGCAGACTGTGTGAGTGCAGAGGTAATGTGTGGGTGATTGGATGAATGCATGGGTAATGCAAGAGTGATTGCATGAGTGTATGGGTAATGTCTGGGTGATTGTATCAATACATGGGTAGTGCCTGGCTGATTGGAAGAGTGCATGGGTTCTGCCTTAGTGATTGAAGAAACGCATGGGTTATGTCTGAGTGATTGCATGAGTACATGGGTAGTGCCCGGGTGATTGCATGAATGCAGCGATAATGTCTGGGTGACTGGAGGAGTGCGTACTGCCTAAGTGAATGAAGGAGTGCATAAGTAATGTCTGGGTGATTGCATGAGTGCATAGGTAGTGCCTGGGTGATTGCAGAACTGTATGGCTAATACCTGGATGATTCCATAAGTGTAGGAGTAATGTCTGGATGATTGAAGGAGCACATGGGTAATGTCTGGGTGATTGCAAGAGTATAGGAGTAATGTCTGGGTGTTTGCAGGAGTACATGGGTACTGCCTGAGTGATTACATGTGAGGATTGGAAATGCCTTGGTGATTTTGTAACTGCATAGGTAATGCTTGAGTAATTCAAGGAGTGCATGACTAATGCCTGGGTGATTGAAGCAGTGCATGGGTAGTACATGTATGGTTGGAGAAGTGCATAGGTACTGCCTGAGTGATTGGAAGAGTGCATTGCTAATGGCTGGGTGATTGTATGAGTGTAGAGGTAATGTCTGGATGATTGAAGGACTGCATGGTTAATATTTGGGTAATTGGACGAGTGCATGGGTACTGCCTGAGTGATTGAAGGAGTGCATAAGTAATGCTTCAGTGATTGCATGAATGCAAGGGTAATGTTTAGGTGATTGGAGGAGTGCATGGGTAATGCCTGGGTGCATGGAAGTGTGCATGAGTAGTGCATTGGTGCATGGAGGGGTGCATCGGTACTTTCTGGGTAATTGGAGGTGTGTATAAGAAGTACCTGGGTGATTGCATGAGTGTACAGGTAGTGTCTGTATGATTGGAAGACTGCATGTGCACTGCTTCAGTGATTGTAGGAGTGCATGGGTAATGCGTGGGTGATTGCATGAATGAAGGGGTAATGTCTGGGTGATTGGAGGAGTGCATGGATAATGGCTGGGTGCATGGAAGAGTGCATGGGTAGTGTCTTGCTGCATGGAGGAGTGCATGGGTAGTTTCTGTGTGATTGGAAGAGTTCATAACAAGTACCTGGTTGATTGCATGAGTGTACAGGTAGTGTCTGGATGATTGGAAGACTATATGGGTAGTGATTGTATAAGTGCAGCAGAAGTGCGTAAGTGCATGTATGAGTGCATGGCTAGTGCCTGAGTGATTGTATGAGTGCATGGGTAGTGTCTGGGTGATTGTAGGAGTGCATGGGTATTGCCTGAATGATTAAAAAAGTGCATGGGTAATGTCTGGGTGATTGCATAACTGCATGGTTACTGACTGGGTGATTGAAGTAGTGCATAGATAGTGCCTGGGTGATTGCATGACTGCAGGGGTAACACTTTGCGGGGGAGGGGGCAGAAGTTTTGTTACACCACTGATTGGGAGCTGCTTTGAAGACAAGGGGGTGGCAGGGTGGCAATAATGGCTGGTATAGACTTGCTTGACTGTCTTACTGGTTCTCCCTGTATAAATGAGGGTACACTCCCCTTAGCAGGTGAAATGTTCTATAGTCCCTTTGGCTAGGGAGACAATGGATGTTAAAGGCCCTCTTGTGTGGTATAGGCCCTTACCTGCAGTTTGGGCATCTCACACAGGTAGAGAGCTTTTCATGGCCAGGGTAGCCCTCTGCAACCGGCTATGAGGCTGGGTTGATGCAATTACCAGAAATCTCCCTAAAACACGTAATTACATTTACCTTTCTGTAAAATGAGACTCGAAGGAATTAGTCGGAACTGCCACCTGTAAAGATACATTCTGAAGTTGGCAAATTATGTAACTGGCACAGCGCCCAACAGTATCAGAGGCGCTATCTGAAGGTGTATTCATTCTACGGCTCCAAATACGGGCCCATTAGGTTAACGTCATCAAAAGCGGGTGCAAAGTTTGCACAAAAGGAGCATCGTCGAAAAGTGATCATTATATGTTTTACCAGTTTTCAGGATAAAAGTCCCACGTGAACAATTTTTGGTGGTCTCTGCGGTTATCCCGACGTGTGTGAGGGGCCTGAATCGTGCCAGGCCAGATGTAAACAGACAGCTCCTGGCTGGTGCCTCGTGTGCCAGGGCCGGTGGGTGGGTGGGACAAGACGGAGGCAGAGGAGGGGAGTGAGGGTCCCCACAGGCAGGGCCGGCGCTAGGCATGGGCAGTGTGGGCAGCTGCCCAGGGCCTCGCGCTCAGATAAAAACAGGGGGCCCGCTTCACTGTGAAATGCCTGGTTTGTCAGGGCGTGGTGGCATTCCTGGGGGTGCAGGGGTGGGGGGGGAGGGACAAACAGATTGGGGAAGGCACAGCAGCCGGGCCAGCAATTATCTTGGCTCACAGTGTCAGAGGTGAGGCAACACCTCTGTTAAGTACCAGCCATTCCCTTTCTGCATTTTGTTTCTAGGCGACAGAAGGCCCCTTTGTTTCCAGGACACAGGTAAGGAGAGGTGGGTGAGGGGAGGAGGGAGCAGCCAGATCAAATAGCTTTTGTTCACTTTTGCATCACCCGTTTTTTTGATGGGAATGTGCACTTAAAATGTATGTTGAACTGCTGTGGTAGGGCAGTGTTTTATGAAATGGTTACTGCTTCGAGGCCCAGGGAGGGGGCCCCCTTGCCCTGGGCCTCTAAGCACTAGAGCAAGCTGCAAGGTCCAGGTGTGGGGCCCCCTTCCCTGGGCCTTGTAGCCATTACTCCCTCTTTCCTTTATTTGTTCCCCAAAAAGAAAAACACTTTTGCTGGAAAGGTCGTCTTTTTGGACATTTTTCATTTCCAAAGTGCACACTGGGACGGACAGAAATAAGAGGTTAAAAATGTGAAAAATAACTAAAGCAAGACAGAGCAGGTCGAAAAGGGGCCAGATTGATTTTATTAACACCCAAAACATATTAGCGCCACTTTACAGAATTTGCCAGTGAAGCGCTACTTTTGTTTTCTTGTCTTTCTCTGAACAGCACTGTTTTCCCTGGGTGGGGAAGTGCACCATTCCTGGATGTACTGCAATACCTGCTTGATGGGTGGATTGGAAAACAAAGTGCATACAGCGGCTCTGTGTTCACGTATGTGGTCTTGTCTTTTTAAACCATACTGCTTACGTTTTGTAAGGATATAAGCAATGGACATTGAAACAGGTCCCTTCTGGCCCTGTAGTCATGTCCTTAACTTTTCATGCAAAAGCACTCATTGATTACTGAATAATAAGTGCAGAAGCGTTAAGGTAACCAATTTGTTCCTTTCACATGCTTTACTTAATCTTGCATTCTCTATGAGCGTTTGCTTTTTCCAGGATGTTGTCACTTTGTTTTTTTAGGCAGCATATTACTGTAGTCTAGTGCGTAATTTGAATTAAGTCGCATCCAGGTCTTTGTAGCGGGTGCAATTGGGTTGAAGTTGAAGGCAATGCGAGTTTCTCTCAGTTTGGCAGTATGGTGTTCAGTGGGAGGAGGATGTGGCACTATGACCAGAGCTGCCGACTTGGGAACAGGGGAACCAGGTTCAGCCTTCATGACCAGTCCCCCAGACCACTCTCTTGAGGGAGCACATTCCCGTGCTAGACCTTAGAAGGCCCTGCTAGACCTTAGAAGCCCTGGTGTCTTAGCACCAGCAGGTGGACCCTAGCAGTGGCAAGTGTGGGTTAATCTTGAAGGCCTGTCCACCACAACCCCTATTGAAGCTCACCTCAAGTCTTTTGGGCAGGCCTCTGATGCAGCACACCCTAGAGCAACAGTGACTCTGTCACTGAGGTCACAGGACCCTTGAGCAAGGAGGCTCTTGGGCGGTGCGACCGGTGATATCGCACTGAGCGCTCACTTCGGGTGGGAGCGTCATGTTTGCAAGTATATTATGTTTTTAAAAGCACTTGCTGCCTCCTTCCTGGCCTCCAGCAATTTTCGGCAACAATAAAAATGTCATGATAACTCCGGTGATTAATGTTCTTCCTAGAGAGAGATGGAGTTTTGTCAAGTGGAAGTTTTGACTCATGGAAAGGTAGCGCAGAGGGTTAATGTGCCTGCTGCAAAGAACATGTACCATGCAGATCACAAAGTGCACATAATGTAAATAGGTCAGTCGGTTGCTGCTTTTGTCATTGAGATCCTTTTGTTACTTGCAGTTTATAAGTTAAAATTCTAACATTGAACAATGAGCTATTAACTGTCATCTAACAGCTGCATGCAAATTGCAAGGTATAAATAAGAGCGTCATGGTTATTTCCCTAGTCTTTGATTATCCTAATGTTGCAAAAAGGGTTTGTTTGGGTAGAAATCAATTCAAACACAAGGAGATGATGGACGGAGCGCTGAAACTTTTCAGACACTCACCCCAGTCACAGATCTGGGTTGGATCCATCATCGTTCTTTAGCTCACTTCGCCACCTCAGTTCAGACCCAGCTATATGCAAATCAGTCTTGACCTGGGACCGGTTTCGGGGTAACACCCCTCATCAGCCAGGCTAGCTTGAATCCAGTGACAAAGTGAGCAACTTGTGTTTGCTTTATTTGCCCTAAGTTGCCAGGGTATGCCCAGACGTGGGTCCCTTGCTCACTTTGTCACTGGATTCAAGCTAGCCTGGCTGATGAGGGGTGTTACCCCGAAACCGGTCCCAGGATGCTTGTTTCCTGGCCAGGAAAGACATGGCTAGGCAGTTTGGGCTGGACTGTTCCCATGAGGCACAGGGTCAAGAGTGATTTGCATATAGCTGTGTCGGAACTGGGGTGGCAAAGTGAGCTAAAGAACGATGATGGATTCAACCCAGATCTGTGACTGGGAGTGAGTGTCTGAAAAGTTTCAGCGCTCTGTCCATCATCTCCTTGTGTTTGCTTTATTAAAGAGAACCCCCAACCATGGTATTACGTTCTAAATTCAGAGTTTGTGTTTCTCCAGACCAATCACTATTAAACTATACTGTCTACTAGTAAGATTGTCATGTGACTCCTACACCTTGTAGTCCATTATCTTATGTAACATTTCCTATACAGTGATTTACACACGCATGATTGATTGTCTCTGTGTAATGTGTGTGATATAAAGTTCTCTGACACCCTACACTAGTATCAGTGGCGCTGTAAATCAAATTAAATGCATCTGAGCGAGAATGTGGAGACTCGAGGGGCACTGTTAAAGGGTCGTAGTGAGGGAATCCTTGGCAGAGGGAGTCATTGGGGGCACCAACAAACATTGCCGCACAGAGCTCCACCAGCGCTAAAGCCGGCCACTTCCACTTCCTACAGTTCTAACACCAAATTAAAAACGTTGATTTGAAAACCCCTTGAATCTGCAGCATACCTTCAAGTCGATGTATGATTTAACAGTGGTCTCGGTTGTTCTAGGTCTTTTTTATTTATGTACAATC
Source organism: Calotriton arnoldi (assembly GCA_963921515.1). Lineage (NCBI taxonomy): Eukaryota > Metazoa > Chordata > Amphibia > Caudata > Salamandridae > Calotriton > Calotriton arnoldi. The sequence continues at coordinate 1,480,591 of CAWUFW010001678.1, read as the reverse complement.
TTTGTTTGCAATGGTGTCTTGTAATTTTGTATTATATGCGTTGTGTTTTTGCACTTAACATAATTCTGGCGAGTAAAGAGCCCACAGTCAAAAAAAGATTATCCTACGACTCTTAGCATGTGCGTGTGGGATACTGGTGAGAAGATTTATGTTAAAACAAATTACTAAGTATTAATGTCATCCGAAAGTAACACAATAATGGCACAGAATGATAAGGGAGCCTTTTGAAATTTGCGATTATATCCATGGTGTGAGAGGTTTTCTCTTGTGTAATTTTATATTTTGAATGATCCTGCTCCTCATTATCTCAACAGGATCTCTCCCTTTATGAGACAGAACTGGAATTTTTATCATGCACTCAACTGGAAACAATCAGTTAACATGGAGTAAAAACATCCATCTTTTGAGACCCGCAACTAGCTTTTCCATCCATTGTGACAAATGTAATACATTTAATACAGTTTTAAAATATTTGGACTTATTTCATTTGTATATTTATCTTTTTGTCCTTGTTACTGATATCCACGTTAGGTCTCTTCAGTGATGCCAAATAAGATCAATAGTCCTGCGATGTCACTTTCTGTGATGTCACTTCTTGTGATGTTACATGCAAATTAGAGGGGCCTCAAATCTTCCCTTTCGCCCGGGGCCCCAGAAGTTCTAGGACCGGCCCTGCCCACAGGAGCTGGGGAGGGAGGGTCCCCACAGGAGCTGGGCTGCATTCCTTCACACACAGGGCATTCTGCTGCACGCTGCTGGCGCAAGGCTGTGTGGAGGGCAGGCTTGTGGTGTCAGAGGCGCTGCGCATCACCCCATTTGGTCCGTGTTTGTTACACCTCGTTGAGGGCACCAGCTCTCTGTATGGCTGCGAGGTAGTGGACTGCGGGGCTCCTGTTGTGCTTCGGGGTGCTGCCAGTCGCCCCTTCCCGGCGCAGGGACCGTGAAGAAGGGGCCGGGGCAGAGTTGGCACAGCAGGTCTTCAGAGCCAGGTGCACGTCCCGCTGCCTGGCACTGCATATGGCGCACCTCTCCGGGGCCTTCAGGAACTTCCAGGTAATAAACAACGCAGTGATGGTATTTTTTAAGGTGCGCACCCATCGTCATTGAACGGCTCATCGGCATTTTGGTGACACTCACTTGTCTGACCGCCTTATTGAGATAGCGCCCAGCAAACATCATTGTATCTTCTGTGCACTGTATATAAAAGTGTACACCTGTAGCGTTGCGATTTTGCTCTGCTTTCAAACAATAAGGTATTTTATGGGGACAGTGCAACGCTTTCTCTCCGCGCGTTAGCGTCCGCTTGAGTGCGCGTGTCTGTCAGCGCATGTGTATGTGTTTATGAGTGAGCATGACGTTTCTCTGTGCCTTCTTTTTAATATCATATGTGTCTTTCTTTTGTACTGACACTGTGCATACTGCACACCTGCAGCACAATTGTGCGTGTGCGTGTTTGTGCGGGAATGTGGTGTGTGTGCGTAAATGTGTGTGCACGTGTATTGTGTGTGCGACTGCGTGTTTGTGTGTGCGTGTTGTGTCTGTGTGCTGCGTGTGTTTTGTGTGTGCCTGTGTGTGTGTTCTGTGTGCGTGCGTTTGTGTGTGTGTTTTTGTGTGCGTGCCAGCATGTGTGTGTGTGCGCGTGTGTTGTGTGGTGTATGTGCCTGCGTGTGTGTTGTGTGTGTGCGTTTGTTGTGTGTGTGTGTGTGTGCGCTTGTGTGTTGTGTTTTTGTGTGTGTGTGTGTGTGTGTGTGTGTTGTGTGCGTTTATGAGCACGTACTCTAGACCGCTCACCCTCAAGTTTGACCGCGGCCACTCCTTCCATGATATCTTCCGTTTGTGCTCTGGTTATTTCACACCGACCTCACAAGGAAGAACGTGCGGCCAGCAGGGTCTCTGGCCGGGGATCGGTGGCGTTCACTAATTACCCCTTCCTTCTTGCTGGATATTACGCAGCAGCATGTGCTTAATTGTAAATGACCTGTGGGCACCGCTGCTAAGTGTTTGTTTTTGGTGACTGTGTATGAAGGGATGTCCGTCAGACCCCCTCTCCCCCCTGTCATGCTTTCCTTAGCCGGAGTTGGTCTATGTATTGTTAACACGCTTCTGCGGAATGGCCGTGGGTTTGCGCTTTACTCGGATGCACTCTGATGCCTGGCCTCTCACATCTTGAATTTAGAGTGGCACTAATACTTACATTGCTGCATAGTTAGAAGCGCCCATTCATTCATCCTTTCCCCAGGTTGGTTGATTAAGCCTCCACTCTGACGCGTCTTCCGGTTTGGAGATAAGATGGCCTCCCTTCACTCTCTCGTATTCCACAGGTGTCTGAGTAACGAGTGCTCCCGGCAGCCCTTCGCATACATAATAAATATTGCCCCCGGGACCTGTGCTGCGTGTGTTTTGTGTGTGCCTGTGTGTGTGTTCTGTGTGCGTGCGTTTGTTGTGTGTATGTTTTGTGTGTGCGCGCCAGCATGTGTGTGTGTGCGCATTTGCTATGTGTGGTGTATGTGCCTGCATGTGTGTTGTGTGTGCGTTTGTTGTGTGTCATTCATGCAAGGTTTAATGTGTGCTCCATGAATCAAATGACTGATGCACGCATTTAGGGAGTTCTGATATCATTAGAAGTTGCATTTCTCCCAAAACCTTTTTAATGAAATTTTTTTTTCTTATGGCATTGTTTATAGTAACACGATAGTACCACACACTCAAGATTGTAATGCTTTCCAGTTATTTACCTACAGCTTTATGAAAGGTCAACTTCTTTTCAGAAAATATTTCCCACATACTACCCCCAGTCCCTCAAATGAAGTAACTTAGTGTGTCGCTTTCTTCATCATAAGCATTTTTCAGGTCTCCCAGACAGCCTTTGCTGTTTGCCAAACTTTTGTTATTCCTTTTTTAAATCAAATATAGATGGTTCGTCAGAGTAACACTCGCTGTATTTAAAGCTATCGTGGGCACGTTCCTCCAAAATTGATACATAAAATTACTGTGACATACCCTAACCAACAGCAATTAAATGACATGAAATGTTTGACTGCCGACACTAAATAGCTTGAACAGCTGAATTAATGCATTATAAACTGGGAGCTTGTAACCGGCTGTTCTTTTCACCAAAGAACTGGAACGAGTGTGGTCATGAGCTCGGGTGGGCACAAGATTCAGAATATACTGTATGGAAAATTTAGGTACTAGGAGAATTAAGCTGATTTCCGTGTTGGTTGACATTTCTCCTTTGTACGTTATTGAGTCTAACAACTACATTCTGGATGATATAATCGCTCAATGTTTCCATTTTAATCGGGAAGAGTAAGTGAAGTTTGCTTATGTATACCTTTTTCAGGTTAGACCAAGGCAGACCTCCGATCTGATTCCATAGCCTTAGAGCAAGCAGCGTTCACTAAAGGGTCTGGGTCCTGCCATCATCCCTTATAAATATTCATGAGAGCAAAGAAATGCGACCCAGGTATCCGCCATGTTAGGCATCTGAGAGAGGTATGGGATAGAATGTATATGAATAGAGCCCAGAACGCAGTATTGACTCACTCAGGAACCACAGTGCTGGCCTGTCAGTTTTTAGCGTGCATTATGTCATTGCAAACGAGGAGCTACTGAAAGTGAATGTATTATCATCTAAACACCTTTCATCTTGACACCTTGCAAACTGTTCGAAATTCGGTAGTAAATAAAGAATATCGCATTTTCTTCCTCCTTCAGCTATCAAAAGGATAGACATGGCGTGCTAACGTTCCCCGTGTCAGCGTTTTCTGTTTCTTTGATGTCTAAATAAATGTTTTTGGCTCGGCAATAAAACAAGATAGCAAACATGATTTCCAGTATGTATTCCTAAACGGGCCTGAGTCAAGTAGCGAAGCAAGCCAAATGTAATGAGATTGCGCTAAATGACAACGGCCAGTACCGCGCAGTGGTGATAAAACCGCACCAGATGAACATATCACCGGGGCGCAGGAGTCACATATCACGGCTCCTTGTTCCCTCTAATTATCCCTTTGAATTGTGTGCCCGCGGCTGTCAGGCCGCCTGCGGTGCTAAACTGACTGGAGCGCACTTCTGGGAAATGGGCGTTTTATTCACCTTATCTAACGTGGTACAAATTGCTCATACTGCTCGGCCTCCCAGTGCCCACACAAACAATGGAATCATGCCAGCGCTTCCGGTCAGGGTTTGGACGGAAATCTTCTGTTGCTATTTCGTTGTTTTTACAAGGGAGTTTTGACAGTTCTGTGCTATCGTGGGAGGGACACTCAATACCTATTGTTATGTACTATTTTGCTTCCTTCTTTTTAGCGTTATTGTTTCACAGACTAGGCTGAAAGTATACGCGAGAACTACACGCTGTTTTGAAAAGGTGGTGCCGGTCGTTTTACATTTTATAGCTTTATATCCTGCTTGCGAGCGCTATACTGCATGTTAAATTTCCTAAACCTGCAGCTTGGGCCTATAACGATGTGGGAGAGGATGGATACATAATAAATATTGCCCCCGTGGCTTACAGATAACGAAGCGGGGGAGCCCGCGCTTCATTTTAATTTTTTTATTTTCTCGGCCGGATTCGCGACCCCAGCGCGAATTTGGCCGAAATTATTTTAAAAAAATGCTTTTTTGGGCCCTGGGGGTCCTTGTGGGACCCCCTGAGCTGGCCTAGGGGATCAGGGTGTTTCTACCCTGCCCCCTTTTCTTGTTTTTTAACCTTTTTTTCACTGTCACAAGATTGCTGCCAACACTTCCTGGTTTGGAGTGTTTGCAGCCAATTAGAATAAAGCTCGTGGTCGGGAGTGTTTATTTTTTGATTTTCTCAGCAACTACTGAACGGATTTACACCATTTAAAAAAAAGGTCGCTTTCTGAACCAAGCACTACCTTTTTGCCAAATTTGAGGTAATTCCGTTCAGCAGTTCAGGCTGTAGCCTGTCTCAAAATTTCCTATGGAAAATAACATGGGGAAAACGCGTTTTGGGACCCCCCTTTTTTCTCAGCCCCCGCTTGACGAATCACCCCCAAACTTTCAGGATAGGAGCTGACCTGGATAGACTTTTTTTTTTGGAGACTTTCGCGAAGATTCGTCAAACGACGCCAAAGTTATTAGCAAATCAAAAAATGCTTTTCCTATGGAAACTAGGATATATATATATATATATATATATATATATATATATATATATATATATATATATAACCTACTGGCGGTCGCCAGTAGGTAGTTATAGTTAGGACCTAGTTTCCATAGGAAAAACGTTTTTTGTTTTCCCAATAACTTTGGCGCCGGTTGACGAATCTTCGCGAAATTTTCAAAACTAGTGGCCCGCTCCGGTCAGCTCTTGTCTTAAAAGTTTCGGGTGATTCGTCAAGCGGGGCCGAGAAAAAGGGGGTCCCAAAACGCGTTTTCCCATGTAATTTTCCATAGGAAACTTTAGACAAAGCTACAGCCCGAACTGCTGAACGGAATTACACCAAATTTGGCAAAAGGTAGGTCTTGGTTCAGAAAGATCCCTTTTGTTAAATGGTGTAAATCCGTTCAGTAGTTGCTGAGAAATTAAAGAAAGAAAAAGTTTCGATATCTGTGGCCGAGGAGGGTTCGCGAACCATCCCGACCACGAGCTTCATTCTAATTGGCTGCCAACACTCCAAACCAGGAAGTGTTGGCAGCCATCATGTGACTCGGTAGAACCGAGTCACAAGAAAACTGTAAAACAAAGGTTAAAAAACAATGAAAGGGGGCAGGGTAGAAACATCCTGACCCCCTAGGCCTGCTCAGGGGGTCCCACAAGGACCCCCAGGGCCCAAAAAAGCATTTTTTTTTTTAAACTGCAGAATTCGCGCTGGGTGCGCGAATCCTGCTGATAAAATTTTTAAAAAACGAAGCGCGGGCTTCGTTATTATTGAGCCCCCGGGTGGGCCAGGTCCCGGGGGCATGCGCAAAAGTAATAGCGGATTGTCCTTACATTAGGCTGGGAGGGGCCCCTGCAGAGATACTACTGTACACTCCGCTGGGCCTTTTAGCTGCACGGCTGAGCCCATTCAGGGCCGACAAAGGAGGCTTCTGGGCCACTTTCTTTAACACCAACACTCCCAGCGTCCAGTCCAACCGCATTTGCCTTTTAGGCTGGACAGGCGCACACCTCTGTGTCTGATAGCCCGGAAGCACCTTGAGGTGTGAGATAAAGAAGCCTGGTCTAAAGATAGAGTTTTGGCCGGGAACGCTTCTCACCGCAGGAAGATAACACGAGGGCGCGCTTGCTCACCGTCTCCTCCCTCGATGCGCTCCGAAGCAGCGGCCCGGCCTCGAGCTGCACGGATGCCAGGCGGCCCCAAGTTCCCTTCGCAGGGACCCGTTCTAACAACCCGTGCACCCGTAGCCGCACTGATTGAATCCTTAACTGCTGCACATTTTAGGCCATATTTGATGCGATGGGGTTAGATGAGCTTCTCACCTTTTCCTTTCGGCGTGAACGTTGGAAGTGGATTTTACGATTCTCTCTCTTTAAACTGGGTGTCTGAAGTGCGATTTGTGGCAGCTGAAGGCAGCGATCGCAAACACACAGGCGCGCGGTGGGTCACTGTGCTCCTTGTTAAAACACAGAAATTGAACTGTACCCCGCCCACTTCAACGCTCCTGATTGTAACACCTCGAGTCTTGCCCCAGAGCTTGCTCCAGGCCTGCAAACATATTTTATGGGTAGAGGCCTGGTCTAGCACGCGAGGAGAGCGTCTTGGGTGTAATTTCTGGGTGGGTGTGTGTTGCCCTCCCCTGGTGCAGACCTCGCAAGCCAGGAAATCTCCCTGGGTGGAAGTGTTCTGTGCCCGGGAGGGGCTGCTCTTCCCCGTAACTTATTACTGCGAACGCAGTGACCTCTTGCCTTTGAGAGCAGGCTGTAAATAATTGACAAGGGTGCTTGCTGTTTCTCAGTCTGAGGTTCTCAAAGAAATCGGTTGGAGCTGCTGGGTCTGTTTTCTTCCTTTCAGAGATGTGGCCGAATCTAGGACAAGTGCCACTTACTCGCACCGAGCGTGTCAGCCAGCAGCACTTTAAGCACTCAATGTAACTAGCTGAACGGTGCTCAGCAGGCGCTCTAGAAAACTAATGGGCCGATTCATAAAGCCGTTTTCGATCGTAAACATATTTTTACGGTCACAAAATGATACTAAGCAGGGGAAAATGCACTTGGCACTCTGTAATTAACGTCATAACTGACCACAAGAACACAGAAATGGGAGGAGCAGGAAGGCAGTTTCCCTTGGAAGTTTGTAAAACCCAAATCCATTAACTTGCAGCTAATTAAGTCTCTTTTCCAGCTCTTTCCCACCCTGGAATCGATTAGATTTGCTCCAACAACGGCTGAAAGTAAACTCTTTCCGGTGTGTGAAGGTGAGAGGACGCTCCCCAAGCTTCATAGTGGTGCGAAGCAGGGGTTATCTCCATATCAAAAATACAACTGCGTATTGCTGCCGCCTTTCTTCGTTGTGTAACTGTACCCATTTGAGAGTGGGTACAGTCCCGGGCACACGTAATGAGGATATAATATCAGGAGAAATGTCTCATACTGCAGAAATGTAGAGGGTCTACACCAGAATGATAATCATAGGTGTTTAATATAGTAACAAAGCATAAGCAACCAGCCAAAACAAAAGCAACCAGCCGACACGTGTTTCGTCACAAAGGGTAGTAACCCGTGACTCTTCAGGGCAATTGACCGTTCAAGAATCCAAAATGGCTGGTTGCTTATGCTTTGTTACTATATTAAACACCTATGATTATCATTCTGGTGTAGACCCTCTACATTTCTGCAGTATGAGACATTTCTCCTGATATTATATCCTCATTACGTGTGCCCGGGACTGTACCTACTTCATTTGTGTGGATTTCTATCCATACCATCACGGGGGTTTTAGGGCATATCCCCTGACCTGGTTTGCACCGTACACACTCCTAGCATAACATAAACTCAGCGCGAATTAGCTTGAGCGCCATTATTCCTGTCAATACTAAAAACCCCACACTGATACATACCCATGTGAGAGTGGCTGTACCCATGGTCAAAATTTGCATTTGGAAGTAGTGACTCTTAAAATGTCACATGACATTGCCAGTCGATTGTCTGGCAGCCTGTGATTGGCACAGCCTCCCCGGTGTAGTACAAGCAATCTTTGTGATCAGCAAAGGGTAGCAAAGGTGCACCCATTCGTACGAGTGTTTTTACGAGTGCAGATTTTCAACTTTCTTTTGTGAATTGGTCCTACTTCATTTCGATTTGACTTGCTTATAGCTGGAGGAGGAGGCAGTGGAGTTCATTTTCACCTTTACTGCCTCTTTGCCCTCCGTCACCGGTTACTAGTGTTTTAGAACCGAGAGGAATGTATACCCATATGTTTACAGTTTGGAACGCAGTTTCTGAACCCTTCTCTGCAGGCAATAAATTGGTTTAGCACCACATACCGTACAGCAATGAACGAGCACTTGTAAGCATGTAGGGCGTTGGGCAGTGGGGAGTTTGTGGTTGGCATTTGGCATCTGTCTCCTAAAATAAGAACCATAGGTTTCAGGGGCGTTATAGTTAGAAATTAGCATTTAAAAAACCATTGAAATTCACTGAAAAAAACATAGGTTTCAGGGACGTTATAGTTAGTTGGACATTTCACTCGTACAAAACCAGAGAAATTCCGCCGTTATAGTTAGTTCAGCTAACTATAACTCGCGCCCCAGCAATGCACTGCTGATGACGTCACATATTACATCATTCATGACATGGTCAGTGACATCTCAGATGACATCTCAAATGACATCACTCATGACATCACTCATGACATCCTTCACGTGAAAATCTGATGCACCTCCTCACACTCTAATATAACTTTTGATACACCCACTGTAAAATACAGACTACCATTTTCGAAACCATCGACACACCAATACCAGTTACTACATACGCACTCACTGATTCCTAGGTCTACACACACATCCACTCATTCACCCATACAATCACTCATACATAGTCGCTCATCAATACAACTCTATCATATGCACTCATACACCTATACAGACACTCTCACACCGCCACTCATCCATGAAGTTACTCACACACCTAGTCAGTCATGCAAATAATCAATCACACTCCTATTTACTCACCTATACAGTTATACACACACCACCTCACTTATTCATACAGATACTAACGCATACTTACTCTCTTATACAATCACTGATACAACTACACACTCATCCATACAGCCACTCTCACAATCACAGACTCTCACGTATAGTCATTTATATACTCCAACTCTCACATACACTGCCTTTTACATATGTAGTTACTTGGACATGTACCACTGAGACATCCATTCACTCACCAACACACCCATACACACACTCACCCACCCATACAGCTGTTTCCACATGCACTCTTGAACCCATACACCCAGTGAACCAACCACTCACACATCTATGCGCAGAGTCGCACACCTCCCACCCACCCACACATTCTCCCATACAACTACTCAGGCAACCAATCAATAACCCATATAGACACTCATGTAGCTACTGACCAACCCATGCAGCAGCTTACACAACAACAGACAGACTGATACAGACATTCACACAGTTTAGTCACTAACCCATGCATTCAGTAAGACACATGTAATCACTAATTTATACAGTCAGTCACGCACCTACTAAATCCTCCATCCAGACACTTATACACCCACTCATTCTTCAATACACCTTGGCATATATATAAAACATATTTAAACTTTACAGAAACACACAGTCACTGGTTGATGTCATCAGTGATGTCATTTGAGATTTCATCAGTGATGTCACTGACCATGTCATGAATGATGTAATATATGACGTCATCAGCAGTGCATTGCGGGCGCGAGTTATAGTTAGCTGAACTAACTATAACGGCGGAATTTCAATGGTTTTGTAAGAGTGAAATGTCCAACTGACTATAACGTCCCTGAAACCTATGGTTTTTTCAGTGAATTTCTAAGGTTTTTAAATGCTAATTTCGAACTATAACGTGCCTGAAACCTATGGTTTTTTCAGTGAATATATATATATATATATATATATATATATATATATATATATATATAATCACTCTGAAAAACACTGTGAAGAAACACACAATGTGAGGCTCAGTACCTTGGATTTGGCTTATTTCAAAAGTCTAAAAGACGCCTGTTCCTTTGTCCAACGCTTGGCTGGATGCCTTGCTCACGGACAGGAATGCAGCGCCCAGGTGCGCTGGTCATGATTTGTAGAGTAAATCACGTGACTGCATCGCCAATACTATCGGTCCCATAATGCACTGTGCATGTTGGTTAAATACATGTTGGCAGTCCATAGCTGTTTGCCTCGATGGCAATAGTTGTTTGCACAGTCACTGTTGTTATCATGACTCGTTTCTTAGGGTCAGGTGAGTTATTTCCACCTTGCAAGTATTGCTAATTAGACTCGAGAAAGGCAGCTTCTTCTAGGCATGATCAAAGCGGAGGTTATCCTCTGAATCCTTCCACGCCTGCCTTTGCTAAAGTAGCTTCCTCGTGGGTCGGGCGCGTGTGGGCTAGGCTTCCAATGAATATCCACAAGAAGCAGCGTTTCTCGCTCGAGCCCCAAGCCTTCAGGGTGGCTCACTACATGGGCACGAACAGCCCACAACATCACTCTGAAAAACACTGTGAAGAAACACATAATGTGAGGCCCAGTACCTTGGATTTGGCTTTATTTCAAAAGTCTAAAGATGCCTGTTCCTTTGGTCCACGTTCGGCTGGATGCCTTGCCACGACAGGAATGCAGCGCCAGGTGCGCTGTCATGATTTGTAGAGTAAATCACGTGACTGCATCGCCAATACTACCGGTCCCATAATGCACTGTGCATGTTGGACTGCCAACATGTATTTAACCAACATGCACAGTGCATTATGGGACCGGTAGTATTGGCGATGCAGTCACGTGATTTACTCTACAAATCATGACCGAGCGCACCTGGGCGCTTGCATTCCTGTCCGTGAGCAAGGCATCCAGCCGAAACGTTGGACCAAAGGAAACAGGCGCTCTTTTAGACTTTTGAAATAAAGCCAAATCCAAGGTACTGGGCCTCACATTGTGTGTTTCTTCACAGTGTTTTTTCAGAGTGATGTTGTGGGCTGTTCCGTGCCCATGTAGTGAGGCCACCCTGAAGGGCTTGGGGCTCCGGAAACGGGGAAACGCTTTTGCTTCTTGTGGATATTCATTGAGGAGCCTAGCCCACACGCGCCCCGACCCACGAGGGAGAGCTACTTTAGCAAAAAGGAACGGCGCGTGGAAGGGATTCAGAGGGGATAACCTCCCGCTTTGATCATGCCTGGAAGAAGCTGCCTTTCTCGAGTCACAATTTAACAATACTTGCAAGGTCGAAATAACTCACCTGACCCTAAGAAACGAGTCCTTGATAACAACAGTGACTGTGCAAAACAACTATTGCCATCGAGGCAAAAACAGCTATGGACTGCCAACATGTATTTAACCAACATGCACAGTGCATTATGGGACCGGTAGTATTGGCGATGCAGTCACGTGATTTACTCTACAAATCATGACCGAGCGCACCTGGGCGCTTGCATTCCTGTCCGTGAGCAAGGCATCCAGCCGAAACGTTGGACCAAAGGAAACAGGCGCTCTTTTAGACTTTTGAAATAAAGCCAAATCCAAGGTACTGGGACTCACATTGTGTGTTTCTTCACAGGGTTTTTCAGAGTGATGTTGTGGGCTGTTCCGTGCCCATGTAGTGAGGCCACCCTGAAGGGCTTGGGGCTCCGGAAACGGGGAAACGCTTTTGCTTCTTGTGGATATTCATTGAGGAGCCTAGCCCACACGCGCCCCCGACCCACGAGGGAGAGCTACTTTAGCAAAAAGGAACGGCGCGTGGAAGGGATTCAGAGGGGATAACCTCCCGCTTTGATCATGCCTGGAAGAAGCTGCCTTTCTCGAGTCACAATTTAACAATACTTGCAAGGTCGAAATAACTCACCTGACCCTAAGAAACGAGTCCTTGATAACAACAGTGACTGTGCAAAACAACTATTGCCATCGAGGCAAAAAACAGCTATGGACTGCCAACATGTATTTAACCAACATGCACAGTGCATTATGGGACCGGTAGTATTGGCGATGCAGTCACGTGATTTACTCTACAAATCATGACCGAGCGCACCTGGGCGCTTGCATTCCTGTCCGTGAGCAAGGCATCCAGCCGAAACGTTGGACCAAAGGAAACAGGCGCTCTTTTAGACTTTTGAAATAAAGCCAAATCCAAGGTACTGGGCCTCACATTGTGTGTTTCTTCACAGTGTTTTTTCAGAGTGATGTTGTGGGCTGTTCCGTGCCCATGTAGTGAGGCCACCCTGAAGGGCTTGGGGCTCCGGAAACGGGGAAACGCTTTTGCTTCTTGTGGATATTCATTGAGGAGCCTAGCCCACACGCGCCCCCGACCCACGAGGGAGAGCTACTTTAGCAAAAAGGAACGGCGCGTGGAAGGGATTCAGAGGGGATAACCTCCCGCTTTGATCATGCCTGGAAGAAGCTGCCTTTCTCGAGTCACAATTTAACAATACTTGCAAGGTCGAAATAACTCACCTGACCCTAAGAAACGAGTCCTTGATAACAACAGTGACTGTGCAAAACAACTATTGCCATCGAGGCAAAAACAGCTATGGACTGCCAACATGTATTTAACCAACATGCACAGTGCATTATGGGACCGGTAGTATTGGCGATGCAGTCACGTGATTTACTCTACAAATCATGACCGAGCGCACCTGGGCGCTTGCATTCCTGTCCGTGAGCAAGGCATCCAGCCGAAACGTTGGACCAAAGGAAACAGGCGCTCTTTTAGACTTTTGAAATAAAGCCAAATCCAAGGTACTGGGCCTCACATTGTGTGTTTCTTCACAGTGTTTTTTCAGAGTGATGTTGTGGGCTGTTCCGTGCCCATGTAGTGAGGCCACCCTGAAGGGCTTGGGGCTCCGGAAACGGGGAAACGCTTTTGCTTCTTGTGGATATTCATTGAGGAGCCTAGCCCACACGCGCCCCCGACCCACGAGGGAGAGCTACTTTAGCAAAAAGGAACGGCGCGTGGAAGGGATTCAGAGGGGATAACCTCCCGCTTTGATCATGCCTGGAAGAAGCTGCCTTTCTCGAGTCACAATTTAACAATACTTGCAAGGTCGAAATAACTCACCTGACCCTAAGAAACGAGTCCTTGATAACAACAGTGACTGTGCAAAACAACTATTGCCATCGAGGCAAAAACAGCTATGGACTGCCAACATGTATTTAACCAACATGCACAGTGCATTATGGGACCGGTAGTATTGGCGATGCAGTCACGTGATTTACTCTACAAATCATGACCGAGCGCACCTGGGCGCTTGCATTCCTGTCCGTGAGCAAGGCATCCAGCCGAAACGTTGGACCAAAGGAAACAGGCGCTCTTTTAGACTTTTGAAATAAAGCCAAATCCAAGGTACTGGGCCTCACATTGTGTGTTTCTTCACAGTGGTTTTTCAGAGTGATGTTGTGGGCTGTTCCGTGCCCATGTAGTGAGGCCACCCTGAAGGGCTTGGGGCTCCGGAAACGGGGAAACGCTTTTGCTTCTTGTGGATATTCATTGAGGAGCCTAGCCCACACGCGCCCCGACCCACGAGGGAGAGCTACTTTAGCAAAAAGGAACGGCGCGTGGAAGGGATTCAGAGGGGATAACCTCCCGCTTTGATCATGCCTGGAAGAAGCTGCCTTTCTCGAGTCACAATTTAACAATACTTGCAAGGTCGAAATAACTCACCTGACCCTAAGAAACGTGTCCTTGATAACAACAGTGACTGTGCAAAACAACTATTGCCATCGAGGCAAAAAACAGCTATGGACTGCCAACATGTATTTAACCAACATGCACAGTGCATTATGGGACCGGTAGTATTGGCGATGCAGTCACGTGATTTACTCTACAAATCATGACCGAGCGCACCTGGGCGCTTGCATTCCTGTCCGTGAGCAAGGCATCCAGCCGAAACGTTGGACCAAAGGAAACAGGCGCTCTTTTAGACTTTTGAAATAAAGCCAAATCCAAGGTACTGGGCCTCACATTGTGTGTTTCTTCACAGTGTTTTTTCAGAGTGATGTTGTGGGCTGTTCCGTGCCCATGTAGTGAGGCCACCCTGAAGGGCTTGGGGCTCCGGAAACGGGAAACGCTTTTGCTTCTTGTGGATATTCATTGAGGAGCCTAGCCCACACGCGCCCCCGACCCACGAGGGAGAGCTACTTTAGCAAAAAGGAACGGCGCGTGGAAGGGATTCAGAGGGGATAACCTCCCGCTTTGATCATGCCTGGAAGAAGCTGCCTTTCTCGAGTCACAATTTAACAATACTTGCAAGGTCGAAATAACTCACCTGACCCTAAGAAACGAGTCCTTGATAACAACAGTGACTGTGCAAAACAACTATTGCCATCGAGGCAAAAAACAGCTATGGACTGCCAACATGTATTTAACCAACATGCACAGTGCATTATGGGACCGGTAGTATTGGCGATGCAGTCACGTGATTTACTCTACAAATCATGACCGAGCGCACCTGGGCGCTTGCATTCCTGTCCGTGAGCAAGGCATCCAGCCGAAACGTTGGACCAAAGGAAACAGGCGCTCTTTTAGACTTTTGAAATAAAGCCAAATCCAAGGTACTGGGCCTCACATTGTGTGTTTCTTCACAGTGTTTTTTCAGAGTGATGTTGTGGGCTGTTCCGTGCCCATGTAGTGAGGCCACCCTGAAGGGCTTGGGGCTCCGGAAACGGGAAACGCTTTGCTTCTTGTGGATATATATATATATATATATATATATATATATATATATATATATATATATATATATATATATATATATATATATATATATATATATATATATATATATATTACCTACTGGCGGTCGCCAGTAGGTAGTTATAGTTAGGACCTAGTTTCCATAGGAAAGCGTTTTTGTTTTCCCAATAACTTTGGCGCCGGTTGACGAATCTTCGCAAAATTTTCAAAACTAGTGATCAGCTCTGGTCAGCTCCTGTCTTGAAAGTTTCGGGTGATTCGCCAAGCGGGGCCGAGAAAAAAGGGGGTACCAAAACGCGTTTTCCCATGTTATTTTCCATAAGAAACTTTAGACAAAGCTACAGCCTCGAACTGCTGAACGGAATTACACCAAATTTGGCAAAAAGGTAGGTCTTGGTTCAGAAAGAGTCCTTTTGTTAAATGGTGTAAATCCGTTCAGTAGTTTTTGAAATATTAAAGGAAAAGAAAGGAAAAGAAATATCGATATCTGGGCGGAGCCTAAGCACACATGTCATCGTGAAATCTGATTGGCTGTCAGCACTTCATCCAGGAAATGCTGGCAGCCATCTTGGGACTAGGTTGAACCAGAGTCATAAGAAAACAGTTAAACAAAGATGAAAAACAAGAAAGGGGGCAGGGTAGGAACACCCTGACCCCTAGGCCTGCTCAGGGGGTCCCACCACAAGGACCCCCAGCCCAAAAACATTTTAAGAAACGTCTCGACTCGCGCTGGGTGCGCGAATCGGGAATAAAAATAAAAACAAGCATTGGCATCGCCAATAGGTCTCGCCGTTGGGACCTTATAAGTGTTTAGCCAGAGATATTGGCAATGTTTCTAAGGTATGTTGTAGAGAGAGAGAGACTGACAGACAGAGAGAGAGAGAGACTGACAGAGAGAGACTGACAGAGCGAGAGAGAGAGAGAGACTGACAGAGAGAGAGACGCCGGCATCGCGCCGGAGGCCCCGCCCCCTCCCTGCAGCACTCAGCAAACGCGCCCCTGGCGCGATGAAGTTGGGAACTAATTCCCTTGAATACTGAGGGTCCTGGGCCACTAGCCCACCAGGTACCTCCAGTATGCGCCACAGAGCTGAATTGCAGAGAGGTGTTCTGAGGCCACGCCCCTTTTACACCTCTCTGCAACGCAGCTCTGTGGCGCTTACTGGAGGTACCTGGTGGCTAGTTGGCCCCCAGGGACCCTCAGGACTCAAGGGGAATTAATCCCAATTTACAACATGCCAGGGGGCGCATTTGCACAGTGGTGCAGGGAGGGGGCAGGGCCTGACATAGTAGTGTGCAAACGCGCCCTGGCACATTGTAAATTGGGGATTAAGTCCCCTTCAATCCTGAGGGTCCCTGGGGCCAACTAGCCCACCAGGTACCTCCAGTAAGCTGCCACAGAGCTGCGTTGCAGAGAGGTGTTCTGAGGCCACGCCCCTTTTACACCTCTCTGCAACGCAGCTCTGTGGCGCTTACTGGAGGTACCTGGTGGGCTAGTTGGCCCCCAGGGAAACTCAGGATTCAAGGGACTTAATCCCCAACTTACAATGCGCCAGGGGGCGCGTTTGCACAGTGGTGCAGGGAGGAGGTGGGGCCTGACATAAGTGCGCTAACGCGCCCCCTGGCGCGTTGTAAATTGGGGGATTAAGTTCTCTTCAATCCTGAGGGTCCTTGGGGGCCAACTAGCCCACCATGTACCTCCAGTAAGCGCCACAGAGCTGCGTTGCAGAGAGGTGGTCTGAGGCCACGCCCTCTTTACACCTCTCTGCAACGCAGCTCAGTGGCGCTTAACGGAGGTACCTGGTGGCCTAGTTGGCCCCCAGGGACCCTCAGGATTCAAGGGGACTTAATCCCCCAACTTAGAACACGCCAGGGGGCGCGTTTGCAGAGTGCTGCAGGGAGGGGCCTGATATAACAAGTTAGCAATCCTGCTGTGTGGGACTTACTGGGGGCAATAAAAGGGGTAGTTGGCCCCCAAGGTTGACGTTGGGGGCTAACTATCCCTCCTGTTACTTCCGCTAAATCCCACACAGTGGGATTGCTAAAAGGTGTTTGAAGGCCACGCTCACCTTTCTCCACCACACTGCAAACGCGACTGCTATGTTATAGTTAGAAATTAGCATTTAAAAAACCTTTGAAATTCAGTGAAAAAACCATAGGTTTCAGGCACGTTATAGTTAGAAATTAGCATTTAAAAAACCGTTGAAATTCACTGAAAAAACCATATGTTTCAGGCACGTTATAGTTAGAAATTAGCATTTAAAAAACCTTAGAAATTCACTGAAAATACCATAGGTTTCAGGGACGTTATTGTTAGAAATTAGCATTTAAAAAACCATAGAAATTCACTGAAAAAAACATAGGTTTCAGGGACGTTCTAGTTAGTTGGACATTTCACTCGTACAAAACCAGAGAAATTCCGCTGTTATAGTTAGTTCAGCTAACTATAACTCGCGCCCCCGCAATGCACTGCTGATGACGTCACATATTACATCATTCATGACATGGTCAGTGACATCACTGATGACATCACTGATGACATCACAAATGACATCACTGATGACATCATCCACGTGAAAATCTGATGCACCTCCTCACACCCTAATATAACCTTTGATACACCCACTGTAAAATACAGACTACCATTTTCAAAACCATCGACACACCAATACCAGTTACTACATACGCATTCACTGATTCCAAGGTCTACACACACATCCACTCATTCACCCATACAATCACTCATACATGCAGTCACTCATCAATAGAACACTATCATATGCACTCATACACCTATATAGACACTCACACACCACCACTCATCCAGAGTTACTCACATACCTAGTCAGTCATGCAAAGGATCAATCACACTTCCCTTTACAGTTATACACACACCACATCACTTATTCAAACAGAAACAAACGCATACTTACTCTCTTATACAATCACTGATACAAGTGCACACTCATCCATACAGCCACTCTCACAATCACTGACTCTCACGTATAGTCATTTATATACTCCAACTCTCACATACACTGCCTTTTACATATGTAGTTACTTGGACATGTACCACTGAGACATCCATTCACTCACCAACACACCCATACACACACTCACCCACCCATACAGCTGTTTCCACATGCACTCTTGAACCCATACACTCAGTGAATCAACCACTCAAACATCTATGCACAGAGTCACACACCTCCCACCCACCCACACACACACTCAGGCACCCATACAAATACTCAGGCAACCAATCAATAACCCATATACACACTCATGTAGCTACTGACCAACCCATGCAGCAGCTTATACAACAACAGACAGACTGATACAGACATTCACACAGTTTAGTCACTAACTCATGCATTCAGTAAGACACATGTAATCACTCACTTATACAGTCAGTCACGCACCTACTAAATCCTCCATCCAGACACTTATACACCCACTCATTCTTCAATACACCTTGGCATATATATAATACATATTTAAACTTTAAATAAACACACAGTCACTGGATTATGTCATCAGTGATGTCATTTGAGATGTCATCAGTGATGTCATCAGTGATGTCACTGACCATGTCATGAATGATGTAATATGTGACGTCATCAACAGTGCATTGCGGGAGCGAGTTATAGTTAGCTGAACTAACTATAACGGCGGAATTTCTCTGGTTTTGTACGTGTGAAATGTCCAACTAACTATAACGTCCCTGAAACCTATGGTTTTTTCAGTGTATATATATATATATATATATATATTTGTTTTTTAAATAACAATAGATCTCAGTGCAGGCAAGACCTAATGATAGGGTCAGGGTCAATGCCAGATTCTGCTGGCAGTGGTTCCTTATTTGGGAACTTACAAGGAATTTTGACAAAACTCCCTCAAAACTGATAGGTTCCTTTGGACGTGGCCACTGCAGAATTTCTAAAGCAGGCTAAACTCTTCTGTAAACACTTGTTTAATCAAAATCTTCAAACATCGATTTTAGGTGGAAATATATCTTTAGCGAATCAGTGGCCTTAACACAATAGGCTAGCATCAATCCATTAGAAACTTCTCTCAACCTGTTGTTAAAAAAAAAAAGAAGAAAAAAACAAACTCAGTACTTTTAAAATATGACCGCAAATTAGAAATGCCTCAAAAATATTGTGACTCAATGACAATATTTGGAGAACTAATAGTAGTTGATGGATAATATAGGTTTTCATGCCGGTGACAAGTTATTAAATGTATGCGACCAAGTTAGCATGCTACACCAAAAAGTAGAGCATTTATCCATAGACCAGTTAGTAATTACGTAGCAGAACGGCCACAGTGAATGGCACTAGAGTAAAAATATATATCCACATTCTAAAACAGAATTGAAAAAATACATCTATATTCATTAAACTTTAAAAACATTTTTCAAATCTGCGTTTTACAAAAATAACATTACCAGCTCACCTAATTTCGCACCAGGAGCATTTTCACTCTCTGGACTATGCATTCCCGAATGACCAACAATTTCTAGGCATGCACTGAAAGATGCAGATTGTTTTTAATCTAAAATCGATGCACAGCAGGAAAGCACAGTGGAAGAGTAATTCTCAAGTACTCTATTACATTGAAACAAACAATCTGTTTCACCCTATGCAGATAGGCATTTGGCATGACCTTAGTACCGAATTAGTTACAGCAGCAGCTAGCAAAAAACCACAGATTCACTCAGCTGATGGTAATGCCATGGGTTTAGTCTTGTTTGACCTCTCTACAGCTTTTGAACTCTAATGTTAGCTAACTAGGTTGGGTGACATCACTCTTCAGGGAACAGTATTAGCCTGGCTCAAAAATTTTCCAGATATTCAATCCCACCCTATCTACCTTCTTCCTTGCACTATTACCCACTCCTACTATTGCAAGGGGTGACTGACCTAAGACTCTTATATCCCTTCTCATATTCAATACATATTTCCTTTGGCAGAGATTATGAAGTTGCTCGAATGCTCTTTTCAGATCTCTCCTAAAGAACAACTGTTGTTCAAGACCTATAAGGGGACAACGCTTACAGTGGGCTTTGCATCAGTCCATTGTTTAGTATTGGTTGGCTTTCTTGTCAATCTCATTTGCTTACCTCTTATTTAATAGATTTCCTTCCTCGTCTTCTGTATGTCTCTCCCCCTGGATCATAGCTTCTTTAGCACTAATTTGATTGGTTAACTTGTATCCTTCCACTGCTTATATTCAGGGAACTACTTTTGTGTTACTTTTGTTTTTATCCCAGTACTCCATAGGAGTATGTGTTTCCTTGCTCCTCTCTTTGTTTCACGCCCCTCCGCTGCTTCGCTCACCAGCCCCCCATCAGGCTTCTTTTTTTATTTTATTTTATTCTTCTAACCTCTTCTATTGAGCACCTACGTTCGCTTGCTCCCTGCTCTGGAGTAGAATGCATCCTCCAACTCCTCCATCCCTCATTGTAAAGTTCTTTAAAAAAACAGTCTCATCCACCGAGCTCCTCCCTGGAAAGTTTCGGGGTGTTCTGTCAAGAGGTGGCCAAGAAAAATGGAGGGTCCAAAACATGTTTCCCCCATTCAAGTTTCCATAGGGAAGCTGCACAGTGATACCGCAAAAACGGCTCAACAGAATCGCACCAAATGTGGCAGAGAGAGCTAGACCTTAACCCAGAAAGCTTGCTTTTTGTGATTTGGTGTAAATCCTTTCATTAGTTTTTGAGAAATTAAGGTTTGAAATATATGTATATATAGGGACATGAATCCTCCGTGGATCCAACGATTCAAAAGATAAGTTCTGATTGGCTGCCACAACATCAACAAATATGTTGTGGCAGCCATTTTAGGACTTGGAGACCTCGTTCGCCATCCTACAAAAAGAAAAATATATAGGGGGCAAGGTAGGGATACCCTGCTCCCCTAGGCCTGGTGGGGCAGTCCCATTAAAAAATAAAGGGGTGTGGGCTCCCGCCCTTTTAAAAAATAAACCCCCTGGGGAGGTCGGCACAACTGTAATTGTGGGGCATATGGTGACCAGCCCCCACTCCAAACCATTTTACGGCCCTGAGAACCCCATATCCTGTGGCCACTTTCATTATTATGAGGAGACCCCCATCTCCCAGTGGCAGATTTGTTTTTTTAATGGGGGATGCCACCCGAGCCTCTGTAAGGCCCCGCGGACCCCGTCCCACCGGGGGCGAAGTAATGTTTTTGGGGAGGGGAGCGTATGCTCCCCCTTCTCAAGTCGCTGGAGGGCCCAAGGGACCCCATTTCCTGGGGCCAGTATTTTTTTGGAAGAGAGGGCCGTTGGGCCCCTCCAACTCATTGAACAGTCCGACGGACCCCATTCTCCAAGGTTCAAAGAAAGACAGTGTCCCGGGGATCCCATCCCCCAGGACACTGTCTTGTTACTTGCCCAGGACAGTGCGGGTAGGGAATATACATTTAATTCCCTGCCTGCACTTTCCCGGGCAGGGAACACAGACTTGCTCCCACCTGCAGGAGCAGAAACAAAAGCTGCTCCTTCCCAGCAGGAGCAAAGTAAAAGAACCGGCTCCCAGCGGGACCCACGAGGGGTGCTGACTAGGGAGCCAGCAGCGGAGGCCTTGGGCTACTCTCTGTGAACCCAAACACTAAATACGTTGTGGGTGCCCCAGGAAACCACAGTGTTTAAAAAAATTCACAAAGAAAAATGCTCCTGTGCAACGCCACTGAATGGGGCTGCTTGCAGGGAGCTGGCGAGTCGAATAACCCCTGGGAACCCCCCAGAGGGCCCCAACAAAAAAAAACTGGGGGTGTCCCGGATAGGACTGGGACACCCATAAAAATAAAAATTCAAAAATAAAATAGGGAAAGGATAATAAACAAGACACCTGAGCCACTCATTTATTACTCGCAGCTCCAGGGAAGGAGCACTCCATAATGCCCTTTGTGGGCAAATTTAGATACATTTTGGTGCATGGTGGTGTCCCAATCCGGGCAGAGGCACCACCAGCATATTTTTGTAAGTGTTTTGTGGGGCTGCAGGAAGTACAGTAGTCCCCAGAAAAACTTTTTTTTTTTTTAAAGTTTGTTTCCTGGGGTCTCATAACATAACCCCAGAAGGCTTTGATCATTTTTTTTAAGCATTCCAAAGGCTGGAGATTTTGCTCTTCAGCTTGGGAATGCAGGGACCCCTTGTGATTGGTCTTATGGCTGCATCATGTGGCTTGAGGACTGAAAAAGAGACACTCTGACACATTTAATGTTAAATCGGGGGTCTCCAACCTTTTCTGTAACAAGAGCTACTTATGTTCAGTGAAAATCCTCCTGGGCTACTAATATTAGTGTTGTAATAGATAGTACATCACACACAATTACATTTGTGGCCACCCCATGCAAAGTTTACCAGCAGTTATCATCACAGGTCATGGGCATAGCTTCCAGCAGTAAATGTAAAAAGGCTTTAGCAATATGGAACGCCTTTACATGGCTAATACTGCCACAATTCCTCTGGCACCAAGGAAATAATCATGCAGCTCTCCAATGCTGCATGATTATTGACACAAACATTAGCTTTAAGTATATTTTGGAAATTCAACCATTTTTCTCCAACTATCAACTTATGAGTTCTGGAAATACACCCATTTACGCCTCAAATGTAGGCTGTTCCACTTTCAGTATATATATACACACATATATATATATATATACACACACACACACACACACACACACACACACCTATATATACAAAGGAGAGCTACTTAGGGGTATCTGGAGAGCTACCAGTAGCTCATGAGCTACTCGGTGGAGAAGCCCGATTTAAATGTTCATTGACAGACATTGCAATGATCCTTTGACAAAACCAATAGGCTTGCCTTCTATATATCCATGCACTGCTTATGACGTCACATATTACATCACTCATGACATGTTCTATGACATCATTGATGACATCACTGCAACATCTAAAATAACACTGTGCATGGCGGGGGCACAATGTTATAGTTACTTCAGAGCTAGAGTTATAGTTACATCTGTTAATTATAACTAGTGAATTTCAGTGTTTTTTTTTGTTTGAAATGTTATGTTGCAACTGGCATTATCACCCAACTACAACGTCATGTAGATCATAAGGCTAGCTACCAGTACACCAGCAGTAGAGAAAAGACAAACACCCGACACTTTTCGGCGTATCTGCCGCCTTGCTCACAGGTGTACCGGTTGCTAACCTTATGATCTATATGGATTAAACTAATCTAAGCACAATGTTGGAGTGCACTTCTTCTATTGGCCGGAGCACAACAGGAGGAGTGATATGTGATATATATATATAGGTAGTTAAAGTGAGACCCCCAGGATATTGCGGCATAGATTTGCAAATTTTGCGGCACTAAATTGGAAATTTTGAAGCATTATTGTGGCACTTTATTTTGCTTGTAATCATTCCTTTTCAGCCTTAAATCAGTGGAAACTGTTTTAGCAGAGTATTCCACTTTGAAATTGCATGTCTAAAGTGTCTGAGAGTGTTTGTTTGCTATATTCTCCTTTGTGGTAACATTCTGGATCATAGGTTAAGCCAAGCAAAATTTTATTTTTATTTTATTTTATTTAATGAGTTTTATATAGCGCTGGCTAGACCCGTGGGTATCAGAGCGCTTTACATTAGGAATCACATTATTACACAGTTAAAAACAGTTACAGGTTACATCGGTTATACGAAACACATTTAAAGAGCATGGAGGAAGGATAAATAGGGTGGGTAGGGGGAAGGGTGTAGGGGGAAGGTGGGAGATAACGGCAGGAGAGACGAAGGAAGGTCTGCCCAATGTCCGGCTGGGTAGGTGACGGCTGAGGAGGGAATCCACAGCCCATCTCCCCTATAGCTATCGGGGTAGCTCCATCGGGCAACGGTCAGGTAGCAAGGTCTCAGCGGTCGAGGGAAAGTTCACAGGGTAAATGTCCTGAAGGTTGTGCAGGATCCAGGTCGGATAGGGGTAAGAGGGAAGGGTGTAGGGGGAAGGGGGAAGGAGGGAGATAACGGCAGGAGAGACGAAGGAAGGTCTGCCCAAGGTCCGGCTGGGTAGGTGACGGCCGATGGAGGGAATCCACAGCCCATCTCCCCTATAGCTATCGGGTAGCTCCACCGGGCATCGGTCAGGTAGCAAGGTCTCAGCGGTCGAGGGAAAGTTCACAGGGTAAATGTCCTGAAGGGTGTGCAGGATCCAGGTCGGATGAGGGCTAAGATCAAGGTCTGGTCGATGACCAGTTGTTTTATTGTCCAGGAGTCGAAATACATCGTGGTGAGGTCAACAGTGGCGGCCATTTTGTGGTCAGGCAAGGAGGATAGGTCTTTGCTGTTCCAATACTATTAGGTTCTAATTATAAACTATGATTCATAAAAGGGGGTGTTTGTTATGCAGAAGTGCGGCATGAGGTAGGAGCCAGTGTCCGTAAGTCTCCTAGAGGGCGAGTGTAATCGAGTAATATCCGACAGTAGGAGAGACGGCCGCCAATTTCGGGTCAGGCGGGGCGCCTCCAGAGTTGTCCTCGCTTAATCCTCAGGCTGACTGGGTTCATCCCAGTAGGTCTGAAACCAATGATTGCTGTTTCAATCTATTTTGCGGCCTTTAAGCTGAGGAAGCAGACACAGAGCATCCCTTGGGGTGTAACTTAGACCCCCGGTGACGATCGGCGGCAGGCGCCATTTTGAAGTCAGGCGCGTTTCAGAAGGGACACTCGAGGAATAAAAATTGCTGGCTATGCCCAGAGGGTTTTGATAGAAAATAATCAGGAGCCCCCCGCCACACCAACGAGTCTCCCGTTGCTTCCGGCGATGACCAAAATGCCCCCCAGCTCACCGTCCTCCGTCTCGCGGTGGGAGCCAGCAATGGCGGACGTGGTCATCAAGGGAACGGTGTCCACTCATTCCCGCGTAGGGAGCATCCCCAAACCACCTGCAGGCCTTGAACAGTGCCCCCGCCGTGTCTCTCCCGGTGGGCCGCTGCTCCAGTTGTGAGCGGATGGTGCCGCGCTCCGGCTGCTCCGCTCTCTCGGGACAGGCAATCCCAGGTGGAGCCGATCCGCCGTCTCCAACACGGGAGCTCCCGAGGAGAGCTCCTACCCGGCGGCCATCTTCATTTACCCCCCAGTCACATAGCACAGGGTTGCTAGGCATCCTGTTTTCTGTGGCATAGTGCTGATTTGGGGCTCGTGATTCCAAGCCCCAGAGCTATCTGCTGTAGGACAACAAGTTTTGATACTCCAGCTATGTGCAAAAGCCAAACTCATGGTTTTCCAGCAGTTGCCCTACGATTACCCTAGTTTACCCTTCCACATCTTCTTCACCTGGCCTCTTACTTGTTAGATTTCACAATTCGACCCATTCCTTTATTTGACTTGTAGTATGCCAAGGGTTTGGGGTTCAGAGGATAGTTATGTGATTTATATGTTTTTTAAATTTGCATCTTCACTGTATTGTTGATGTTTTATTTTTTGTATAAGAATTCTTGTTTAGCTCTCCATGACATATTCGGCAGGGGTCACATAAAATTCAATATAATAAAATAAAAACACCAGAAAAGGTGAAATTGCACAGGGTATCTAAGGTGCACCCCTGGAGCCGCTCCAGGAACAGGATAACTGGCATGGGACCACCATTGTGTGATGTATGCAAGAAACTTAAAGAACATAAAAGACATTCAACACCCAGTTACCATGAACAACAGACATGGACCCAAACACACAACACAAAGATGTTACATAAAGGAACCCTTTACGAGGTGCTTAGCTGACTTTTGGGGGCTGTAGACTTTTTTCTCACAAGAGGCATGTAAAGGTTTACAGAGGTTTGCTGATTTATTTTACACCAGCATCGCCCAATTAAAAACAGATAAAACAGCAAGTGTTGTTTATAGAATACAGTGAAGAAAGCAAAATCCATTCTGAAGCTTGTAACCAACAGTTCAGCCAACCTCACAGACAGCAATTCTACTTCTTACATGTCATTTTTAAAATCAGACCTAAAAATGATTTGACGTCGCCAGGCTTTTATTGCAATGTGCATTTTATATTTTCCCTGCTAAGGCATTACATTTGTGCGAGTAATCCTTTTAAGCAACCCAGTTATAATATTTTAAATGTCCACATCCTGATGAAAGCAAAGGGAGAAGCCAACTCTTCTTTAAATGACGGTGAACGAACTGGTTCTTTGGCAGGCTCTTCCTTCCATGTAAATATGACTGGTCAATGCTTTAGCTACGATTCCATATACAGTTTGGTAGCTCTGCAATGGGCTTATGACTTCCGGTTCTTCCTTCCCATCCCCATACATTAGTTTTAAAAATAGCATTGTTTTCTATTTAGCTTTTATGCTAAAGTTAGGAACTACAAATAAGGATTTATTATCAGCAAATCTATTATAATCCGGTACTTTTGTGAAAATCAAGTGACCGAACACTACCATCACAGAACACAGTGCTTTATTAAATTAGGTTGGAGAACTCCATTTCTCAGGGATAGTGTCAATACATAATCAAAAGCAATTTTGTCTTAACCTCAGACAGATTAAAGGTAGAGTAGGCCCTGCCCAGTTCGAACTTGTAACCTCTAGGTTATGGATAACTTTTCACAGCAAATGCTCCAAGTACTGAACTACCTCCACAAAAATACATGAATATTGTCATCAAATCTCTCAATAACACCATCACCCCAATTCGGACTCGTAGTCAACAATACCAGAAACGGTCTTCAAACATGCACTCATAGGTTGGGAAGGACCACCTACAGAAAATATATAATGTCAGTTATGTAACAATTCTGCTATCTATGGAAAAAGCTTTTAAACCTGGTCTATCTGTGCCTTTAACTACTGAACATTCCAGATTGTTAATTGGACTGGAGTCAAAGAATCAATAACAAGTGACCCCTATATTATGACATTTTTTGGCAACGCTTTGCATTACGTGGTACGCAGATTTACTTTTCCCTTTTAAGGCACAGGCTTCCGAGGTCCATTATTTAAGTGGTGTTGCTTAAAATTCAGATTTGCACGTTTGAGCCCCACATCCAAACTCTGAAAACCCAAAAAATTGATCTTACAGTTTAAACAAAAAAAGATTAGTAGTAGCAGTAATAATAATAATCTTTATTCGGTTAAAAGATATACCATAAAAGATGCAAATTCATACAATTTATGCTTGTTCCATATCAATCAACTATACTTACAGTGTCCCAGACCCGCGCATGTTAGGGATATGTACAATATTCTAGTCAAGGAGGTTTACCATAAAACCTGTGTTAAAATTGCTAAAAACTATAAAACACGCTTGGATACAACTGTTGGGGTAGAAAACCAAGATTAGTTGTGCATACTTCACACTCACTGCAGCGCGTTTCAGACTGCTAAAGTCTGCACAGGGTACACATTACTTGTGCAATAGGCATACGTTACACATGTAAACAACAAAAGTAAGGCCTTTAATTTTGATGAAAAGTTTACATTATCACTGCCCAGTCTAAAAAATACCAAGGTGTGTACTAATGTAATACATTTTATAGACATCGGTATGCAAAAACTCGTACTTTATTCAATAAATGAACCAAAAACACTTTTTGAATCATAAGGCAAATGTGCATAAAATTCATATTTTATCTATTTAAATGTTTTTTCTGGATCAGCAGTTTGAATTCTTTACTGAACCAGCTTTCCTTCATGGAAGGCACCCTTTACAGAGGGTATTCAATGGGTGGTAGAAAAACAAAGATTAGAAAGACCTGCCTGTAGACGGCAGTGGATGCACATTTGTTGCCTGCTACTTGGAAAATGGACTGGCGCAGCAAAGGAAGTCAAGTGATGGCCGTCCCTGAGCTCGATCTGCCACCTCTAGGCCCCCATGAACTCCCTTGAACTCTTATCTTTCATAACAGGCAGGGATGGCAGCTCGGTGCTGCAGAATGTGAGCTGTGAACAGCTCGAGGAGCAGGGGAGGGTTGCAACTTCCAAGGTATTTCTCTGCCTGCTAACCGGTGCGATGTGTCACGGCGGCTTGCTGCGCCGTTCTCTACTCCAGCCCTGGGCTGCCCTGATGGATGCTTTCTAAATCTGCCCTAGTGCAGCACCTATAAGAAGCTCACGTACAATGAGCAGGCCAGGCTGCTCGGCGCCACAAGTCACATGTTACCATGCCAGCGCAGAGCTATCCTCGGCTCTGGTTAGGATCACAGAGCTGCAAGCAAGAGAACCTAAACAGGGAAATGACAGCGTAACATGTTACCATGCCAGCGCAGAGCTATCCTCGGCTCTGGTTAGGATCACAGAGCTGCAAGCAAGAGAACCTAAACAGGGAAATGACAGCGTAACAGTCTCCACGCACAGAGTGCCAATGACACTGTTGCACAGTCACTTCTGTAATTCCTAATGCGGCAAGAGGAAGCAGGCAGCTATTACGGCTGTACGAGTGTACAGCCAATCAACCAATAAGAGGTCACCATTTTTTTTGCTGTCAGACAAAGACCTTTTTAGCGGCCTAAAAGATAAATATTGCGATCATCGTGCTTCTCTGCTTAACTCGCGATTATTTTGCAAATCACAAAATGCTGGAGGGTCTGCATAGTTAGGACCATGTTTCCATAGGAAAAGCGTTTTTGACTTGTCACCATTTGACGAATCTTCACAAAATTTCCCCCCAAAAGTGCCAAGGTGATTCTAGTTGTGCATGGAAAGTTTTGCGGTGATCCGGCAAGCAGGCTGAGAAAAAGGGGGTGGGGGTCACAAAGAGTGAGTTTCCCATGTTAATTCCCATTGGAGTTTTAAACACGACTACAGCCTGCACTGCTAGACGGAATTACACCGAATTTGGCAGAAAGGTAGCTTTTGGTTTGCAGATCACGCTTTCAGTTATCTGGTGTAAATCCATTCAGTAGTTTGTGAGAAATTAGGGGAAATCCAAATTTGTATATCTCTGATCGTGAAGCCTTTGCAAATAGAGATCTGCAAAGCTCTGATTTGCTGCCAACACTTCAACCAGGAAGTGTTTGCAGCCATCTTGGGACTCAGCTTCGACCGAGACCCAAAAACAAAAGCAGAAAAAAGAAAAGGGGGCAGGGTAGGAATACCCTGACTCTCTAGCTCTGGTGTTGTGGTCTCAGAGGGACTCCACCAGGACAAAAAGCATTTTTTTAAACACACTGAGATTTTCACAAAATCTAAGTGAATATCGCCGTGAATTGGAGGAGAAAAAAAAAACCCAAGTGCGGTCTGACGCTCTTCTTTGTAATTGAACCCCCGGGTGGGCCAGGTCCCAGGGGCATGTGCTTTTAATTAAAAAATATGGAGGGGGCGCATGGGCCCCCCTCTAAGGGCTTATTATTGCCCCGGGGACCACCACCTCCCCGGGGCTACAAATTAAAAATGATATGGAGGGGCCGCGTGGAAAACCGCCCTGGCGCCACCCCCTCCACAGGGCTAAAATGAAAACTAAGGAGGGGGCCAGCCCATGCAGAGCAAGAGGGGGGGCCACATGGCCCCCCGCCTGGAAATACCTGCCCCCCCCAATGGCCTGCTCCTGTTATGTCTCGGGGTGCCCAACCCCGGGACATAGCTGCTTGCTTTTGCTTGAAGGGAGCGGACAGGAGCTGTCAAAGTGTTCCCACTTGCTGGAAGCAGAGGTTTCATCTCTTTCCCTGCCCACAGACATGCGGGCACGGAAAGTGATTAAACTATTGCTCTCTCATGCAGGGAGCTGCATTTCCAGAAGCTCTCTGCGTGCAAGAGCAATGCCGCCTCCCGCAGGAGGAGGGAGTCGGCTGGGACCACGGGGACCTTGCGTCTCCCCCTGCGGTCCCCATCATTCAACACTGGGTGCCCTGAGTGGGACCAGGGCGCCCAGTGAGACGTAGCCAGACCCAAGGAATGGGGTCCCTGGGGTCGAAATCAGCCTAGGGAGGGGGACCACACAGCGCCCCTCCGTCATTGATTTGTGGCTGGGCCCCGGGGGATGGGATCCCAGAGGCCAAAATTGGCCCAGGGAGGGTGTGCCGCATGATCCCTCACCCCCATTCAAATGTGGCTGGGCCCCGGGGATGGGATCCCGGGGCTGAAATCACCCTGGGGAGGGGGGCAGCGTAGCCCCCTCCCCCATTAAGTCGTGGCCGGGACCAGAGGGATGGGGTCCCCGGGGCCATTCTGGCCCTGATGCTCATTTCACAAAAATTAAATCTCAACAGTAAGGCCTCACACATATAAATATAGCAGGTGCCCCCGTTGAAGCTCCACTTCTGTAAAGAACATATGATCCTAACTCCTGGGCTTGAAGGCAAAGCAAGTGTGTTTTCTCAGTAATTCCATATTGAAACACAATCTGAAATGCTTCGTGGAGGAGAATGCATCATTGATCTATTGGAGCGCAATCTGTATGTGAATGTGATGAGTGGGTTCTTTCTTGTCCTGTCCTGGTGAAAGCAGAGTCCATGGTTCTACCTTTAAATGACTATGGAAATGTGCAAATCACTTGGAAGCTTCGCCCATTTGGCTGCACCCACTTTAGTAGTATGCAAAGGTCTTCCCGCCTTTTGCCAGGATGATGGACAGCTTCACAAGTGCCTCCACCAGTGCGTTTACCGCCGATTTTGGTGAGGATTTCTTGATGCTAAGGAATATAAGGGCATCTCCACCAAACAAAGAAGCACTTACTTTTTTTAATTGATTTCAGAATGTCTTCAACATCATACAGTGACATGACATAAAAACAAAGCAAACAAAATGAACGGAGTAACAAAAGTGCATCCTCATATGTTACATCCTCATCTAGATAATCTGTAATTAGAGAAAGCAATATAAACAACTGGCACGTGACTACTTCTGTAATATGCATATGAAAAAAAATAAGCTTAAACAGATTGACATTATTACATACAGCATGTGACGTAGTCGTTTACTTAGTAACAGCTTCAGGTGAGCTGGGTTTGTCAGCAGTGCGCAAGTACAATAATAGGGGCTCCCAAATATCGTTAGGCCTGGACGTCGAAGGTAGCTCCTCCGCATATAGTACTAAATTCTCTCTACAGAGAGACAGATCCTTCAGCCACTGTTCCACCTTAGGGCCTAGCTTGCTATCCCACACCATCGCCACCCGACGCTTGGCTACAAGCAATGCCACTCTTACCAGCCTCCCCACCGCTCCTTTCAGGAATGGAACGAAACCTAATAAGCATATCTGTGGAGAACATTGTAATGGAATCCCAATAATCTTTGAGAGAATATTAATCACAGCGGCCCAGTATGATGACACTTGTCCACACGTCCAAGCCAGATGCCAGAAATCTGCCCCCAACGCCCCGCATCTTCTACATGCATCTGTGTTCCGAAGCCCATATTTAAAAAGTTTATGTGGGGTATAGTACACTTGGTGCAGGTATTTAAAATGTATAATTCGCAAATTCCCATTAGATGTTAGGGCACTAGTAAGTTGGCAGCAAATCTCCCATTCTCGCTGAGTAAGTGGTAGGTCGAGACATTTATTCCAGCCGCCAAGGCTCCTGTCACATGTGAGTGGTCTGTCTTCCTGAGCAGCGAGATATAGCTTGGTAACTAGCTTGTGACGAGTGGGGGCCAATGTAAGTGTGCGCAGCACCAATGCCTCCTGCGGTTCCGTAGGAAATGTAGGACAGTGAGTCTGCAGCGCTTTTTTTAACCTGTGCATGTAGAACACGAAAATTGGTGTCTTATTCTCAATGTAAACCATGTCCGTGGCGGTCAAAAAAGTGCCATTCGTAAACAGATCTTGCATCTTAGTAATACCCACCTGCGCAAGTGTATTTAGCGCTCCCTGCTCGTGTGTTACAGATATGCTAGAATGGTATGCTACTGGTAGAAGCGGGGAATATAATGGTAGTTTTCCCGCCTCTCGACTTAATGCCTGCCAAGCGGCGATCGTAGAGTTAATGGTGTTGAAAGTATTGCGGGGTGTAAGCCTATTGACATGTGTTAATAAGGAACTCAATGGGACAGGGTGGGCATCCCAGTGTTCTACAGCCACATGAGGGACAAAGCGATACAAAAGGGGATGATGGACGGAACGTTTGAGCCAATCAAACACTCACCCCCAGTCAACTGATCTGGGTTTAATCCATCATCATTCTTTAGCTCACTCCACCACCCCAGTTCAGACATGGCCATATGCAAATCAGTCTGACCCTGTGCCTCATGGGAACAGTCCAGCCCGAACTGCCAAGCCATGTCTTCCCTGGACCGGAAACAAGCATCCTAGGACCGGTTTCTGGCATTCCAGCCGTCATCAGCCAGGCTTGCTTGAATCCAGTGGCAAAGTGAGCAAGGGACCCACGTCTGGGCATACCCCCGCCAACTTAGGGCGAACAAGCGATACAAAAGTGGATGATGGACGGAACGTTTGAGCCAATCAAACACTCACCCCCAGTCAACTGATCTGGGTTTAATCCATCATGATTCTTTAGCTCACTCCACCACCCCAGTTCAGACATGGCCATATGCAAATCAGTCTGACCCTGTGCCTCATGGGAACAGTCCAGCCCGAACTGCCAAGCCATGTCTTCCCTGGACCGGAAACAAACATCCTAGGACCGGTTTCTGGCATTCCAGCCGTCATCAGCCAGGCTTGCTTGAATCCAGTGGCAAAGTGAGCAAGGGACCCACGTCTGGGCATACCCGCCAACTTAGGGCGAACAAGCTGATACAAAGGGGATGATGGACGGAACGTTTGAGCCAATCAAACACTCACCCCCAGTCAACTGATCTGGGTTTAATCCATCATCATTCTTTAGCTCACTCCACCACCCCAGTTCAGACATGGCCATATGCAAATCAGTCTGACCCTGTGCCTCATGGGAACAGTCAGCCGAACTGCCAAGCCATGTCTTCCCTGGACCGGAAACAAGCATCCTAGGACCGGTTTCTGGCATTCCAGCCGTCATCAGCCAGGCTTGCTTGAATCCAGTGGCAAAGTGAGCAAGGGACCCACGTCTGGGCATACCCCCGCTTTGTTCGCCCTAAGTTGGCGGGGTATGCCCAGACGTGGGTCCCTTGCTCACTTTGCCACTGGATTCAAGCAAGCCTGGCTGATGACGGCTGGAATGCCAGAAACCGGTCCTAGGATGCTTGTTTCCGGTCCAGGGAAGACATGGCTTGGCAGTTCGGGCTGGACTGTTCCCATGAGGCACAGGGTCAGACTGATTTGCATATGGCCATGTCTGAACTGGGGTGGTGGAGTGAGCTAAAGAATGATGATGGATTAAACCCAGATCAGTTGACTGGGGGTGAGTGTTTGATTGGTTCAAACGTTCCGTCCATCATCCCCTTTTGTATCGCTTTGTTCGCCCTAAGTTGGCGGGGGTATGCCCAGACGTGGGTCCCTTGCTCACTTTGCCACTGGATTCAAGCAAGCCTGGCTGATGACGGCTGGAATGCCAGAAACCGGTCCTAGGATGCTTGTTTCCGGTCCAGGGAAGACATGGCTTGGCAGTTCGGGCTGGACTGTTCCCATGAGGCACAGGGTCAGACTGATTTGCATATGGCCATGTCTGAACTGGGGTGGTGGAGTGAGCTAAAGAATGATGATGGATTAAACCCAGATCAGTTGACTGGGGGTGAGTGTTTGATTGGTTCAAACGTTCCGTCCATCATCCCCCTTTTGTATCGACATGAGGGACAAAGGCATGAGGGGCGAACCAGAAATGTGCATATTGCGCTTGTGCACAGAGATAATACATGTAAAAATCAGGTACGCTGAAACCTCCGTGCTTGTAGTCCAATGTGAGGGTTTTCCAGCTCACCCGCGCTTGTCGGCCACGCCATACGAGGCGAAGCAACAGAGTGCGTAGGGTTTTAAAAAATTGTTGTGTAAGTTGAACCGGTATGTTACTGAAGTAATATAAAAATGTTGGCAATACCACCATTTTTACTAATGCAATGCGATCTGCAAGTGAGAGCGGGAGTTTTACCCATTTATCTACCTGTTGTTCCAGCTTCACTATGGCAGTGCCGTAATTCTCGCGGACAACAACCTCAGGATTGCGGTGGATCCATATCCCTAGATATTTTACAGAGTCAGTAGCCCAAATGAGGGGAAATTCAAGTTCGTGCGGGATAGTGCTCTCCGTCAGTGACATCACTACGGACTTAGACCAATTAATATGGAGGCCAGAAAAACGGGCGAAACGGATATATTCCCGTAGGAATGGCGCTAAATAAGTGTGGGGCTCCCGTATAAACAGCAGCATATCGTCTGCGTAGGGAGATATGATGACAGGCCTGTGAAAAAAATTAAGAGCCGAGTGCTTGTGGGATTGTCTAATTAGACAGGCCAGGGGTTCCAGCATCAGAGCAAATAACAGTGGTGACAGCGGGCACCCCTGCCGCGTCCCCCTGGTGATTTGTATCGGATCTGATGTGTAGCCTTCCACCCTCACCCGCGCCGCTGGCCCAGTATATAATAGGCGTATCCAGTTAAGAAAGAGGGGCGAAAATCCCATCCGCTGTAACACATAAAATAAATATCCCCATTCTATAGAATCAAATGCCTTTGCGGCATCGAGCATGACTGCTGCCGCCGGCAATTCTGGGTTAAGAGTGTGGAGTGTAGCAAATAGTGTCCGTAAATTGTGGGAGGTGGAGCGCTCCGGAATAAATCCAGACTGGTCAGGTAAGACCAAATTTTGCATGAGCGGCTGAAGTCGATTAGCCAAAATCTTCGCCAAAATGTTTACATCTATATTAATAAGGGACAGAGGCCTGTAAGTGTCACAACTAGTGGGGGATTTATCTTTCTTAAGTATTGTGATGATGAGTGCTTCGCAAAGTGATGGCGGTAGTTTGCCTTTGTCATACGCTTCGGCATATACTTCTAATAAATAAGGAGCTATTTCTTCAGCATAAGCCTTATAAAATTCACAAGGGAAGCCATCAGGACCCGGCGCCTTTCTATTAGGTAATGCTTTAATTGCCATGCGAATGTCTTCTACCGTAATTGGTTGATTTAGGTATTCCCTCTGTCCATTGGATAGCCATGCCATGGCAATCTGCGAAAGGTATCCATCAAGTTCTGCAACATCAGTCTCGCCCTGTGAGGTATACAATTTCTCATAGAATCGCTTAAATTAATTGGCTATATCTGGAACACTATAATAGTCTTGGCCCTCCTCATCTGTGATTTTAGTAATGATCTCCCTCTCCAGGCGGTGCTTAATCTTATTTGCTAAATGATGACCCGGCCTGCCACCCTCTCCATAGGCTCGTGCTCTATGCCGTTTAGATATGTATCTCATTTCT
Source organism: Calotriton arnoldi (assembly GCA_963921515.1). NCBI lineage: Eukaryota > Metazoa > Chordata > Amphibia > Caudata > Salamandridae > Calotriton > Calotriton arnoldi. The sequence continues at coordinate 1,445,431 of CAWUFW010001678.1, read as the reverse complement.
TCCTCCGCTAAGGTCGCATGGGCCAGGACAGCCTCCTTAATGGAAGCTAGAGTCGCCTCGCAAGGTAGAGTTTCATAATCCGTTTCAAGTTTTTTTAGGGTAGTCTCTAGATTAGACAATTGTGTTCTCAAATCTTTTAATATTCCAGCCGCCGTGCTGATACAGGCATCCCGAATAGTGGCCTTAAACCCCTCCCAGAGCATCCCAGCACTATCCACAGACCCCTTGTTGTGCGCGAAATATTGAGTTATGGCCTCCCTGATTGTTTCTGTGTAAACCGTGTCCAGCAGTGCCTCAGGTCGAAAACGCCAAGTGAAGGCCCTAGGGACAGTGATCTGACAACGTACGCGGTAAGCTATCCACTTCCATCACCCAGCCCGCGGCTTCCGCGCTCAATAACCAATAGTCAAGTCGGGACCAGCTGCCATGTACAGTGGAAATATGTGTGCCTTCCAACTTCTCAGGGTGTCTGTGGCGCCATATATCTAGCAACCCCAGGTCCTCCATTCCATCTCTAATCGCACGCGCTGCCCCAGGAGAATGCCCCTCTCTGCCACTAGATTTATCCATAGATGGATCTAAATGCGTGTTCAGATCTCCACCCCACAGTATTATAGCATCTGGAAGTGTACGGAGAACAGCACAAATGTTCTCATATAATATAGGGTCATCAACATTTGGACCGTATGTGTTAACAATAGTGATCAGCACACCCATCAGCTTTCCCTGCAGAATAGCATAACGCCCTTCTGCATCAGTGTGAGTTTGGAGAGCAGTAAATGCAAGACCTTTTTTAACCAGGGTAAGGACGCCACGGCCATAGGATGAATATGAGGATGCAATACGATATCCAGCCCAGCGACATCCTACCAGCCTATCCGTGCTGTGCGTCAAATGCGTTTCCTGTATAAGAGCAATGGCGTGGCAATCCAAATGCGCCAGCACCTGACGAATCTTTTTTGGCGAGTTAAGCCCTCGTACATTCCACGTTATACAGGATAGTGACATTACATTACTATGAACATATACAGCAAATTAACCCTGAAGCGCACATTTTCAGATACATCAAAAAACCTCATCTTCACATGAAAGCTAGTATTATTACGATTGCTGAAATGTAGAAACATGCCTTTTCTAGAGAATAGTAAATCAAAATCAGTCACGTGCACAATCCCCACCACCCCCCAAATCCCCCCCACCCACTTTAGCGACCCCAACCTGCCAAAGCCTTCCCAAAACTCCAAAAACAGTTCCCAAGTGTCATACCAAGGGAGAATCCAGGTGCGGGGATCACCCATAAGGGGGGCACCTGAGCACAATACCCCTCCCAGTAAAAAAACAGGAGGTGGCCAAGCCATCATGAAAGCATCCGATCATCATTTGGTGCAGCATCTATCAATATCTTCCCAACAGCAGCTAGCAAAACTTTCCATCCAGCATCAATAGTCCCATTATAACAATATATTTCAACTAGGAACACACTAACATTAAAGGCCAGTGCGGACATTGTACTTCAACCCTCGTCCGTCAATTCACTACCTCCTCCAGCATCAGTCCCCCCACCAGATGTCGGGGAGCGACTGCGTCGGGTGCGGTTCTTAGCATAAGTCACCGCTGATTGCGGGCAGGTGAAGATCTTGTGCTTCCCATTTTCTTCTATTCGCAACCTTGCAGGGTAAAGCATGGCATATGATATTTTTGCTGCAATGAGAAGCTTTTTTACAGGCTGATATTCTCTCCGAGCCTCTTGAACCGCTGCCGTGAAGTCAGGGTAAAAAGCCAGATTGTTCCCTTGATGAATGATGGAACCCTTCTCGCGCGCCAGCCTGAGCACACTGTCGCGGTCTCTATAGTTTAAAAGGCGGGCGATGATTGGGCGCGGGGGGGCCCCCCGGAGGTGGGCGGGCAGCCAAAGAACGATGAGCACGCTCTACTATCAGCATCTGCGACAACTGCTCCGCTCCAAAGATCTCACGCAAAAGATTTTCCACGTATGTTTCTAACCGTCCCGTGTTCGTGGACTCCGGCAGGCCCGTAATGCGCACATTGTTGCGACGCGATCTAGCTTCCAAATCCTCATTATGGGCCTGTATGACTGCCAACACCTTCTCCATAGACGCCGCTTTGGTATTAACTCGCTGCAGCCCATCCTCTGCGTTCGATATGCGGGTCTCCGCCTCTCCTAGACGTTGCGCGTGCTTATCCAGTTTCGCGGACATGTGGTCCATTCGCAAATTAAGATGATCTATCTTGCCATCAATGGACTGGAGACTAGCCTGGACTGCCAAGAGAGTTTTATCAATATTTGTGAGATGATCAGCAGGGGCGTCCACCTCTGAGTCAGAGGCCGCATGCTGAGAGGCCCGGCTGTTTTTTCGTGGCTCAAACGTGAGTCTCGGCTGGCCGCGTTCAGATTTGCCCATGATGGTGCCTCAGTGCAAGGAAATGGTCGGAGCAAGGCCCGGACGAAAAAATAATAAAAAGAAAAAAAATAAGAAGGTGAGGCTCTCTACGTTTGGCAGTGCGCCACAGATATCCAATGCAATGTTGAGAGGGTAGGACTGCCGAGCTTGCGACACCAGAGCGCGTGTGTCGGAGGGTCCCTTAATCGCCTCTAATATCCCTTTCCCGGGCCACTCCCAATGCAAGGTATCAGCTCAGAAGGGATCATCACAGCAAAACCAGCGCAGCCCAGGCCCATGTAATTCCTGTGTATGATCAGAAAAAACCGAGCTCAGCTGCACTATGTAGGACAGACTGCTGCAAATCAACCAGGCCAAGTCAGGACCAGTATGTCAGATCAGTTAGTGGCAGGGAGACAATGGGAGATAGCTGATGAGCATTCCAGATCAAAGTGAAGGCCACATTCTCCTGTATCTCCAGTCGCAGTGTTGAGATGGAAAGGAGAGGAGCAGTGGGAATCCTCGTCGATGCAGCGCCTCACCAGCCCCCACCGCAAAGATAGGTTGCAGACTGCTCAACAGCACCGCCGCCTCATAGCGCCCACAATATCCGCAATGTCAGCATGTAGAGTGGGGGAGGTCCGCACATCAGACAGCTCGGTCTCCTCCGCAAATGGCGCCGCCGCCCGTATATATACACTGCTGTGTGGTCGACCCAATCAGCAATCACGGGCTCTCCACGAGGGTCAAGGCTGCGGCGCACCCACCGGACAGCCGCCGATTCGCACCCTCAGTGAGAAACACCGACAGCCTCACAAGGACCCGAGCCCAGCCCACAAGCGTAGAGAGGCCACACAGCTCCCCGCACTCCCGTACCAATGGGCCGCGCGATCAGAGAGCCAGGGCCGGCCCACTCCCGCAGAGCAGTTCTGCGCTGCACCGGGAGCCTACCTGCCCACCGCTCACGTCCCGCAGCCTCCAGGGCACAGTCTCAGTGGCGCCGTGTCCCTCACACCGCCCGCAGCGCCAAGCCGGTGCCCCCGCAGCCTATCCCGCTCCTCACCGTACCGGCCAGCCGCCGTCCGCCGCGCTGCTGCCGCAGGCCTGTATCCTCTCTCGCCTCCGATCCGCCGCAGACTCGACCCAGTCGTCTTCAACTTTTTGACAGACTGTGCTGCTCGCTGTTCCTGTGTTGCCGCCGTCGAGGGAATCGTGTAAGAAGGCGGATGATGCAGGATAATGGCAGGATTGTGGGCTTGGCCGGCGGAGCTGCTCTACAGAGCGGCCATCTTGCCTTGCGCCCTCTAGCACCCCCCACTTACTTCATATAGTTAAGAGGAAGGACCCTTATTTGGTGGTGATTTACCTCTTTGTACTCTTGTCATCTTATCTATAGGAAGATTCATGTTATCACAAATTTCTGGATAAAGATGCACAAGGAACAATAACAATGCCAAAACCCACACAAGGTCACATTTCCTTGTGCTCCTTTACATAGCAGTAGTGCAGAATAGGTATTGGATATTTACCCAAGGAGGTAGCACTTAGTAATTAACCAGTAGAAAGTACTCCACTTGGGTAGATATTTTGTGCAAAACTGTGGACTCTTTTTGGAGAAAAGGACAGGTGTGGTTGCGTTGTGGCCCAGTCACTGACACAGTTACTGACACACCCACATAGACACTGATACACCCACTCACAGACCCATTCAGACACTCACACATCCACTCACAGACCTACTCAGACACTCTCACACGCACTCATAGAACCAGTCAAACACTCATGCACCCACTCACAGACGCTCTCAGACACTCACAGCCACTCACAAACCCACTCAAGCACTCATGCACCCATTTACAGACACAGTCAGTCTCATACACCCACTCACAGACCCACTCAGAGAGCCACAGACCCACTCAGACACTCATGCACTCACAGACTAAATCACACAGACATGGAAGTACTCGCAAACCCACTTAGACACTCACACCCACTCCCAGACCCACTGAGACACTCATGCACCCACTCACAGACCCACTCACCCGGTGAAACACTCACTCAGTCAGTCCCAGGCCCACTCATATAATAAACCACTCACTGCCTTCCCCATGCTTACTTTGGACTCCTTGGCTCCTTTAATGGGTCGGATTAAGTCAGGGTCACCTGCGGACCCCTGCCCACCGAGGATCTTCAAGTTGGCACTACCAGGGATCGAAAGCGAGGTCCTAATGCTATTAAATCAATCTCTCGAATGTGGCCACGTCCCTATCGATTTTAAGGAAGCACGAGTTATCCCACTATTGAAAAAACCGGGGGCAGACGCGAAGAACCTAAAAAACTTTAGGCCAATTTCCCAACTCCCATTTTTGGCGAAAGTGCTGGAACAGCACGTGCTGAAATCCCTATCACACCATATAGAAGTCAACCATCTCCTGCAAACCAACCAGGCTGGCTTTAGGGCCCATCACAGCACGGAGATGGTTATGTTGGCAGTGCTGGATGAAATCAGACTCAGGGCCGATAAGAAAAAACCATGTGCCCTGGTATTGCTAGACCTATCCGCGGCATTTGATACGGTCAACTATGACCAACTTCTGTCGCGGATTTCGGAGTTAGGCATCCAGGGCACGGCCCTCAAATGGCTTACGTCCTTCCTCACTGACCGTTCACAGAGAGTACAACTGGCTGACTATGTGTCTGACTCCGGCAAACTCTCGTGTGGGGTGCCACAGGGTTCGGCGTTGTCTCCTCTCTTATTCAACGCCTACCTCCAACCCTTGATAGCCGCACTGAATTTCATGGAGTGCCAGATCTACAACTATGCGGATGACACTCAAATTATTATCCAGATAGATAATGCCCCGGCTGCCCACTCACGAATGCAAAATATTTTAAAATATATAGTCAACTGGATGACGGCCAACTCCCTCAAAATCAACCCTGATAAGACTGAGGTATTGGCCATCACCACAGACTCCAGTCCTTGGAGTGACCTTTTCTGGCCACAAGAGTTGGGTGCAAATCCTGAGCCAGCCCAGGCCGTAAAAAGCCTGGGCATTAAAATTGATGCCAAGCTGTCTATGACTCAGCAGGTATCTGCCGTAGTAGGTACATGTGTTGGCCTGCTTAGACAGTTACGGAAACTTGCTCCCCTTCTCACATTTGCAACTCTCAGAACGGCAGTATCAATCAGCCTTGATAGTGTCACGTTTGGATTACGGGAATTCCCTGTATATTGCCCTCCCAGGAAAGCTGCTTGCTAGACTACAGGTCATTATGAATGACGCGGCCAGATTGATTTTTAAACTGCCTAGGAGGGCCCATGCTACCCCTCTCTTACGCCAGCTACACTGGCTCCCGATCAGGCCGAGAATTAGTTTTAAAGGCCTTTGCATTGCGCACAAGGCCATCTATGGCCAAGCCCCATCCTACATTAAGGATCGCCTGGCTACCTATACTCCTAGCAGGTCACTACGGTCCTCGGAGGCCGGCCTGCTGGCCTGCCCCCGCTTTAGCATGACCTCTAAAGGAGGCAGAGCCTTCTCGACCTTAATCCCTGTATTATGGAACAAGTTACCGGAGAATCTGCGGAAGGAACAAGCCCTTCTCCCCTTTAGGAAGAAGTTAAAAACACTCCTCTTTGTGGAAGCTTGGGGCACAATTTAATCATTTACATCCCCTTCACGTGCCAGGGCAGGGCTCTCTCTCACAGCGCTTAGAGACCAGACGGTGATAACGCGCTCTATAAATGACAGTTACAATTACAATTACTCAGACACTCACACACCCAGTAGACACTTATGCAGCCAGTCCCAGGCCCACTCAGACACTCACACACCCATTGAGACACTCACTCACACACCCACTGAGACACTCATGCACACACTCACTTGCAAAGGTTACAGTTCGGAAATAGAATTTAAAAACTTTAGAAATTCACTTAAAAAACCAAAGGTTACAGGGACATTATAGTTAGGAAATAGAATTTTTTTTAAAGTAGAAATTCACAAAAAAAACAAAGGTTACAGGGTCATTATAGTCAGGCTCAGATGTCACTCGAACAAAACTATAGAAATTCAGCAGTTCTAGTTACCCGAGTTAACTATAACTTAGGCCCCGCAATGCTTATGACCTCACATATTACATCACTCATGACATGGTCAGTGACATCCACATAATCACTCACATCCCCATAGAACCTTTTATACACCTTCTCCCACACAACCCCTCACATACCCATTTGCAGACCCAAAAAATATAAAAAAAATGTAAGTCAGTTTTTATATAGCGCAGCTACTCACCCTTACGGGTCTCAAGGCGCTGGGGGCCGTCGTGGAAATTAAGTGAGCTATTGCCCAGAGTCACATGGTGCTGAGCTAAGCTGCAGCCGGAGCGGGGGATCGAACCGTGAACCCTGTGCTCCGAAGTCAGCTGCCCTGGCCGCTGCACCACACCATACAGTACTCACACAACCAATCACTCATCCATAGAGCCACTCACACATCTACTCACTCATACAGCCACTCACACATCCACTAACTCACCCATACAGCCACTCATGCCCCCACTCACTCACCAATACAGCCACTCACACATCCAGTCATACAGGTACTCACACACCCATACAGCAGGGCTCGAAAAATCGGATGAGCTATTTTCAGGGATTACTCCCCTTTCTGGCAAGTTAAAAATCCTGTAACTTCAGGGAAGACAAACTGACTTTTGACCTCTGTCTCTGAAAGCAGAGCAAATGTGACAAGATAACAAGATTTAAAGACATCTTTATTGCTCACAAAGTGAAAGAGCAAACAAAATGCCATTAAATCTTGTTATCTTGTCACATTTTCTGGCTTTCATAGACAGAGGTCAAAAGTCAGCTTATCTTATTACATTTATTTTTCTTTCTGTTCATGTGGTTGAGCCTAAATCATAGAAATGGCCGTTCTAATATTGCAGACATGTGACATACATAGGTTTGATTCTGCATCTCGGTGGGACACAGCAAGAAGAATGCTATCATGCTAATCTGGGTAGAGGACAGTGTAAACAAGGTCACCCAATCTGCAAACAGACGATTTTAAGCCCTTCAACCTGTAGCAAAGGTAATAAGCATTGACATGTGGAGATTTTGAAAATTATTTAAATGCTACTTTTCCCTTGACATCCTCAAATATCCGTAGAAGAAATGCATCTTCAAAGCGCCTGCTGATGACACTATAAAGCCCTTAAAGTTCATTCCTGTAGTCACTCAGTGCCAGTGCCACATTGAGATTGCTGCTAATGGTGAAAGCTCTGCAATGCAGACCTTAAATAATCAATTAATTTAGGCTCACATAGACCAATCTGCATTAAAAATGTAAAACCCATCTATTTTCTTAGGTACATCACATTTAATGTAATATCTCCCACCAGAACGTGATGAGGCACATCAACCCAGAAATCCCCACCAAGCATCACAACACTCATCATACAATTTTAAAGCATGTTTTGAATTGGGGCAACGACTCATTATCTCATGCCGATTAATCTGTAGCTGGAGGCAGAGACAACCCTGTTTGCACTAAGTTATACAGGATAAACAACCATCAAACTTTTTTAAATAGGGCAATAACATCCTGCCTCCAATATTGTATCAGCGTTGGCATACTCATGTATTTACATATCTGTGTTGAGTTACATTAGATATGTTCACTCTCCTTACTGAAAAGACTCACATAATTAAATAAGCAGTGGAAAGCCATTACTCTGCCTCAAATTCCTTATAATGCAATGGACTGGCCTGGACCATCTACAAACTGATCTGTGGATGCAAAACCCGTTGTACTCTAGAACATTGGTGACGGTCACACACTTGAATCAGTGAAAATGTGTGCACATTAGGTTACAAGCAAAGTGTATAGAGTAGAACTGTATACAACATGGCTCCTAAAAACATATCTACCTACTGTTCAAGCACAGGTCAGAAATATAGAATGCCTAGGAATACCTCAACAAATGTCTTGGAATACCTCAAAAAATGAATGTCTCCTCAACACCTTAACCTATTTCATTGGAAATTGCTGCTTCTACTTCTGCAGTTATGTGTGGCCAATAGAATAGCAGGTATTTAACAGCCTCGGAAGGCTGGAAGTTTATTCTTGTGTCTCCAGGATTTAAACTCATGTCCACCAGATCACTGCTGCAAGCTCTCTGGGATGATCCCTAACTATGTTTTCTCTAAGAAATTACGTTTCTAATGTTTATACACACAAGAGAACAAACCAAACACATTTCTGTGTTCAGGCCTAAATTTTGGTACATGCAGTGATAATACACATACTGCTGGCTCACCATTTACAACTGACATTCAAGATTGGATTGTTGAAATAGTGGTTTGTCAATGCTAAAAAGTATCGGCAAAAAGCAGTACCAAAACCACACTGCATTGTCAAATGGAGCAAGACCTTTTGGCTTTGCCAATGCTTGTTTCAAGAATGCCAACCACAGATCTTATTGAAAGTGGAAGATAATCTAGATACTTCTATTGATAACTTTAAAACTAAATTGAGGTGAAAAAAATGAGATTTACTCTATTTAATGGAACACTGTCGTCGCTTCAATTCTAGTCCAGATCTATGGGATCAGCACTTGTAGCTAATGTCAATGCGCTAATTTCCGCCCGTTCAGACTATTGCAACACCATATACCCGGGTCTACCTGAGACTTCAGTTCACAGTCAGAAATGTAATATGCCCTCTGCCAAGGATGCTTTTTATCTCCATCCTCTTCCTTTATCCCTAGCACAATTAATCACCATCTTCCTGTCAGATTACCTTACCTTCTCAATCTCTGGGACTGTGCGGGAGCAGTAGAGAAGCTTTGTTACTTCGAGAGGGTATGCCTGAGGAGCAGTAAACAAAAAAACAAAAACAACAATAACTGACACTTGTCAAATTTCATAGCAGACAATGAAATTACAATTGTATTGGAAAGCTCTAAAGATGGCTCTTCAAATGAGCAAGGAGCATATGGAAGACAACTATAGAAATGTCCTGCTGGTCAATTTTAGATCTGGTCTAAAGATAGCATTAGATGTCTTGACAGCCTCATGCTTTCTAGAATAAAATATCATACAGAAATACATATATAGGAGCTCTCAAACTTTTTCTCCATTGGTATGTTAAAATGCCACTCAAACGATGCTCTCTCCCCCCATAGCACAAAGTATAAGTCAACAGCCCACCCCACTTCAGCCACTGGATGCTTTCTCTGAGTATATATATATGGACAAAGCTGCAGTTGCAATAAACGTTACTCCAGCCGACGTCCCTCTCGAGTCATATGCAACAGCCTGAAAGTTTTTCCGTGAATCTACAGTAGAAACTGCAGAACCTCAACTCATTACTAGAAGTCCCTGAAGCCAGATGCAAGTGCCTGAAATGTCAATCACAAACATGACAGGGTGTGGCTTCAACCTAGATCTGTGTATGGATTTATGCTACTCAAATGACTTGTGTTAGATTTTTATAGGATCAATAGATATACCAAATCTGGTTTATTACATTGCAATAATATATGTATCTATCTATCCACTGTAGGGGCCTGTGTTCGACCTCATGGTCAGATGTTCAAATCCCGCTGGGACCACTTAGCCTTTCATCCTTCTGAGGTCAATAACATGAATACCATTGAGTTGGGTAACAATAAACATCTGTTATTCAGCACCAAGATACCCTTGGGTGAACATGCTCTTTACAAATACACGTTATGTTACCAACCACAGCATACGGCATAGGGCAGTGGGCTTTAATATGTGTGTCGGATAATTTACATACATGCATAGTGCTATTAAAAAGCCAGTTTGCTAAGAATACATTTGAAGTTACTTACATTTACTAGTGACTGCTAGTCGTTTATATGTGAAAGAGTTTAGCCTGATGTTTTCACAAAAATGTTATAATAAAAATATATAAGGACTTTTAGTCAACCATCTCTATCCTTCGGGTTACACAGTAGTTACTAAAATAATGCCCACCCACATCACACAATAAATCAATGGGTAAGTACACTTCTACCACAGAGTACATTTATTTTAGATTGCTAGATGACACATTTCTGTACACCAGCCTAAATAGAAGCAGCAAAAATGTCTTATTTGAAGACAGCTGTATTACCAATAAATGTTAGCTCCTACACATAGTTGAATGTCATAACATATTTTGATTTTTTTTTTTAAAAACAAAAACAAAAAAACCCCAAGAATATTATTGAAATCTGTACTTTTGACCCATTATTACAAACCAGCTTTGACTAATTTATCCTACGGAAAAATAGGCACACCATTAAAATAGCAAAAGAGTGTATGCAAAGTTGTGTTAAAGCTACACCCCCTCAGTTTGGTGAAGGTCATTTGAAGCACTTGTATTTGACTTGAAAGGTACCATAATAACAACTCGAGGAACTGCACATCCATGAAAGAATTTCAATGCTTTTGCATCTAACTCGAAAGGGACCTTTGAAGCTCCTTGAGGAACTGCAGGTTTGTGTGTATATATATATATATATACACACACATACATATATACATACATACATATATCTATATATATCCAACAAACAAGGTTGCCCCCAAAGGAAGAGCCCACACAGGTAGGTAGAGCTTATCAATTTAATGGAGGCTGCAGCGTGGTAGGTAGGAAACTTAACATCCTTTCTCTCAAAGCCGACGCGTTTCGGGCTCCCGCCCTTTGTCACAGGCATTGTTTCTGCAGACGTACATGGCGATTTGTGCACCCGAGTTTATTACTGATACCCGCCCACAGTGGGCGTGGCCTACGCGGCCTTCTGGTATCTGTAGTGCCCCAACAGTATTCCTCCAGTGAGGTGTCATGTACCCCATGAAAAAAAATCCATGTACGTCTGCAGAAACAATGCCTGTAACAAAGGGCGGGAGCCCAAAACGCGTCGGCTTTGAGAGAAAGGATGTAAAGTTTCCTACCTACCACGCTGCAGCCTCCATTAAACTGATAATCTCTACCTACCTGTGTGGGCTCTTCCTTTGGGGGCAACCTTGTTTGTTGGATTTGTACGGCTGGCCCAGCCGTGGAGGAGCCCCGCTGCATGAAAGCGGACCTGTGGTGACGCCAACCGGCGGACACCAGTAGCGGGACAGGTGCTTATAATGGAGGTTTTAAGGAGTCAGCGGAGTATGAGCGGGACTTTACATCAACCCACTGGGGTTTTATGGATTTTTATTCATGGAGTACATGAGCTTCCCCCACACTGTCCCGGGGGAACTACTTCCCCGGGCATTCATGAATTAAAATGCGGGGGTCTGTTGCGGACTGCCGGCCCCGGGGAGTACGATGTTCGCAGGCCTTTAAATTGAATGGAGGCGTATCGTCCAATTTCCCTTGAGGAGCTTTCCATGGCCCTGGGTATCGTTATCTCTGAGGGCCGGTTTCAACAATGACCCGTGGTGGCTACCCCTGGGACATTGTAGTTTGCTATGGCAGGGCGGGATCTATGCAGAGTTCCCGCTCTGTCATAGCAAACTTCTGCTTCGCTTCATGGAAGCGAGAGGAGGAAATTTGCTCTCGCTTTTATGAAGCGAAGCAGATTTGCTTTTGGGCAAAGGGAGCTTGCATGGAGCAGCTGGCTTTGTTCAAAAGGAATGCCGGCTGCCGCAGGAGGCGTGGAGGTGGCAGGGAGTGCGGGGGATTGGGGCTCCTTGCGCGGTTTCCAAACATTGTGGCCAGGCTCTGGGGATGCGGTTCCCAGGGCCTAAAATGACCCGGCTGAGTTTTGAGTTCTAGTGTGGCTCTAAAAAGAGCCCTTGTTTTCATTAGGAGTTTGTTGAAGCTACATGTAAGTGCGGTTGCACAGCTTCAGGTTGTTGAGAAAAACTCCGTTTCCTTGATCTGTGAAATGAACTCCATCACTTCTGTATATGTCATCCATATGAAAACGTAGATTGTTGTTGTAGATGGACCTCATTCTATGATCTCTGAGGTATGCAGACACAGCTTTATTGACATTCTTCCTAGCTTTCTCAATCTGAGGAAAGAATTGATTTGACCATTTCCACTTCATTCCTTGGCATATATTGGAGTATACAAAGACAGTTTGAGGCAAAAGCAACATCAATTGTGCAAAGGTATCCTTCATGAGCATTTCCAGACCTACCCCAGTCAATTTGCCTAGGTCATTGCCACCACAGTGCACAATCATGAGGTCAGGGTGTTGGAGATGCAAAGAGGTTTTAACCAAAGGCAACAATTGGTGCCACTTTATTCCTCTCAAGTCAAGTCAATATACTTTATTTGATTAGTTAAAAATCATAAAAGGATGGAGAACCATCATGAAACACAATACTTTAAGTGTACATTTTAAAAGCATATTATTAAAAGGCCTTAAGGTCGTAACCGCGAACGGTGGACAACTAGTTGAATTAAAATATTGACAGGTGTAACGATACATTTAAAGAATATGTGCCAAAAGTTATTATTTGGCTACTTGGATTGAGTCACTTTTTTTCAGTTCTTTTGCCGCGATTTTCCAAAATTTTAAGGCTCTACAAGACAGGGGAATCGACGACCCTCCAAGACACCTGATGACTGCTGCTCTGCATGTTCTTATTTGTTCCTTCCTTAGAGCCTCCCGAAGGATGGTTTTTCGAGTTTCCAATAAAAAAGGGCAAGTACATAGTAGGTGTAATAGTGACTCGTCCCCTTGACCGCAAAGGCGGCATTCCTTGGATGGCCATGTGTGTTTCCATTTCGGGGTCAGATCCTTTGAGGGAAATGACCCCATTCGTAGCAACGTCAGATAGTGCTTTTTCTGGTGGGAGAAATGTTCAATCAGATACGGTTGGGGCTTCAGCCTCTGGTAGGCCTGTATCACAGCCCAAGCGTGATGTTTTTTTGCAAAGGTGGTTTTGTCTGTTAATAAAGAGATCCGCTTGATGGCATTATTCATCATGCTTTTGAATCCGGAGTACGTTGCAGGGGTGAACCAGGCCTCCTCTAGCTGTAATGCCGACAAGGATTCCTCCAGGACTGTCGTGGTTGAATTGACTAGCCTTACTTGATTTTCAATCTCTACCCAGCAGTAGTGGGCTAGGGTGTTGTCTTCGGCTTCCCTCATCCTCCAGTAATACTTTACTAGTGTGCCTTGTCTGGCCGGGATCTGATTTTTTAATCCATATTCTAGGCGGATTTGTGCCTGTGAGGTATGTAGCGGTATTAAAAACAATCTCTTAAAAAATGTGGATTTTGCTGTGTTTAAAACTGTGGCATCTTTAATGTTCAGAATTTCCGAGCCATACGAAATGGAGGGTAGGAATTTTGCAGCTATCACTTTTAGCAGGTGTCCGGTAGAGCAGCCAAGGAGCTTTTTTCTTAAGATCTTGAAAGCGAATAACAGTTGTTTGGCTTTTATGCGTCCTTGGTCCAAATGTAGCTTGAAGTTAAGCTTGCAATCTACCTGAAAGCCTAGGTATTTGTAGGAAGCTACTCGGGTCAGTGGTTACTCACCCAATTTCCAGGAAATTGTATGCTTTTTCGATGTTTTATTGTGCTTGGAGAAACACATAACTTTTGTTTTTTGATGGTTAATCGTAAATTGGTTCAGGGTGGTGTAGGCTCCTAATTCCGTAATCAGTTTCTGCAGGCCTACGGGAGTTTGTGCTAGCAGAACAATGTCGTCCGCATATTGGAGACACAGTGTCAGTATTTTGCCCAATTTTGGGGGATCGGCTTGAATTAACCAAAGGCGCTTATCAAGATCGGAGGTGTAAATGTTAAATAGACAGGGCGCTAAGACGCAACCCTGTTTTAGCCCATTAAATGTTGGAATCTTGCCGGTTAAGCTGCACCCATCTCCTTTCTTGATTTGGACCCACGTATGTGAATAGAGATTGATGATGGCCTCCAGGAGTTTGGGCGGGACCCCCCAGTCTTGCATTTTTGCCCATAAATTAGCTCTCGAAACTTTATCGAAGGCCGCTTTAAGGTCGATAAAGCAGGCATACAAAGGCCTAGATTTTGCAAAGGCTTGATTGACTAGGAGAGTAACTGCAGAGATGTTAGTGAGAGTGCCCATCCCTGCCCGAAATCCGGTTTGCGTGTAGGGTATTAGGTTTGTTCGGCTAACCCAAGCCTTTAACTCCACCAAAAGATTCGATGCGTATATTTTCGCCTCCACATCTATTAGTGCAATCAACCTATAATTGGAAGGATCCGAGCGGGAACCCGACTTGTGGATGGGATTAAGAATACTTCCTCTCCAGGACTCAGGAATCACACTGGAGGCTATAGCTTTGGTATAAAGAGGAGTCAGGAGACCAGACCAGACCAAAATGAGGGGTCATGCCGAAACAGGGCATTTGGTAGTCCATTAGGACCTGGAGCACCCTCAGATTTTAATTTTTTTAAATCATTTTTAGTACTTGTTCTTCTGAAAACGACACAGAAACTTCGGGTGATTCGTGGATCAGGATGTCGTTAATTTGTCCTCCACCAGCGGCCCCCTTCCCTGTTGATGTTTCGCTATTTGGAGCAATTGAAGATGGAGTTTCGTTGTATAAGAGTTCGATGTGGGCTCTCCAAGTGACCTCCATTACGTCTGAGTTATGATGTCGGTTCCTGCCGTTAATTAGCTGATTGATGTGTTCCCAAAAGAGCTTGGAGTCCCTTAGTTTACATGCATGGAGAAGTTTCGCCAAAATGTGTTCGTGGTACTCTTTTTTGGCCATTTTTGTGTGCCTTTTTAGCTCTTTTCTTGTTTTTGATATTAGGAGCAGGAGTTCCTGGGGGTGTTCTAGTCCCCGGGATCGTAGTTGTCTTAAGTACTTATTTAGTTGTTGTTTTTGTTTCCTCAGGCTTTTTGTGAATTAGACTGCCCCTTTTGGGCTTCCTGCTTTATGGCCGTAAGCATGTTTTGAAATGTTTTTGTTTACTTCATGAATGAAAGACTCCCAGGCCTTTATACTCAATGTTTCAAGGTTGAATCTTTCCAAGAGACTGGTATATGTACTTGTGATGTCTTCAATGTTGCCCTTTTTCCAGCAAAGGCGTTTTAGGTTATAACATTGTGTTTGAAAAGACATCGCCTTTGCTTTCCCTGGAATTGCGAAGGTTCCTAATAGAGTTAAAGATTGCGGTTGATGATCTCTTTCCGCCCTATCTTTTATTTGAAAGTTCACAATATACGGGAGAAGGTCATGATCCGTGAAGGTGTAGTCGTTGGTTGAGCGTGTTTTTTGGGTAACTCTTGTGTGTGCTGCGGGACAGTCTGTCGGGCTTCGACCATTGAGTACACACATTGATAGGTCGTCCAGGCGGGCTGCGCATCTCTTACCGAGTGTGTCCCGTCGATTAGGGGCTGATGTGGCCTCTGTTGTACCCTTTTTCCTGCCATGTTGTAGATTCATGTTGAAGTCGCCCGACAATATGATGTTGGCATCTGGATAGGCAAGTTTTAATGTTGTTAATGATGTCATTAGTTGTTCAATTCTTGGCCTCTTTTGCTTAGATGCAGGGTGGATATAGATGTTGAGTATAAGCAGACTGTAGGACGACGAGGCGTCAAGTTTGACACATAGCATCCAAGAACAATTTAAGTCTATAATGGAAGCGTGCCATGGGATTTCTGTTGAAATAAAGGTGGAGAGGCCCCCTTTTGCTCTTCCGTATTTTGTAGCTCTCTTAGCCGGGTCAGGAATTCCTTATAGCCGGTTATTGGGGAGGGGGTTTTCTGCTAGGTTTCTTGGAAAAGAAGAATGTTGTGCTGTGTGATAAATTCCATGAAGTCGGGATCTTCTAATTTTGTATACAGACCGTACACGTTCCAGGAACAGATGTTACAATCCTGATATGAGTGTGGAACTGTTGAGGGGATTGTTCATGCCATTCCCAAGGGAGTGCCTACCATATTCAAGTGCCGGGAAACCGAAGGCTTAATAGCTTCTGGATGGTCAAAGGTGATGGTAATTTTCTTGGCCGAGTACTCTTTACCCTTTATTTGGCTATGATGATCCGAGCCTTTTGCCCCTTTTAACAGACTCGCAGTGTGAAGTGGTGGTTGTAACTGACTGGGGTAACGGGGAGGGACTATCTTTTTTAACTCGATACCCCATTTGGCGAAAGAGTCCTTCTGCTGCCAAATCTGCTCGGTGAGAGTATTATTGGCAAATGTGGCTGTTGTGAGTTCTTGACCAATGAGACTCGAGTGTTGTTTGAACTCGATGCTTTCGATGTCATTGGTATTGATATGGCTCAGAGGGGGAAGAGCTTTAAATAGTTTAAGCAATACACTTCTATTAAGAATATCATGCGTTCCCCTTGAGACATATTGAGGATTAAAGACCAATTTGTGGTTATTTGGAAGGTCATGCTGCAACTCATTAGCTGAGCTCCTTTCCGTTTCTTTCTTCACCACCATAGACTCCAAGAAAATCGGGGATGAATTCCGAAAGGCCAGTGTGTCTTTTTGTGGATGGGTTTCGCTTCCCCTAACATGGGTGCCTTCGTGGCCTCCCTGACTATGGTTGTGATTTGTTACCGGATTACGGCTTTCGTCTATACCATTTTCCTCGGCCAAGGTGGCCTCACCCTGGCAAGTTTTCCTTATTACCGTTGTGGTGCTCCCTGCTATTAATTGTTTGGCCTGAGTTTTTGGATTGTATTTCTCCTTCCTTGCTGCAGGTTTGAATAAACTATATATTTTTTCTGGCGGGGGTAGCTCCCTTGTGTTATAATTTGAGGTACTAGGAATAGCGGGCGAAATAGGAGATGAAATCGGTTGCTCCTTAAGGCTTGCTGCTTCCATGATGTTTTGAATTACTTTATCTTCTTGATGGATTCCGTTTTGAACGGACGTTGCCAAGATTAAATCTGATGCCTGACTTGTTTGTTTGCTCTTTCTGGACTTTCTCAGTCGTTTTCTCTCCCATTTAGATAATGGCTTAGATACTTTTGAATGCCTTGCTGGGGAATGCTTGCGTTGATCTTGGAGTGAGAAATCCGAGACACCTGAGTTGTCAAGTACACATGGTGGATTGGGTATGGGTGTAATTGCCTTGATTGGTGCGGGGGTTGATCCTATTTCGCTGCTTTTTTGCCCCACAATAGAATTGGAACATTCCAAGACTATTTCCTTTAAAGCTTCTTTTTCTTTCTCTGTTGTTGTTGCAGGCTTGGTTAAAACTTCCCTTGTTGTACCCAGTAATTCTGTCAATAGGGTTGGAACTGAAGCTAATTTATCGATTATTTGGGTGCAGTGGCAGTGACATTTTTGATAAGCGGTTTCCCGGTCTCGCTGCACCTTCAGGATCATCTCATTGAAGCTGTGCAACGTTTGTTCAACCCCCTGAACATGAATTGCTAGAATGTTTAGGAGGTCTACTTGGGTGTCCAATTTGTCTGCATGGAGGATCATTGCTTTGCTGATTGTGTCCATAGTGTTTAGGAAGTGAGGCCAGACTGGAGATGTTGATGGACAGCTTTGTTCTACTGATAATAAGCGAGCACGATGTTCCCGGTGAGGCGGGCACCCTGAGAATGGCTCGCTCAGACAGCCTGGAAACCTACTGGGTGATACCTTATTTTGGGTTGGTGATATCAGAGTGGTGGATCCCGGATAATTAGGTTGGCATGACGTCACGTCATTTGGTGTAACCTGGCAGAGCTCCTGGCAAAAGTGCTCTTCTACTACCGATGTATGGAAAAGTGGATCAGGTTTATCTTGATTGTGAGTGTTTGGGTTAGCATTCCCCTGACAAACGGGGGAGTGGACTCCCAACGACGAATGTGGCTTGCCCAAAGGACTCGAGGTGTTTATGTTACACTGATGTGTTAGGTCACTTTCGATATATCCGTCTTGTCCACTGTATCCGCTGTGTCCGCTGTATCCGGATGAAAATTGTTGTTGTTGGAACTGACCAGGGGTATCTGAGTGAGACGAGTGGTAATGAATTAGTGCCTCAGTTACATGTAGATTATTGCTTTGACAGGTTTCCGGAGGACGGAGAGCTTTGGGTGTTAATAATTGTGAGTAGTGCTGAACATGTACCCCATATGTATTTAGGTGTCTTCGAGAAAGAAGAAGTGTAGTTTGTCATGTTCAAAGGAGTGTATTGTTTTGAAAGTGAGGTCCAGGGTTAATTTGGGTTCCAAAATCGACCTGGGCAACATATAGGAAATGTCGCACGTTTGCAGATTGTGCCTTGTCGAAAAATACTGGAAAGGGGGGGCGGGGGTTAGAAGAGGCATGTTTAATTAACTTGAGGGAGATGGAAAAAAAAATGGAAATGTTGCGTGCAGACGTTGTGCTCAGACTTTTGACACTGGTGAGCTAGATTTGAATATAAGTGAAGGCAACTGTCACACTCCCTGGCCGTGCAGAATGTGCAGACATTACAAGGCCGGCAGATCGAGAGACTAAGGATGACACGTCCCTTTCTACATGTATTTTTACACGTGTTATGCATCGGAAGATCCAAATCCTATTAAACAATGGTATATATCTATTTGTATGTTTCTTTTAAGTGTGTGCTACTAGGAAAAGGCACAGCCAGATGTACGCATGCTTTCAGTAATATGGTGAGACTTTCAACTGTGATATGGAAAGGGTTTCTGCTTTGCATTTGGGTAGAGTCAACACTGTTAGTAGTTGCTGAGTAGTGAAGATGCAAAAGACAGATGAGGTCAAAGACATGCTGGTAAAGGGATTAGTGCTTATGGTACTTCGTATGAGTCTTTCGGTAGGTATTGTTGAAGTGCGCCGTATATATTTAAGTGTGTTCGTGAAATGAGGAATGCAGTCTCTTATGCTGAAAGGACTGCATGGTGTTGTGACTAAGGTACAGGGTTGAATTAAGATCGAAAATCGGCCCGGTAAATGTAAGAGAAATAGGGATGTTTGTAGATTGTGCCTTGTCGGAACATACAGGGGGGTGGGGGGGTTTCTTTACAAGAGATATGTTTTATGAATGTCTGGGAGATTAAAAAGAAATAGAAATGTTTCCTGCATATTTTGTTTACCGATTTGTTCACACTGGTGAAGTACATGTGAATATAAGTGAAGGTAATTGTCAGGCTCTCTCCCTGAGCTGAATCTGCGTATATTAGACGGCCGGCAGATCAAGAGTTTGAGAATGACACGTTCCTTGACTCCCCATCCTCCCCCAACGGATCTTCCCTCTCCTCTTTCTAAAAAGAAAGTAACAGAGGCCCATCTACCGTGAAAAATAGTATTTAGACCTTCACTGGCCTGTTGGTGGCATCTGTAGAGCACAGAGAAAGTCGTAATCGGTTTGAATGCTACACAAGTGCAGTGTGTCATGTTGCAAGGACTACATGGTCTTGTGACTAAGGTACAGGGATGAATTGGGGTCCAAAATCCTTGTGGGAAAATACTGGGGGGGGCGGGCTTTAACAGGGACATGCTTTATTAACTTCAGGGAGATGAAAAAAATGAAATGTTGACTGCACACTTGGGCACGGGTTTGCGTACACTCGTGAAGCATACGTGAATATAAGTTAAGGTAATTGTCAGGCTTCCTGCTCGTGGTGAAGCTGCGTACATCACAGAGGCGGCAGATCGAGAGACTGGGAATGACACGTCCCTTGATCCCCCCCCCTCCTTCCTCCCGCTCTCTAACGGTTCCTCTCCCATCGTTTGTAAAAGGAAGGTAACAGAGGCCCTTCTACTGAGAAAAATAGCACTTAGACCTTCATTGGCCTGTTGGTGGCATCTGTGCAGCACAGAGAAAGTCGCAATCGGTTTCAATGCTACACGAGTGCAGTGTGTCATGTTGCAAGGACTACATGGTCTTGTGACTAAGGTACAGGCATGAATTGGGGTCCAAAGTCGGCTCGGGAAATGTAAAAAAAATGGGCTTCTGGAGATTGAACCTTGTGGGAAAATACGGGGGGGGGGGGGGCTTTAACAGGGACATGCTTTATTAACTTCAGGGAGATGAAAAAATAAAATGTTGCCTGCACAGTTAGTGCACTGGTTTGCTCACACTGGCGAAGCACACGTGAATGTAAGTTAAGGTATTTGTCAGGCTTCCTGCTCGTGCTGAAGCTGCCTACATCACAGGGGCGGCAGATCGAGAGACTGGGAATGACATGTCCCTTGACCTCCCCCTCCTTCCTCCCGCTCTCTAACGGTTCCTCTCCCCTCGTTTGTAAAAGGAAGGTAACAGAGGCTCATCTGCGTTGACTCTCACTGGGCTGCTGGGGGCATCTGACGAGCACGGAGAAAGTCGTAATCGACTTCTATGCTATAGAAAAAAGCTGCACACAGTTGCAACTTACATATCGCTCCAATTTACATTGCTCGACGATTCGTCTTAACAGTTTAACTTTGCTGAGGTATGTCTATGCTTCAACATGTATTTTCACACGAGTTATGTATCGGAAGATCCGATACCTATAAAACACAGGTATAGTTCTATTTGTATGTTTGTTTTAAGTATGATGCCACTAGGAAAAGGCAGAGGGAGATCCATGCATCCTTTCAGTAATATGATGAAACTTTCAACTGTAACATGTAAAGAGTTTCTGTTTTGTATTTGGGTAGGCCGAACATTGTTAGTCGTTGCTGAGTAGTGAAGATGCAACAGGCGAATGAGGTTAAAGACATGATGGCAAAGGGGGCATGGCTTGCCATCATGGCCGCGTGGTCGAGTTTCAGCAGAGCTCCGCGCGGTGGCCCGGTTTTTAAAGAAATCCTTCGTTATCCTGGCCCTACATTGCGCCCTAATTGTACTTAAAACCGCACCAGACCCCCACACTACATCAGTTGTGATCGCGGAGCCGGGAGTGAAGCAGGGATATGCCGCAACAGACACCGTGATCGGCGAGAGGTGACGGCGCCATCTTGGGTACTGAGGAAACGAGCTGCGGCGTATCGGGAGGAGCCGGGATTGGAGTGTCCTGCGACCGGCCATTGTGGGCCAACGGTGAAAAGGGAGTGGACCGGGGACCCTGCTGAGACACCCCTACACCCGAGGGGAACTGAAATCGGTGCCTGCCGTGAGTATAGTGAGGCGCCGCAGCGCGGCGCAGAGATCCGGACCCGCGGGCCTGGTGTGTACTCCAGAGTAAAGAAAACGGAGAGGACTTGGGGTCGGGCATTCACTGCAAGGAGACGCAATTATCCAGGGGACGAGGGCACTAAGACCCCTCCCCAAGCACACACGAGGTACTGTGTTTCTGTCAGTGGCCCCAAGGGGTCATAGCATTATTTTGGCCAGCAGCGCATCTGGAGCCCGAGTGAGATTCCAAGGTGTGAACCGGCTCAAGGGGACAGGGGCAATAAATATCCTGCCGGCCCTGGACTGCCGAGCCTGTTCTTAATTGCGTAACCGTCGACTGGTGGTGCGTCACACTGAGAGTTTATGCCCCTGCTACATTGGGGGCTTGCAGATACTGCGGAGCACCTGCGCCTGAGCATAGATCGACGTTTCTTGGGGCAGAACCCGCAGTACTGGCAGTGACCCATAGACAGTGAACCCTCCCCTATGATACCATCTGAAAAAAGTGCAGGGAGACACGAGAACGCAAGTAAAACAGGAAAGGGGAATCACACACGACGGATGTAGCAGTGGCCTAGAGCACCGAGAAGAGGTGCTTGGAAACGTGAGACACGGTTGCGCTTAAACGCGCTTCGACTCTAACAAGCCACAGGAGGGCGGATGCCAGTACCTTCCTAAACTTAGTGCGCAGAACAGTTGGAACCTACCCCGGCGATCCCTTGTGGGGTAATAAGAACTTGCGGAATAATAGAGGCTACGACACCACGAGTAATTATGGTGCAGGAGAAGATAACCAAGGCGCAGTCAAACAAAATTTCCAACTACACCCAACCTATTGCCCATGGTCCGGAAAACAGAGAAGAGGACCCTAATGGTGGACAGGCCCAAACTGAGCGGGGCATAGGGGACCCTCCCACCTTAGCCGATGTATTACAGGCTATACAAACAACCGTGGATGATATGGTACAAAAGATAGATGCAGTTGCCATAGATGTAGGCCTGTTGTGATGTGACCTGAGGAAAGTCTCGGATAGAGTGTCCACTACGGAGAAAGATGTGAGCACCCTACAAAATGAAATGAAAAACCTCGCTGCCACGGTGGTCGAATTGAAAAAACATGTTGTTAAACTAGACGAAAGAGCAGAGGACTCCGAAGGGCGATCGAGAAGATGCAACCTGCGATTTATTGGGTTTCCCGAGAAAGCGGAGGGCCCCTCTACAGAGCTGTTCTTGGAAGACTGGATAACTAGAGAAATAACCCCCAAGAAATTGTCCAAATTTTTCAACATTGAAAGAGCGCATAGAGCATTGGTGCCGCTGCCCAAACCTGGAGCACCTCCTCGGGCCATCATAGCGAAACTCTTTAATTACAGAGATAGAGACCACCTTCTTCAGGTGTCCCGCAGTGGGAAACAGTTCTTCTTCGAGGGCCATCCTATCTCGTTGTATCCGGACTATACTCAAAGAGTACAGGAACAGAGGAAGTCCTTCATCGTGGTTAAGAGTAGACTGCCCGACCTGAACCTGAAATATAGCCTCATGTTCCCGGCAAAACTCAGAGAGGAAAACGAGGGCCGTACATTATTATCAGCGGGAGATGCGAGCGACTGGCTAGATACCAGGGGACCGATGTTTGGCCTCGTCTACGGGCTCCACCGGCAATCAGTCAGTGAAAACTGTGACGCAGTAACGTCGACAGCCCAAGCGCCTTCAACATGCAGGGAAGATAATGAATACAGGCCGGATCATGGTCCTCAGTGATGGCACGCTGCAAGCTTCGGATACAGAGACGGTCCCGGAGTCTGTCGACATGACGCAGGATCCTGAGTCAGACTCAGGGGGTCCAGAAACTGAGCATGTATGACTTTGGACACTTAAGACCCTAAGATATCGCAACCCAGATAAGTAACTACTACATAATTCTATGATGGTGTGGAAACATACACGTGCATAATCACTGTTCATATGGGCAGAGTATATGTGTATATTACCTTGATTAACAATTGCAGTAGGGATAGGTGGGCTGCCGCGGGGTAGCGACACCCCCACCAGAGTCCGAACCCGCTTGGGACGCTTGAGAGCAATCTCGCACCCTGGCGGCATCAGTTCTCTAGCGCAGCATTTCGTACTGAACAATTACACGGAAACTGAGTGAGGCCGAAACGGTTCCTGGGCCTCAGATATCATTGTTTTGGATTTAACTGTTGTATAAGGGCTACATGGGAGAGGGAATGGGGCGGTATGTGTTGCCTATTGTATTAGCTATGGTGTATGTGATGGGGCTCAAACTGCTGTCCAGGGGGAGGGGGGTAACCAGGGATTGTTTAGTTGAGAATGTTGTATCAGTTGCAGGGGACATTCCAAGGTCGTGGAAGAAGTATACTGGTTTGCCACAGATGGTCGGAACGAGGGATGGATGCTCACAGGGGAGGAAGGGAAGAGAGAAACCTGGGGTGAAGACAACAAAAAATGATAATCATGTCTGCACAAGTTTTGAAAGTGCTTAGTTGGAATGTCCGTGGGATAGCGGGCCTTGAAAAACGCCGCAGAGTTCATGCCTTTCTAAAGAGGTATAGAATAGCGATAGCTGGGCTGCAGGAGACACATTTATGGGGAAGCACTCATTTGAGTATTCGAAAAAGGTGGAGAGGGCAATTATATGCTAACTCATACTTTGCAAGAGGTGCCCTTATATGGGTGGCACCCGGAGTCCCCTTCCAGCATCTCCACCACATCCTGGACCCTGAGGGGAGATATGTCCTGCTACACGGGAGATGGGAGGGCAGGGAAATATGTATTATTAATATATATGCTCCCAACACGGACTGTCCCGATTTTTTCCTGTCTATTCTAAAGGTAGCAACGCCGTACCTGGGAGCCGAAACTGTCCTCTTTGGGGACTTTAACTGTGTTTTTAGTGCAGTGCTGGATAGGGAGCCCCCCAGGGACAACACTAAGCCATGCATGCTGCGCTCACTCAATATTATAATGCAAGGCATGCAACTGAGGGATGAATGGAGAAATAGGCACCCTTTGAAGAGAGTGTTTTCTTGTTATACCCCTTCTGCCAATACATTCAGTCGGATTGATCACTGTTGTCTTACACCGGGCCTTTCTGCTCTTACGGAGCGGGTCTCTTACCTCCCCTCGCTACCTCTCTGACCATGCACCGCTATTACTCACCCTGAACAGTGGGCCGGGCCGGCCGGCCATCCCACTATGGCGACTTAGGGCTGAGGCACTCACAGACCCACCTTACGTGCACACAGTATCTGAAGCTCTGCAACACTACTTTGAAGAAAACTGGGAATCAACTAACACTAGATCAACAGAACAGGAAACCATGAAGGTGGTTATCAGGTGGGTATGTATGAGGACCACGTATGGGGTGAAACAGCAATTGAGCAGTGACATTACCACGTTAGAAAACCGATAAAAAAAATTAGAGAGCACCATCCACACGATGCCAACCCACATGACGAAATGGTTGAAGGTCCGGGGGAGTTATTGGAAGCTTGGGCTAGATTAGAAAAATTCACTTACACTACCTATAGACAAAGACTACATATGGAGGGGGACAGATCTGGAACACTTCTTGCACGACTAATTAGGACAGAAAAAGAACATGTGCCTATCCTGCAGCCCTGAGATAGCAAGGGAGATACAGTGCGCACGCAAGGAGCAATAGTAAACGAATTTGCAACCCACTTAGAAAATACGTGCACGACTAATCTTCGAACGGAGCCGCATATTCTGCGGGAATTCTTGGCTGGTGTGACGCTCCCCACCCTAGGGAAGGCGGATCCGGAGATTCTGGGGGCACCAGTCTCCGGGGAGGAGCTGCTCACGTCAATTAAAAAACTGAGGTCGGAGAGATGCCCGGGGTGGACGGACTCACGGCGGAGTTTTATCAGAAATTTGCTCCGCAGCTGGTCGCTCGTTTGTTAGATGTATATAATGAAGCTCTAACCTGCAAGTTGTTGCCCACATCTATGCTGGAGGCGACAGTGTCCATGATCCCTAAGCCCGACAGGGACCCCCTCTGTCCGGGCTATTTTCGGCCGATTTCCCTCCTAAATACAGACGCAAAGATATTGAGTGGAATTCTAGCGGCTCGTCTTTTACCCTATATACCTCGGCTGATCCACCCGGATCAGGCTGGATTCATTCTAGGACGGAATACCACACATAATCTGCGTAGACTAGTGCAGGTGTGGCACGCGCCAGCCCTAGAAAAGGAGAACTGGGCGTTGAGTCTGCTGGATATACAGCAGGCCTTTGATTCAGTGGAATGGGATTATATCTGGGCGGTACTTGAAAGGATGGGACTCGGAGAGAAATATATAGAATGGATAAAGATCCTATACAAAGGGCCAACAGCGAGAGTGCGCCTTCGAGACCAAGTGTCGAATAGTTTCGTGCTGCAGAGGGGTACCAGGCAGGGTTGCCCCCTGTCCCCGCTTTTGTTCGCTATTGCGATGGAACCTCTAGCAATTGCTCTCAGGGAAAGGATGGAGGGCTGGGGGATCCGCCTGGGGGTCACGATTCACGTGGTATCTATGTATGCAGACGACACATTGGTATACCTTCGCCACCCTGAAGCAGCAGTACCAGTACTTATCACGGAACTGGAGAGTTCGGGGCACTGTCCAGATTACGCCTTAACCCGGGGAAATCCAAGCTTTTTCCCATGGGCAGCCTGGCAGGAAAAAGTGGAGTTGAACTGCCTCTGGTGGGAATGAAGTGGGTCTGTGACGAGGTACGATACCTGGCGATCAAGTTGACACACACACGCACAGCTTATTTGGAGAAGAACATAGGGAAGTGCATAGAGAGTATTACGAAATCGATTGCATTCTGGAAGGAGTTGCCAGTCACTAATGGGCAGAACAGCACTGACCAAAATGGTTATCCTACCGCGCTGTTTATATGCCCTTCAGAACACCTTATATAGAATTCCAATCAATCAATCAATATAACTTTATTTCGGCCACATGGACCATAAAAGTCACAAAACACAAACACAAGAAAAACCAGAAATACATTCATGGTTAAAATGTAAATTAATCTACACACCTGATGATTGACTAAAAAACACCAGTTTAAAAAACCACTTAAAAACTATAAAAATTGTATATATAAGTTCAAACAATCAATTAAAACATAGTAAAAACAATCGTCTGGACACAATTATGGGCTAGTATATACCCAAATTATGATAATAAGAAAGGGAATGCTAAACCACGAACCACAATAAAATGCCTGCTTTCTCCAAGAATTACTTTAAAAAAAGCCCGCCAAGTGTGCCACATACAGTTTAAAAAGCGGGATACAGCAAAGACAATTGGAGGGTGAGTATCGTACTTCAAAACTCTGAAGGCCACTGCGCAGTGCGCGAAACCCATGTTCTTGCAGAGTTGTATTAACCAGCACTTGCGCGCCGTCTGATAGGCGGGACACAGTAGCAGGACATGCACATCAGATTCTACCTTGTACTTGCATGCGGGACATTCACCCGTTATCTCTTTTCCCCATTTGCTAGTGTATGCACGTAACGGGAGAGTGCCTAATCTGAGTTGCATATACAGTTTCCTGGCCAGTGGGGGTTGAATAAAATCCAGGAAACGTTCCTTGCTGTATACATCTTTGATTAATAAAAACTCTACAGTTAGACGGCCACATGAGGAACTTTCTTGAATAGCCGTTAATTTAGCTAATCTGTAATGTTTGACTAGTTCCAACCTAGAAATCATAGGGCAAGAAATCTCCGGAGTCCTCCAGAGACCCGGTATGTCTAGCTTGGTGGCAAGATCCCTAATATGTCGAAGCCAGGGAGTTTTCTTAATCGGGCAAGTAGGCAATAACTCTCTTAGCTCATCCCTAAGGACGGCCAACTCTGGGGTCGCCCATAATCGCCACCAGAATGTAAGAGGTCTCAAAGCAGCCTCTTCATCAAGGGGCCTAATGCCCAGATCCATTCGGAGGGGAATAAGGGGGGTACTGCAAGGTAAACCTAAGAGCTGTCTCAAAGTTATTCTCCACCCTCATCAAATTGGTGGTGGAGCAGTGACCCCACAACTCCACCCCGTATAGTGTTGCCCCCCTAGCTTGTGCTTTATAAATTTCAACCACAGGGGCTGCTGGCTTAGCAGCTGAGGTTCTATGTAATTTCATTAAGCCCCCCAGAGTCTGGGTTAGCCTAAGTCTAGCCTTAGCTACCTGTGGCCCCCACTCAAAGTACTCTGATATAGTCACACCCAAGTAATCAAATAAATTCACTCTTTCCAGTGGGATACCATGTAAAGAGGGATTAGGGCGTGACGTTTTAGGGGGGTTGAAGACCATAAATTTAGTTTTCGTCAAATTGATCTCCAGCCCACGCAACTTGCAAAAGTTCGCAAACCCGTCCAACGTCCGCTGGATACCCGCTGGTGTTTTTGAAAGTAGCAGGGTATCATCAGCGAACATCAGCGCAGGAACCTTCCCAGATGCTAATTTAGGGGCATCAATGTCCTTGGTATTTCTAAGATGATCAATAAGCCCGTTTATAAAAAGGCAGAATAAAGTAGGGGCTAAGACGCATCCCTGCCGTACCCCTTTAAGTACGGGGAAACGGGAAGTAAGTTCTCCATATTTCCCACATCGTACTTGCGCAAAATTTTGGGTGTGGAGCTTCTCTAAGATATGGAGTAAATAGACAGGAATCCCAAGGTCGCTTAGCACCACCCAAAGTTTCTCCCGGGGAACCAGGTCGAAGGACGACTTCAGATCAACGAATATTAAATAGAGGCTGCCACCCTCTATTGTCACCGTTTTCCAGAAAAGTAGTTGTAGTCTAAATATCTGGTCTACGGTTGACATGTTTGATCTGAAGCCGGCCTGGTAAGGGGTTAATATTTGCTGGTCTTCCATCCATTCCTGGAGACGGTCCAGGAGTACTCGGCCAAAGAGTTTTGGGGAATTATCGATAAGACTGATCGGCCTGTAGTTGGAGGGCGTAAGGGGACAGCCTTTTTTGAAAATGGGCACTATCTCAGCCCCGCGCCAAGTATCAGGGGGATCCATGCCCTTCAGAATGGCATTAGATAGGGCACATAAATATGGTATCCATGTAATAGGTTCCTCCCGAAAAAGGTCGCCCGGAAGTTTATCTAAACCTGGCGCTTTGTTACGCTGGAGCTTACTAATAGCGTTTCCTACTTCAGTCATGCTAATCTCCCACTCCCCCGCCTGATGTATCTCCATTCCTGGTCTGGTGCTAACAGGGTTGTCAGTCCCATCTTCCCTGTCTGAATACAATGACCCAAAGTAGGTTTCCCATACTTCGGGCGCTATGTTAGGCTCAATGGCCGATCTCCCTCCCCCATCCCCACCACCCACTATTATCCAAAATGTTTTCAGATCTTTCTCTTCTAGGGCAATCCTGAGCTTTTCCCACCTCTCTAGTTCCCAATTGTTTTTTTCCTGGTGTATTATCCGCTTATAGCTGGCCCTAGCAAGTTTAATCTGTAACCTGTCCTTCACCTTAACCGCATCCAAAAGTTCCCGCTTAGCCTTGCGGCATTTGTTGTTATACCAGGAACATTTATTATGGTTATTTTCCCTGGTACGCACAACCGGGAAAAACACCTCTGCCAATTTCAGAGTGAGTTCAGCATGAATTTTCCCTACCATGTCTTGTTCTACACAGGGACCCTCCGCCTGTATTACCCCCCGCATTTTGACCAAAGAAGGGATCACTAACTGATAAACTTTAGCCAACTTGCGAGGACAGTGCTCGATGTGACCCCATCTAATTTTCCTTCTATTATTAGTTACTATAAGTGCACTCTGCACATTTAGGGGGGCCGGGGGAGAATTAGAGATGCCAAGATCCCATGACTTTAACACTAAGCTCAGAGCATTATGATCACTATCCTGCCTTTGCGTGATGTAAAAATCAGAGACCTTTTCCCAGAACCTTGTTTCAACCATGATGTAATCGAGTAGAGAGGCTTGCCCTACTCTATTGAATGTAAACTGACCCGGACGATCAGATTTAGTCCGCCCGTTGCATGCCCTTAGCGATAAAGCTAGAGTAAGCGCATTGAGCTGCAACGCCAATGGTGACCAAATCTTAATGGGAGTGATCTGGGGGTCAGGTATGGACCAATATCGATCCTCTTCCGTAGGAACGGAGTGGTTTGGGTCAGTCAGAGGTTCGAAATGGCAATTAAAATCTCCCCCCACTATCAGCCAGATCCGAGGGTCCAACGTTGGAATAAAATGACCTAGAAGGTCAATAGTGGCAGATTCTTGGCTGTTATTAACTGGCCGCGAATACACATTAATTAAGGCCATATTTTCCTTTGAGGGAAAAGAAAGCAGGACACACTGTATATCGACTGTGGGGGTTGACAACTGCTCCGCCCTACAACCTAGGTGCGTGCCTACCCAAATGGATAAGCCACCCGAGGGTCTTCCCCGACCTCCCATAGCTGCCAGATGGTTGAACGATGCAAATCCCAGCCGATGATGCTCTTCTCTCGCCCAAGTCTCTTGGAAGATACAAATGTCATGGCTATCAACGAAATCACCCCATTCAGGGCAAGAAACTTTATTCTTGAGCCCTGCCAGGTTCCATGAGAGTATCTTCAACCCACTGCCCTGCCCTCTTTCACCATTCATACCCATTGGAACCCTAGCACAGATAGGTGGGGAAACTTCCAGGGGGGGCATGCAGTGCCCAAGTGGTGCCCCACCGGTCTCGCGCCCGCTACCCACACCATCCAGTGGTGCAGCGGGCGCGGAACCAAGGACACCACTAGGTCGCCTCTGCATTCCTGATGGGGTCGAGTGCAAGGAGGGCCCGGGGCTACTACCCTTAGATGTTCGGATCGAGCCACCCCAACCTCTGCCCTTAAGGTCGATAGCGGGTATTTCTTACAACTGGAGCGCCTGATGGTGGAGCTTTTATGGGGAACAAAAAGAAAACTGATAAAATTGAGTACCCTACAGAGAAAATGGGAACAGGGTGGGACTGGAAGTCCCTCATCTGGACCTATACTACATGGCTACACAGCTCCAACATGCAGTGCAATGGTTAGATGAGCAAGATAATTGGGAGAAACAACTGCTTGCGGGGACTCACCGGGAGACCCCCTTACCCGAACTCCTCATGCTGGGGTCTAGGGTCATTGAATCCTTCCCGTACATTATCAGACATGTCGCCGCGACCTGGGAAACTGCAGTACAAAGAGTAATTAAACGGGCGCCTTATGCCCCTGATGCCCCATTATGGAGTGTGCAACCCTTCAAATGAATAGGATCAACAATGACAATTAACAAATGGATTGCGAGAGGCTGTCACGTAATGGGGGACTTGTATACCGCACAGCGGTTTATAACAAGAGAAGAGGCAGAGACTGCTTTTGGGCTTGGCAGGGGGCAATACCTACAATACGCAAAGATCTCGGCGGTAGCCCGTGACCTATGGCCGGTGTTTCCGCAGGTGCCACCCACTATGGCAGTCCTGCAGATGATATCCAGTCTGGTGGGAGGGCGTAGACTTGTCTCACACATATATAAAGCACTTATTGAAGACACTCCCGCCGGTCCTCTTCCCATTCACACTAAATGGGACGTCGCACTGGACGAACCCCTAACGCCGATGGAATGGAAGAAGGTACACGAGGGAGTCAAATTGATTAGCTCAAACACTAGGTTTAAACTCACTCAGTATAACTTCGTTCACCAAACGTATCTGACCCCGTGAGTACTGCATAAAATATACCCGGAACGGCCGAGTCATTGTCCTAGATGTAGGGGTGTGGATGCCCACTTCGTGCACATGGTATGGGATTGCCCAGAACTCGCACCCAATTGGAAGAAAGTGGTAGACAGCTTCCAGACAGCCACGGGATGGAAAATACCACTTAATCTTAGGACCGTGATTTTGGGACTCCTCCCCATGCCCAAGAACAAAAACTTGAGCAGGAGATTTCTTCAGTTGGGGTTGGTGTTAGCAAAACGAAGAATATCAATTAAATGGCTCAGCCCGGACCGCCCTGGGGTTGAGAGCTGGGTTAAAATACATATGAGTGGGCCACGGCGGAGCTTCTCCGAATGAGAAAAGTTAGAAGAGATGAAAAACTTGAGGAAGATGCGAGGGCCTGGTATCTCATGATAGCTGATATATCTAAGGAGAATGACTCTTTGGGAGAAGAGACAGACACAGTCCAGTCAGGAATAGGGGAGACAATAGTTGTGCCGACACTACAAGACTCTTCCATAGTTGTGGACTCCATAGAAACGTGAACCACACAGAATTATATCATCCATTCTTCCCAAAATGACTCACTACAACACGACCTTGGGGGAAGGGAGGATGGGGGGATAAGTTACAAGTTAAATGTTATGACAATATAACAGTTGGCAATTGGTATATATAGAATTATGCTGTAATTTGTATCGTAAATACATTGACAATCAAAATATGTGAATTGTAGCGGTTGTAACACCGCATGGAGCAGAGCTGATCGCGAATATTACTATAATGTATTTGACTGAAAATTTACTGATGTAATGAAAAATGCCAATAAAAACTTAATTAAAAATAAAGACATGGTGGAAAAGGAATTAGTGATTATGGTACTTTGTATGAGTGTTTAGGAAGGAATTGTTGAAGTACGCACTATATATTTAAGTGGAATGAGTAGTGTTTTGATATTTGAAATCAAGAAAATAGTAATGTAAATAATGTCTTGGTAGTTAATATCAGTAATATGTAATTATTTTAAAATATTGAATAGATGTAAGAAACTATTGAAACTGTTCTTTGTTTTTCAGAAAATTGTTTTGTTTGGATCACAAATTCAAGATGCCAAGAAAAGATGAAAAGAGAAGGAAACAAAAAAAGAGATCTACTTAAAGAAAAGTAAAAAAAACTGTGTTACAAACAAATGAGAATGTTACTAAGGATAAAGTTTGTTTAGGTAAGAGCACTAAACACTTTCTTAAAAGAGCTGTGAGAAATTACATGAACAGAATAGGAATGAAAGAAAAAAGAAGAGTTTTTCAACTAAGGAGAAGGAGAATGACACTTCAAATGGTAAAAAACAAATAGTTTTTGGGAAAACAACACATGTTACACAAAGACAAAAACAATTTCAACAGATTCGACAACGACTCTTTTGAAGTAGAATAATTCAGAATTTATTGAAAGATTGTAAGAAGTATAAAAGAAGATTACTAGCATATAGGCAGAAACAACAGATTGAAACTGTAGTAGATACTGCTTTTAATTTGAAAAGAAAATTATTTTAATATTGAAGAGAATGAAATCATTGGATAAAACAATGAAGTTTCTGAAAGACAAAAGCAAAAGAAAAAGACTTGTTAATAGGAGTGACTTTTGTAAATGTTTCAGTGGTGAATGGAAACACACTTCTACTAGTGAGCCTTTCTTTAATGAAGAAAGCTACTTTCAACAGACTACATTAGCCTTCGCAGTTGATACTCGAGGTCGCTGTTACGAATTTCGGAATGGTTGTCCTATTCCAAAAGAAGAAATAGTTGTTAGGCGTGCTGAAGAATTAATAGCTGAAGAAGTGCAAGGGAATCGCACACAAGCTCCTGTATATAAGTGGGATTGTAGCAGTATTTGCAGTATTCGACAGGAATCTATTGACATAATGCGAAATCTTTACGACAATATGCAAACAAAAGTGTTAAACAGAAGATTAGGTTGTTACAAGGACTAGATCCATGTAAGGTAAGACAATATACTAAGTTGCACGGACATTCTCTGGCTTGTCTTTCAAGAAAAGTGTGTAAAAGTACTTTTCATCACTTAAGAATGTTAGCAGTACACCACTCAGGAATGCGGAAGTTTGTAAGGAAAGTGTACTATGTAAAAACTCCAGCATTATGTTTATGTGAATTGAACAGAGCTCTTTTACACGATTGTTTATCAGATGTAGAAAAAATGTGTGATGAAATTGAGTTTCGTTTTTTTGGTTCAGAACAGCAGTGTGTAGAAAGTGAGAGCTTGACAAGTGCAGATGTTGAATAATATGGGAAAGAGATTAGCATTGATCAGTTTGTAGAAGAAATTAGAAAGTTTAAGACAGTGTGTTCTGAAAAACCAAACTATGTTTGTATTTGTTGTCGACGTACTCATTATAAAAGTCAAACAAGGAATGTTAATTTATATTTAAAAAGTGAAAAGGAGAACAATGATAGGTGGCAGCAATTTGGAGCTTACTTGTTGGTGGAAGGTCGATTTGAGTTGGGTACTGATCAACGTATTTGTAAATATTGTTATAACAAATTAGAAGAGAACAAAATGCCAAGTAGAGGAGTACATAACAACTTAGAATTAGTAGCTATTCCAGAGAAACTGGCAGATTTGAATACATATGAGTCAGTTCTTATTCAATCTGTTCACCCATTTCAAGCTATAATTCGTATGGAGCCTAAAACAGGTAAACTGCCACCAACAGATTTACAAAGAGGTCTGAAAGGAAGAGTTGTGTACTTACCTTTAGATTTTAAGAAAAATATTGAAACTGTTGGTGGAGACAGAGTGGAAAATGAGCCAGTAGTTATTCTAGTAAACGGTGCACCAACAAAGAGTCGGAAAATATGGCAAGAGTTTGTAGATGTTAATAAACTTCAAAAGGCTACGTTATATCTTGTAGAGAACAATATTTATTATAAAACTGTAAATGTTGATGAACAGGTAATATGTTTAGAAGATGAATCAGAAATTTCAAGTGGTCAAATAGAGAAAGTGGACAAGTCGAGGAGTGAAGAGATTTATGAACATTACACAATATGTCTTCTACATTCAAAAGTAGTAATAGGAAACAGCATTGAATTATTTCAAATGAAAAAAGCAAAGGGAACTCCAATGAGTGTATGGGAGAAAAGCTTAGAAGCTCGTTGTTTTCCACAGCTGTTCCCCACTGGACAAGGTGGACGATTTGATGAGCGATCTGTACGGATTCCAGCTTCAGAATATCGCTCAACAAGATTATACTCTGAAGATCCTAGATTTTGACAGTGCATTCCATATATATTTCACCTTTTGTTTGAAAGTGATTTGTCTTCTCTTTCGTATGCAGTGAACCACATACTTAAAATGGGAGTTCATCAATCACTTATTTCAGCCAAAGAATTAATGGACAAAGTTCAACGAACAGATGAAAATTTAGAAGCACAGTTAATTTGATGGCATGTCAACGTGGAACCAATGAGTATTGGTTTCGTCGTCATGGTGAGCTTAAGTGTATGTTAAGAAACTTAGGTACACCAACATGGTTTGTAACACTTAGCTGTGCTGAGTATGCATGGGAAGATTTACTTGAATTTCTACGAGAAGCAAATTCCAATATAAAAAATATTGAAATGAAGACACCTGGAGAACTGTGTTCATTGGATCCTGTAAATGTGTGCAGGTATTTTAATCATAGGTTTCAAACTATGATGTCTTTTATCTGCAATAAAAATAATTGTCCTCTTGGAGAAGTTATTGATTTTTTGGGGCGAAAAGAGTATCAAGCGAGAGGTGCTCCACATATACACATGCTATTATGGATAAGGAATTCTCCGAAATTTGGAACGGATACTGATCAAACAGTATTGTCTTTCATCGAACAGTATGTTACCTATGAGATTCCAAGAGAAGGAGGAGAAAAAAGCTTGAGACAACAAGTTTTACGTTTCCAAAGTCACAGTTGTGGAAAGTACTGTCGACGAAAATACAAGTCTAAAGGAAAATTTTATCCCAAGTGTCGCTTTGGATTCCCACGTCCAGTAATTTCTAAAGGAAAAGTAAATTCTTTTTTGTCTGCTGTAAGGCATACAATAACTCGGAAGTCTCCGAAGAATACATACAACTTAAAAAGAACAGAACATTCAAAGTATATTAATGACTACAATCCAGTTATTTTGAAAATGTGGAATCCAAACATGGACATTCAATATGTTGCAGATAACTCAATTGCCGTTGCACGCTATGTTACATCATATATAACGAAATCAGAAAAGACAGAGATGAAAGAAATGTGAGAAGAAATTTCACAAGAGAAGAGCCTTAGCAAAAAATTGTACAGCTTTAGCTTGAAAATGCTTTCCCACAGAGAAATTGGATCCTATGAATGTTCAGATCGCTTGTGCTCTTCCAGTTTATATTCAAAGTCACGAGGAATCATTTGGGTAAGTTTAAGTCTTGCCTGCACCCGAATTAGAGTGTTGAAAATATTAGAAGAAATTGAATACTTAGTAGTGAATGAACCAGAAAGTAAAGAAATTCTTAAAACTAATATGTTGGATACATACTATACCAAAAGGAGTCCACATCTGGAAGAGCTATGTCTGTATGAAATACTTCAACATTACAGCTTTGAAAATACTTTTACACCAAATATAAAACAAGGAAAATATGCAGTAATTGGATGTGCCGGTTGTTTAGTAAAACATGCCAAAGGAAATCTTATTAACCACAGAAAACTCAGTTGCGAAACTCCAGATAAGAGAGAATTTTTCTATTTAGCACTTCTGCAACTGTTCAAGCCATGGCGTAGCGAAACTGAATTACTTGGACATTTCGACTTCTATGAAAATTCCTTTAATGCATGTAAAGATAGCATTGCATGTACAATTTTTCCTACATATCTACAAATGTTAAATGATGAAATTGAACAAGAAAAGACTATTGCAGCTGAAATAGCTAACAACAGTTCTCAAGATAGTCAAAGTTCTGGTCCACCAAGTCAAGATCCACTGGGACAACCAATAATCGAAAATGAAGCAGCAATAGCCATGAATGAAGTAGAAATTGCAATGCAACAAGCACAACAGGAGAATACTACGTTGGAAAACTTAGAAGAACTAAATATTGAACAGAAAGAAATATATCTACAAGTGACAGAACAGATACAACATGGTTTGTTGCATGTAAAAAAAGAATGTTTATGTTCATCATTTAAACCTATTCTTATGTACATTAGTGGTCAAGCTGGAACAGGTAAAAGTTTTTTAATTAAAGTTTTGACCAGTTATCTACAAAAAACTACAGATTAACATTTATTTTGTGTTGTAACAGCTCCGACTGGATTAGCAGCGCACAATATTAAAGGAATTACTTTACATAGATTACTTATGCTGCCAGTTGAACATGATAATAAATTGGAATATCAGAAGCTGTCTGCAGATGCTTGTTATGAAGTGTCAAGAGTGCTGAAGAAAATAAAACTTTTAATCATTGATGAGGTGAGCATGGTCTCAAACTTAATGCTTGCCTTTGTACACTTGAGAATGCAACAGGTTTTAAAACAGATTACAATGTTCTGTTTGGAGGAAAACATTTAATTGTATTTGGCGATCTACTACAACTAACTCCTGTAAAAGGACAACCAGTTTTTAAAACACTTGTGCATGAAGACACTAGGAAATATTTGGGAAGTATTGGAAATGTGAACATGTGGTTACATTTTGAATATAAAAATCTTATAAAGAATATGCGACAAGCAAGTGATGAAGATTATGGAAATATTCTCAAAGATATGAGAATTGGTGTCCTAACGAAACATGGTAAACAAGCTTTAGAGAGTCGGCTACTAAGGAACTTGTTTACAACTGAAAATATAGCAGCAGACGTAATGTACAAGATTGGAGAAAAGAAGTCTATAGTTTGCCTAATGCCTACACTGCAAGAGTGTTGTACATTTAATCAAGAGCTTCTGAAATTGGAAAAACAAGAAATAGTTCACATTGAAGCTATTGATAAAATAGAGCACCAGGGAGTGACCATTCTTCTTTCAGAGAAACTACAGACTAAATTGCACTCTTTGGAAAAATCTCTATCTAAAACTGCTGACTTAGAAAAAACTTTAAATGTATGTATAAACTGTCGGGTAATTTTGCGCGTAATTTAAATGTAGAAGAAGGTTTAGTAAATGGAGCAATGGGGAAAGTTGTTGATTTTGTAAAGTATCAGAACAGAGATGGAATAGAATTCTTGAAAATAAAATTTGATCAGATTACAGAGCAGATTAGGCGTTAGTGCTGTACGTTTTTGCTCGTAAAAGACTTGTATGTTCGCAGACAACAGTTTCCTTTGTCTTTAGCATATGCAGTAACTATTCATAAATCTCAAGGTTTAAGTATAGACAGTGCTTTGGTAAATATTGGAAGTACTGTGTTCAAAGAGGGAATGGCATATGTTGCATTATCTCGAGTAAGAACATTGTCTGGTTTGTATTTGATTGATTTCGATGACAACAAGATTAGTGCCGATGTAAATTGTGTAAGAGAATATAATCGTTTAAGAAGACTTTTTACACCAAATTTAGGTGAATATCCCATTTATGAGAAACGTGTTGTGTGTTCAAAGCAAACATATGTTAAAGAATCAAGTGTGGTTGAAAAAAATAAAAAAATTGAAGAGAAAGGAAAAGATGTAAAGAAACAGAAAATGGAAACTGTTGATGACGTTGTGGGATACCAATTGGAAAATAGTTCAGGTATCAACTGTTACGCTAATGTGGTTCTGAATGTTGTATTTTATCTACAAGATCTTCATCATGAAATCATGAAAAAAGATTATGTTCTGCACTACATTATGCATTTCAACTATTGATAACTGAGAGAAGTAAAATCCATACTGCTTGCGGTATTCGCCAACTCTTGGATATATGTACTGGTTCTTTGACCTTCAGTCTTAATATACAACAAGATGCACAAGAATTTCTAATGGTTATGCTTGGAGTATTAGAAGATGAGGGAATACAGATTAAAAACTTATTTGGACTAAGTTACAAATGGGATCATAAATGTGAACAGTGTTCATTAACTTCAAGCACTGAAGTCGACACAGAACGATTCATATACTCAATACCAGACTGCAAAATCTGTAGCTTTCAACAAATTAGTAAAAGCGGCAAATCATGGTATGAAATGTTCTCATTGTAAATCAGAGATGCTATCTACATTACATATAGAAAGATAGGGAAAATATCTGATTTTAATGCTACAACGTTGTAGAGCAAATGGAAGAAAACTGGAAACCAGAATTAAAAATGTTGTTGCCAGTCAAATATCTATTTCTGGAAGAACTTTTACAACAATGGCTATTATTTTCCATGCTGGACCTACTATAACATCTGGACACTATACTGTGTATTTAAAGTGTAATAAAGGATGGACACATTGCAGTGATGTCATCAGTGATGTCATTTGAGATGTCATCAGAGATGTCATCAGTGATGTCATCAGTGATGTCATCAGTGATGTCACTGACCATGTCATGAATGATGTGATATGTGACGTAATCAGCAGTGCATTGCGGGTGCGCGAGTTATAGTTAGCTCAACTAACTATAACGGCCGAATTTCTCTGGTTTTGTACGAGTGAAATGTCCAACTAACTATAACGTCCCTGAAACCTAGGGTTTTTTCAGTGAATTTCAAAGGTCTTTTAAATGCTAATTTCTAACTATAACGTCCCTGAAACCTATGTTTTTTTCAGTGAATTTCAAAGGTTTTTTAAATGCTAATTTCGAACTATAACGTCCCTGAAACCTATGCTTTTTTAGTGAAAATATATATATATATATATATATATATATATATAATCCAACAAAGTTCCAGTTTGTGCGTGCCTTTAAGAATAGCCCGTGATCAAGTGCTTTAAGAGCACGAAACGCGTTGGGCATTACTTTGGTTTACACCGCCACGTCTTTGAAGCTGCTGTTTTCTTCCTGAATAAAACGCTTATCACTTACCTCCTGCTGTGGGCTTCTTTCAAGGGGACAAACTTTGTTGGATTATATATATATATATATATATATATATATATATATATATATATATATATACACCAAAACTCCTTCTTACGAGAGAGCAGAGACCACACAGGGGAACGTCTTGGAAGCGAACTTTATTCTTTTTGTGGCGAATGCATTTCGGCAATATGTGTGCCTTCATCAGCGCCCAAGTGTCCAGGAGGCTTCCATCACCGCAACCATCAGTTCTGACGCCCTCTTATTGACCGAGGGCCCGCTCCGCCCCCCTATAGCTAACTGCTCACCTGTTGACAGTTCACATAGTTTGTGTGGACTGCAACACCCAGAATACACCGTGATGAATCCAGGTAAGTGTTGCATGGGGAAAAATAACGCCCAGTGGTTATGCGGGAAAAACAGAACAGTTCGTGATTAAAACCAAATCCTGCTTGAAAGAACAAAGCGCTTCCTCGGGTCCCCAAACCGCTTCCACCTCAGAAATCGGGGGTCATGTCCGGCGGGGGCAGCAATGACAATACACGCCGCCCAACGTGTGGTTCAATGACCTCACAACCACCTTGTTTTCTCCCCAAAGTCCATGGCGGGCCCAGACCTTCCAATCCCTTGAAAAAACGGAACACCGCCGGAGCAGCGAAGCCAGTGGAGTCAGGGCCAACTTGCGAATATTATATATATATATACCAAGGTGTATTGAAGAATGAGTGGCTGTATGAGTGTCAGAATGGATGATTTAGTCGTGCGTGACTGAGTGTATAAGTTAGTGATTAAACGTGTCTTAGTGAATGCATGGGTGTATGACTAATCTGTGTGAATGTCTGTATCAGTCTGTCAGTTGGTGTGTAAGTGGCTGTATAAGCTGGTGAGTAGCTACATGAGTCTCGATATGGGTTAATGATTGGTTGTCTGAGCACCTGTATGGGTGTCTGAGTGTCTGTGGGGTAGGTGAGGGGGTGTATGACTCACTGCATGGATGTGTTAGTGGGTGAATGCCTGGGTGTATGGGTTCATGAGTGCATCTGGAAGAGGCAGTATGGTTGAGTGAGTGTGCGTATGGCTGTGTTGGTGAGTGTATAGATGTTTCAGTGCTATATGGGTGAGTAACTGCATTGTGAAAGGCAGTATATGTGAGTGTTGGAATATATAAGTGACTGTATGTGTGAGTGAGTGATTGTGAGAGTGGTTGTATGGATAAGTGTGTGCTTGTGTCAGTGATTGTAGAAGAGAGTAAGTATGTGTTACTATCTGTATGAATAAGTGAGGTGGTGTGTGTATAACTTTATAGGAGAGTAAATGGTAGTGTGATTGATTCTTTGGGTGACTGACTACGTGTTAGTACCTCTATGGGTGAGTGGCGCTGGGTGAGAGTCTGTACGGGTGTATGAGTCCATATATCAGTGGCTATATTGATGAGTGACTGTGTGTATAAGTAACTGTATGGGTGGGTGAGTGGATGTGTGTGTAGACCTATGAATCAGTGAGTGGGTATGTACTAACTGGTATTGGTGTCTCTATGGTTTCGAGGATGGTAGTCTGTATTTAAGAGTGGGTGTATCAAAGGTTATATTAGGGTGTGAGGAGGTGCTTTAGATATTAAGTGCATGATGTCATCAGTGAGGTCATGAGATGTCATGTCATGAGTGCTGTAATGTGTGACGTCATCAGCAGTGCTTGCGGGGGCGTGAGTTATAGTTAGCTCAGCTAACTATAACAAACCAATTTCTCTGGTTTTGTACGAGTGATATGTCAGCCTAACTATAGCGTCCCTGAAACCTGTAGTTTTTTCAGTGAATTTCAGAGGGTTTTTTAAATGCTAATCCCCAACTAGAACGTCCCTGAAACCTGTTTTTTTCAGTGAATTTCTAAGGTTTTTTAAATGCTAATTTCTAACTATGCCTACATAGGTAGAACATGTACAGAAAAAGGACGAAAGGTGCAGAAAGAAACAAGAGAAGAGCAGAAAGAGGGAAGAGGGGTGCAGAAAGAGGCAAGAGGGGTACAGACAGGTGCAAGAGAGGTGCAGAAAGAAGCAAGAGCAGCGCAGAAAGAACCAACAGAGGTGCAGAAAGAATCAAAAGGGGTGCAGACAGAACGAAGAGAGGTGCAGAAAGAAGCAAGGAAAGTGCAGAAAGAAGCAAGTGAGGTGCAGAAAGAAGCAAGTGAGGTGCAGAAAGAGGCAAGAGAGGTGCAGAAAGAGTGAAGAGGGTGCAGAAAGAGGTAAGAGGTGTAGAAGAAAAAAAAAAGCAAGAGGTGCAGAAAAAAGCAAGAGACGTGCAGGAAGAAGGGAGGTGCAGAAAGCGGTAGAGATGTGCAGAAAGAGGCAAGAGTAGTGCAGAATAAGGAAGAAAGGTGCACAAAGAAGCAAGAGAAATGTAGAAAGAGGCAAGAGAAGCGCAGAAAGAAGCAAGAGTGGTTTGCGAACCATTAGTACCAATTTAACACCCACAATAAGTAACAGGTGACCATTCCAGGTTTGCAAAGGGCCTTCCACCACGCTTTAACACTTGTCGCTGCATTTTCGGTAACGTTTGAGCCGTTTGAGCTAGAAACAAGTTTTTTTTTGTTCAAATCTGCAGATTATGCACCAGATGATGGATTACGTGGCTAATGCGGAAAATGTCTAATTATGCAAAAATCGGTGCAGCAGAACAGTCGCATAATTCCAGTGGTCCTGCTCATATCTCCGACTAGTTCCAGAAGTGCTCCTCAGTGGTTCCTTCTTTTTTTGTCTCATTGAGTTTATAGTTTAGCTTCTATGGAAACGAGGAAGTCTGAACCTGAGGTTACCACTCCACAACACAGACTACCATACCACATAATTACTCTCCATAACACATAATCCCACTCTACATAATTCCTATACACTAAATACCACATACATTCTATCCACTTAATTTCACTGCACAACATACCACATAATTCCACTACACACAACGTACATCAACTCCACTCCAAAAAACATTAGTAAAAAACTTTTACATTTACAACTCTAATAGCCCTAACTTTCACAAATGCGAGACCTATTACACTGCAAATGCTTCTTTAACTAGTAGTTGCATTTGCAGAGAGGCGGAGAAAGGGGGCTGGGCCTCCGACCAGCCCTCAGGAATTCTGCTGCGTAGGACTTACAGGAGGTACCGGGAGGGCTTCTTGGCCCCCAAAGTCCCTCAGGAGTAAAGTGGACTTCATCCCCCAACCAGTAGCATGCCAGGAGGTGCGTTTGCAGAGTGGTGGAGAAAGGGGGGCCTCTGAAGACCATTTAGCAATCCCACTGTGTGGGACTTACTGGAGGTAACAGGAGGGGTAGTTGGCCCCCCAAGGACATCCTTGGGGGCCAACTAACCCTCCTATTACCTCCAGTAAGTCCCGGACAGCAGGATTAGTGAGTTCTCATAACAGGCCACGCCCCCTTTGCCCACAACTCTGCAAACGCGCTCCCTGGCGCGCTCTTGGATTGAAATTAAAGCCCTTTTCGCTGCTGGGGGTCCTTAGGGGCCAACTAGACTACCTGTTACCTCCAGTAAGCCCCACACAGTGGGATTGCTGAGAGGTAGACAAAGGCCACGCCCCCACCTCCTGCCGCACTGCTGCTTGGGGGATGAAGTCCACTTTAGTCCTGAGGTCCTCAGGACACAAGAGGACCTCATCGCCCCACCAGCAGTGCGCCAAGAGGCGCCGTTTGCAGAGTGGTGTAAAAAGGGGCGTGGCCTCGGACCACCTCTCAGCAATCCCACTGTGTGGGGCTCACTGGAGGTACCTGGTGGGCTAGTTGGCCCCTAAGGACCCTTAGGATTAAAGGGGACTTATTCCCCCAACCCAGAACGCGCCAGGAGGTGTGTTTGCATAGTGGTGCCGGGAGGGGGCGGGGCCTCCGGCGAGTTGCTGGGTTTCTTTTGTTTTTTTTATTTTAGGAAGGGGGGGCTATGTGGCCCCCATTCCCTTAACCCTTTTGGGCCCCAGGGACCCCATCCCCCGGGGCCTTAGCCATTTTTTACATTCAATTAAAAAATTGAAAGGGGAGAGGGGCGAGCACCGGCGCCCTCCCTAGGCCGATTACGGCCCCGGGGACCCCATCCCCCGGGGCTAGGCCTTTGTTTTGTTTTTTTATTTAATCCCTTGGATAAAATTGCTTACAAATTGGCGCTAAAAGCTCATTATGCCAAAGTACACGAGGGAAAAAAGATTTTCCTGGCCTCGAAAATTGAGCAAGCTGGGAATAGCAGCAAGGAACTTTTCAAAATTGTAAAAGATTTCTCCTCCCCATGCGCAACTAACAGCCCTTTCACCCCCACAAATGAATGGACTAACCTTATCGCTCAATATTTCTATAAAAAAATCAAAACCATCCAAGATTCGCTTGGAGAATCACCCCATACTATGGATGGTAACACAGGTCTGTCCCCCCCCCTGTTATTTCCAACTCAGGAGGGGCCCTCCTGCAGTTCCCCCCATTCCGTTGGCCAATTCCTTGAAGATAATGAAAGCGCTGAAATCAGGCTCCCCCTCAGACCCTTGCCCTGCAAAAATATTGGCATCCATCGCCGAGGTGATCAACCCAGCAGTTAATTTGGTTCTGAATCTCTCCTTGTCTGAGAGATTGATGCCTGACAGCTGGAAACACGGGAAAATTCTCCCGTTTTTAAAGAAACCTTCAGCCAATCCTTCTGTAGCTAGTAACTACAGGCCAATTTCGTTGTAGCCTTTCTTCTCCAAGGCTCTGGAGAAATATGTAAACACTGGCATCTCTGATTTTGTTGAGGCCAATCACGTATTACATCCGAGCCAGTCAGGGTTTAGAGCCAATTTTAGTACGGAGACGGCCCTACTGGAAGTCTCGGAAACTATCAAAGCTACACTTGACAGAGGAGGTAAAGCCGTACTGATACTTCTGGACCTCTCCGCGGCTTTCGATACTGTGCCCCATGAGCTACTCCTGCACAGACTCCAGGGCTGCGGCATTGGTGGCACGGTCCTCAGGTGG
Organism: Calotriton arnoldi; assembly: GCA_963921515.1. Classification (NCBI taxonomy): domain Eukaryota; kingdom Metazoa; phylum Chordata; class Amphibia; order Caudata; family Salamandridae; genus Calotriton; species Calotriton arnoldi. The sequence goes on along the minus strand of CAWUFW010001678.1, from coordinate 1,401,239 downwards.
TTTACCTCCTATCTGGAAAGCCGCCAGCAAATAGTATGGTCCCCCCCTTTCTCGGCCCCTATCCCCTCTATTAAAGTCGGTGTTCCACAGGGATCTATTTTAAGCCCTACTCTGTTTAACGTGTATATGGCTCCCTTTGCGCTTTTGGCAGAAGAATACGGCGCTAAAGTAATATCCTACGCCGATGACACGCAGTTGCTGTTCACCTGCGAGAAGGATAAGGCGCTGAGTGGAAGCATGATAAATACCTGCCTGTCAAAGGTGTTTGCCTGGTTCAAACAGAATCAATTGATGTGCAACTCTGAAAAGTCAGAAATTATCTTTTTTGGCCACAACCCGGGTGAGGAATGGCGTCAATGGTGGCCGCAGAATATGTCTCCCCCTGCAAGTTCAGTAACCACAGTGAAAAACCTCGGGGTGAAACTGGACGTGGACATGTCCGTGAAGTCCCAGGTCCAATCAGTGGCCGGCACATGCTTTGGCCTACTGAAAATGTTGAGGAATTTCCTCCCATTACTCCCAGTTTCTCACAGGAAAACAGTAGTCCAAGCACTGATTATATCCAGGCTCGATTATGTCAATGTTTTGTAGTTAGGCCTCCCTGATTATCTACTAGGCCGCCTACAGGTGGTACAAAATGCGGCGGCAAGAGCCATACTTATGGTAGGCCTCAGGACACATATGACCCCTCACCTAAAGTCCCTGCACTGGCTTCCGGTGCGCAAGAGGACAAACTTCAAAGCCCTGGTACTGGCTTACAAGGCCTTCCACAATATAGGGGCTCCTTACCTGAGGAACAGAATCCAGCACTATGCTCCACCTAGAACTTTGAGGTCTTCTACCCAGCGGCTATCGACTATCCCAAGGTTCTCTCGTTCCCGCATGGGTGGTCGTTCCTTCCAAGTGGTGGATTCTCAGCTATGGAACAGCCTGCCGCCCTCCTTACGACAGGCTCAGGATCTCCTTAGTTTTAGGAGAGATTTAAAAACCTGGCTCTTCTTACATTAGATTAGGCCTCCCTGCGTGTGCCTGAACTGCTCTGTCACTGGTTTCTTCCAGCGCCGGGACACTCCATGGAGTAGCCGTGCGCTTTACAAGTGCCCAGTAACATAACACAACATTTATAGGGGAGGGGGGCGTGTGGATGCCCTCCACAGGCCGGTTTCGGCCCCGGGGTTGGGGGCCCGGCAAACATTTTTTTTATCCATGGGCCACTTTTGGCCCCGGGGACCCCATCCCCGGTGCCTGCCATGCCTTTATTTTTATTAATTTGGAGGGGGACAGCGTGACCACCCTCCTGAAGCCAATTTTGGCCATGGGGACCCGATCCCCCAGGGCACGGCCTTATCTGGTAGGGGGGGGGCGAGTAGCCCACCTCCCGGGCCATTTTTGGCCCGGGACCCCATCCCCGGGGCATGGCCATAATGTTGGGGACCCCGGGGGGAGCCCCAATGCCCCTGCAGCATTGCTTTTGGACAAGGGGAGCTGCTGACATGCAGCTCCCCTTGTCCAAAAGCAATTTGCTTCGCTTCATGGAAGCGAGAGCAGTTTTTCTGCTCTCGCTTCCATGAAGCGAAGCAGTGTTTGCTATGGAATGGCGGGAGCCGTGCTCCCGCCTTGCCATAGCAAACTGCAATGTCCCGGTGGTGGCCACACTGGGACATTGCTGGAGCTGGCCCTGGGGGGTGGCGGTCCCCAGGGCCAAGGAGGGCTCCAGGAGGGGGACCGCGCGGCCCCCCTCCAGGAGGTTTAAAGCCCGGGGAGGTGGTGGTCCCCGGGGCCGGGGATCCGCAACGGACCCCCGTATTTAAAGTAATCAATGTCCCGGGGAGGTGGGGGTCCCCGGGGCAGTGTGGGGGGTCAGGAGCCACCCCCACACATTCTATATTTTAAAAAAAGCCCCGGGGAGGTGGCGGTCCCTGGGTCAGCAGGGGGGGGCGCGAGGACCCCTCCTGCATTGAAATATTTAAGCCCCGGGGAGGTGGCGGTCCCCGGGGCAGCGTGGAAGGGGGGACAGGAGCCCTCCCACGCATTTATTACAAAAAAGCCCCGGGGAGGTGGCGGTCCACGGGGCTGAGGGGCCCCCGTGGGCCCCCGCATCACAATTTGGCAATGCCCCGGGACCTGGCCCACCCGGGGGGATCAATTTGTTTATTTTTTTTTAATTTTCGGGAAGATTCGCGTAAGATTCGCGTAGGGTTCGCGAATCCGGCCAAAAATTTAAAAAAAACAAATGCTTTTATTGGCCCTCGAGGTCCCTGTGGGACCCCCTGAGCAGGCCTAGGCGGTCAGGGTGTTTCTACCCTGCCCCCTTTCTTTTTTATATTTTTTTTTACTGTTTTCTTGTGACTCGGTTCAACCGAGTCACAAGATGGCTGCCAACACTTCCTGGTTTGAAGTGTTGGCAGCCAATCAGAATCAAGCTCGTGCTCGGGAGGGTTCGCGGATCCACCGCGGTCACCAGATTTTTTTATGTATGAATTTCTCAGGAACTACTGAACAGATTTACACCATTTAAAAAAAAAAAAAAAGGTCGCATTCTGAATCGAGAGCTACATTTTTGCCAAATTTGGTGTAATTCCGTTCAGCAGTTCGGGCTGTAGCTTTGTCTAAAGTTTCCTATGAAAATTAACATGGAGAAAACGCGTTTTTGGACCACCCTTTTTTCTCGGCCCCCGCTTGACGAATCACCTCGAAACTTTCAAGCCAGGAGCTAACCTGAGCAGGGCATAAGTTTTGAAAATTTCTCAAAGATTTGTCAAACGGCGCCAAAGATATTGGCAAAACAAAAAAACGCTTTTCCTATGGAAACTAGGTCCTAACTATAACTACAAACTGGCGACCGCCAGTAGGAGAGATATATATATATATTCACTGAAAAAACCATAGGTTTCAGGCACGTTATAGTTAGAAATTAGCATTTAAAAAACCTTAGAAATTCACTGAAAAAACCATAGGTTTCAGGGGCGTTATAGTTAGTTGGACATTTCACTCGTACAAAACCATAGAAATTCCCCCGTTATAGTTAGTTCAGCTAACTATAACTCGCGCGCCCGCAATGCACTGCTGATGACGTCACATATTACATCACTCATGACATGGTCAGTGACATCACTCATGACATCACTGATGACATCTCAAATGACATCACTGATGACATCACTGATGACATCATCCTTGTGATAGAGTGGCAGACCTCCTCTCACCCTAATATAACCTTTGATACACACACTCAAAAATACAAACTAACATTCTCAAAACAATGGACATACCAATACCAGTTACAACACACCTATTCATTAATTCCAAGATCTACACACACATCCACCAACAGTCCCTATACAGTCACTCATACATGTACTCACTCATCATATGTACTCATACACCTATACATCCTGTTACACACTGCCACTCATCCATAGAGTTACTCACACACATAGTCACACATGCAAACAAAGTATCAAACATCCATTTACTTGCATATACAGTTATACACACACTACCACACTTACTTCTACAGAAACTTACACATACTTACTCTCTTAAACAATCACTTATAGAAACACCTACTTATTTGTACAGGAACTCTTCCAATCTCTCAGTCTCACATATACTCACTTATATACACCAATACTCACATATACTAGTTTAAAACATATGTAGTTACTCATAAAGACACTATTGAGACAGTTATTCACTCACTAACACACCCATACACATACTCATCCACCTATACAGTCCTGCACACATGCTGTCTTCAACACATACAAACAGTGAGTCACTCATTCATGCATCTATGCACTAAGTAATACCCCCCCACCGAACCATACAGACCGACACTCATACTGATACTCAAAAAACCAACTAATAACCCATTTAGACACTCATGTAGCTACTCACCAACCCATGCAGCCACTTATACACAAAGTGAGAGACTGATACAGATATTTTCATATTTAAACATTACTCACTAACCCATGTATTCACTAAGATACACTTAGTCAGTTATACAATCAATTTTACAAAAAAAAATCATCCATTTAGACACTTATATACCCATTTATTCTTCCATCGACCTTGAGATATACATATATAAAACATATTTAATTTTCAGAAAAACACACATTCACTGGATGATGTCATGAGTGATGTCATGAGTGATGTCATGAGTGATGTCACTGACCATGTCATGAGTGATGTAATATGTGACGTCATCAGCAGTGCATTGCGGGCGCGCAAGTTATAATTAGCTGAACTAACTATAACGGGGGAATTTCTATGGTTTTGTACGAGTGAAATGTCCAACTAACTATAACGCCCCTGAAACCTAAGGTTTTTTCAGTGAATTTCTAAGGTTTTTTAAATGCTAATTTCTAACTATAACGTGCCTGAAACCTATGGTTTTTTCAGTGAATATATATATATTTATTATACTATGTATACATGTGAAAATGTCTCGGTCCCCTGTTTGCCTCGGTGGCACGGAAAAAATGGGTGGAACTGACGTCAGCACGCCGACGAGGTCCTCTTATGGCTCCGATGACGTCATACGGTGTCGCGAGCGGAGCCGTGCTCGTTGACGTGGGAGAGCTAGGAAAGAATTTCCGTGGAATGCTGGTGCAGGGGATATTCACCTAAGTGTTCAGGCTAGTCCTTTGGGAGCAACTGTTTATGTTGCCACTCCAGAAACCGAAACCAGTGATCCGAGGGCAGAGGCCCTGCAGATGGCACACGAGGTGGGGTGCCCAGTCGTGTGCACCGGCGGGGCAGCGAAGTGACAAGCACCACAACCCACAAAAAAGGTAACGAGGGCACTGAATAACACAGGATCTTCTCTTTGTATCTGGCAGGAACAACGAAGTTAAAATGCCCTAGTACCAAAATGTAGAATTAGTGCTACAACGGTCTTCAAGAGGACCTGCGATGCCGCTTCTGCCTCCCGTACCCTGGAGGCGGCACATGGGTCACGCGGTACGGTCATACTGCGGTGGGACGCACACTCGTTGACCTCTCATGGCACTGCTCCACACTTCAGGGAGGACGCTTTCCATTAGCTATGTTTTCTGATGACATGTCGCGCCGGCCCCGTCCAACAACAGAACTCCTTTAGATCCAAACAGACTCTTCCACTCTCTCACCGGAAGTGAAACCAGGCCACGCGGACACTTTCACAATACAACAGCCGGGAATGCACTTTTCGGTATAAAAACCACATTCCTTCCTCCTAATTAATCAAATAAACGTCTCACTGAAGAACAGGGGCCAGCTTCGATCGGTAAACAGCTGTTACAACGACTTTTTTACTTTGCGATACCATTACAACGCATGCATTACCACGCATGCGTTGTACATCACGAAGTCATTACTACGCATTTTTAGAACGCATGGTCATTTACCACGCATGCCTTTACAACTAATTTTGTTGTAAAGGTATGTATGGTAAATGACCATGCGTTCTAAAAACATGTAGACTATCCATGTCGTTGTAAGGAAACAGAGGCTGTTCTGTTTCCTCACAACGACGTGCACCGCTCCTCAGAGATGACGTGAAGCAGGAACCACGAGGAGAGAGGAACCATGAGGAGTGAGAGGTAAGGGGGATTGGGCATGGGGTGGGGGTTTCTTTTCTAGGGTTTAGGGTAGTGCAGTGGTGTTTGGGTGGTGTTGGGGGTCGTGCTGGGGTAGTGTTTTAGGGTTTAGGGTAGTGCAGTGGTGTTTGGGTAGTGTAGGGGGTCGTGCTGGGGGTAGTGTTTTAGGGTAGTGCAGTAGTGTAGGGGTCGTGCTGGTGGTAGTGTTTTAGGGTTTAGGGTAGTGCAGTGGTGTATGGGTAGTGTAGGGGGTCGTGCTGGGGTAGTGTTTTAGGGTTTAGGTAGTGCAGTGGTATTTGAGTAGTGTAGGGGGTCATGCTGGTGGTAGTGTTTTAGGGTTTAGGGTAGTGCAGTGGTGTTTGTGTAGTGTAGGGGTCATGCTGGGGGTAGTGCTTTATGGTTTAGGGTAGTGCAGTGGTGTTTGGGTAGTGTAGGGGTCGTGCTGGGGTAGATTTAGGGTTTAGGGTAGTGCAGTGGTGTTTGGGTAGTGTAGGGAGTCGTGCTGGGGGTAGTGTTTTAGGGTTTAGGGTAGTGCAGTGGTGTTTGTGTAGTGTAGGGGGTTGTGCTGGGGGTAGTGTTTTAGGGTTTATGTTAGTGCAGTGGTGTTTGGGTAGTGTAGGGGGTAGTGCTGGGGTAGTGTTTTAGGGTAGTGCAATGGTGTTTGTGTAGTGAAGGGGGTCATGCTGTGGGTAGTGTTTTAGGGTTTAGGGTAGTGCAGTGGTGTTTGTGTAGTGTAGGGGGTCGTGTTTTAGGGTATAGAGTAGTGCAGTGGTGTTTGTGTAGTGTGGGTGGTCATGCTGGGGGTATATTTAGGGTTTAGTGTAGTGCAGTGGTGTTTGGGTAGTGTAGGGAGTCGTGCTGGTGGTAGGGGTTTAGGGTAGTGCAGTTATGTTTGGGTAGTGTATGGTGTCGTGCTGGGGGTAGTGTTTTAGCACTTATTTTTCTTTCTACAGCACTAACCATAATTTCTATGGCAAAATGAACCCCCTCATTTTGTTCCTTTTTAAATTAAATGTTTTAAGTGTTACCAGTTTATTCCAATCAAGATGGCTTCAGGTGTGCCATACTTTTGTCATAAGTAAGACTGTTAGCGCTCTAGTTGTTCTTTAGAACACTCTGGGAAGCTGCAGTAGAACACAAAGGCATCAACTGACAGGCTGCTCCTGTTGAAATATAACAGGAAGATATTTGAGATCTCACTTAAAACATGTCCTAATTTTTTCTTTCTACAACACTAACCATAATTTCTATGACAAAATGAACCCCATCATTTTGTTCCTTTTTAAATTAAATGTTTTAAGTGTTACCAGTTTATTCCAATTAAGATGGCTTCAGGTGTGCCATACTTTTGTCATAAGTAAGGCTGTTAGCACTCTAGTTGTTCTTTAGAACACTCTGGGAAGCTGCAGTAGAACACAAAGGCATCAACTGACAGGCTGCTCCTGTTGAAATATAACAGGAAGATATTTGAGATCTCACTTAAAACATGTCCTAATTTTTCTTTCCTCAGCACTAACCATAATTTCTATGGCAAAATGAACCCCCTCATTTTGTTCCTTTTTAAATTAAATGTTTTAAGTGTTACCATTTTATTCCAATCAAGATGGCTTCAGGTGTGCCTTAATTTTGTCATAAGTAAGACTGTTAGCTCTCTAGTTGTTCTTTAGAACACTCTGGGAAGCTGCAGTAGAACACAAAGGAATCAACTGACAGTCTCTGCCCTTGTTGGATGTATATGTTTTACTGAGAATGTCAGACTTCATTCTCACATGACTGAGAAAGATAATGTGAATTTACAGAAAATATGCTCTCATTTTAGCTTCTGGAGCACCTTCCAAAACTGTATGGGACAAGCATGTGAAAATAGTTTTCTCTCAAACATGATTCATGATATCCCAGCAGAAGGTTTTTCACAGGGTAAAATCACCTTAGAACACACCACAATTCCTGAAATTAGTATGGTACCATCAACAAATGAATTCTAATGTAACTAAAGTCTGTTATCACCCTTTATAGTTCTCCTTTTGGTAACCCTCAAAATCTTCGATTCACTACAATGAATTTCAATGGGGTACTATCATTTATATTGGTCCCAAGATGGCTGCCAGCAATTCCAGGATGAAGTGCTGACAGCCAATCAGATCTCACGATGACATGTGTGGTTAGGCTCCGCCCAGATATATATGTGTTTTCTTTTCAAATTTCTCAGGAACTACTGAACGGATTTACACCATTTAAGCAAAAGGCACGACCCTGAACCAAGGGCTACCTTTTGGCAAATTTGGTGTAATTCCGTTCAGCAGTTCGGGCTGTAGCTGCGACTAAAGGTTCCTATGGAAAATTGCATGGGGAAAACATGTTTTGGGACAACCCTTTTTTCTCGGCCCCCGCTTGCCGAATCACCCCGAGACTTTCAGGATAGGAGCAAACCGGAGCGCCCCAACAAGTTGGAAAATTTCGCGAAGATTCGTCAACCGGCGCCAAAGTTATTTCAAATAGAATGGTGCGGATTTCCTATGGAAAATAGGTCCTAACTATAACTATCTACTGGCGACCGCCAGTAGATAATATAGATATATATATATTTATATATATATTACCATCGTTCCTTCCACTCGATAAATGTAGGTGAGACACTCAATGCTTTCAGGTATTTTATTCACGGGTAGGCAAACAACAACAGTCTCTCAGGATGTGCTTCGGCTTCTGCCTTCATCAACATGTTTTTCGCCATTTTGCAAAATACTTTTATACCCTCGAACATGTTGCAGGGCATCAGTAAAGCATAGACAGGGAAAAGTTTTCACAATACTGCCCTACTGGGCTCAGGGGTTACACAGAACGATAAGTTCTAAACCTGTTTTTCCCACAGGTGTGAGCATGCTTGTTATTAAGAATGCAGAGTAATACTATGAAGTAAACCGAATAAAGTAAACAATATAAAATAAACAATATAGCAAATGGGCCAAGATGTAACCTTGACAATGTCATCATTATAAATAGTATCCTCCTAGGCTCGTAAAAAATGATAAACTATTACTATACCCATGTAAATATAGGGGTACCTTCATACATATACACATATATATATATATATATATATATATAATAACCGGTAATGGCACCAGCACGAAGGAACTGTGAGTGATTTCAGTTGTTTTGAAGGAGTGGTGAGACCTTGGAAAATTTTAGGATTTTATACATTTTGCCATAAATGGAATTGAATCCTTTAAAGGCACAGAGGAAGTATTAAGTTATTTACTGAATCAAAGGTTATATTAACGGAACAGCCAGTGATTGTGCAAGGACATTGTGAGAAGCTGGCCTGGTATATGATGTACACTTATGTAAGTGGACACCTTGCACCAGTCCAGACAACCCTTATGGCGATTTAAGAGGTCTTAGACAACCTTAGAAAGCTCTCTAAATGGTAGCTGTGGAGAGCAGCCTTCATCCAGGAGTGTAAAGCAGCTTGTTTTGCCAGAATACATCTTATAGCATAGATTAAGTGAAAAGAATCACACCAAGTATTTATAAAATATGTTATTATATAATACTCTCTAGTACGTTCAAATATCTCCAACATGGAGATAAACACATTGCACAACAATACTTTAGCAAGAAACACAGTAAATAGCACAGAAAAAACAAGTTACTTACCTGTACACTGTGGTTCTCCAGTATTGATATCTTTCATAGATTCACATGCTTGAATCTTCCCCGTCGTCATGGTGGGAGTCTCACGGTATTAGAAATATATCAGTATAAAAGAAAAATTCCATGAAAACCAATACAAAGGTATTATACTTTGGTAACCTATTACTATCATTATATGGTCCAAAAGTCAGCCAATGAGACGCCAGCCCTGAGATCACAATCCCCTGCAGAGCCACCATACCTCAGATTTCCAGCACCAGTGTGAGCCAAGGCTAGTCATCGTGAGGTAAAAATGGTCTACCATAAAAAACCAGGGAGGTGGGCGGGGCCGCATGTGAATCTATGAAAGATATCAATACTGGAGAACCACAGTGTACAGTTAAGTAACTTGTTTTTTCTCCAGCGTTGAATCTTTCATAGATTCACATGCTTGAATCAGAATAGAAAGCAGTATCTCACCCATGAAAAGCGTTTTAAGGGTAAGATCCCTTTTTCCTTATGGTCAAAATAGTGCAGTTTCAAAATCTACTAGATCTTTTAGTCTATATAGCGGATTGTGTGTCTCAGAATGTTAAAAATAACAAAGACTACATATATAAATATAAAGTATCATGAAAAAACAATCATATCATGCATTACTTCATATACAAGTATATTCTTTTAAAATAAAAAGTACCTTAAAGAAACAGTCGGCGGAGTACAGCCTGTCCCACCGCTGAATCTCCTTTCCATGCTGTGTCCAGACAGTAGTGCCTGGTGAATGTATGGACATTTGACCACGTTGCCGCTCTGCAAATGTCTGGGAGCGATACTCCCGCGAATAATGCGGCAGAAGTAGCCATCTTCCTTGTCGAATGTGCTTTAACCTTTGAAGTCAGAGGCCTTCCAGCCTTCTCGTGACAGAATGCAATCGCTGAAGATATCCATCTTGAAATACTATTTCTGGATAATGCCAAACCCTTCCTGGGGGTGGCGGAAGCGATTAACAGTTGATTTGATTTTCTAAAAGACTTTGTTCTCGCAATATAAAACCTTAAGCATCTTCTGACATCCAACGTGTGAAGGGATCTTTCCGCTATAGAAGTTGGATTTTTGAAGTACGTAGGTAGGACAATAGGTTTGTTTATGTGGAATGACGTCTGAACTTTCGGAATTAATTTTGGATTCGTTCTCAGCACTACCTTGTCTTTCTTGAACTGCATAAAAGGTTCAGATATTGAAAAAGCTTGGTTCTCACTGACTCTTCTGGCTGATGTCAGAGCCAGAAGCACAAGTTACTAACTTGTGTAACGATATATCTGTAAGAGACAGTAGTTAGTGACAGATTCCTTACCTTAGAATATCCCCAGGCGTCAGGCTGGATCCGGAAAGCTTTTTGCGCAGCAGTACCCTTTGCGCGTCGGTAGGCGGCGCCGTGCGGCCTCCGCCGTCCGTCGTCGGCGTCGTGATCACCGGGATGACGTCGCGGGCAGTACTTAGGCGCCGCCCTGCGGCGCTGACGTCAGTTCTGTACACGACTTTCCGCGCCAGGAACGCAGAGCCATGCAAGAAGCTGACATAGGTGTCTGAAAAATACTAGGGCCCTGAAAGGGATGTCCTTAACCCTAGAAATCAGTTCGCAGAACGGGAGGATGGGTGGGCGGTAGGAATCTGTCACTAACTACTGTCTCTTACAGATATATCGTTACATACGTTAGTAACTTGTGCATCTGAAAGAGACACGTTAGTGACAGATTCCTTACCTTAGAATAGATACCCCAGCAATACCAACCCCGGTGGTGGGCCTGCGAACAAAGATCAGACAAGGAAGTCCTGGAGGACAGAACGCCAAAGAAGCCGTCCCTCCGGACCTGACTGTCAAGGCAGTAATGCTTTGTAAACGTGTGCAGCGAGGCCCACGTAGCTGCCTGACAGATAACCGGCAGCGGAACACCGCGGCCCAAGGCCGTGGTAGCAGCCGTTGCCCTGGTGGAATGGGCACGCAGCCCAACAGGAGGCTCCTTTTAGCCAAAGAATAGCAGGTCTTGATGCACAAAGTAACCCAGCGGGAGATAGTCTCGCTTGTGCACCGCCCGACCTTTTTGGCGCCCACGTAGCCAACAAAGAGCTGGTCATCCACCCGGAAGTGTTTTGTGCGGTCGATATAGAAGGAGAGCGCACGTTTTGGGTCCAGACGGTGGAGCCTCTCTTCCTCTCTGGAAGGATGCGGAGGCGGAAAGAAGGTGGGCAAAGTGATGGTCTGCCCAATGTGGAAAGCAGTAACCACCTTTGGCAAGAAGGACGGACGCGTCCGAAGAACAACCTTGTCTGGATGAACAGACAGAAAGGAGGCTTACAAGATAGAGCCTGGAGCTCACTCACCCGCCGAGCGGAGGTGATGGCCACCAGAAAGGCTGTCTTCAGAGTCAGAAGACGAAGAGGACAGTTATGTAGAGGCTCAAAGGGAGCGCACATTAAAAAGGTAAGAACCAAGTTCAAGTCCCACTGAGGCATTACAAACGGAACAGGAGGGAAAAGGTGAGTAATGCCTTTAAGAACCTGTTAACAACAGGGGACTTGAAAAGGGAGGGCTGATCAGGGAGCCTGAGGAAGGCCGAGATAGCACAAAGATAACCCTTGATGGTACCCAGGGCAGAACCCTGTTGGGCCAGAGAGAGAAGGAACAGAAGGACCTCAGAAAGAGGGGCAGAAAGGGGATTCACAGCCTTTGCTGTGCACCATGCCACAAATTTGTTCCACCTGCAGGCGTATACCACCTTAGTGGAGGGACGCCTGGCTGCCAGAATCACATCACAAACTTCGGGAGGCAAGTCGAAGGAATCAACTGCCGCCGCTCAATCTCCACGCAAGCAGGTGTAGACTGGACAGGTTCGGGTGGAGGACCGTCCCTGCTGCTGCGACAGAAGATCCTCCCGAAGAGGCAGACGGATCGGGGGATCTACGCTCATATTGAGTAGCTCGGGATACCAAACTCTTCGAGCCCAGTCCGGAGCCACAAGAATGACTTGGGCCCGGTCGTGCCGAATCTTCTTCAACACTCTGGGTAGAAGTGGTATAGGCGGAAAGGCGTACAATAGACCGCAACTCCACTCGTGACGAAAAGCGTCGCCGAGCGAGTGCCGCCTTGGAAATTCCAACGCGCAGAACTGATGACATTGCGCGTTCTCTTCGGTGGCGAATAGATCTAACCAAGGCTCTCCCCACTGTAGAAAGAGTCCTTGCGCCACTTCCGAGTGAAGACGCCATTCGTGATCCATCATGCACCTGCGGCTGAGTTCGTCCGCCCTGGCGTTCAGGGAACCTGCCAGGTGTTGAACCATCAGGAACATGCCCTGATGTTCCAGCCATGTCCAGAGGCGCAGAGCCTCCTGACAAAGGGTCCACGACCCCACCCCGCCTTGTTTGTTGCAGTACCACATGGCGGTGGTGTTGTCTGTGAACACCTGCACTACCTTCCCTTTGACAGAGGGAAGGAATGCCTTGAGTGCAAGTCGGATCGCCCGGAGCTCCAGAATGTTGATATGGAGCCGGGACTCCGCCGGAGACCAGAGGCCCCTGATCTCCGCCTCTCCCATGTGACCGCCCCATCCCAGAAGGGACGCGTCCGTCACAACTGTGTGCTCTGGCTGGGGAAGGGAGAGGGATCTGCCCATGACCCATTGCCGGTTCGAGAGCCACCACTGCAACTGTTTTGCAGTCCCCTCCGAGATCTGGACGTGATCGGACAGGTTGCCCTGGTGCTGCGCCCACTGGAACTTTAGGTCCCACTGCAGAGCCCGCATATGCCATCTGGCATGATTGACCAGCAGGATGCAGGAGGCCATGAGGCCCAGCAGCCTCAGGGTCATTCGTACCGAAACCCAGGATAAAGGCTGAAAGATCGGAATCATAGCCTGAATATCCCGGACTCGCCGTTCGGGAGGATAGGCCCGAAACTGCGTCGTGTCCAGAACTGCTCCGATGAAAAGGAGCTGTGGAGAAGGAATCAGATGCGACTTCGGCACATTGATGGAGAACCCCAGCGAGTGCAGGAGTTCGGCCGTAGTCTGGAGGTGGGAGACGACTGCCTGGGACGAGCCCGCCTTCAGCAGCCAGTCGTCGAGGTAGGGGAAGACTGAAACCCCCTGCCCGGCGCAGATGAGCTGCGACCACCGCCATCACTTCGTGAACACCCGAGGGGCACTGGTAAGGCCAAAGGGGAGCACGGTGAACTGAAAATGCTCGAGGCCTACCGTGAACCGAAGGTAACGCCGGTGGGCTGGCAGGACGGGGATGTGGAAATATGCGTCCTGCAAGTCCAACGCTACCAACCAGTCTCCAGGGTCGAGGGCAGTCAAGACCTGAGCTAGGGTGAGCATCTTGAACTTCTCCTTCCGGAGGAAGCGATTGACGTTCCGGAGGTCCAAGATAGGACGCATGTCCTCCTTGTCCTTTTTGGGCACCAGGAAGTAGTGGGAGTAGCAACCACGTCCTACTTCTGGGGTCGGAACATGCTCGATGGCCCTCTTGGCCAAGAGGGCCGTGACTTCCTTCTGCAGAAGTACCAAGTGATCCCCTGACATGCGGTGGAATTGAGGTGGCATGGCTGGGGGTGGACTCGAAGGGGAGGGAGTAGCCCCTTCGGACAATGTCCAAGACCCACCTGTCCGAGGTGATGGTACGCCAGTGGGGAAGGTGATGGCGGACCCTGCCCCTACTGGCGTGCTGTGCACCTGAAAGGAGGGACTAGGAGGGTTTGGAGGCCGCGGACGGGTTGGAGGTGGTGGCCTGACCCGCACGTTGGTTGCCCGATCCGCCACGGCGGAATCCACGTCCTCGGCCACGCGAAGACGCCTGCTGCGCGGGCCGGTGGCTGGGCTGCTGACGTGAAGGGGCGCCCTACCGTGGCCACGATAGGGGCGAAAAGCAGAAGTCAGCGGAGGGCGTGTAGCAGAAAGGCCCAGGGACTTTGCAGTAGCCCGTGAGTCCTTAAAGCGCTCCAACGCATGGTCTGCTTTGGACCCAAAAAGACCGACTCCATCAAAGGGCATGTCCATGAGAGTATTCTGGACATCCCCTGAAAAACCAGTGGTTCTCAGCCAGGCGTGGCGCCGCAGCGCCACCGTCGTTGCAATAGACCTGCCCAGTGAGTCGGCGGTATCAAGGCCACAACGAATTGTATATTTGGCCGCATCCCTTCCTTCCGCAATGGCGCGGGAAAGCAGTGTCTGGACCTCCTCAGAACACTGGGGCAAAACATCCGCCACCGAATCCCACAAGGAGTGGGTATATCGGCCCAAAAGGCAAGCGGTGTTGATGGACCGCAAGCCAGCACTGGAGGAAGAAAACCCTTCTTCCCAAATTGATCCAGGCGTTTGGATTCCCTATCTGGAGGGGCGGTAGGGAAGGCGGTTTGGGAAGCGGAGGCTTGGACAACCAAGCTCTCAGGGGTGGGGTGGACAGAGAGAACAGGGGTCGCCCGGAGCTGGGCGATGGCGTCGGGACACGTTCCTATCCACAGGAGCCCTGTGTTGGGCTTGGACCAGGCGCCCAAAAGAACGTTAGTGAGGGCGTCGTTAAACGGCAGCACAGTCTCCGAAGAGGAGGCTGCCGGCTGAAGCACCTCTGTCAAGAGATTAACCTTGACCGCCACAGCAGGGAGTTGGAGATGGGCAGGCTCCAGCCGCCCCTACGCAACACCGTTGCAAAATTGGCTCCCTCCTCCGTAGCCACGGGAGGAGACAGCATGCCAGTGTCAGGGGAAGTATCTAGACCACTGGCATCCCCTAGACCCTCTGTCCAGTCTCATCGTACTGACACTGCTGTGTCAGAGGGTCATCAGACCCCTCCCAGTCCTCCTGAGGTTCAAAATAAGGGGGAGGAGGGACATTTGGGACCCAAGGTCTCATCGGCACCGGAACCGGCGTCGAGCGACATCGGTCCGGGTCCATGTCCGGAGCCGGAAGGAACTGGGGAACGACGCCGCTCGGAGCCCCAGGCGGTGTCGAGAACGGCACCGGAGACATCGGCGCCGGCGGAGGTGTCGTTAGGTCGACCGGCGTCGATGGGGGCTGTGGAGCCGGGATCGAGGCCGGAGCCGGGATCGAGGCTGGAGGCACTGGCGACGCCGGGGCCGGGAGCCGCCGGCGACGCCGGAGCAACCCCATCAGGGCCCGCGGGGCCCGAAGGCGCACCGGAGGGACCTGGAGGCCCGAAGAGGCGGGCCATGGCCGACAGGAATTCCTGCACTTTGGCCGGATCCGCCCCGAACCCGGGAAGGGCGGGTATGGCGGGGGCGACTCCACAGGCATGTCCGGGGCCGCGGGGACGGTGCCGGGAGGGGCCTCAGCCGAGTCGCGAGATCGGGCGAGGCGAAGTCCTAGAGCGATGATGCTTTTGGACTTCTTGTGTTTTGACTTACCGGACGAAGAAGACTTCGATGCCGACGACCGGTGTGGACTCCGCGATCGACCCCTGGACCTCTCACGCGACCGGGGCTTCCGCGAGCCGAATGCCGGGCCTCGAGGAGCTGTCGAGACCGCTCTCGCAAAGCTTTCGGGTTGAGGGCCTGGCAGTCGGTACAAGACTCCGTGTCGTGGCCTCGGCCGAGGCAGAAGAGACACTCCCAATGCGGGTCGGTGACGGACATCATCCGAGCACAGGCGCCGCAACGTTTGAAACCGGGCATCCCTACGACACCTTGATAGAGGAAAACAGTGAAAAAATTCACCAAAAGTATGGTCAAAAAATGACCAGGGCACTGCTCTTCCCGGATCTGCGCTTGCTGGCGCGGAAAAAGAAGAACTGACGTCAGCGCGCAGGGGCGGCGCCTAAGTACTGCCCGCGACGTCATCCCGGCGATCACGACGCCGACGACGGACGCGGAGCCGCACGACGCCGCCTACCGACGCGCAAGGGTACTGCTACGCAAAAAACTTTCCGGATCCAGCCTGACGCCTGGGGATATTCTAAGGTAAGGAATCTGTCACTAACGTGTCTCTTTCAGATGTAGAGCTACTTTCCATGACACAAACTTCAAATCAGCTTTATGAATGGTTCGAAAGGTGGCTTCATCATCTGTGCAAGGACTGTGTAAAGTTGCCAAGGCACTGCTGGACGTTTTATTGGAGGGAAAACCCTGAAAAGACCCTTCATAAACTCCTTTATTACTCCGTCTGACCAAAGAGAAGGTTACCCCGGCCTTCTGCGATATCTTGAGATCGCCGCAAGATGCACCTTCAGAGATAAATGGGTTAATCCTGCTTTGGCTAAATACAGTAAATATGGCAGTATTTGATCTGGAGTTGAAAGCAAAGGGTGTAGAGGGTGATCCACACACCACTGGCAAAACCTTTTCCACGTTGCCGCATAAGTCTTATTGGTGGAAACTGCTCTTGAGTGAGTCAGAATATCACGACATTCCTGAGGAATATTCAAGGATTGGAATTCGTGGTCATGAGGTTCCAAGCTGATAAATTTAGTGAGCTTATTTGAGGATGCACCACTTGTCCCTTGTTCATCGATATTAGATCGTGCACCGGTGGAAATTGAACACGAGGGGATACCGACATTTGTAGAAGCTCCGTGAACCAGAACTGTCTCGGCCATGCCGCAGCTATGAGTATCAGGTGGCACGGTTCCAATTTCATTTTCCTCAGCACCTTCGGAATTAGAGGGAATGGGGGAAATGCATAAGCAAACATTCCCGTCCATCGTAGCTGAAGAGCATTCCCCCCATGATACATTTTGAGGGAATCTGCTCGCAAACCTATTGCATTTCTTGTTGTCTCGAGTGGCAAAAAGATCCAACCCTGGAGTTCCCCATAGGTGGAATATCTGGAGAAGCCGATGTTGATCTAGCTCCCGATCGTGGCATAGGCTTGCTGACCTGCTTAAGGAATCTGCCCACGTGTTGTGGATTCCTGGGACATGTTGAACCTGTAGAGTGATATTGTGATTCAGAAGCCACTGCCAGATTTCTTGAGCTTGTGCTGATAAAGTTTTCGACCTTGTTCCCCCCTTGCTTTAGAAGATAAAACATAGTGGTTGTGTTGTCCGTTCTGACAAGGACTGGGGAATCGTGAATTCTGGGGAGAAAAGCCTGAAGACCTAAAAACACTGCTTTTAGTTCCAACCAACTGATGTGCATTTTCGCTTCTTGCCAGTTTCAATGACCTTGTATTTCCAGGTCCTGCAGATGCGCTCTCCATCCCTGCAAGGATGCATCCGTTGTCATTATGTAACTGGAAGGTTGAGGTTCGAAAAGTAGGCCTCTAGAAAGATTTTTTCTTATCCCCCACCATGACAGAGCTTTCTTTATTAGTGGAGTGACAAGGACTAGATCTTCGAAAGATCCTTGAGCCTGAACCCATTGTAGGTCGAGAAGTTCCTGAAGTGGCCTCATGTGGAGTCGACAGTTTGGAACCAATGGAATGCAGGATGAGAGCATTCCCAGCATGGACTTGTACATCCTCACTGAAACGGACTCTTTTTTGAATCTGAGAACTCAGCTTTAAAATTTTCTGAATGCGTTCTTCCGAAGGAAACGCCTTTGCTTCTCTTGTGTTCAACACTGCCCCTAAAAACTGTAGGGTTTGTGACGGTATCAGAGAGGTTTTTTCCACGTTTATTTTATCAGACCTAGGGTCACAAATAGTCTTCTGCAAGCTCTTAGTGAGTTCTGAGTGCAATGATAAGTCGGACCTTTTATCAGCCAGTCGTCTAGATAAGGATAGACCTGGTGTCCTTGTTGTCTTAAATATGCTGCCACTGGCGCCATGTGAACACTCTTGGTGCAGAACGGAGACCAAAGGGTAACACTTTGAATTGGTAGTGGCAACCCGCCACCTCGAATCTCAGATACCGTCAGTATTTGACGTGTATTGGAACATGGAAGTATGCATCTAATAGATCTAAAGATGTCATATAGTCTCCTCTGTTCAGCATTAGAAGAATCTCTTGCAGCGATAACATTCTGATGAGTTGCTTTCTGATATACTAGTTTAAACCTCTTAGATCCATCACCTGCCTCCATTTGGTACTTTGTTTTTTCTTTATTAGGAAAAAATGCGAGTAGAATCCTTTCCCTCGATTTTGAGGAACCTCCTCTATTGCCCCTTTTATAAGGAGATTCAAAATCTCTTTCTTTAGTAAAGATAGGTGTTGATGTTTCTTGGGAATGGGATGTTGGGCAGGTGGTTTTTGAACGAACTCTAGGGTGTGACCATGATGTATAATGTCCAACACCCATTTGTCTGATGTTATTGACAGCCATTGTTGGTAAAACTGAGAAAGGTAGTGGTTCTGATGAGGTTTGTTTTCTGACGAGGTGGTTGGCGCCCTGAGAATGTCACTGCCTCCTACCGCTGTCCTGTGATTTTCCTCTAGCTGATGTCTTTCTTCTATTCGCCTGTTGTTGGTAAGGCGCATTGGTCGATCGAAACTGTTGTTGATTCGGATATTGTCGATACCCTTGTTGCTGGTAGGGTTGGTACCTATAGGATTGAAACGACGGCCTTTGTTGGCAATGGCCTCTTGCTCCTCTACCACGAAAGAACTGAAACCTTTGTTGTTGAAGGATCCCTAAAGCAAGTGCTGTGTCTGTATCAGTCTTAATTCCCTGAAGAGCATCATCCACGTGTTTACCAAAAAGATTTTCACCATCGAATGGCATATCAACAATTTTTGCTTGCATTTCCGGACGAAAAGAGGTGGCTTTGAGCCAGCCCTGTCTGCGAAGAGCGACAGCCCCTGCCATCTGCCTAAAAGCCACTGATGAAATGTCCATGGCTATGTCAATCATTTCAGAGGCTGCCCTAGCCCCATCTTGAAGAATTTGCGTCGCCTCTTCCTCCTTATCCTCAGGAAGGTGAGACAGTAAAGGCGCTAAATCAGACCACATTTGTCTGTCATATCGGCTTACTATGGCTAAAGCATTTGATGCTTTGATGGACGCAGATGCCATAACCGCAAATCTTTTACCTGCGCCATCTAGTTTTCTACCTTCCTTGTCTGGTGGAGTGGAACATGTAGCTGCCGGGTTTCTAGAGCGCCTCTGCGCTGCTTGCATGACCACTGATTCCGGTCTGGAATGACCTATCAGACATGCCGGAGACGATTCTGGGGCTTTATATTTCTTCTCCATTCTCGGGACTGATGCCGAAATAGAAGCTGGATTTCTCATAATTTTTAGTCCTTCCTCTCATATATAGCTCACCAATGTGATGGTCCTAATTGACTTCCTAGCCGAATCTTTGAAATCGTATAAGAAACAGTCTGCCTGTTTCACCGGAAGAGGAAGATCAAACCTTTTTGAGGCTCGCTCCATTAACTCATGGAATCCTCCACTATCCTCCGGCGGAGAATTTGCTGGGGAAGGTGACGGTGAAGGGGATGACGGAGCAATATACTGATCCCATTCGTCACCCACAGGCTCTTCCTCCTGTGTCAACTCTCCTTGTTCTGGTTCTTCTTCCACATCGCTCTCTATATAGTCATCCCTGATGGCTATTACAGTTGGGGGACGCGTCTTCTGTGAGGCTTGCGGTGGTGCTGCCTTCTCAGCGGAGGGTGCGCTCTGCGTCTTACTTGGGGTGTTAGGTAAAGGAGCATTTGCTTCCGGAAAGCGTCTATAATAGTCCTTAATCATGTGCCTCAGATCTGTGACCAAGAAATTGGCACTGACATAGTATCTTCTCTGGGCATTGGAGGATTATCCTCCTCCTCCTCATACTCATAAGTGTCCTGAAATGATTCGTACCTCTGTGATCTTGATGGAGGACGATCTTTAAAAGAGAAATCCTCATGTAAATATTCAGTTTTGTCTTGATAGTCTTCCTCATCCGTGTCTTGGCATTTCACCTTGAGCTGAGAGGGACTATACGCAGGACCAAAAGAACCTTCCTCCTCTGATTCCTGCATTTCCAACAGATGGGATGGTGGTAGCGGTGAGACTTTGCTCCAGGATGCCCATTCTGATGAAAATCTTCCTGAATCAGGTATGACTGAGGACCTTTTTCTTTCCGTCGACAGGAAACCTCTTCAGTGAAATGGTCATCGACGAACTCTGTATATTTGGAGATTTGAATACCATTGTCGACGAGGCCGTCGTCGAGGTCGTCGACGGAGATGTCGTCGACAGTGCCGTCGTCGTGGCGGCTGTCGACGAGGCTGTCGTCGTCGTCAGAGTCGAAGTTCCTGCCGTCGACGACGCTGTCGTCGGAGTAACCGTCGTCGACACCGTCACTCTCATCGACGAGGCTGCCGTTGACGGGTCCGTCGACGAGGCATTTTTCTCCACAGATTTCTTATGAGGAGTGTGAGGCACTGAAGAAGAAGACTTCTTAGGACCACCTTCAGGAGGCAGTAATTCTGGCACCTTGTTCTTAGATTTACTGACCTTTTGTTTTTTAGAGTCAGTTTTTGGAGTAGAATGAGCCTCTTCAGCCTCTGAACCAGACTCTGATCTGGATTTCTTCTTCTGTAGCCACAGAAGCAAACGTGCCTCTCTTTTAGAGTTTTGGCAGAGAAAGTCCTGCAATGCTTACACTCCTTAGGAACATGTTTTGGATATAAGCAATATAAACAATCTTTGTGGGGGTCCTCGGAGAACAGTCTAGCCTTCCCACAAGATCTGCAGGGTCTGAATATTCTCTTCTTAGAGCCCTCAGACATCTTCCCAAACGAAGTAAATAATACCTTTTTTCCAGAGAAATACTGAGATGAAAGCAAGGTCAAAAGTTCACCACAGAGAGAAAAGTGAGCAGAGCTCAGGGAGACTCCTTCTCACACGACGTGCGGTTAGAAATCTGAGGTATGGTGGCTCTGCAGAGGATTCTGATCTCAGGGCTGGAGTCTCATTGGCTGACTTTTGGACCATATAATGATGGTAATAGGTTACCAAAGTATAATACCTTTGTATTGGTTTTCATGGAATTTTTCTTTTATACTGCTATATTTCTAATACCGTGAGACTCCCACCATGACGACGGGGAAGATTCAAGCATGTGAATCTATGAAAGATTCAATGTTGGAGAATACACAGTGAACCCCAGTGGGGGACCAAACCATATATTAAGAAAGTGGTAAAAGAACCACTACTCGGGTCAGGACAATGTTGAGAGGACGTAGAAGTGCTGGGGACCCACAGAACCACCCAAGGTAAGTAGTTAGGGACCCCACGGAGAGCGTGTGCAGTGTGGGAAGACGACCTCGTGCTCGTACAACTCTAGGTGTAAGTCGAGGTTGGATTTTTAAAGATTAAGGACCCTTCCCAGTGGACCCTGAAGAAACCCCGTAGAAGACAGAAGGTTGGAGAGCCACCGCACCCATGGATACCCTAGTACCCACGTTACCTACACCAGGGAAGCCGGGTGCATAAGTGTGAAGTGGTGTCGGAAGCTGCCATCGAACCCAATGGAGGACTTCAGGAAAGTGCCGATGTGGAGGAAGGAGAAAGTGTTTGGTGGAATCGGAGGATGGATTCTTGATGAGAGGTACCTGCAAGCATAGGGGACAGAGTCTGTCACTCAGGAGTGACCAGGAGACTTGGAAGACGAATGCCCTCCGATGTTGGGTGTTGCAGGATAGATGACGAGGACCTTGACTCTGCAGCTGTGAGGACGAGGCGACAATGAGGAGGACCAGGAGCCCTTCACGAGCTGTCCCACGAAGGATGTTGAGTGCTGAGGGGCCGGTGTCCGGCGGGAGCACCAACAAGCCTTGGCAAAAGCCAATGCAGAAATCAAAGAAGGAGCAACGTTGGAACCAGCAAGGTCCAGGGGACTCACCACCAGCAGGGGAGTCAGGGCAGGCTTCGAGCAATCAGGGGGGCCAAAAGGAAACAACAGTGACCCTCAAATGGACCCACAGGCCGGAGGCACTGAAGTCGCAAGAGGATCTCAAGCAGCTCACCAAAAGATGCAGGCCACGATGCGGTGTGGCTGAAGATTCTGGTCACAAGAGGTGCTCGAGGTTGGGGCTACTTGGAGCCCGAAGATCTTCTTGGAAAGAAGCCAACAAGCCTTTGCAACTGCAAGTTGTACGCGGTGCACAGGGGTTTGGTTATTGCAACCCCCACGAGGGATACTGGCCTCAAACTTGGTGAGAGGGCAGCGCAGGCCTCAGGAGCTGTGGAAAACCACCACCTGTGTTGCAGAGCCCACGGAGTCCGGAGGTGCTCAGGATCTGCAGACCGGTCGACTTAGCTGCGGTGCCTGCGAATGCAGGGGAGTGACGCCTTCACTCCAAGGGAGATTTCTTCAAGTGTCTTTGATGCTTCACATGCCTTGGAAGGTTCCTGTATGATGCACAGGCAGACGATGCAGCAGACTGGAAGGGAGATGAAGTCAGGCCCAAACGAAGTCCAGAGAAGTCCAGGGTGCCCAGACGGTAGAAGTAGAAGTGGTGTCTGATCTGAATCTTATCCCACGACGAATCTAGGGACCTACACCCAGGTAAGCCCTTAAGTACCCTAGGGAAAGGGTTGGGAAGATTCAGGGGACCGCCCAGGGGAAGGTCTGGACAGGAGGAAGGTTAATCCCATGTCCTTTGTGCAGTTTCGCGCCAAAGCGGGAGCCAACGGCTCCCAGGATAGGTTTGAACTGGACTATGCACAGGGATGCCAACTGTCCCCTCATGCAGACTTTGTGGCACTGGCAAGCGCACCCACCTGGTCCAATACACTAAATCCTGTCTGGGAGGTGGTCACCCCTCCCTGTGAAAAAATGTCTATTGTTCCACCTTCCTCTGCTCGAGCTTGGCTCAGCAGCAGGAGGGCAGAAATTTGTCTCTGGTCGGCAGCAACCATGTTGTGCTGTCCGGGTCTAGAAGGTTGGAACCGGGAACACTGAGAGCCTAACGAAGGGCTCTTCCAGTGCTTGGAATCATATCTCCCACACCGTTTACGGTGTGGGGGTATGATTCCAACATGTTTGATACCAAACATGATGGGATTCGTTGCAGCCAGCTTCGAGATGGTCATCGCATAATTACGCGGTGCCCCTCTATTTAGTATATGGCTGCTTCACTGACAACCCGGGAGAATGGACTCCGTAGGCTGCAGGGGTGTCCTGCTCATGCAGGGCCACCCTCTCACTTAGAACCAAGCACCCTGCCTTCAGGATTGCAAAGGCCTGCTATAGAGGTGACTTATAGGTTTTAAGTGCAGTAACCCAAGATATAGGAAACCTTTATCTTTAGTAAGTGGTGCTAGCACCAACTTACACAGGCTGCAATGGCATGCCTGTAGTTCCATTTTGAATGGTCTCCCATGGGTGGCATAATACATGCTTCATCCCATGGGGGACCTCTGGGGTACCTATGCCCTGGGTACCTTAGTACTATATACTAGGGACTGATGAGGGTACCCCAGTATCCAATCTGGGATGTACCTAAGTACTGAACACAACAATTTAGGGAGAAAGCAGATAGACTGGGGTCCTGATTAGTAGGATCCCAGTCAGACTAGTCAAAAACAGCATCACATCAAGCAAAAAGTGGGGGTAACCATAGAAGCAGATCCTTCTTTACTACAGACATGGTTTTACATCGGGAACAACAAAGCATTATGGATAATGTGATCCTCTGAATCCGATGAACTATGAACAGTGACTTATAAGTGTGGATGCAAGTGAAAACAAATTCAAACTGATTCAACAGTGCATCAAATTGTTTAAAGAATCGCGGTTTTCATTTAAAATCTTTAAAAGACATTGTTTCATTTTATTATTTTTTAAGTACTGGCGGTACTTCAACTTACCTATTGTCCTTCCTCACTGTTGATGTAAGAACATTTAAATATCTAACAAGTCACCACCCATGTGGGAGCATATGATCAAGACTCGTTTTGGGTTAAAAAACGTTATGCTGGTTGCGGTCCAAAATTAAAGAACTGTTATTAATGCACTGGCTGGTGGGCCTGTTTTCACGTCACGGAAGGTGATGGATGTGTTCTCTTTTGGAATATTGTGGGATTGATGTTCCCTACAGGCCTCGACCCGACAAGATGGGCATCTTAATGCGTCACAAGGCATTTGGGGAGGGATAGATATATATATATACACACATATATACATATCTACATATATATATATATATATATATATATATATATATATATATATATATATATATATATATATATATATATATATATAAAATTACCCAGTGGCGGTTGCCACTGGGTAGTTATAGTTATGTCTTGTTTTGCTAATAATTATGGCACGTTTGACAAATGTCTACAAAGCTTTCCAAAAAGGTGCTACCTTTTGACTAGTTTCTGCATGGAAAGTTTCAAGGTGATCCATTATATGGGTGACAAGAAAAACCTGGGGCCCCATGCATTTTCCACAGACTTCTTAAGGCAGGGCTACAGCAAAAACTGCTGACCCATTCAGTAGTTTTTGTGAAATTAAGGTTAAAAAATATTTGCATATGTGGATGGTTAGGTTTGAGCGACTCTCGCAAGAGTCCCTTGAACTCACTTTAAAAAAAAAAAAAGCATTTTGATTGGCCCAGGAGCTTTTTTTTTTCCCTGGGCCATATTGCCCCCACGGGAGCGAGCGTTCTGATTTGGCTGCCAGCAACATGAGAAATATGTTGCTGGCAGCCACTGCAGGAATCAGGGACTTAGTCACCTGTTCTAAATTTGAATTTAAAAAATACTATAAGGGGGCAGGGTGGGGATACCCTGCCCCCCAGAGGAAACCCCCCCCCCCACATGAGCCAAAATATAAAAATAAAAAATAAAAACTGCAATTTTTGCCATGATTCGACACGACACCCATGGGATCACCGCAAAATATATATATTTTTTTAAATGGAAGCCTGGGGCTGCATTTTAAAACGAGGGAGCTATTTTTAGCCCCGGGGAACCCATCCATCTAAACCCAATTAATTAATATGGGGAGGGGGGTGCACAGCCCCACTCCGAGCCATATTCAGATTCGGGGACCCCGTACCTTCCAAGCCCAAAGTCTTGATTATGGGGCCCTCCCCCCTGAGCCTTTATTGGCTCTGGGGACCCCATCCCCTGGGGTCCGCTCACTGGCCGAGTCCTGGAAAGCCCACCATGGGACACTGCAGTTTCCCTGCCCGCACTGGTGCATGTAGGAAAACTTGTGTTTGCTCCCATCTGGCGAGAGCATTTTAAAAACGTCCGTCAAACAAGAGCAAACACAAAGTCTGCTCCCAGCGGGCAGGAGCTTTTAAACGCTCCCACCAGCTAGGAGGACAGTTCTGTTCTGTTTCCCTGCACGCACCAGTGCAGGCAGGGAAACAGAACACGATATTGCTGCCACCTGGAGGGAACAGCATAAATAGCTGCTCCCTCCAGGCAGGAGCAATGCCGGCTCCGGCTGCATGGTGGGTGCCCTGGCTGGGCACCTGGGGACCCACTTTTAAGAAATGCAGGATTCTAGTGGCCAAAATAGGTTCAGGGAGGGGGGTGGCCACCCCTCCCGTTAATAATAAAAACCGCCCTGTCGGATAGGGTCCACAGGGCCCAACGAGGCTCAGGGAGGAGGCCCATGTGAGCTTCCTCCCCTTTAAAATATACATAGGTCCATGAGAGATGGGGTCCCCTGGGCCTAAAAAGGCTCAGGGAGGTGGAGCATGCGGTCCCCCTCCCTTTTTAAAAAACGGAGAGCCCTTGGGGATGGGTCCCCGGGGCTAAAAGAGGCTCGGGGCAGCTTGCCCCCCCCCTCCCTTTAAAAAAATGGATGGCGCCGGGGGATAGGGATCCCGGTGCCTATTAGGGTTAGGGGAGGGGGCCACGCGGCCACCTCCCCTTCTTTATTGTATTTTGCGAAAGGGATGGAGTCCCCGGGGCCTAGTCTGACTCTGGGAGACGGGCTGAATGCCCCAGTCTCCATAGATGTTGGCCCTAGGGGTGCCCGTGGCCCAAGAAGGCTCAGGGAGGGGTGCAGCGCAGCCCCACTCCCCTTTTGTACTGTATTTGGCCGCTGGGGATGGGGTCCCCTGGGGCCTCTTAAGGTTGGGTAGGGAGGCCACACGGGCCCTCCCCTTTTTATGGAAATGGCCCTGGGGACGGACTTCCCATGGCCAATTAGGGGTCCCCTTAATATGTATGTTTTGCCCCTGGGGATAGGGAGCCCCTGGGGGCCTAAAGACCAAATCTACGCTGCACATGCCAAAGGCTGTGCATGGTAAGGGGTTAGCTGTCTGCTGGGGTTTGGCCACAGAGCTTGGCAGCAGGCCAAGCCCTGTGGCCAACACCCCGCTGTGCATGGCCAGAGGCTGTGTGCAGCATGGGGTTGGTTGCTTGCGGGGAGTTCGGAGCAGGGCCTGGCTGCAAGGCCCTACAGCTAACCCCATGCAACGCACGAGCAAAGTCCATTCGCGGGGTGGGGTTAGCTGCCTCTGGGTGGCTGCCTGTGAGCCAGGCCTGGTTGACAATCCCTTGCTGCATACGGCCAAAGGCTGTGCGCAGCATGGGGTCGGCTGCCTGTGGGAGGATGGTTTTATGTACGGTAATAACAAGCATTTGCAATGCAATAGGTCTCGCATTTGTTTGAAATAGAGTGTTTGGCATTGTAAATGGCAATGTTTTTTACCTATGTGTTATGGAGTGTATGTATGTGGTGTGTAGTGGAATTATGTGGGTTCGATTGGATTTGTTATTTGTGGAATTGTGTCGCGTGGAATTGCGTGTTGTGGAGTGGATTTGTGTAGCGGAATTAAGTGGCATGGTGTGGAATTAAGTGGCATGGTGTGGTGTGGAATTATGTTTTGCCTGTGTAGTGCAGTCATGCCAAGCTGATGGACTGTGGGGAAGAGCTTTTAGTCTGCAGCAAGAAGAAAAACGAAAGTACGTAAATGTAACCCAGACTGGGCTGAAATCATGAGCCCATCTTTATCATGAAAATATTTTGTTTCACTGCTCACACAAAATGATGCTTATACTACATACTCTGTTCTAAACATGTATGGCATATTTTAGAACATAACTGGAATGCCCTGAATAATTCAGCCGTATCTTTAATAGACGTGTGTGTCCTAGAAATAGGAGTGTTTTAAGCAGATCATGGCACTGTATATGTTTTACACAATCTTTTTTTTGCTGTGGGGGTAAAAGGACAACATTGAAAGACGTTTCTCTGACTCTGCGCAAGAGAAAGCCAGTAATTGGGGAAGAAGAATCTATCAATAGGACATGCTGAATGTGTGGAGTTTTGTTTATTAGGAAATCAATATATTGTTAAGCGTGGGAGCGCTTTTTTAATGTCCATAACAGTATCAAAGCAGTGATAAAAAGACGCCACGGGAGTGTTGCATAAAGCATAATGAACTATTAACAGTACTTCGTGGTCGCTTGCATGGCAGTGGGGAAGTCTTGTCTCAAAGACCTGCAATATCAGAAGTTACATTAACCCTTCTCAGTGAGGCTGACTGTATGGACGGATGAAAGGCTGAGTATACGTCTCTGCAATGCGGAAATTTGCCGCTTCTTAACTAAGTAGCTCTCTTTTACTTCATAAACCTTGTAACGATGTTATAACGCTTCAGGTTTTTTATGACGCCATATCGACGTTTGTGTGTTTTTCAATACTTTATTACAGCAGGCTAGACTTCTTGTATGTGACATGACATAGGCTCAAACCTGGCCACATGCAATAAAATATTCTAGCCTACCTTACAGTGTGTTCTACAATGTTTTATTGCACGTGACCAGGCTCGCACAGGAATGTTTAAATCTACTTTCACGAAAATAGGCTTTACATTATGTACATACATAACACACGACGTGCATGTGTTAAATTAAGTACTTGAGGGGGGAAATTCTTACACGTGAGATGCCTAAGCTGTGTTTACCCATATGGGCCACTAGGTGGCAGTGAGTCTTCACCAAGTGCTGCTTTGAATCCGTACACTACTAGTGAATGAGAGAAAAAGGCACAGTGCTTCCATCCATTCTTTCGTCCAGCTTTCTCTTTATCGAATAAAAACAACCCAAGTGTTTGTGCTCAATGGAGTCACGAAAGGCATGTGTGGTGGGAAATGGATGAGGAGGCGAGGGATGTAGTTTAACAGGCAGATCTGCCTACTTTAAACAGGGGAACTAGGTTAGATTCTCGGCGTCTGCCCCTGGGATTCTGCGCTAATCACGTAATCTCCCTTTGCCTACAAGCATACAACGAGTGCGTGCTCATGAAAGGGTGCCACGCTGATATAAAGACCTCATACTGCAGTTCTCCCCGGAGACCAGAGCCAGTCCACAGCCAGGGAAGCTGCGAGGAGAAGGGCAGGCACAGACAGCAGTGTCCTCTGCTCTGAGGCAGGCTGCAGCACAACGTTGTAGGAAAGCATGTCGTGCCTGCAGTAGGAGAAACGTGTTAAAGAAAATAGAGCTTGCAGACTAAATAGTGCTTGCAGACTAAATAAGACGTACCCATGTAACAACTGAAGTAAAAGGGCCAGTAGCCATGGGAGGTTACAAATGAAGGCAAGGCCATACTAAGGAGGGCCTAACAAGCCAATTACAAAATCAGAAGCCAGCATTTTTGAAGGACAAAGACACAAGCCAATGAAAAATATGGGCGGAGAGTGGGCGGGGCTTCAAGTCCATACTCTAATACTGCATGCCTCGCAGAGCAGCGCATGCGCGCTGACTCTAGGCTCGACCTAAAAAATGACTTAAAAAAAAAAAACGAATTCACTGAAAAAAACAAAAGTTAAAGTAACAATATAGTTAGGTGTGATAGAAAGATCTGTTGTTGTTTAAGAGAAAAAACTTAGAAACTCACTGAAAATATAACAAAGGTTAAAGTAACGTTATAGTTAGGTAAATATGTCAGTGACAACAATAATGTTTTGAACTAAAAAATAATAATAATACAGAAATGTATCAAGTAAATTTAGTAGAGCTAACTATAACTCAGGTCCCAGCCATATACTGCTTATGACCTTACATATTACAACACTTATGACATGTTCTATGATATCATTTATGACATCACTGATGACTTCTCAAATTACATCATTGATGACATCACTGATTAAATATTTCAATGAGTGTCTTAGTTTGTTTTATGGTTTACATAGTAGTGGGTAACTACCATTTTATTTCTCTACCTAATTTTGTACAGCCTGTGTCCAGCTAATGGGTACAAGTGCTTACAAAACCAATGTGCTCCTAATACATCACAGCTGTGTAAATGTAGTGAACATGTTATAAGTCTTTGTATTGAAGAGTAACTCAGTGTTTAGATAACAGTTGGCAACTTGTGTCCAGTAGGTACCATACAAGTTTTTGGGTTCACCAGAAAAAGTTTCCAATAGGGCAAAGATTCTACATAGTAGATACTAAGCATTGTTTAAGAAGCCTTGAGTTATTAGACAAGAATCACCTGAGCGTGACAATTTCTATATAACATAGAAAACTGGGTGCACCGGGTACTAATCATGTGCTTGATTTGCTTCAAAAAATGAGTTATATGTAACGTTTTCACCACAGTATGAAGGCTGAAGGTAATATGATCTTTAGCACCTTCAGACCTTGGTTATTTTAAGTGAATAGTCTCTTTGCACAACGTTTGCAAAGAGTGTACATTGTTCTTAGTAGATACTTTTTAATAATCTGTGGTGTATTTCTCATGAGAGTTTCACTGCCTGGAAACAGTAGGTTACGGAGTAAACTCTCTTCAAAGAGTAAACACTGTTTACAGTACCCACTTTTCCACTCATATCAACTTCATTTCTCAATGTAGTTTTGGTGACTGTGAGAGGTTTGATACAGATAAAAGCTGTCTGTAGTAGGGCATTCATTTTGGAACAGACGTTGAGTATCTTGAGGAACTTTTTCTGAACAGTTGTATACATATTGAACACTGTGTGCAATGAGGGTTTCCTATATATATATCTGTGGTTGATTAATGAGAACTAAGCTACCAGTGAAGTGTATTGTATAGGGTCAATGTTGCACATAACACATGCTTGCTACACCTAAGGGAGTTGTTTCTGTGATGGCATTAATGATGCAATTCAATTCAAAATAAGTTTATTTGGTTACTAAATAACCATAAAAGCAATAAGCATATAAAAACAGATAAAATATTTCCAATGTATACTAATAGTTATAAATAACTTCATGTGCAATAAAGTAATAAAACCATGCATGTTAATAAGGTGCACAGTGCCTTACGTTTAAAACAAAGACCCATAAAATGAAATGCCATACCCCATCGTTTAGAAACCATCCATACTGCCACGTGAAAGAACAGCCGCACGTATAAAGCAAGTTACAACAGTGCAAGTTTCTTCGTCTAAAAGACATTGAAGGGAGAAATAAGCAGCGGCACAGTGCCTCAAGTTTCTAGATCTTAAAAATGGGACCAAGAAGCTTTTTGTATACAATGCATAAATTTGCACAAAAACAAAAAAGTGAATCATGGATTGGTTAGCGCCGCTATTACATGGGCAAACGATCGCTTCCAAGTTCGGCTGATACCCTAAAGGAAAGTGAAGAAGGTACTTCACTGTGTCAGCCCTGAATCTGAATAGCAGAGAGCACTCCAAGGCCCTGATTGGTCTCCACACGTAACTATCTGAGGTTGTCTTTTGTCAATAGAAGCACATGAAGTGGTGTTGTAAAAAGCTTCAGCAAGACCAACATCAACAAACAAGTTTTTCACATACGACAACCAAGAAATTGACATGCCCTTGTCACTGGCCAGGAAGTCGGTGATAATGGCCCTTGTTAATAAGGCTTCCTCGTTGTGCCAAATAGAAAGCCACAACATAGGGGGTCTGATTCGAATATAACCGCACAGATAGGTAAGACCTAATTCACTTTGGCAGATATAATGCGAGTAAGATGCTGGAACAGCCAAAACTCTCCTAAAAAAATTGATTTTTTCCTCTGAAGTGCCGTGCAGTCAGCAATACCCCAAACACCTGCCCCATAAGAGGCAGTTGGAGAACACTATGCATTATAAATCTGTATAACCGGGGCCAGAGGCTAACTGTTATCCGGGCGCGGGGGACTACCAAGTGAAACTGCTGATCTTGCCAGTTTTGCACTACTTTGTGAGACGTGCGGAACCCAGGAGCCTTTCGCGTGTAAAGTTATACCTCAGTACGGAAACAATTTTGTGCTTTCTAGGGTATTTGAACCAATTTTGATTCTAAAATCCGGGGGTCTTTTTGTGCCATGTCATTATAAAAGATTTAGAAAAATGTGTTAAAAGTCCAAGTTTTGACATAAAATACTCAAAGGTGTGAACTAACATTCTCAAAGCTTTGGGTGTACGGGCCATAAAAACCACATACATTGTCCGCATATAGGAGTCAGAGAACCATTAATCTTCGGAACGTCAGGAGTGCTAGCTGCCAGTTCCCTGCTTAAGTTATTAATATATGGAATAAACAATAATGGAGCAAGTACACACCCTTGCCGAACTCCACGGTGTGTCTCGATTGCGCCCGGAAAGTTCACCATTTTGGCAACACCACACCCTAGCTGAGGTGTTCAAATGAAGCGCAGCCAATATATGGATTAGAGCTCCGTCTAATCCAATTTCACTAAGGTGTTGCCAGAGTCTGTTTCGGTTTACACAATTAAAGGCTATTGATAAATCTATGAATCCTAAATACAAAAGCGACTGTTTGGCTACCGTATACCTGCCAATTACAAAGTTCAAATTAAGGCACTGCTCCACAGTGCCAATACCTGCCCGAAAACCGTATTTATATGGATCCAGGATATTCCTTTCGCATACCCAATCCTGAATCCTGTTGTACAGAACTCGACCAAAAATGTTGTCTGGTATGTCAATCAAGGAAATTGGGCGATAGCAGTGGGGCTTTGTGGGATCTCATTTTTTAAAATGGTGAACTATAATAGAGTATGCCCAAGAACTTGGTACGGTAGAATACGTCATACTAATACAAACGTTGCTCAGCAGGGGAGCCCATAGGTCCAGATTGCACATAATTAAATCAATGGGGACTCCGTCAGGGCCTGGAGATTTACCCCCACACTGTTGAATTGCTACTATGACTTCATCAAAGATTTAACGTTATAAAAGAAATACCAGCATGGTTTGATAAAACTGAAGGATTCACAACCTCATCAGAATATACCTCATCAAAATGCTCCACCCATGCGTCACTCACTCTATGACAGTAAATTGCGGGGGATGTCTGATCGAGGGAACGCATGTTAGACACAGCTTTCCAAAACGCAGAACTATCCTTTGACTGTACTTCATCAGAAAGAGCCTTCCACTGACCAGTGATGACCTTGTTTCTTCTATGAGAGACCACAAGTTTATATGCCTTCCTTGTACGAACCACTTCAGCGTGATCTCTAGGATTTTTAAACAGGGCTCTACGTAATGAACGATTGGCATGTGAACACGTGTGATCAAACCACCTTGGGCACTGTGCCACAGATCTATGAGGCTTACTAAGCGACCTTTTAATCTTTTCGCAGAGACCCACAAAAGCACTGACTATCATCCCCTGTTCCCCGTGTTCTGCTAAACAACCCAACACTAAATCAGTGTTCTCGGAGAGGACCTTTCCTAAAAATAGCGAAGGATCAGACAGTTTCCAGCATACTCTTAAATTATTGGTGGATGGGCGTATTGAGCTGAGACCAGTAGCTGAATTAATCGTCTTATTAGCTAAAATGTCAAGAGCTACTACAACAGGATTATGATCCCCAAATTTGGTGGGTAAGATGGTGCCATACATTAATAGATTTATCATATTGCAGGAGACAAATATGTAATCTATAACCGTAGAGCAATTTCTCCCTCTGAATGTTGGCAACCCTACTTTCTCCTTACCAGCTATCTCTAAAACATTATGCATATCTACGCAGTTAAGTAGTGCCTCCAGCTCTTTAGCACTTGTGTCCCCACCTGCATCACCCTTTATCGACTTACTAACACTTTTCGGAGGGAGTTTAGCGTTAAAGTCTCCCGCTAGGCAAACAAATAGCTGAAGACTCTCATTTACCCTTTTATCTAGTAGAGAAAAGATGATGTCAAATAAAACTGGAAAGTTTCTGTTGGGAGTGTTATGAAAATCATTGTGTTAAAAAAATCACCAGATATAACTCCAGTGCCCCTGTGTACATTACAACTTGGAAGTTATTTACCTGTACATCTAAGGTCTCTGCTCTACCTCCGAGTAGTAAGTTAATCCAAATGGAAACACCCCCGGATGAACGCCCAAACAGAGGGCGCTGTGGATATAGAAAAACACATTTCCATTTTCCATTTTGTCCATTTATAGAGCGCTTGGTTACACCGCCGGTGTGTCCCCGCGCTAATAGCAGATTCTCAGACGACAGAGAAAGGGTAGGAGATACAGTTCGCATGTTTGCCAGTTCTAGATACCTGTTGGAAAAAGCCATGTTTTTAGCCTTTTCCTAAAGGCAGCTTCACATGGTTCAGTTCTCATCTCAACAGGCAACCAATTCCAGTGTTTGGCAGCTAAAAGTCTGAATGATTTTCCACCCATTCTGGCTTTCCTGAATCTAGGCACATTTACTAGCGCCTTTCCCTCTGATCTTAAAGTTCTCCTGGGAAAGTATGCTGTTATCATGGTTTGTAGGTACTTTGGACTTTTATTGGCCAGAATGCGATGACAGAAACACATTGCCTTAAACAATATCCTTTTTTCCACAGGCAGCCAGTGTAGATTGATTAAGGCTTTTGTAGTAGAAGATTTTTTGGGGGAGATTCAGCACTAGGCGGGCAGCTGCATTCTGAATTGATTGTAGCTTTCTTAGTCTTTTTTTAGATACGCCAAGATACAGAACATTTCCGTAATCAATCTGAGCGGTAACCACTGCATGTACTACGGTTTTTCTGGCCTGGATTGGAAGTAGGTCCAAAACCTTCCTAAGGGCTTTCAGTGTTCCAAAACATTTCCCCGTTACTTTTCGAATTTGGCTATCATACGTCAATTTGGAGTCAAGCCATATCCCCAAGTTCTTGACTTCTGTTTTGAGAGTTGGCCCAGCGTCTGAGGCCACCAAGCAGATGTCCATACCGATGGTGCTCCTCCCACTATCATCACCTCTGTTTTACTGCCATTAAGTTTAAGGCAGTGATTTGCCATCCATGCTGTAACCTCTTCCATACAATGGGAAAATTGGTGGGCGGTGATGTCCGGGTTTTGAGACAGTGTGATGATAAACTGAGTATCATCAGCGTATGATACAATGGAAACCCGGTGACCTTCCACTATGCTGGCAAGTGGTCCCATGTATAGGTTAAACAATGTAGGGCTCAATATTGAGCCCTGAGGGACTCCTTGTAGAAGGGGAGATCTTTTAGTATTAAATCTGTTTTTATTGACAGAACACCAAATGGGTAACTAGCTTCAGTCGCCTACATCCCAGCGGGCCAGCGCCAAAAGTTCAGATATGCAGGCCAATCAATGACAGCAATACAACTGTAAGGCAGTAAAGCTTTAAACACAGCAAGCCGCCTACAACCCATCAGGGCCGGCCGCGTCATAAGGCAGGCGGTAGTTAGAGCATCTGTTAGTTAACAGGGCGCTCGCTGGTCAGCAAGTAAGAGGCCCCATAAGCCGGTGGACGGGCCGTGGGGGCTGCTGCACCACCTGGTATTCCAAGATTAAACACTGGCCTAGGCCAAGAAAACCCATAAAAAAAGAAGAAGAAAATCAGAACAAACCCCCCCCCCCCCTCCCCCCTCCCCGTCCCCTCGATGAGCCAAGCAAAAGAAAGAGGTGTGAGAAGGTATGCGCTCCAAGTGATCCTAAGTTCCAGTCCGCCAGGCACCCAGTAGAGGCTATGAGCATGCAGGATCAAGGGAGCACTGAGGTATCCTCCGGAACCAGTTTAAGGATACGGAGGTATTGCGGGCAAGTGAGTTCGCGGAATTCTGTGGAGAGAAGCGTTATGAAAGGAGCCCATGTCTTAGCATAGTCTGCCAACTTCCCGCCGCTGCCATAGAGAGTTTCTCCATTGCCAATAGGTTCCAGAGTTGGTGTATCCAATGGATATGTTCTGGAGCCTTGTCCGATTTCCACCTCGCCACTATAACCCTATGTGCTGCGTTCAACGCTAGCGCCATTTGCCGCCCCCGAAGCGAGCGCAGAGGAAAGGTGAGCGCATTGGGAAGGCCCAGGATAGTGTATGCAGGGAGCCGGGGTATAAAAGTGTTAAAAGCCCTGTCAATGTCATCGAGGATCTGCTCCCAATAGCGAGTTAGCTTGGGGCAATGCCAGAGAAGATGAAGCAAGGTCCCGGGGCTGCCGCAACCCCTCCAACAAAGGCCATCACATTGGGGCTGCCATTTGGAAATCCTAGCAGGAGTATAGTACCAATAAGTCGCCAGTTTATAGGCCGTTTCGGAGTGGCTTGATGAGTATGTGGTGTGATGTGCGCGATAAAAAACATCCTCCCACTCTTTGTCGGATAGGGTGCGCCCTAGTTCCGCGTCCCAACGTCTCTGTCCGGCCGTGCGTGCCCTTGGGAGAGCAGAGGTAAGAAAAGAGTAGATTTCCGAAATAAGGTGCTTATCATCAGATTTGCGAACCACCCATTTTTCGAAGGGTAACATTGGACGGTACGCCCGGGAGCGCGTTACAGACTCAGATAACCAATGTGTCATCTGAGAGTGTAAATAATGGTCCGTCGCCAGTAGCTGGAAGTCCGATTGGAGCTCCCTGAAAGGGATATAACCCCGAAGATCGAAGAGGTGCCCCAGTCGCTTACAACCTCCCTCAACCCAGCGAGCAGCCACTCCCCTGTTCATACCAGGCTGAAAAGCAGGGTTCATGAAAAGCGGTGTCATAGGGGAGGGAAAAGTGGTCAAATGAGCCCTCCGGGCGACTCTGTCCCAAGCGAGCATCGTGGGGCGCGTGACAGGGGAGGAGTAAAGGCCCCAAGCCCTATCCGGTCTCGGTAACCATGCATCACGCCAGATGTGATGTCCCGCCACAGTCTGGTCCATAAATACCCAGTGTTTCTCGGTCATGGGGGGATTCCATTCCACCAAGAACCGGAGGAGGGAGGCGTGGTAGTAGCGAGTGAAATTAGGGAATGCTATTCCTCCGTGTTTTTTAGAGCGCTGAAGCTGTGATTTCGCCAAGCGTGACGCAGTGGGGCCCCGCACGAACCCCTCCACGGCCGCCTGGATCTGCCCCAGGACCCGGGGGGGGGCTCTAGGGGTAAAGTCTGGAATAGGTATAGGGCACGCGGCAGGACGTTCATCTTAACCGCTGACAGTCTACCAAACCATGTCAGGGGCAGGCGCCGCCACCGCTGTAGGTCAGTGCGGATTCGCTTTAGTAAGGCCGAATAGTTCACCTCTGCGGTTTGTGCAAGGCTTCTGTGAAGGACCAACCCCAGATATGGTATGCCGTCCGCCACCCAATCAAAGGCAAAGTCAGCACCCAGCGTCGAACCTGTGACTTCTGCATGTTAATTTTGAAGCCAGAGTATCGGCTAAACACTTGGAGGTCGTCCACTACAGCCGGCAGGGTAGACAGAGGCTGTGCCAGTGAGAAAACGAGGTCATCCGCGTACAGGCTAATAAGATGCCGATCTAAACCGAATGGTATACCGTGCGCGAGGGGGTTGTCTCGGAGTCTCTGAGCCATTGGTTCCATATATAAGGCAAAAAGCAGGGGAGACAGAGGGCAACCCTGCCTTGTTCCCCTCCCCACAGCAAAGTAGTCGGAAAGTACACCGTTGACCCGAACGGCCGCCTGCGGCGCGCTATAAATGCTCGCAACCCAGTGCCGAAACCGTGGGCCCAGACCGAAGCGCTCAAGGGTTGCAAAGAGGTAGGGCCAGTGCACTTGGTCAAAGGCCTTCTCCGCATCAACAGCTAGTAGGAGGGCCTCTTCCCTTGACCGATGCACCTTGTCAATGAGGTGGCAAAGGCGTTTCGTGTTGTCCCCACATTGCCGCCCCGGGATAAACCCAGATTGGTCAGGATCAACGAGTCCCGGCATATGGGGGTTCAGTCTGTGAGCCAGTATGCTAGAGAATAATTTAGCGTCGATATTCAATAGGGATATCGGCCTATAGGAGCCGCACAGGTCCGGGTCCTTGCCCGGCTTAAGGATAACTGCGATGGATGCCTGCAACATGGAGGGGAGAGGGACCCTGTATCTGCAAAGGAGTTAAATAACCGGGTCAGTAAGGGGGCGAGTTCAGCGCAAAAGTTTCGTAAAAAGGGCGCCAAATCCGTCGGGCCCTGGGGCCTTCTGCAACTGTAATCTAGCAATTGCAGAAATTACTTCGGCTACCTGGATGGGCGCCTCTAGGGCCTCCGCGTCTCCTGCCGGCAAGGGCGTCACCCCCGCCTCCCGAAGGTAGCTGGTGGGATCGGCGTGCAAAGAAGGGTCAGCCGCGTAGAGTGAACTATAGAAAGATCAGAAGGTCGAAACTATATAAGCGTCATCAGTGCGGGGTTGGCCTGTCGTATCCCGGATTGCAGACACCGAGTGGGCCTCTTGTTGGCTGCGCAGGCAATGTGCCAGCATACGGCCACCCTTGTTGGAACCTCCAAAATACTTGTGCTTCAGACGAAGCACTGCATGTTCTGCGCGGTCCAGATCCAATCGGCGAAGCTGGAGGCGCGCTGTCTCCAGCTGTCGCCAGATCCGGGGGCGCTCGTGCGCTTGTGTATGGCTTCAAGTTCTCGAACCGCTGCCTCCAGATCAGTCCGTTTCGACCGCCGAATCTTGTTCTCATAGGCCGCCTTAGCGATAAGGCGCCGCGAACGACCAATTTAAGCGCCTCCCAGACCGAAGCGAGTGGTGTGTCGTCTCTAGTGTTTGTGGCTATGTAATCAGTGATGCAGCGCCGTATATCCGCAACATTCCCTGGAGACCTAAGAAGGGAGTCGCGCATGCGCCAGCGCATGGTGGAAGCAACCCGCTCAAAGGGGAAGCGCATAGATAAAGTAATGTGTGCATGGTCCGAGAGACCCCTCGCCTCGATAGTGGAGTCCGCCACCAAGGCCCAAACGGCTGGGGAGACTAAGAAGTGGTCAAGACGCGCATACGTCTTATGCGCAGCCGAAAAATAAGAATAATCCCTTTCAGTCGGGTGCAGCTCTCGCCAGGCATCCCTGATGCCTGCATCGCGCAGCCAGTCCCTGCCCGTGTCCGACAGAGCGCCCGTATGTCCATAACGAGAGCCCGAGCGATCCTGCTCCCCATCCATTACCAGATTGAGATCCCCTCCCACTACCACCACTGGATCAGGAGAATGCAAGACATCCGCACACGCCTCGAGCAGGAATTTCTCTGGGCGTTCATTAGGGGAGTAGATGGAAGCTATAGTGCAGTGTGAGGAACCCAGCTGGAAGCGTAGTGCTAGCAGTCGACCCTTGATCTCCGAAATTGACCCAAGGACTTTACCCGTAAACTTTTTAGCAACTAATATGGCTACCCCTCCCCACTTATTATTGGTGGAGGACCAGTACTGGAGAGGGAATTGTGGGCTGCGTAGTCGGTGGGTATCAGACAGTAGCAAATGTGTTTCCTGAATGAGGCAAATATCCCCTCCTGAGTTTTCTAAAAGGGATAGTACTGCCTTCCGTTTAACCGGATTATTGAGGCCCCTGGCGTTGAGACTGACTATTTTAAGATCCAGGTGGGAAGTGAGAAAACAGGTATAGCCTTAGAGAGGGCCCACAACCCCATATCGAAGAGAGGGGGGCGCAAACATATTAGAAGTGCGCGGGAGAGGGAAGGGAGAAGGGGGCCCATGCGCGCGGGCTACGTATGGCACAGCAACTAAAAGGCTCATCGAGGAGGAAACCCACCCCAACCCAACAGACCCAAAAAAAAACAAAGATGAGGCAAGAACATGACAAAAGTCTGTCAGAATTTAACAGTGGGAACATGACCAAGGTTCAACCCAAGTGAAACAGGAGACCAATGTCTGACTTGTATAGAGAATTGGGGGGGGAGCGTGAGCCGGATGAAGACCTTCCCATTCGCGGTGCCGGCCGGTCCACGGGCCGTCAGTGAAAGTCTCGGGAGTCTGGAAAGGCGGTTCACTCTTGCGCTCCTCCGGCTGCCTGGCGTTGCTGCCGTCCCTGCAACGAAGGTGGAATGGTCTCACGGAGTATTCGGGCGTTCCTGGGTCTGAGACAGGGTCGTGAGCACCGCCTCGCGCTCTTTAGCCATCTCCTCCGGGGCTGGTTTCTTGGAGGCCGACGATTTGCCCACGGTCTGCCACCGAGGAGGCGATCGCTTGACAGGGGCCGAGGGGCCTCCCCGAGAATTCAGTCTCCTCCGCCTCCAGACCCAGCAGGCTTAAGGTGTCCTCGAGGGAGCGCATCTGTCTCAGCTTCCCCTGGTACTTGAAGATAATACGGAAGGGATGGCCCCATGAGTATGGGATCCCCTTGTCTCGGAGGTGCGATGTGACTGCTCTGAATTCTCTCCTTTTGGCTAGGGTAGACGCCGCTAAGTCTTGAAAGAGGACTGGTGTGTGTCCACGGAAGAGGAGCGGCTGGGCCGACCTGGCCTTGCGCAAGATCAGTTCTTTGAGTTGGAAGTCATGTACGCAGACCAAAACATCGGGCGGGGGGGCCTTCCCTCCTCTGGGCAGGCCGACCCGATGGACGCGATCCAGTTGGATTTCCTGTGGACTATCCTCCCCCATGGTGTGCCGGAAGAGGGACAAGACATACTCCCGGAGGTCGTCCCCTTCAGCCTTCCAAGGGACTGCACGGATGCGGATGTTATTCCTCCGGGAGCGGTTCTCCAGATCCTCCGCATGAGCCTGGAGGTCGAGATTCTGGTCCCTCAAGCGGAGGACCTCCTGCTGCAGCTGGTGTAAGTCGTCCTCCCTTGCCAATTCGTGCTCCTCTATGACTGCCACCCTTTTGCCCACCTCATCAACATCTCGCCGCACCTCCCTAAGATCCGATGCAAGCTGGCCCTTCAGCTCAAGGATGTCTTCTTTAATGGCCGTGAACAATTCCAGCATGAAGGCCTTCGTCGCTGGTCCATCCGCTCCATCGACCGAGACGGTGTGCCCCTGGTCCCTAGATGCCCCCTGGGACGTCTCTGTGTCCCCAGTCGGCGCACGCAGAAGTTCTTTAAGGGACTTTTCCCTTCTTGCGCGGGCAGAAGTCATTCCGGCACCCGAGTGGGCAGAGGGAAAGTGAAAAGTTAGTACCAGCTCCAAAGTGTCCCCACAATCACCACCTCCACCCGGTGCGTCCTTGGTGAGCAGGCTTCGGTGCGGGGCAAGGTGACGCTGAGCGTGCGGGGGTTGGCAGACCGCGCCGCCCCCCCAGTGGAGCGAATTGCACCCTCAATAAGCATCCAGCGTGGGAGCCCTCTAGTCCGGGGGGTCAAGGTGCCCAGGCAGACGCGAGGCTAGGGGGGTAGAGGGCGGGCAGCAGCGGTCAGCGGAGCCCCCTATGGTACCCCTCCGGTGACTGGTGTCTGGGTGTAGCGCCCCTGAAGGAGCAGGGCGAGGCGCACAGCCCCCGGGCTGCTCCGCCAAAGCGCTGGGGCGAAGGAAGTGCGCCGGCCCGCTCAGGATCCGCTCCGCAGCTCCACCCGGCCCCGAGGCCCACAACGCGGATGCTGTGGCAATGCGGCTTGGGCCCTGTTGCGTTGCGGTGTGCCACTCACCGGGAGGTCTCAAGCCGCCGCTCCTCTCGCCGAACGCTCACAGCTGCTGGTGAGCCAGGCTGCGTCCTCGATCGCCAACAACCACCTCGGTGTGTAGGGCGGGCTGCAGACTGCACCCCCCGGGCCTCTCCGCTCGATGCAGGGTCGATGCCAAAATGGCGGATGCAAGGCTTTATCCCACCAGGCCGCAGCGTTGCCCGTTCCCGGTGCGCGAGACACCGCCTCCAGGCTCCCGCTGCTTCAGTGCCGGCCAGCGGGCGCTCGGTCTCCGAGCGTTGAGCAGGGATCGTCGGGCCGGGCCCCACCACTGTTCAATCGGAGAGCCGCAAAATGGCGGGCGCAGTCCGAGCCGATACTTAGGTCGGATCCTCGGCCCCTCCAATCCAGACACCGCCTCATACAGGGCCCCCCGTCGGGGTCTCAGGCATTAGCAAGCAAGCTGCGGGTGGTCCGCCTCAGTCCGGGGCCGCCCCGTAGACCTGTAAGCGTGGGTCCCGCCGATGCGGACCTTGCGGCCCCGACCCCTTACACCGCAGTCCCAGCACGCTCTTCAGCTGGTGCCCGACAGGGCTTGCAGTCGGCTCGCTGTTGCGTTCTCCCTCTCGCCAGAGCCTCCGGAGATCGGCACCTTTGAAATGCGGGTAGTTGCTGGTCAAGGGACAGGGCAATTACAAGGCTAATTCTGCGGCGAGCCGGAGGAGCAGAGATTCGCGTCCTACCGTGCCGCCATCTTGGCCACGCCCCCCGGGGGAGATCTTTTAGATGAGAATATATCTTG
The DNA here is from genome assembly GCA_963921515.1 of Calotriton arnoldi. Taxonomy (NCBI): domain Eukaryota; kingdom Metazoa; phylum Chordata; class Amphibia; order Caudata; family Salamandridae; genus Calotriton; species Calotriton arnoldi. The sequence goes on along the minus strand of CAWUFW010001678.1, from coordinate 1,359,620 downwards.
TATCACCTGAAAGTCCCTTGATGTCAGGAAAGAACTCATCCATCTTAGGGCCAAGCCCTTGACTCCACATGACTCCAATCTCTGTAGAAGGAGCCCATGTGAGACGGTGTCAAATGCTGCACTGAGATCCAACAGGATCATTGCAGCAGTTTGACCTTCGTCCGCTCGTTGTCTTAGGGTTTCAGTAGCCAAGAGCAGCGCAGTTTCAGTGGAGTGTGCAGCTCGGAAGCCTGATTGAGATTCGTGCAGTAGGGCATTCCTATTGCTATGGTTAGTGAGCTGTAGATTGACTACTTTTTCTGCAATTTTTGCAAAATAAGGTAGGAGCGAAATGGGCCGTAGATTCTCTAGTAACTCATGGTCTATTTGTGGGTTTTTTCTTAATGGACGGACCATGGCCTGTTTCCAGTCGTAAGGGACTGTTCCCGATTGAAAGGAGCGGGAGATTAGTTCTGATATGAATGGCATAATACAGTTCTCACCTTGTATCAGGATCTCAGGGCGTGCTGGGTCCTGCGGGGAGCCTGATTTGATTCCGTTAGCTAGCTTCCTCATCTCATCTGGCTCTAGCACTTTAAACTCGTCTAAGTTTACTCCTTTGACTGCTATATCTGTAGTGCTTTTGGTGCATATGCCCTGACGTGCCTCCAGAGGAAAGGCATCATAAATCTTTGTCACTTTTTCTGCAAAAAAAATGGCGATTCTGTTACAGGATTCCTCTGATGTATGTGTGGGTTCTGTTAATCTATCATCTGATTGTAGGGGTTTTAGTAAGGTAAACATTTCTTTTGATGAGTTTTTAGCCATTTCAATTTTCCTGGTATAAAAGTCGCAGCGACTTTCCTTTATCAGTTTGTAATACATTTTTTGTTCTTGCTTGTACTCCTCCTTAATTTTAACACAATAGTTTTTACGCCATCTGCGTTCCAACTGTTTGCATTTTTGTTTGGCCTTTAATAAGGTTTCATTGAACCAAGGTGCAGATGCTTTGGCTCTTCTGGCATTTTTAGTGGTCCATGGTGCTACATCATTGAGTGCCTCCGTTATCCAGGTTTCTACTTGTCTGTTGGCCATATTAATGTTCTTATCCAATATAGGCTCATTTTTTTGTAGAGCCAGTGTAAACGTGTTTGAATTAAAATTATCCCACTTCCTGTGGGTCACTGTCTTTTTGGGTTTACTGACTGTTAAAACCCGACGTGGAATGTGGAAGGGGATGATATGGTGATCGGACCATGGAACTGGCCATGATCCTTCTAATTCAATATTGGTTATATTTGTAAAAATTGGATCCAGGATATGACCTGCTTGGTGTGTGGGAGCATTAACTTTTTGGACTAAGTTGAACATCATGAGGTCCTTACAAACAGTTTGTACCTCTGATTTCTCAACTTCATCAAAGTGTATGTTGAGATCCCCTAGAACGAGGAATCTATTGTGGCGGATTGCTGTATGTATCACTTTTTCTCCTAGGCTAGTGATGAATTGAGCTTCAGGGCCAGGGGGGCGATAAATCAAGAAGCCTGCTATGGTGTCATTATCAGCGACAGTAAGTGTGAAAAAAGACCCTTCACATTTATCTATGTCGGCTTCCTCCATGCGGCATTTCATAGATAATTTGTAAATTATTGCAATCCCACCCCCTCTTTGTCCCACCCGATCCTGTTTTGTGATCCCATAACCTTCCGGTAGAGCATCTAGGATATCTGGGGTGGAACTATCGCTGAACCACGTTTCTGTAAGAAACATGGTATCAGGTTTTTGTCCCTTGAGTATGTCATGGATTTCATATTTATGTTTGGTTAGGGACCGACAATTCAGCAGGAGGAAGGACAAGTTTCCCCCCTGTTGTGTGTCCGTTATCGAGGGTGAGAAGTCCTTGCTGCAGTGTCTACAAATTAGAGTCTCCTGGTCTCCAAGAATGCATTGCTTACATGTATTCTTAATCGGTGGCATCCAGCTCCGTAGTTCATTTGCAGTGTATTGGATCCTACGGTGGGTGGTTGGAACGGCAGGGGTTCTGGCCCCTGGTCCCGGCGCGGACGGGCGCAGACGGGCATGCCGGGACGATGAGAAAACCCTTATCTTTTGATCGAAGGGTACGCGAAGGTGTGTATCTAACCAATTTATCCGCTAGATATCTCGGTCCCATTTTGTTAAGGCCTTTGAATACCAAACAGCCAATTTTAAATTCAATTCTTTTGCGTATGGGCAACCAGTGTAATTTACGTAGCAGGGGGCCTGAGGGAGTTCGGGAGGGTGCACTGGTTACCAGGCGGGCCGCCGTGTTCTGGACCACTTGTAAACTGCTCAAGGAGGTTGTCTTAGCAGAGATCAGCAGGGCATTGCTGTAATCTAGTCGACTGAGGACCATAGCATGTACCAAGGTTTTTCGTGTGGAAGAAGGGAGAAGATGAAAAACTTTGCGGAGCAGGCTGAGAGCATGGAAACATGTACGTTTAGTTGCAGCTAGATGTTCATCCAGATTAAGTTTGCTATCAATTAGCACACCCAGGTTCTTAACCACTAGTTTTGGGGATGGTGCAGGACCCAGTTCCTCTGGCCACCAACAAGGTGACCAGCTGGTCACTGCATCTTTAAACAACATTATTTCTGTTTTATCTGCGTTTAATTGCAGAAAGTTGTTGCTCATCCACATTGTGATAGTTTTCATGCCTTTTGCAAAAATGCTCTTGATATTAGGGGTGTTTTTATCGAAAGAGAGAAGGAGCTGCGTGTCGTCCGCGTAAGAAATGGGAGTAAACCCGATGTTTCTTAAGAGTGCTGCGAGTGGGGCGACATATATATTAAATAATGAAGGGCTGAGGCAGGAGCCCTGAGGCACGCCATAGATACCATTGTGGTCTGAGATTTAAAGGGACCAAGGTTAACTGTTTGTGTTCTCCCCTTTAAAAGTCCGTCAGCCAGTTTAGTGCATTGTCCTGAATGCCTATGGCCCGTAATCTCTCCAGCAAGATGTGATGTGAGATGGTGTTGAATGCTGCGGAGAGGTCGAGCAGTATAAGAATTACTGCTCGACCAGCATCCGCATGCATTCGGATGTCATCCATGACATTAACCAGGGCTGATTCCGTACTGTACTTGGGGCGAAATCCTGATTGTGAATGGTCAAGACAGTCTGATAATTCAATGAAGGTGGAAAGGTGAGTGTTAATATGTTTTTCCAGTATTTTGCTATGCAGGGGGAGAAGTGAGATGGGACGATAGTTGGAGATTACGTCAGGGGGCAATTTGGTGTTTTTTCGAATAGGCATTATCTAGGCAGCTTTCCACTCAGAAGGAAGCTTGCCTTCTTTAATTGAACTATTTAGAATGGAGCACAGAGGTGCAGCCAGCTCCGCTGCTAGACCTCTGGAGATTTTAGCTGGAATTAAATCTTTAGGGGTTCCAGATTTGGAAGATTGTAATAGATTTTCTGTGTCTTTAATGGTGAGCAGAGGGAATTCTTTCAGGGTGAGAGAGTTATGCGAGTCTAGGGAGAGTACTGCAGTTGGATTTTGACTTGTGCTAGTGACGGTAGAAGTAATTTTATTGTAAATGTTGTCAATCTTTTGTGAGAGGAAATCGGCAATATTATCGCAGAGTGACTGGGTTGGTGCATCTTCCGGATTACAAGCTTTGGGATTAATGAGGGTGTTGAGTACTTGAAAAAGAACTTTAGGGGTGTTATCTGTTTGTGCTAGCTGGTCGGCTATGTGTTTTTTTCGAGCGACTTTAATGTTTTTCTGGTAGGAGTCTATGGCAATTTTGTATTTTTCTTTGTCAGAAGGTGCCTGGGTTCGGCGCCATTGACGCTCTAGCTTTTTGCACTGACTTTTTTCGGACCGAAGGTCTGTTGAATACCATGGGGTCTGAGGACGCTTGGGGGCCGCAAATGATCTTTTCAGGGGGATTAATTCGTCTAAAGTGACTAGTACTGCGTCCTGAAAATCAGTTAGTCGTTTCTCTACCGTGTCTGATGATGAAAGGTGGGGAGGGATAAAAGTATCCCTAAAGAGTGTAGGTGTCAATTTGTGCCATTGTCTATGGGCTCGCGTGATAGATTTTTCCACGCATTTATGCGCGGCGGGGCCCACTAGATCAAATGCAATTGTAGAGTGGTCCGACCAGATCAAAGGGGTGGTAAATTTGTACAGTGTGTGAGGGGAGTTGGAAAGAACTAGGTCTAGGGTGTGACCCGCAATATGCGTCGGCGCCTCGTTGATTTTTATGAGTCCTAGTGTCGCTAGCTCGGTCAGGAGAGCAGAGGCCTTAGGCTCTTCTGGGTTCTCACTATGGACAATCAAAGTCACCTAGTAGAAGAAATTTATTAGAAGATATTACATGTGAGGCAATCAAGTCTAGCCAGTGTCAAGTATCTTTTGCTATTTGGCAGGCTCCACAAGGGATGTGAATAATAGTCACATGCAGCATATGAGAGAGCAGTTGAGGAGGTTTATAAAAAAAAACCTAGTCGGAGGGTGTCGATAGGTGACTTAGCTAGTGTTCTTAAAAAATGATGGTGCAACAAGTTCCCCACTATATAGGGCTGTCGAAAAATGACTACTTTGCAGTCTCTAGGTATGTCTTTTGGGACAGTCCCAACCCCGCTTATCCGTCGGACCAAGCCAGTGTATTATCTTGTTGTGTGCTTTTTCCTATGACTGACCATTTTTCAATGGAGGCACACCGGCCATGACGATAACATATGGGAAGGCCCCTAGAGGAAGATGTAAGATGGTAGTAGAGGGTTTAACTTCCTACACTCATGGATTCAGGTTAATACGTGGTGCTCTTATGGGTTGACTAGTGTGGCATCTGAGACTTGCTAGTCTCTGATGTCATGGTGCTATGGTTACCCATGGTTCCATGACCATGGCTGTGTTCTGTACTTAGTTTCCTAGGTGTTGGAATGTCTTGGTTCAAATGCCTGTAAGCTGTTACCCAGACTGGCTGTGGTTTGGATGGGTCCTTCATTTCCTTGGAATAAACTTGAACCTCTTCACTACACTTGGTGTCCAGTGTCATCTTCAGCTGAAAGGGAATCTTACACTGGCGTAGTCGGCAGCTGGAGTGAAGAAGGACTCAACAGCCTCAACTTTTCCATCAACTTTAAATCTGCTTATACCACCCTCAAGGTACTGTTCTGTAAACTATTTCTCTTTGGGGACTGGGAGCTATCGCCGCGTTTATCACTTTTATTCCCCTGTGATTCAGAATCGACGCGGGCTCGTCCCTGTTCTCACCTTGCTTCTCCACTTTATCTTTCGCTTGCATTGCGCGGTGTGTTTCACGCACATTTTTCATTTGAGGAGTGCAAGGATTGAGGGTTTATAAAGAACTGTGTGTGATTTCCACGGAATACGTTTTCCGAAAAAACTGTGTGTGATTTCCACGGAATACGTTTTCGCCTTAAACGTAAAAAAGTTTTTGTCTGACCCCATCTAATTTGGACATACTCTTTACTGTGACTGTTCTGGCTACTGCGGTGCTATCGTTTCTGTGGTGCGTGCATTTCGAAGTTTCACCCATTTCACAGTCACAGAAGTTGTTGAGGTTCAAAGGTAAAGGGGTGTGGAGACGACGCTAGTCACAGAAGTTGTTGAGGTTCAAAAGCTAATCAACTGCTTTTCTTACCTCGAGCTCACGAGCCTTGTGGAACCTTCCTTTCTTCCCTTGTGTTCATCCTACAGAGTTCTTTCACTGGATCTTCACTACGCTGTCTCACCCTTGCCAGCCCGCTACGTTCCACGTTTGATCTTGACCTTTGGCCGCACGCTTTTCACGTAACGTGCCGCCATCTTGTTTCTCCTTCCTACTAGTGCACAGCTGTGAATCGCACATTCTCCTTTCGATTTTTCTTCCTGCGCAACATCGCTGTGTGCTACCTCTGTGACACACACACATTGGCTGCTTGCAGTAACTTTCACTATTCTTCGTGGATATCATCGCTGCGTGCCATTTCTGTGACACGCACACATTGGCTGCCAGCTCCAAGTTTGACTCGCCAAGTTTCACTCGTGTGCCACATCTGTGACACACTCACATTCCTGCATTTTATTTTTGCTTGTCATTTTTGTGACAGGCACACTTTTGCTGCATGTGAGGTTTGTCTGAGACATACGCTCATGCTTGAACTCATTGACTGTGTATCATCTCTATTATATGTGCATTTGCTGGTGTTTGTAACTTTGAGCTTTTAACATTTATTTAATTCATTGCACTTTGTTTAACGTTCATTTATTTGGAGTCTATCTAAGATTACTCTCATTTCAAGCAGTCATGCAAAATGTGACAGCTCCTCCATTTTTTTTTATGTCACCCGGTGAACCTGATATTAAATGGAAAAAGTGGAAAAGGGTGTTTGAGCGCTATGCTAAGGTTTGTGGCGTAAGCCTTAGTGCTGAGCGCAGATCATCTCTCCTTCTGCATTGCCTTGGCTCGGAAGGGCAAGATGTTTTCGATCACTTGCCTGACCTTAGTGATGCAGAAAGTAGAGACAATGAATTTGAGATCTGCATAAGAAAGCTTGACAAGCATTATTTGCCAAAAGTAAGCACCATACTAGAAAGGTACCAATTTGTCAAGAGGCTACAAAATGATGGTGAATCTGTCGAGGTGTATGTCACTCAACTTAGGAAACTAGCCTCTTCATGTAAATTTGGTGAGTTGCTGGATGAGAGAATCAGGGACCAATTCATGTTGGGGTGCAGTATTGAAAAGCTTTGTGAGGAACTATGGCTGAGGGACAAACCTTCTTTAGATGAAGTGTTACAAGTGGCGAAAAGGATCGAACATTCTTTAAAGTGCGTTGATACACTAAAGAAAGACAAGCAGGTTACTGTTCAAGTTGTCAAGGAAGAAGCCAGGTTTGTAACAAAAGGTGACAATACGGTTAAGTTTAAAAATAAGCTGTTTGTTCCTAAGTGTTTCAGGTGTGACAAAGTTGGACATTTTGCCAATGATAAAAAATGTCCTGCTCTGAATGCGGTCTGTTCCAAATGCAAGAAAAGGGGTCATCTTTCTGTTGTTTGAAAGAGCAAAGTGTCTACATCGAGAGTTAAGTGTATTGAAACTGATGTCCTTGAGGAAGACTTTGTATGCGGGCAAATTGTTGTCCAAGTTGATTCTGGTTTGGAACAAAAATCTTGTCCTGTTGACACAATTCAGGTGGAAGGTGAATCTACCAAGGTGCTTTTTGATTCGGGGGCCAAAATCAATATAGTCTCAAAAACCTTCTTTCAAACTAAACTTGCTTGCAAGGTTTCCCTTCTACGGCCAGACATACGCCCTTTGACCTATGGTGGTGAGCCCATAACACTTTGTGGTTACTTCTTGGGTCTCATCGAGTACGGGGGGGCGATATGTTTCCGGGAAAGTTTACGTTTCTCAAAAAGGTGACAGCATCATTAGCTGGTTCCACCAAGGTGACTTAGGTGTCATGCTTGACCCTAGTAGTTCCTCTCCCATCACCCTAAAACAGGATGTTCAAGCTATTCATGTAAATTCTGACGTCACTGTTGAAACACGCATTAGACGGAAATTTCCCAATGTTTTTAGAGAAGGACTTGGTTGTCTTAAAAATTTCAGATTGGACATTCCTTTGCGCCCCAATTCACAACCTTCTAGCTGTAAAGTTAGGAGCGTCCCATTAGCTGTGAGGGAAGAGATGAAAAAAGAATTAGAGAAACTCAAGGAAGGGGGAATAATTGAGGAAGTTACTGGTACTGATTGGCTTGCCCCGGTTGTAGCCGCACGCAAGGCCAACGGCTCACTCCGCTTGTGTGTGGATTTGAGGCAACTTAACAAATGTGTGGTGGTGGATCGCTATCCACTGCCTAATATTTCAGAATTACTAGCGTTGTTGGGAGGTGCCAAAGTCTTCAGTACCATCGACTTGGCATCCGCCTATCACCAGATTGAGTTAGCAGAGACTTCAAGGGATCTTACCTCCTTCATTACACCGTTTGGGACGTTTAGATTTGTTCGGATGCCGTTTGGCCTGGTGTCGGCGGCGGCCGTTTTTCAGCGTGCAATGGAGAGAGTTCTCAAAGATTGCAATGGTGTCTGCGTCTACCAGGACAACATTCTTGTGTTCGGAAAAGATCATCAGGAACATGAGAATCGCCTTGATGTTGTCTTGGGTAGGCTTGAAGCAGCTAATCTCACCATAAAGTTGGAGAAGTGTCATTTTGCGACTTCTTCCATTCACTACTTGGGGCACACAATCTCAGGAGAAGGTATTGCACCTAAATCCGATCTGGCAGACACTATCTCTCACATGCCAGCTCCGTCTTGTAGAGAAGAACTTATGAAGTTTTTCGCCATGATCGAATATTATAATAAGTTTGTTGAGGGCTTTGCAGAGCATTGCACCAGTATGAGGGGGCTTTTAAAGAAAGGTATTGAGTTTAAGTGGAGTGAAGATTGTAATCGCGAATTTGTTTCTCTTAAGAGGAGACTCAGTGAAGCCCCTAATCTTAGGAGTTTTAATCCCTCCAAGAGCTCCATTGTTACCACGGATGCCAGCCTTAAGGGCTTGGGTGCTGTACTGCAGCAAGAAGGTGAGAAGGGCATGGAAACTATCACGTTCAACTCGCGAGGGCTTAAGGACCCTGAGTCGCGTTACTCCGTGATTGAGCGCGAAGCTCTCGCGGTGTTTTGGGCCATCAGAAAGCTGAAGAAGTTTCTTTGGGGAACAAAATTCTTAGTTAAGACTGATCACAAACCCCTGTGTGAAATTTTCTCTAAAAAAGGAATAGACCAGGTCTCTAGTAGGATAAGCAAATGGGTCATAGCCCTCCAGAAATATGACTTTGAGATCAGGTACATCCCTGGTGTGGAGAACAGTGTTGCTGATACGCTTTCAAGATTGGTGGTTGATAGACCTCTTGATGATAGCATTGATGAAGATTGGACTGAAAATGATGTTCATGTGTGTGTGGTGGGTGAGGGGATCATTGATGAATGTCAGTGGCGCCTCAAGTTATCCTCGGATCCTGCTTTGTCTGAAGTAATGGTTCTCATCCGCAATGGCTGGCACACGAAAAAACAGGCTTTTGAGGAGGCTGCCAAGTTCTGGGGGGTCAAAGATGAATTGGCAGTGTGTGATGAGTTGCTTGTACGTGGCACACGGTTAATTCCTCCGCTTGAGCTTCGCAAGGAGTTGGGGGATTTGGCTCATGAGTCTCATTCTGGTATGTCTAGGACCAAGGAGAGGCTCCGGTCATCTTAATGGTGGCCTGGAATGGACCTACAGGTTGAAAGGATCATAAGGGACTGCATTGTGTGTGCTACGAGTGAAAAGTCCAAGCTTCTGAGAGTACAACCGATGGTTATCAGGGAGCTTCCTCGAGGGCCTTGGAAAGAAGTGGCTTTAGACATTCTGGGTCCTGTTCATTCCAATGGTCAGCAAGTTTTCATTTTGGTTCTACTAGATTTATTTTCCAGGTGGCCCGAAATCCACTTTACCTCCAGCATAGAGACTGTTCAAGTAATTTAATTTTTATAGACCCTCATAGCCAAAGAAGGTTACCCTGAATCCATTCTCACGGACAATGGGGTGCAGTTGGTCTCGAGGGAGATGGAAACCTTTTTGGAAAACCGGGGCATTAAACATAAAAAATGCTCTCTTTACCACCCAGAAACCAATGGCATGGTGGAAAGGTTCAATAGGGTGTTGAAGGAAACCATATCCTGGGCCAAAAACTCTGGGCTTAGCTGGAAGGAAGAAGTTTTAAGTAAAGTTGAGAATTATAGAGTAACGCCCCACAGTTCTACCGGTCAGTCTCCCTTTGTTCTCTTCAGAGGAAGGGCTCCATGCACCCTTGTTGAACCCTCATGGGTAAGGCGTCTTGAGGAGTCTGTCTCTCCTCTAAAGACTACAATTAACTGGCGGAAGAAGGAAGAGGCCAAATGTTTAGCCAGGAAATTGAATTTTGATTCCAGGAAATCTACCAAAGATACTGTGGTTAAGGTGGGTGATTTGGTGGTTATCAAACTTCCAGGTTCTAAAGTTAAATTCTCAAAGCCTATTCATGTTGTTAAGGTGTTCAAAAATGCTGTAAGGACTCAGGACCACCGAATTTGGAATCTAAATAGAATTTCTGTGTGTTCTGGTCCCATTTCGTGTGAATAGTCTACCTCTGGAGAGTATTCTACTACTGACTCTTTTGCTTCTCCAAGTGTGTCTTCTAGAGTTGTTAAGAAGCCACGCTATTTAAAGGACTATGTTTCGTGATCATTATATTGCTTTTTTTTTCTCCCTCTTCTGTTTCTTTTTTGTTACCTCTATACATCCTTCTTCTCTGTGTTAACAGGGGAAGGTGTGTGGCATCTGAGACTTGCTAGTCTCTGATGTCATGGTGCTATGGTTACCCATGGTTCCATGACCATAGCTGTGTTCTGTACTTAGTTTCCTAGGTGTTGGAATGTCTTGGTTCAAATGCCTGTAAGCTGTTACCCAGACTGGCTGTGGTTTGGATGGGTCCTTCATTTCCTTGGAATAAACTTGAACCTCTTCACTACACTTGGTGTCCAGTGTCATCTTCAGCTGAAAGGGAATCTTACAACTAGATGTTGAATCGCAGTTTATGCTACTGGGGTCAACCCCCTCCTCCCCCAAGGTAGCCATGCTGGCCACGGTCCCCTTTGAAGCATTACGTGACTGCAACAATGAGTCTGTCCTTACAGATGTTGTGGTCAAGGTGGATTTACTAGGTCCCTTGCCCAAAGTATTACTTAAAGTGACCACGGGTGGAGGAGGATTAGGTATAGGGCAGGCTGCGGGGGGGGGAGAATCGATTGGAGGCTTCAACAACAATTCAAGGCCCTTTTCTATACCTGATAAATGCTCTTTTATGGGAGTTAGGAGCTTTTCCAATGATTCAACAAGAAGGTACGACAATCTGTCATAAGTAGAATCGGTCCACTGTGACGGATCCACCCTCTTGCTGCTTGTGCTTTCCATTGAGTGTGCCGTAGAGCGAGTTTTACAACTGGGCATTCTCTTTCTCTTTATGACTGATTCAGGGGTCGGTGAAGGGCTACTAACATCCACAGTAGTAATGGCTCCTACAAGGCTGAAGGAGGCCACAAAAGTCTTAGATGGTCCAGAATTAGACAATATTTTCCCTTGCACCCCACCCTCCCCCGTCCCGAGGACATCCTACAATCAGCTTCGGGGTCGGGCGCAGTGAACATTGTCTCCCCTGTGCAGCTTCATTGGCCAAGAGAGAGCCTGCACTCAGTGAGTGTGATTTCTGTGCTTACCACCCCTATAGCTTTCTCGAACATAGTGTCAATAGTTGTGGCTTTGTGGGGTGCCACAGCAATGCCCATGCCTTTCCTCTTCCACATTGTGCTGAGCAGCACCAGTCACAGTATAGAAAATAACAGAAAAATCTGCCCTGACATGCTTACGGTACTCACGTCAGAGGGGTTGCCCAGCCCAGCCTCTTCTAGCCGCTGACTGGCGCAGACGGGCGCGTCAAGCGCTGCGGGACGCCTCAAAAAGTAATTTATGGCGCTCCGGCACCCGAATCCATCACCGCTGCCTCAGGGAATGCTGGGGGGTGTAGTCTCTCTCCCTCCAGCAACCGTGACATCAACCAGGCAGAGCAACGAGGGTCCCGCGCTGCGGGATGCCTCAAAGTAATTTATGGCGCTCCAGCACCCAAATCCACCACCGCTGCCTCAGGGAATGCTGAGGGGTGTAGTCTCTCAACCCCCAGCAACAGCAACCAGGCAGAGCAACGAGGGTCCCGTGTTGTGGGACGCCTCAAAGTAATTTATGGCCCTGCAGCACCCGAATCCACCAGGGATTGCTGTGGGGTGTAGTCTCTCTCCCCCCAGAAACAGCAACAGCAACCAGGCAGAGCAACGAGGGAACCGCCCTGCGGGACGCCTCAAAGTAATTTATGGCGCTCCGGTGACCGAATCCACCACTGCGGCCTCAGGGAATGCTGTGGGGTGTAGTCTCTCTCCCCCCAGCAACAGCAACCAGGCAGACGAGGCTCCCCATTAATGATGCTTTATATTATTCTGAGCTATTTTGTACTTACTTTCAGGCTTTTAATGCCATACTAGTTTATAGGGTAATGTGCACAAAATAAGCTTGCTCATTTCTGACCTCTATTCTGCCTCTTTCTGCTCGTTTCTCTCCTATATTTTGCCTCTTTCCACTCGTTGTCGACCTTTATTTTGCCTCTTTCTGCTCGTTGCCGATCTTTATTTTGCCTTTCTGCTCGTTTCTCACCTTTATTTTTGCCGCTTTCTGCTCGTTGCTGACCTTTATTCTGCCTCTTTCTGCTCGTTTCTCACCTTCATCTTGCCCCTTTCAGCTCGTTTCTGACCTTAATTGGGCCTCTTTCTGCTCCCTTCTGACCTTCCCCTTGGACCACTGGGGGAGCCTCAAGGCCACGGCGGTCCAAGCCGGCTTCCCGCCTCCTGCGGGATACGGCATTGCTGCTGCATGCAGGGAGCTGCTGGAAATCCAGCTCTCTGCGTGCAGGAGCAATACTTCCATCTCTTTCCCTGCCCACATGTCGGGCAGGGGGGGGGAGGGGTTTGCCAATGGAGAAAGGTCCATGCGGCCCTCTTCTAATATTTTAAATTAAGGCCCGGGCAGTCCCCAGGGTCATTATTGGCTCCAGGAGGGGGCTGCGCGGCCCCCCTCCTTCTCTTTTTACAGGCTATCCCCAGGGAAGTGGTGGTCCCTAGGGTCGTATATGGCCCGGGAGAGGGACCGCACAGTCCCCCTCCCACATGTATTTTACTTGCTGCCCCAGAGAGGTGGTGGTCCCTGGGGCGCAGGGGCCCACGTGGCCTGCCTAATTATTCATATTAAGCTACGGGGAGATGGTGGTCCCCAAGGCTCTAAAGAGCCCATGGAGGGGGGTTCATGCGGCCCCCCTTCCAATATTTTAAATTAAGGCCAGAGCGGACCCCAGGGTCATTATTGGGTCCCCTTCATTTTTCACGGGCCAGCCCCAAGGAGGTGGTGGTCACCGGGGTTGTAAATGGCCTGGGAAGGGGGCCGCACAGCCCCCCTCCCACATTTTACTTGCTGCCTCGGGGAGGTGATGGTCCCCGGGGCGTGGGCCCACGTGGCCCGCCTAATTATTCATATTAAGTTCCAGGGAGGTGGTTGTCCTCAGAGCTCTAAAAAGCCCATTGAGGGGGGTTCGTGCGGCCCCCCCTCCAATATTTTAAATTAAGGCCCGGGGAGGTGGTGGTCCACGGGGCTCAAGAGAGCGCATGAAGGGGGGTCCGTGCGGCCCCCCTCGAATATGTAAGGCAAGCCCCGGGAAGGTGGTGGTCTCCAGGGCTCTAAGTGCCTTAAAGGGGGGGGGCGTGCGCACCTTCTTTTTCTTTTTTAAATAAATGGCCCCAGGACCTGGCCCACCCTGGGGCTTCATTAAAAACAAGCACGGGAGCCTGCGCTTTTTTTTGGGTCAAATTTCTAAATGTAAAGTAACAATATAAAGTGATGCAATTTTAAGTAATGCAAATCTACTGGCTTGATCAAAGGGTTACAACTCCAAAATATAAAAGTCAGGCCTATTTGCTTTTTCGGGAGGTCAGCACATCAACATAATTAAAGCAGACCTATTTCCCAAAAAGTCACCACAACAATTTATCAATAACCATAATACAATGTATTCCTAAGAAATACACACATGGCATTGCTTAATAATTATGGTCACAAAAATATTTTTAATAAAGCATTTTTAATCAAAACAACTATAAACATGCATGTGAGTATCTTCAGGCCACAAAATGCAGCCATAGAACCCACCACAAGGAGTCTGCACACATCAGCTGAAGATCATACAGCTCCAGCTTGGAGGGGGGCGTGGCTTGCGAGCAGCCAAGATGGCCGCATTCTCTTGAGCTCCGGCGCGACGCCGGGAGGTCACACGAATAATAAAGTGACCGAGACCTTCATTGCCTACAGAAGATACAGATTCTGGTAGAGGAACGCGGAAGGAGTGATGGTGGTGGATTTTTAGCGGCTGCTGTGCACTCCTGACAGCACAATCACCGTGCTTGCTGTTACCTCAGGAGCAACCCTCAAAATGGCGGCGCGAGCGACACGAGTGAAACGGCGGCGCTCTAGCGATAAGTACTGACTATCGTCAGGTGCTGGATTTCTGAATTGCATTTCAGTCACCTTTTGATTGATGATATTGCTTTTGCGCATGGAAATGCAGCTTTATGAGCGGAATATCCATTTTCACATCTTTGTGCTCGACGCGCTATTGATATATTTAATGCCCTGGTCACAGATCTCTTCTGCAGTCGGTGCCAGTTTCGTCATGCATTTTCTTCGTTATGTTTGCCTATTCGAAATGCTTGTTCCTTCTCTGGCATTATTTCAGTAACTTTACCAGGCATTGAAACGCACCATTCTGTTCTATGTGGTCTGCCATGGGAAATTGGATTTTCTGCTGCTCTTTTAGGCTACTATAATCTGAGATACTACCGTTCTCTATCAGCCATCGCTGCTTTGCTGTGTGCACTACACTTTGAAGTTTGATTGTGTGTTTTCTCTCAGTAAAGGTGTGTGCGCTGCATTCAGCCTGTCGGTGCGGAGCAGTTAGAGAGTTATATGTTACGGCCCAGGTTTGCCCATACCGCCGGTCTCCAAGAGGCTGCCCTCTGCCAGTGAGGAATCTGGTGCTACTTTAGTGAAAAGCAGATACACGCTGAGTGCTTACCCATCTGTCTCTATTGTCTTTTTCTAATGGCAGACAATATGGGTCTTTCTCCCAAAGACAAGGACTCTAAAGGAAATCTTAAGAGATCTAAGCAAACTTCTCTCTACTCCGGAACTTGTACCGAAGGATTCTGGTACTACGTTAGATGCTATTCTCTCTCGTCTGAATGCTGTTCATGATATTGCGCAGAGCACTAAAACAAATACTGATTTACTTCAGGTTGAAGTAGCGGCAATCAGGAATGACTTCAAGAACTTGACGCTTCGTGTTTCAAACGCAGAATCTCGGATAAGTGTAGTGGAGGACTCCACACACCAACAGTCTAAATCTATGCAGAATATGTAGCGCTCCCTGATTGCTTTACGGAGAGATCTTACGGAGCAGGAAGACAGGAACCGTAGAAGTAATCTACGTATATTTGGTTTACCAGAGGACTCGGAGAAAACCGCGTCATCAATGTTAGACTTTTTGCTCAATTGGATTCCTACTGTGCTGAATATTTCTTTTCAGAGAGAGTTTGAAATAGAGCGTGCACACAGGGTTCCCACATTTAGACCAAAGTCTTCACCACATCCTAGACCGGTGGTCTTCAAACCGTTGAGACATCAACATACTGAGCAAATTTTGGCGCAGATGAGGAAAATCAAAGCGATTAATTGGGAAGGCCACAGAATCGCTATATCCCAGGACTTTGCTAGAGATACTGTCATCAGGCGGAAAGGATTTCTCAACCTTCGAAGACGACTTCTGGAGATGAACATTCCGTTTTCTTTTGCTGGTCCCTCACGTTTTAGAATACCTTTCAGAGGTCGTACTCAGATATTCTATGAACCTTCTGAGCTTTCCACCTTTTTGGATAACCAGTCCGAGTCTCAGATGGAATCTAGTTCTTCTCCTGGTCCATCTAGGTCTTAAGTAATTCTTGTTTGATGTCTCGAGTATTGCTTTTATGGTTCTTTTTCTCATATTTTTATTGCTAGTATTCCTGCGATAAGCTAGGGTAATTGTTGTCACTTTAGGAGATCTATCTGTTGCTATTCGCAGATCTATGAATGTCCTAACTTTTTCTTTGCAGGTCTTGCTTCCATGGTACAGGATGATATTGTATCTATAGCACTTCTATCTGTTTATCTGTCTATAGCTCCAGCAACTGATCTCTTTCTTATTGTTCTCTTTTGGTCTGATTTTCTACTCTCCTCTTCTATATTTTCTTATAATATTTTATCTCATTCTTTTTCTGTTATGCTTTGCTTTGGGGGCTATTGTCATTTTATGCTCTAGATTACAGTTCCTCGGTACGTCTTAGTCTAATGAGATATATATGTAAGGCAATTTTCTTTCTCTCTTTCTTAATTGGATAGCTTAGTGTATATATAAGTTTTGTTGGTGTTTTGTTCGTGGTCTATATCAATTTATCCTCTCTCGTTCCTTCCTTGGTGGTGTGTCTGAGTGTTTATTGTTCGTTATGTATTATCCAAGCTTGTCATTATGAACGTGTATTATGCAATAATTTACTATTTATTCACAGGTCTTCAAGACTAATATTATACATTTAGTACTTGAGTATGTTGTTCCATTATTTTTATGTTTTGTACAACATTCCAATGGTTCCTACATTCTCTTTTCTCCACAGTTATTAGGTAGGCTGATAGTATATGAACTTTCTTTCTTACTGTATCAATTGAATATTCTTTTCAATTATTAACTGCTTATTCATTTCTAGTTGCTCCTCACTAGATAAGATATATGAATTAGTGCATATGAATTCTACTTTGGCTTATGCGATTTTATATCTATTTATATATGTTAATTCTTTCATACTCTGTACAATAGTAATATATATATTTCGGTTTGCCATATATTGAACAGGAAGGCTACTACATAAGTTTTTCCTCTTAAGGTTGCCTATATAGATTGATAGCTCCTGTGTTATATTAACTGTTTTAATCAATTAATAGAATGTATTTATATATTTATTTTACTTTGCCTCTCTCCGCTACCTACACTTTATATTTTCTATTGCTTTCTTTCTAATAGGCGGTTGGTGTTTTGCTGGCCTCTTTGGTTGCTCCTTCATGTTTTTCCCTCGTATGCATTTTGTCTATTATAGACTTCCCCTGTTGGGGTTTCTTTTCTTTTCTCTTCTGTGCTGTGTTTTGTTTTATTTTTTCTATTTGCTTCTCTTTTTCTTCCAATCTTCACTTATTCCTTCTTTTCTAGAGCCTCCTGCTACAATACATTTTTTGTGTCTCCACTGTATCCGTTTTATCTTTATTTTTCAGATCCTGGTACTACGTGTTCCCTTTTTCTTGCACCAAGTGTTATTTGGTATATTGGTCCCTCGCTAATATGCCGGGCCTGAATGTTCTATCACTAAATGTGCGTGGTTTGAATCATCCTGTGAAGAGGGCAAAAATGTTGGATTATTGTAAAAGCCTTTCTAGTGATTTAGTCTTGCTACAAGAAACCAAAATAGCGTATAAAGAAGCTTTATTGTTGCGGAGGGAGTGGGTTCTTGATGTCGCTTGTTCTGAGGCCTCTGGTAAGAGGAATGGAGTGGTGACTATGATTTTCAAGAATTCTGGGCTGACTATTGTTACTGCGGAGCATGACTCAGAGGGTAGGTGGTTGCTTACTCGCTTATCCAATGGCTCTCTGGATATCTAAGTCATGAATATTTATGCACCTAATGGTGATGATCCATCTTTTTGGCGTTTTATTACTAAAAAGCTCTCAGAAATTCCTCATAATGGTAATTTGATTGTTGGTGGGGACTTTAATCTCCCAATGGATCCCATCTTAGACAGACACTCTGCTTTTAGGTTTCACCCTCCCAGGGCTCACAAACAGATGACTAATATGTGTTCCTCCTCTAGTCTTACTGATGTGTGGAGAATGCATAATCCCACCGGTAGCGACTTCACCTTTTTTTCTTCACCACACTCTAGTTTTTCTCGTATTGACTATCTTCTGGTTCACTCAGCACTCCTAAAATATTCATCGAATCCTGTCATCCATCCTATACTTGTTTCTGATCATGCAGCGGTCTCGTTTACGCTTCTGAATTTTTCAGAAAATAGGGAGCCACGCACTTGGCGTCTGAATACAGAGATCTTGTATGAACAGGCTCAGGTTGATCTGCTTAACATAGATATCACAAACTTTTTCCATGAGAATGCGTCCTCGGTTAAGTCTCCAGTGGTTCTATGGGATGCATTCAAGTGTACGATTAGGGGACAGATTATTAAAAAAATGGCAAAAAGGAATTCAGACATTAGGAAGGAACTTTCTGTTTTAGCGGATAATATTAAAAGTAAAGAATGCCTATATAGAAGCACTAAAGATAAATTGATTTTACAAGATATCAAGAATCTAAAATATACTTACAACTCTATTGTAACTAAGAGAGCTCATATTGGTGTCCAGGCACAGAAGTCCAAACAGTTGCTCCTGAAGAATCGAGCAGGGAAAGTATTGGCGGCTACATTAAAGTATCAAGATTCTAATATTAGATCAGCGCAGATATCTTGTATAAATGACAGTTCTGGAGCTAGGAAGTTTCAAACTAAAGAGATTCTTGAAGTATTTCGTGAATATTATAGCAAATTATACACTCCCCATAATCAATTGTCTCTTGATCAATGCCAACAATTTTTGAATTCAATTCCTACTCATACTGTTTCTGATGCTGATGGGGTAAAGCTGGGGAAACCGATTGATCCCGAAGAAATTATCCATGCTATTAAGGCCACTCGCTCAGGGAAAGCTCCGGGTCCAGATGGGTTTCCTATTCTTTTTTATAAGACTTTTCTCCCATCTTTAGTATCTCGTCTCAAAGATGTTTTTGATAACTTTGTTTCGTCAGGGTCGGTCTCTGGTTCAGCGGCTGAGGCTACTATTGTGGTAATCCCTAAAGAGGGTAAGGATCATTCGGACCCTAAGAATTTTCGCCCCATATCCCTTCTGAATATGGAAGCAAAAATTTTTGCCAAGATTTTGGCCAAACGTCTGGAACCATATATTCCTTTGCTTATTCACCCATCGCAGACTGGCTTTGTTAAGGGCAGGTTGGCTAGGGATAATATTCGGACTTTTTGCCATATCCTGGGTAAAGCAAAGTTAACTAGCCTCCCTTCGGCAGCCATTGCTCTCGACGCCGAAAAGGCTTTTGATAAGGTTTCTTGGCCGCTTTTACATGCAGTACTTCAGTCTCACAATCTTGGAGATTCCTTTGTTAATATGGTGATGTCTTTGTACGCGCAACCTAGAGCAAATATCAGGGTTAATGGAGCTACCTCTTCCTTTTTAATCCGTGTCAGGGTACTAGACAAGGATGCCCGTTATCTCCTCTTCTTTTTTTGCTATCTATTGACCCTCTTCTTCGGCAACTTAATCTTAATCGAGACATTAAAGGCTTTCAATTTGGTTCAACCACTATCAAAAACAGCTGCCTATGCAGACGATGTGCTCATCTTTTCTGAAGATATAGCTAATGCAATTCCTGCCATTTCCGAGACTATTAAAGTATTTTCTAGTATTTCAGGGTATACTCTGAATAAAGATAAGACGGAGATGTTTCCTCTCAACGCGTATCGTTTTCCTGCCCACATGGGGAATGCTGGCTTTAAATGGCAATCAAAGCACATTAAATATTTAGGGATTTGGTTCTGTCATAATTTAACAGACACCGTCTTGTATAATGAATCTCAAACTTTAGTTAAGGTTAGACAATTGTTGGATACATGGTCACCTAAATATATTTCATGGTGGGGACGTCTTCAAACTTTGAAGATGATGATAACTCCCATTATTAATTTTGTGTCTTCAATGCTTCCTGTCAAGTTGTCTTCGTCTTTCTTCCATGAGATCGATGCCCTCACTTCAAAATTCCTCTGGAGCGATAAACGAGCCAGAATAGCCTATAGGCATTTGAGGAAACCTTATGATATGGGAGGTTGTAATCTTCCAGATTGGGATCGATACCAAGTGGCATTCTTAGCCTCTCAAGGGGCTCTTTGGTTTTCTACGGATCCTCGACATATTCCGCCGTGGTTGTTTTTTTGAGCGGGATTTGTCTTCTCCTCTATCTACCTCCTCCTTTTTAACTGCGTTCACATTATCTATTCCTTTTTCTAATTGTATTATTTTGGATACCATTGCTGCCTTGAAGGCTATAGATAAAAAGTCTCTAAGCCAACTCATAAGTCTCGATGGTCTTCTTTGTGGCACAATCCTAAAATTAAGCTTGATTTTGACTCGACAACAGTGGAATACTGGGATAGCAAAGGTATCACGTTGGTTAAACACTAAACACCGTTATGATTCAAATCATGATCCGTTGCCTTTTTCTTTCTTAGCTCGGCAGTATTCTCTCAGTAATTTAGATTTCTATACATTTTTAAAAATAAAAGGTTGCTGTAGCTAAGGTTCATTTTGACCCGGATTCACACACAGTTTCCCTTCTATCTATGTGGCATAAAGCAGGTCATGTGGCCTCTAAAATATATAAATTTGTATCCACCACGCCGCCTTTGCTGAATACGGTCACACAACAGAAATGGCTACATCATTTTGATCATGACCTTTTTAAACATATTTCACCAGAAACTTGGCAACTTATTGGGAAATTTTCCCTACGTAATAAAATTGCTCCTTCTCTTATTCAGTCTAAATTTTTTTCTCTCAATCTTTTACATTGGACCCCGGCGCGCCTGTACTCCCTCAAACTTAAGGATAATGATCTCTGTTGGAGTTGTAACTTAGCCGCTGGTACACATCAACATATGTTTTTTGAATGTTCTTTACTCCAACCTTTTTGGGAGCTGGTTCACAAACTTCTCGTGCTAATCTTTAACATTCAATTTCAGCTCTCGCTGCCTTTAATTTTGTTGGGCCCATGGGCTACAACATCTCCATTGCCGTTGGATCCTTTAGATATGCAGTTACTAGACTTGTTGTTGACAATTGCGGTTAAGATTATCCTAACAGAATGGAAATCATTTGGGTCCATATCCTATCATACATGGTGGGCTTGGGTATCTTTTCTCCGTGGGGCTCATACTTCTGTGGAGGAGAAACATTTTTCACCCTTTATTTCTAGTGGGGTATGGAGATCTTTGGATAGATATGTGGACTTAGCTTCACAAGGCATGGTGGAGCAATATCCCTTTGTGTCTTCTCCTTAATTGTTCCCTCCCTATTGTAGCAGGGGTCTCGATCTCTCTCTTTCTCTTCTTAACTCTCTTTTTTATTTTTATTTCTCTTCCTCGCTTTTTTCCTCTCTCTTTCTTTCTTCCTTTCTCTCTTTCTCTTGCTAATTACTTATCCAAGTGATACAACTGACTTTCTCGTATTGTTCCTCTATGTTTTTTTTTTTTTACAACATATTAATTGATATGTAGGGGTTATATATGACATTATTTATACTGATGTTGGCTTATGTATCTACTTATTTATTATGTAATGCTCTTTGTCGGTGTATTGCTTTTTATGGTATTTTAATTATTTATATTTCTTCTTAAATTAATAAAGATATTAGAACAAAAAAAAAAAAAATACAGCTCTAGCTTGGAGTGCTTTAAAAGAAGATAGTAAGCTCTCCTTGGGTCATGTATTCAATGATCCAGACACTTACTGCAAGGTGTGGGAGTCCTGTGGCCCCGCAGCCTCGCCAGCTCCCCGCTTTCGTGCCCATCTGACCTGCAAGCTCAAACTTTTTTTTGTTTGGATGCCCCAGTCCCACCCAGGTCACCCAACAAATATAACCAATGTTGGGGGTGTAAGGGGAAGCCCATGGCCGCCGCAGCTCCCCTGCCAGTACCCATCCTGGTTGCCGACAGAAGCGGACTGCACTGGTTTGCTCCCACCCAGCTGAGAGCAGCATTTGTTTCAGCTCCCGTCTGGTGGGGTGAATCCTATGTTCCCTACCTACACGGGCAGAGAGATGCCCGTTTGCTTCCGTCGTGAGAAAGCAATGAAGTGTTCCCTGCCAACGCTCTTGCAGGCGGGGACCAACCAAGTGTCTCGGGGAATGGGGTCCCCGGATCACTGCCTTGTGTCGGGCCGTAGAGGATGGCATCCCCAGGGCCATTATGTGGCTCAGGGAGAAGGGGCCACAGGTCTCCCACACCCCTACTCAATTATACAATGAGTTAGGCTCCAGGGAATGGTGTTCCAGGGCAAGTGGCCCACCGTGGACGGATAATAATTGAAAAGGGCGGGCCCACGGTGTGTTTGTTTTTACCGCAGTACCACAATTTTTTTTTCTCATTTTCATCTGGGACCCCTGCTCGTGTCCGGTTCGGAACTCTTTCTTCTAACCTTTAGGTGTGAAGATGTTTCCCGGTTCCGGGTCTTGAGAGTTCTGGTCTGTCAGAGGTAGGGGCGACCCTTTCAGGCAGCCACGGTACTGCTGACAACGCAACATCAGGGCAGACAGTGCCTTCCCGAAGGAGTGCCCGAGAGGAAAAAAACCCAGAATAGAGAAACCTCTGATGGAACTGGTGACTCCAGGATCCAGGCAACTGGACACGTCAAAGATGATAGTCAGCAAGGCGACGACAGACCTGAGGAAAGGAACTGTGGAAGAAGGAATCCACTGGAACGAATACCAAACTGGAGCAAGTGTCACCAACAAAAGCGAAAAGATATTAACAGGAGCAAAGAGACACCAACGGGAGCGAAGAGACACCAACAGGTGCGAAGAGACACCAACAGGTGCGAAGAGACACCAACAGGAGCAAGAGACACCAAAAAGAGCATAGAGTGTTGCAATGCAAGAAAAATGAGAATTTCAGCCCCTTAAATACCCAAGGACGGGAAGTGATGTAACAGGAAAAGGAGAACCAACATCTTGGTTTGGGATGAAAAAAGTTAGAAAAACCTCCATCTTGGAATGGTGAAGAAAAAACAATACCCAAGGCAGACAGAGAAATTATGGGAGGAAGAAACACGAGAAAGATGGCCCCTGAACCATGACTGCAGGCAACTCATGAAAGGACTCTCAAGGATTCAGCTAAGTCTACAATACCTAGTATACCCAGGCTGTCTCCCATCCAGGCCCGACCCTGCTTGACTTCTAAGATCAGACGAGATCAATTGTTTTCAGGCTGCCTACACTGGCGGCGTGCACCAAAAGAAAAGAAAAATGCTGTAGGGCACATCTTTGTGCCCAGAAAAGAAACAGTGGGCAGCCGAACTGAGCTGCAACGTGCCCGATGTCCAGGAATAGGTGCCGCGGTCCTGGTTACGGCCCGTGGCGGTGAAGCGGGTGGTGCCGCGGGCCGTGACCCAGTCTGCGGCGTAACAGCCCACCCACCAGGCTTAGAGGGCCAGGGTATGCCTACCCTTCCCCCTCATATTTTTGCTTTCTTACTATGAGACAGGGACTGTGTCGAGACTGCCGTAGTAAGAAAACTTCTCGGTAGATGTTGAAGGCAACTAATCAAATCTTATCTTTTGATCTGCCAAGCCTGTGGTACTACCAGGGCCTGAAATATTTATTAATTTTGAACCTTAATTTCTCAAATACTACTGAATGGATTTACACCAAATCACAAAAAGCAAGCTTTCCGAGTGAAGATTTAATGTCCTGCCAAATTTGGTGTAATTACGTTTTTGCTGTAGCGATGTTCAGCTGTTTAAAATTCTTATGGGAAATTGCATGGTGAAAATGCAATTTGGGGTACCTTTTTCTTGTCCCCTGCTTGATTAGTCACCCCAAAATTTTCCAGGAAGGAGCTGATGTGAGAACTTTTTTTTGGGGAACTTTTCGCGAAAGTTATTAGAAACCAAAAAATCAATTTACCAAGGAAACCCGGTCCTAACTATAACTAAAGATGAAAAAGGTGGGGAGCATTGTGATTATGGGGTGCAGGACTTACTAGGGCACAACTGTGACCCGAGGCTGTCAGCCAAAGGTATTTCAATCTATCGGATGGAAATAATGCTTAGTAGTGAGAGAGAGAGAGTGTGATAAATGTACTTTTTGGGGGGTTTTTACAAGAAAAAGCACTAACTGGACAAAAATTCCTGTGGGATTGGAAAATAAATTAAACAAGCATTGGCATAGCCAATAGGTCTCGCCTTTGGGACCTTATAAGTGTTTAGTCAGAGCTATTGACTTTGCCAATGTCTTTAAGCTACGCTGTAGAGAAGTGTGGCTGCTGTGCAGCATGCTGAAAAGTTATAATAAAAAAGTGCCAGAAGCATTTTGTTACCTTATATATGACCAAGGAAGGCTTTATGTACAACTGAACGACCATATTAAAAAAAAGTATTTACAATAAAAAATGTCCTCAGTTTTCTTTTGTCCTGATATTGTATTGTAAGTTGTGTTTGGAGGGGGGGGGGGGGCTCAGCTACCAACACACCCAGCCAGGCTCAGCAGCCATTACTGTAATGCAGACAAGTGACCTGGAAGGTCCCCTCATGGAATCACACACCGAGTGCTAATGCAGCTCCTCCCCCTGCCCTCGCAGACAGTCATGGAATCACACACCGAGGCCTGATGGCGCAGATGGGCCTGCGATCTGGACTTAATGGAATAATCGCTGCTTGAAGCCGGGGTGACCTCGCCCAAGTCCTCTGCTTCTGGAGCACCCCCCTAAAGATATTACACAGTCATTTATGTAAGGTGCGCCACAAATTGAATTGTGTCTTAGAGAAGTGTGGCTGCTGTGCAGCATGCTGAAAAGTTATAATAAAAAAGTGCCAGAAGCATTTTGTTACCTTATATATGACCAAGGAAGGCTTTATGTACAACTGAACGACCATATTAAAAAAAGAGTATTTACAATAAAAAATGTCCTCAGTTTTCTTTTGTCCTGATATTGTATTGTAAGTTGTGTTTGGGGGGGGGGGGGAGGTCGGGTCTCAGGTACCAACACACCCAGCCAGGCTCAGCAGCCATTACTGTAATGCAGACAAGTGACCTGGAAGGTCCCCTCATGGAATCACACACCGAGTGATAATGCAGCTCCTCCCCCCGCCCTCGCAGACAGTCATGGAATCACACACCGAGGCCTGATGGCGCAGATGGGCCTGCGGTCTGGACTTAATGGAATAATCGCTGCTTGAAGCCGGGGTGACCTCGCCCAAGTCCTCTGCTTCTGGAGCACCCCCATAAAGATATTACACAGTCATTTATGTAAGGTGCGCCACAAATTGAATTGTGTCTTAGTACCTACAGAGTAGGTGCTATGTTATGTCTTTATTATGTTATATCGGACTTGTACAACGCGTCATTGTAACCAGGGAGGCCCTGTCAGGAGTGACTGCAGGCGGCTGCAGCTTTGGTTGCAAGGTGTATGTTTGTAGGAAATAACTTCTATGGGAATAGTTTGGTGTGGTGCACGAAGTCCTGATACGTCATCTAGTCATGTCATGGTGAGCTCGAGGCGGTCGGTGTGCAGGAAGTGAGGGAGAGTGAATTTCACCGGTATCCTGCAAGCTGAGCGACTGTGCGACCCAAGGGAGCAGGTAAAACAGTAAACACACCTCTCTGTCAATCAGCGGGCGCTTAGAAGCAAAAGAGAAGGCGCAGCCACACAAACACAATACCATTATACTAACATGCGATAAAGTCCTTTATCCATTAAGTGTGACATCACAACACATCAATGATGCTACATTCGGCGATAATGAAAATGAAGGGGAACTCGGGAGACAGCAAAGAAAGGGGAAGAACGGAGTAATAACAAGACAGGACAGAGTAAGAGAGACAAACAGAGTGAGAGGTAATTGAGAGAGAGAGACGGGAGAGGAGAGAAACAGACGAAGAGCAAGATACAGGGGGAGAGGGCCAGAGGTGACCGGAGAGGCATGAAAGAAGGAGGGCGGAACAGGTACGGGGTGAGCACCGAGCCTGTAGCGTTTTCGGGTGAGACCTAAAAATGAAGGGGAACTCGGGAGACAGCAAAGAAAGGGGAAGAACGGAGTAATAACAAGACAGGACAGAGTAAGAGAGACAATCAGAGTGAGAGGTAATTAGAGAGAGAGAGAGAGACGGGAGAGGAGAGAAACAGACGAAGAGCAAGATACAGAGGGAGAGGGCCAGAGGTGACCGGAGAGGCATGAAAGAAGGAGGGCAAAACAGGGAACTAGACCAAGTTAGCTGGGGACCGTGGCAGCACCGAGCCTGTAGTTTAAAAACAAGGAGGCACTGCAGCTGCTCGCTCCTGCAGGCAAAACGCCGTGGGATGCGAGGAATGCAGCTGCAGCGTCCCGCGAGTGGTGCGCGCGCGCTCGTGTGAAATCTGACACAACAGATGGCACACTGCGCGCCGCTGCTCGCAACCGCAAGCCGTAGGCGGATACATTTCCTGGGAAAGGTGGGACATGCACCCGCCTTTGCCCAATTGCGTGCTGTCTTTTTACAAAGACGCATGCAAAGCCCAATAGAAAAAATGCTAAAAAGAAAAAAACACACGTGCGTGTGAAAAGTCCAGAGTGATTCCAAGAGGTCGTTTTCCTAGAGCAGCGCATGCGCGCTGCGCTAGGCTCGGCCTAAAAAATTGGGGTGGCACTGCTGTCCTTTGGGGTTGGTCAAGTTAAAAGCCGGGGCATTCAGCCAACTTCGCGCAAAGCCAAATGCAGTGGTTGGCTGGTGGATTGGGCACTCACAGAGTCGTTTCCTGCAGGGCCTGGACAAAGGGCGTGAGCTGTTGGGGGTGGGCAAAGTTAGCACTGATAATAAAATCGTACTTTACGAAAAAAACAAATTGTAGAAATTCGCTGAAAAAAATTACGTTTAAAGTTATGTTATATGTAGCTGTGGTAATAATATCTTACGTTAAGGGAAAAAAAAGCTGAAATTCAATAAAAAAAATGAAAGGTTAAAACATGGTAAAAGTTCGGTCTGGCAATAATATCCTACATTTAAAAAAAAGAAAACTAAGAAACTTACTTAAAAACCAAAGATTAAGTGACGTTATAGTTACATGAAAATGTGCCAGTTAGAAAAAATATTTTAAACCAAACAAAAACTGAAATTCATCAGTTGGAGTTTACTGAGCTAACTATAACTTGTGCCCCCCACCATGCCCTACTTATGACCTCACATATTACATCACTCCTGATGTGTTCAATGACAACACTGATGACATCTCAAATTACATCAGTAATGACATGACATTTCTGATAGCATCATCCACCATACTGCTGTTCAGTTTACTCTACAAACCAGTACACTCTTTGAAAGATGCATCTAAGTACTAAATGGCCCAGATCACGTAAAGCATAAATTACATAAACATATCTCCCTACTTAAAATAACTATACTGTATCCCACTCACTCTAACCACACTTGTCTATTAGGTGGCCAACCCCTTCTATGCACAACCTTTACCAAATGTACCAGTTTTTGTGGAGAGTCCACTACCTCCAGACACCCAAGTCCCATAAGGTGTCTAAGCCCCTACTACACAGGTTTCACCATGTGCAAACACTTCACGGAGAGCCTGCTCCCTCAAGAATCCCAAGCCCCATTAGCTGGTGAAAGACCCATGTACAGCCTTTAACCTGTGCACAACTCTTCACAGAGAGTACACTTCCTCCACACACTGGAGCCCCATTAGGTGGGCAAGCCCCTACTATTCACAGCCTCCACCAGGTTCACAACCGTTCAACAAAATGCCACTCCTGCCGGACACTAAACAGCTATAGAAAATGTTCTCTACAGGTAGCTCACTAAATTCCCATCAGTGTCAGAAGCGTATAACAAACTGTCACACTTATTAGATGATGTCATCAGTAATGTCATCAGTGGGGTCACTGAATGTGTCATGAGTGATGTAGTATGTGAGGTCATAAGCAGTGCACGGTGGGAGCACATAGAGTTAGCTCAATAAAATATAACTGGTGATTTTCAGGTTTTTTTTAGATTAAAATAGTATGTTTAACTGACATTTTCACCTAACTATGTCACTTAAAACTTTATTTTTTAGTGAATAGCTAGATAGAGAGATAGATGAGAGAGATGGATAGATCGATATATGAATAGAAGTAGTTTCATCAAATATTTGTATCTATTTTGTTGCTCCACCAACAATTATACTTTACTTCTTCATACCATAAGGCAATGGGCTTTAATATAAAAGACTGGGATTACTGGCATACATGGATAGTGTCAATCAAAGAATTTTTATTTTGCATGATTAGTTAAAATCACTGCAAAAACAACCAATGCGACTACGATAATAATATACAAGTATCAAGCACATCTGACATGAACCAGTCTCTTTGTGACTCGCTATATGCGAGTAATTAACTAATTAAAATGCAAGTACAATAAAAAAAAACAAATCTCCATCTCATCCCAATTCGCTGAACACAATGGGTACTTTGCAACACGGGGGGCAGAGAAGGGAACCCAGGGCCTGGGGCTTTCACCCCAGGGATCGCCGGGGCTCTGAACTGGGGATCAGTTAGAGCTTCTGAACATGGACAAGCAGGGGAAATATTCCAGGGCATGCGGTCCCCCGTCCCAGGCACTTGCAACACAGCGGACTACAGAAGGGAGCCCAGGGCTGGGGGCTTCCAACTCAAGGCCTTTCGAAGCTCTGACCAGGGGTCCGGTCAGAACTTCTTATACCGGGCAAGCAGGAGAGGGCCTGTGAGATCCCCATCACGTGTACCTTGCGACATGGCAGGCCGAGAAAGGGAGCCCAGGGCCTGGAGCTTACAAGCCCAGAGCCTGCCGGAGGTCTGACCCAGGGTCCAGTCAGAGCTTATTTCGGGCAAGCAGGGGAGGCCTCCCCACACCTATGGGACCCAGTCCTTGGCACTTTGCCACACAGCGGGTGGAGAAGGGAGCTCAGGGCCAGGGGCTTCCACCCCAGGGCCCTATCACAGCTTCTGAACACGGACAAGAAGGGGAAACCTACCAGGGCCTCCGGTCTGTGGCCCTTTGAGACATGGCAGGCCAGGAAACGGAGCCCAGGGCTGGGGTCTTCCACCCAAGGGCCTGCTCGAACTCTTTCCCAGGCAGAGATTATTTTTCCGGGGAGGCCTATTCACGCCTGTGGGACCCTTTCCCGGCAGTCTCCCACAAGCAGGGGCGACCTCCCTGGTCCTCCGGGACCTTATCCCGCTGACTTTACAACAGCAGGCTGGAGAAGGGAGCCTAGGGACAGGGGACTCCAACCCATGGGCCCACCAAAGCACTGACACAGGACTCGGTCATAGCTTCTTATCCCAGTCAAGAAGGAGAGGCCTCCTCGAGCTTGCAGGACTCTGTCTCGAGCACTTTGAGACATGGTGTGCTGCAGAAGGGAGGCCAAGGCCTGGGGTCTCTACCCCTGGTTCCAACGGAGCTCTGTCACGGGGCCTGGCCAGAGATTCTGAAACCGGACAGGCAGGGGATGCCTTCCCAGGCCTGCGGGTCCCCATCGGCAGCACCCTGAGACACGGCTGGCAAGGGGACACAGCGGGCTAGGGAACGGAGCCCAGGGCAGAGGTTTTCCACCTTAGAGCCGTCCGGGGCCCGGTCAGACCTTTTTTACCCGGACAAGCAGGGGAGTCCTCCCTGGGCCTGCAAGTGACACGGCAGGCCATGGGACAGAGCCCATGGCTGGGGGCTTCCACCCCTAGGCCTGCAGGGGCTCTGACCAGGGGCCCGGTCAGAACTTCCTATCCCAGGCAAGCAGGGGAGGCCTACCCGGACCTGCAGGTCCCAATCTCAGGCACTTTGTGACACGGAAACCAGGTCCACGGGGTCCTCACCTAGGGCATGCTTCAGCAATACCCATTCAAGCTTCAAATGAGCCCTCATTCGGACTACCAGGGCAGCTTGGGAATCTGAACACTGAGTCGCATGAAGGGAATGACGTGTTTTGTTTATTTATTTTAAGCACAATACGTCACCAGTAACCTTGGCATGGCACATTTTGCAGCATCCATGTAGGCGTGGGTAAAGGACCCCTAATCTGAATAACACCCAGACCTACTTTATACATGTTGATGAACTGACCCCATGAAGAAGCCAATAGGCCTGCTGACCTTCTGACGAAGCCAACAGGTACGTATTGCTTAAAATTACACTCTTTATATTGTTACATCACACAGTCAGCCATGCCAGCCCACAGTGGTTGGCACAGGGACTGGCCATAGGCCAGGACTTACGCCCAACCCCACACACGCCCAAATTCTGTGCACTGCGGGGAGGGGGGGGGGCGTTAGGGTGCAGGGTCTGATTGTGAGTTGAAGGACGGCCATCTGGTCACAACAGGACTTCTGAGACAGGATTCTGCTCACTCTGGGAGGGGATAGGGATTCTAAGGCCTGAGTTCTTGATCCTGAGCTACTTATCAGGAAAGGTCTATGGGTGGGGCCTAACGGAGCTCCAATCTGGGGTCCGGTCAAAGCTTCCGACCCCTGGAAAGCAGGGGAGACCTTCCAGGGCCTGCGGGCCCCCGTCCTATGCACTCTGACACAGCGGGCTGAAGAAGGGAGTCTAGGGGCAGGGGCTTCCAACCCAGGGCCTGCCGGTGATCTGACTTTTGGCCCAGTCAGAGCTTCTTATCTCGGGCAAGCAGGGGAGGCCTCCCCAGGCCTGTGGGACCCTGTCCTGGGCACTTTGCAACATAACGGGCCGGAGAAGGGAGCCCAGGGCCTAGGGCTTCCACCCCAGGGCCTGCCGGGCTCCGACCTAGGGCCTGGTCACAGCTTCTGAACATGGACAAGCAGGGTTGACCTTCCCGGGCATGCGATCCCCTGCCCCGTGCACTTTGAAACACGGCGGACTAGAGAAGGGAGCCCAGGGCTGGGGGCTTCCAACCCAGGACCTGCTCGAGCTCTGATCCGGGGCTCGGTCAGAGCTTCTAATCCCCGGGCAAGCAGGAGAGGCCTCCCCGGGCCTCTGGGACCCAATCACATGTACTCTGCGACACAGTGGGTCAGAAAAGGGAGTACAGTGCCCGGGGCTTCCACCTCAGGGCGTGCTGGGGCCCGGTCAGAGCTTCTTAACACAGACAAGATGGGGAGATATTCCAGGGCCTGCTGGCCCCCGTTCGCTGCACCTTGAGACACAGCGGGAACCAGAGCCAGGGTCTTCCACCCCTTGGCCTGCCCAAACTCAGTCCAGGGGCTTGGGCAGAGCTTCTTATCCCAGGCAAGCAGGGGAGGCCTCTTCAGGACTGTGGGACCTCGTCCGGGCACTTTACCACAAGCAAAGGCAACCTCCCTGGTCCTCCGGGACCCTATCCCGTGCACTTTGCAACACAGCCATCTGAAGAAGGGAGCCAAGGGCCCGCCAGAGCTCTGACCCGGGGCTCGGTAAGAGCTTCTTATCCCAGTCAAGGAGGGGAGTCATCCCCGAGCGAGCAGGACTCTGACTCAAGCACTTTGCGACACAATAGGCTGGAGGAGGGAGGCCAGGGCCTGGGGCTTCTACCCCTCAGTCCACTGGGGCTGTGTCCCGGGGCCCAGTCAGAGCTTCTGAACCCAGACAAGCAGGTGATGCCTCCCCAGGCCTGTGAGTCCTCATCGGCAGCACCTTGAGACACAGCGAGAAAGGGAACGGAACCCAGGGCTGGGGTCTTCCACTGTAGGGCCCTCTGGAGCCCGGCCAGACCTTTTGTAAATAGATAAGCAGGGGAGGCCTCCTTGGGCCTGCAGGTCCCTATCCCGGGCTCCAAGCGACACGGCAGGCCATCAGAGAGAGGCCAAGGCAGGGGGCTTCCACCCCCAGGCCTGCCGGGGCTCTTACCTGGGACCTGGTCAGAGCCTCCTATATCCCAGGCAAGCAAGGGAGACCTACCCAGACCTGCAGGTCCCCATCCCAGGCACATTGTGGCACAGAAACCAAGTCCCCGGGGTCCTCACCCTGGGCCTGCTAGAGCACTCCCCATTCTTGTAATCCATACACACTGAGTAACAGACGGGGACATTCGAGAGGATAGAAATTCACTGAAAAAATAAAGGTTAAAGTGAGGTTATAGTTAGGCATTGTAATTATATCTTACCTTAAATTAAAAAAGCATTAAGAATTCAATGAAAAAACAAAAAGATTAAAGTGATGTTATAGTTAGGTGAAAATGAGAGTTTAAACATACCATTTCAAACTAACAAAACCATTGAAATTCACCAGTTAAAGGTCTCTCAAGTAACTATAACTCGTGCCCTAAGGTAACTATAACTCGCTCTCTCCCCATGCACTGCTAATTACCCCACATATTATATCACTCATGACATCTTGTAATCCATCATTGAGAACATCAATGCAACATTTGCAATTAAAATATTGATGAGAAAACCGTGCATGGCGGGGGTGCGAATTATAGTTACCTTAGGGCAGGAGGTATAGTTACTTGAGATAACTATAACTGGTGAATTTCAGTGGTTTTCTACGTTTAAAAAGTTACGTTGTCACTGAAATTTTCACCTAACTACAGAGTTACTTTAACCTTTGTTTTTTCCAGTGAGTGTATATATCAATCAGTCTCCACTGTATAGTCATAGTTTTATAGTTAGGACCAACTTTGGCACCATTTGACGCATCTTCATAAAACTTTCCCAAAAAAAAGTTCATCTACCTAAGGTGTCTCCTGGAAAGTTTCAGGATGATCCGTCAAACAAGGGGTGGGTCAAAAACAAATTTTTACTATGCAATGTCCCAAAGATACTTTAAACAATGCTACAGCCACAACGGCTGAACAGAATTACGGGAAACTTCACTTTTGACGAAGGCTTGTAAACGAAAAGCTTTTCTATCGAGAGCTAAACCACGACGGTGTGAATACCACACAAGGCATTACATCTACGTTTTTTGTAATGCTAGTGGTTATGCCGATAGGCATTACCACGTAAGGCATTACAACGCCAGGCAATAACACGCCAGGCATTACATTGACGTCGTCGTAACGCCGGTGGTTATGCCGATAGGCATCACCATGTCAGGCATTACAACGCCAGCATAATGCATAATGTAATGCTCTAGGGCGTGCGAGCCATTTTTTTTGACCCATCAATTTTGAAAGACCAATGAAAAAAGTAAATATAACTCTGGTGATCAATGTTTTTTTGAAGAGAGACCGGAGCTTTGTCTGGAATTGGAATTTTAGACTCATCGTAGCGGAGAGGGTTAATATGCCTGCTGCAAAGGACGTGTCGCATTTAGATCACAAAGTGCGAATACTATAAATAGGTCAATAGGTGAGCTATTAACTGTCGACATAGAGCTGGAAGCAAACTGCTAGGAATATATTAGAGCAACATGTTTTTTTTGCTCAGTCTTTCTATATTCTAATATTGCAAAAAGGGTTCATTTGTGTATAAATCAATTCTTTTTATTAAAGAAAACCCCTAACAATGGTGTTACATTTTTTTATTCTGAATTTGTGCATTTCAAGGCCAAGGACTCTAAAACTATACTGCCTACCTGTATGGATGACATGTGACTCCTACACCTTGTAGGCCTCCGTCTTATGTAACATTTCCTATTCACTGATTTACACACATATTATTGTCTCTGTGCAATGTATGTGTGATGAAAAGTGTTCTGACACCTTAAACTGGTTTGAGTGGTGCAAAAAAACTAAATGAATCTAAGAGACAGTGGTTATGGTGACTTGGGGGGCTTTCTCAAATGGTGGTAGTGAGGGAATCCGTGGCGAGGTGTTCATTGGGGGGGGCGCCAATAAACATTGTTGCACATGGGGCCAGCAGTACTAAAGACAGCCCTGATAATGTATATAGCATTAATTATTTTTTTAGGAGACATTACATGTAAAGTTCTTCTATTTGCCACCATTTTTTGTGGATATTCTTGTGGAAGGTGAGATTCTAGAACTCTAATGACAGTGAAGCTTGTTTGGCCCAAAACAAAAGTGCCCTTACAGACCCTCTGGAGTGTTACCAAATTTATGGGAAAATACTCTTGAAAAATGCCCTATTTTTCCCTGGTTTGCCAATATTTTAACAGCAGAACTGTCCCTGCCCCAAACCTTCTACAATGAGTTCATGCTCACTCACTCCACTTGCTTACTTGTTCCAGTTCCAGGAGGTTTATGCCCTACCACTTTCAAAGTTCACCAACCACCACCGCACGCAGGCCCTAGCATACTCAGGAAATATTTGCAAAAGTTATCTTGTTTCCCTTGCAGCACAGCCTGTCCCACAGGCCCCATCCCTCGTGGACCCACCCTTCCGATCTCACTGCACACCAGTGGTGGCTCCTCTGCTAAGGAGATTAATTTTAAAGACACGTTGTGAGATGGTTAAGGGTCTAGGGGGTCTATTGATACTTTGGTACTATTATGAATACCTGTTTATTACTCTGATTATTTTTTAACAAATATTGTAAGTGATAATTATTTTATAAGTATTAAAGAAGGACAATTACTTTTGGGGTAGGATGTCTGAGGTAAAAGGGGTTTTGACTAGGGAAGTGCATTAATATGCAGGTAGTAGTTTTAATACCAGAGTATTAATCTGAAAATATTTTTGTCTCTTCGAATTTTTCTTTAAAAACTGTAAATTTGTAATAATTAAAAAAACAAAAAAACATTAGTTTTAATTAAGTAGAATTGTATTTTTAGGGACAGGTTGCCAGAGGAATTAGTGGTTTAGGGTGGGGAAGTATATTAATACGCGAGTACTAACTTAAATACCTGGTTATTAATCAGAAATTTTATATGGCGTGGAATTTTAAAATCAAGTAATTTATTGGAAACACTTGCTTTAACGGTTTATATCCTTACTTTTAGGGACGGGTGTCAGTGGAAAAAAGGGGTTTGGGTGGGGGAGTGTGTTAATACTCGGGTACTAATGTAAATACCTAGGTTTTGTTCAGAAAATTCATATGGCAAGGAATTTCGAAATAAAGAGAGTGGTTAAATGTTAATGAAAAGGAAACACTTGCTATAACACAGTAGACCCTTACTTTTAGGGGTGGGATGTTAGAGGAATAAGGGGTTTGGGATGGGGAAGTATATTAATACTCGGGTACTTATTTTTGTACCTGCATAATAATAAATTATTTTTTGGGCTTTAAAACTAGAATTACAGTAAGAGCTAACATTTTAAAAATTAATTAAAACACTTCTTATAAAGTTTGAGACACTTGCTTTTAGGAGCAGGATGCCAAAGGAAAAAGGGGTTGTGGGTGGGGAAGTGCATTAATACAATACTTGGGTATTAATGTTAAATGTTTATTACCTACAATATCAAAATTAAGCCACTGTTAATCTATGAATCAAACTGTTCCAACTTATGTTCTGATTCAGGATACTTTAGGAACAAAGGATTTTGGATGGTTACAAATACTAACAATTTCCTTTTTTAATTACCTAAATGATTACTTTGGGAGTCTATAAATTTAAAGTTAAAAAAAAGCAAAACAAAATACACTTTTCCACAATTAAAAACTAACTAGAATTAACTTACCCTTTCTATACACCATTATTTACAAGAACAAGTACATTTTCAGAAGATCATCAACTTTTGGCATGAAAGACGACACACATGGTTTGCAAGTCAATTTTTTTTGTTGACTAATAAATTTGTAGAAGTAAAAACTAAGATGTCATTTATTTTCATGATGGAACACTCATTTAAAGTGAACATTTTATGTACAATACTTGAACAATATTTAAAAATTTAATTTGAAAGAAAAACAGTTACATTGCATCAAATGATAAATAATCGTCTTTTTCAAACATAAGACACATGCCTCAATAATGCCTATAAACTTTATATACTTCAAAATGGAATGCTTTCAGCATGAAATGGAAGGCAAACAGTAGTGGTAGGGTAGAAAGTGTCGAGGCACTTAATTATAGTACATTCCTGGCTATCTTTACTGTCAGGCAGAGGTGCAGAGGTATT
Organism: Calotriton arnoldi; assembly: GCA_963921515.1. NCBI lineage: Eukaryota > Metazoa > Chordata > Amphibia > Caudata > Salamandridae > Calotriton > Calotriton arnoldi. The sequence continues at coordinate 1,324,077 of CAWUFW010001678.1, read as the reverse complement.
TAGCTTGTCAGTGAGTTATAAAAATATGTGAATTATGTCATAACAATAAAGTAACATCACATGCATGTTGTAGCAGTTCAGCCTCACACCCGAGTTAAATTACTTTTTTTACAATGCAAATACGCAAGAACTTAAAATAATATAGAGGAGATGAAAACCACTAATACATTTTTTTTTTTTTAAATCTAAATTAGGTTTTAAAAAAAAAAATCAAAAATGACAATTTAATTGGGGGTAAATTTGAAAACAGGCAAGTAATCTACTAGTGAAATGAAATGAAATTTGTACTTGTAAAGCGCACCCATACCCCCAAAGGGGTGTCCAGGCGCTGTACGCATACCGCTGTGGAACCCTTCCTGGCTTTTCCCTGTGAAATGTCCACTCCTGGGCACCCCCAGGGTGAAGCCAGGCATCCCAGCGCTGTTGGGGCCGTTGTGGAGATTAAGCAAGCTATTGCCCAGAGTTGCAGAGTGGGACCCATGATTAGAATAGGCACCGAGGCGAGAATTATCAGGTCCGAGGAAATTGAGCCCAAGACCCGCCGAGGCGGGAATTGAACCCTGGTCCCGGGCCAGATCTCTGCATCAGGGTCTGCCGCTCTAACCATTGAGCCACACTTCTCCACTAGTAAGGGTATTAGTGTTAATAATGTAGGATGTATGCAAGACTCTCCAGGTAGTCTGAAGCCACCATCAACGAAAACTATTGTAATTTGGCCAATAGTCGTTCAGAGATTTCCTTGCTTTTTTTTTTTTTTTAAATACGTGGATTCAGGCTACCTGGAGCGATTGCGCAATTCTCATTTCTTGAAAACTCTGTTCCTTCTTCAGAATTTCCAAGAAATAATACAGGTTGGGATGATGTTTGCCATTTGCTTTGGTGAAGGAATTGTGCCATTCCTCAATGGCATTGTTAGTTTTTGTGCCTCCTTCTAAACAGGTTGTGTCGCAGTTCCACCATTGAATTGCAACTTTTGGCTTCCTCTTGCGACCCGACCTTCTTAGAGAGCCAATCCAGGGTGCCAATTTTTCTTCATTTTGGATAAAATATTCAGATTCAGAAATTGCAGTGTAAAATTCTTCCACACTTTCAGGAGGCACAAAAGCTAACGCTGTCAGCTTACGTAATTCAAATTGAAGTTTACTGTTTGAAAAGTAATCCTCAACTAAGGACGTTTTTGTATTTTACGCCAAAATGCCTGAGAAAAGTGAAAAAAACATCATTGAATTTAGCATTCAAGGTATAACTTGGTTATTGTGTTTATCATTGTTAATTCATAGTCAATTATCACTAGTACTTTTTTGCATAGTTTTTGCTTTAACTACAGACAAAAATTCTAAATAGGTTGAGGATTGCTTACCAGGGAGTAAACTATATACTAATGGTACAGTGGTATTATTAATGTTTGCATGAATAGTGTAAAGTTGAAAAAATGGATTGGGCTTGGACTTAAAGGTCCCATCCATCATCCAAATTTCACTATTCTGTAGGGTATTAGATTATGGGATGTGCTAAAAACTTGTATTCTTTTAAGAGAGTTTTCGTTGTCATGCAGAAGAAATGGTTCATTACTAAAAGTTAAAGTTAGTTCAAGGGGTATGTTAATGTCGGAGTAGGTTTGTGGGGCTACACGTTGCAGATTACTTGCCTGTTTTCTTCTTTGAACCGTTCTACGGAGATTAGGAATGGAAGGCATACTGCTAGCAACATGATTGGGAATGTTTTGTGATACTTCTCACAAAACTGAGCCACAGGGATCATTGGAGGTGGATGCAAGCATTTGTATATGTTGAGCATTTTCTCTCACTTCAATGTCCATTACAGAGGCACTGTGGTTATGCTCTGTTGTACTAACAACTGTCTGCTCCAGAGTAACCGCTCTGCCTGTGCAATGAGATGAGTGATAATGAACACCTCCAATAATTCCTGGGCCCAGTGATCTTCTCCTCACAGTCAAGACAGCCATTGTACTTCAAGGGCCAGTTTGCACGCCTGGATTCTACGTAACTTGCTTGACTTGACGGGAAGATGCCATTTTGCTCAGCTGTGTAAAAACAAAATGAAAAAATTATAGTAATTTAATTAACATTTCAGCTTTCCTTTAAATGTTCACCTGCTGTAAGACGAAAAAAATACAAGTGCTTACAATCTGCATGATATGGAAAATGGTCAAAAAAACTAATTGTTTGTGGAACGCTGAAATTGAGATTTTTTGATATCTGATAATTGTCAATTGGGAGAAAAGTGCACATAATTTTTGTACTAAGAATTAAAGCGTTAAGTATTGTGTTTACCTTTCAAATGTTTTGTTTTGAAAAAATAATTAAGGTAGATTGGTTTTTGAGCTGCAATTTCAGGCTTGTAGATGCAAGGGTGCAACTTTTCCTTTGTTGTTTTGTCAAACGGATTGTGTTTTTTTTGGAGACACTAGAAAATCAATATATTTCTGTGTACCAAAAGAACAATTTCATGTTAGAATTTTTATTTTTTTATTTATCGACATGTTCTAGGTAAAACAAATAGTCTGCAATCCCACAACAGTCCCAAGAAAATATTCTAGAATATTTAGAATAAGAATCTGGTGTTCATTTAGTTTCCAGCCCCTGCTTTGCGGTATGCCACAGGTGGAGTGAGAATAAGTAATAAGACCTCAACTATTGATCTCTGCCTGTGCCTAAGAATGTTCATGGTGGACTTGCAAAAGTAAAATTCAACAACAGTCACTACACTGCACCAGTACTGAGTTTTGGCCGCCAGGAGTGTTAGAATAGTAATTTATGCCCAACGTCATGGTCCATCACCTGCTCTGAACTTTGCCCCCAGCGGACTTAGTATAGTAATTTATGCCCCCTCTTATGGTACAACACCTGCATTGAGTTTTGCCCCCAGCCGAGTTAGAATAGTAATGTATGCCCCTCTCATGGTCCAACACCTGCCCTGAGCTTTACTCCCAGCGGGGTTAGAATAGCAATTTATTCCCCCTGTCATGGTCCAACATCTGCTCCGAGTTTTGACCCCAGTAGAGTTAGAATAGTAATTTATAACCCACATAATGGTCCAGCACCTGCCCTGAGCTTTGCCCCCAGTGAAGTTAGAATAGTAATTTATAACCCACATAATGGTCCAGCAGCTGCCCTGAGCTTTGCCCCCAGCGGAGTTAGAATAGTAATGTATGTCCCCTCTCATGGTACAACACCTGCCCTGAGCTTTGCCCCAGCAGAGTTAGAATAGTAATGTATGCCCCCTCTCATGGTCCAAAGCAAACACAAGGAGATGATGGACGGAGCGCTGAAACTTTTCAGACACTCACCCCCAGTCACAGATCTGGGTTGAATCCATCATCATTCTTTAGCTCACTTCGCCACCTCAGTTCAGAACCCAGGTATATGCAAATCAGTCTTGACCCTGTGTCTCATGGGAACAGTCCAGCCCGAACTGCCAAGCCAGGTCTTCCTGAAACAAGCATCCTGGGACCGGTTTCTGGGTAACACCCTTCATCAGCCAGGTTAGCTTGAATCCAGTGGCAAAGTGAGCAAGGGACCCACGTCTGGGCATACCCTGCCAACTTAGGGCGAACAAAGCAAACACAAGGAGATGATGGACGGAGCTATCCACCCCGAAACCGGTCCTAGGATGCTTGGTTCCAGTCCAGGGAGGACCTGGCCTGGCAGTTCGGGCTGGACTGTTCCCATTGGGCACAGGGTCAAGACTGATTTGCATATGGCTGAGTTCAAACTGGAATGGCATGGTGAGCAACAAAACAATGGATTTAGGCCCAGATCTCTGTACTGGGGTGAATATATGACATTGTTCTGCATTCTGTCCATCAATTGTTCTTTTTGCCCCTCTCATGGTCCAGCACCTGCCCTGAATTTTGTCCCCAGCGGAGTTAGATTAGTTATTTGTGCCCCCTGTCATGGTCCAACACCTACCCTGAGCTTTGACCTCAGCAGAGTTAGATTAGTAATATATAACCCACATAATGGTCCAGGACCTGCCCTGAACTTTGCCCCCAGCGGAGTTAGAATAGTAATGTATGCCCCCACTCATGGTACAACACCTGCCCTGAGCTTTGCCCCCAGCAGAGTTAGATTAGTTTTTTATGCCCCCTCTCATGGTCCAGCCCCTGCCCTGAGTTTTGTCCCCAGCGGAGTTAGATTAGTTATTTATGCCCCCTGTCATGGTCCAACACCTGCCCTGAGCTTCGACCTCAGCGGAGTTAGATTAGTAATTTATAACCCACATAATGGTCCAGCACCTGACCTGAATTTTGTCCCCGGCAGAATTAGAATAGTAATATATGCCCCCACTCATGGTACAACACCTGCCCTGAGCTTTGTCCCCAGCAGAGTTAGAATAGTAATATATGCACCCTGTCATGGTCCAACACCTGCCCTGAGCTTTGCCCTCAGCAGAGTTAGAATAATAATATATGCCCCCTGTCACGGTCCAGCTGCTGCCCTGTGTTTTGCCCTCAGCAGTGTTAGAATTGCGTTTTAAACCCCCTGTCACACTCCTGTGACAGGGGGTAGAGTAAATCTAAATGCACTGGACAACACCTGCCTGGTGATCTTCTTTATAATTACTTATATTCAGAAAACAATACAATTGGTCAAAAATTGTTCATCTTATTTCAAAGAAAATACACTGCTTATTTTTTTTCCATACGTCCTAATTATTACTATTTGATACTTACAATGACAACACTATTTTCCACTGTTGTGAGTAGTAATACTGTTCTCCTTGTAACTATGCCTCTGGACAGTTTACTTCCCCTGTGGGAAAAAGTGGCATTTATAAATATTCTTTAAGTGTAATTCCAAAACATTGTGTGCCACAATAAACGAGGACAATTGCAACACCTTCTCTGGAGCATGAAGATATTGCATATTTCTAACCATTTGAAAAATAGGAAAGCCATTACAACGAAAATATTACAACGCATGCCATCACAACGCAGGTACCATCACATCGCAATGCCATTACAACAAATGGCATTACAAAGCATATGCCTTTACCACGTTTATCATTGTAATGGCATGAATGGTAAAGGCATATGTGTTTTACATGTAAGTATAGGTTCAGGTTGGGTTTGGGATGTCAATGTTAATTTTAGGGTTCAGGGTGGGTTTGGGTTTAGGGGTGCCAAGGGTAATTTTAGGGTTCAAGGTGGGTTTGAGTTTTGGGGTGACAAGGGTAATTTTAAGGTTCAGAGTGGGTATGGGTTTTGGGGTGCGAGGTGAAATTTTATGGTTCAGGGTGGGTATGGGTTTTGGGGTGCCAAGTGTAATTTTAGGGTTCAGGGTAGGTATGGGTTTTGCGGTGGGAAGGGTAATTTTAGGGTATTGGGGTAGTAAGGGTCATTTTAGGGGGGTATGGTTATTTGGGTTTTAAGGGTAATTTTGGGGTTTTAGGGGGTATTAAAAACACACATCAATCAATCAGGGTATGTAAAGCGCAAGCTACTCACCTGGGACGGGTCTCAAGGCACTGAGGGAAGGGGGTGGGGGGTCCGCAGATCCTGGAAGTTCACGGAGTTCCATCCAAGAGCCAGGTCTAGAGGTCCTTTAGATACTTAGGGAGCAATGCAATCTGTCGGAGAAGGAAAGGGAGGGAGTTCCATGCCTTGGCCGCGAGGAGGGAGAAGGAGCATCCTCCTGCTCTGGTTTTCTTGATCCGGGGCATCGTTGCTAGGGAGAGCTGGGCCGAGCGAAGGGAACGCTGGGGGGCGTGGAACATGAGGCGGTGGTTCAGGTTGGCGGGTCCGGTGTTGTCAAGGGCCTTGTGTGCGTGGGTGAGAAGCTTGAAGGTGATTCTCTTCTCAACGGGGAGCCAGTGTAGGGTTCGTAGGTGTTGGCTGATGTGACTGTGGCGCGGTAGGTTGAGGACTAGTCTGGTGGCGGCGTTCTGGAGTTTGCGGGTGAGGTTCTTGTTGATCCCGGCGTAGAGCGCGTTGCCGTAGTCCAGTCTGCTACTGATGAGGGCGTGTGTGACAGTTTTCCTGTGTTCTGGGGATCCACTTGAAGGTCTTACGGAGAAAGCATAGGGTGTGGTAGCAGGAGGAGGTGATGGCGTTGATCTGGCGGTCCATTTTGAGTTCGGAGTCCAGGATGATTCTGAGGTTGCGTGCGTGGTCCGTGGGGGTCCCCGAGAGTGGGGGGGCCACCAGGTGTTGTTCCAGGCATCGGGGTGTGGGCCCATGATGAGTACCTCAGTTTTGTCTGTGTTGAGTTGGAGGCAGCTGTTCTTCATCCATCTGGCGATGGCTTCCATTCCGTCTTGAAAGTTGCGTTTGGTGATGTTGGTTTTGTTGGATAGGGAGAGGATGAGTTGGGTGTCGTCTGCGTACGATGGGATGTTGAGTCTGTGTGCTCATATATATGTAAATATATATATCATTACTTACCTTAACCACTTTTACCAAGTCTATGCCTTTACCACGCATGGCTTTGCATTGCAATGGCATGTGTGGTAAAGTCATATGCGTGGTAAAAGTGTGAGTTGTAATGGTAACGCTTTGTAACAGCACTTGCGTGGTTACAACTGTGTTGTAATGGCATGCGTTGTGTTGGTATGCGATGTATCGTCATATATTCATGAAAAATCCTCTGCTTGCTTGTAAACCTTAATTAGCTACCTTCTGGTGCTCTTTACAACTTGATATTAAGATCTTCCATTGTATAGTGGTGCTTTTTTTATCAATGCTTTGCACTGCACAATAATCTAGAGAACATAATGATATATATTTAAGTTTTTAAACAATGTTACCTTTATAAAAATTCTGCGAACATGTAAATTATGACATCCAAGGGTAAAAGTCCTCACTCTGGTGTTTTGTTGATGAATTCAAACTCCGAAAACAGGAAGAGAAGTAAGCAGGTAGGACACTAAAATACCAGAATTTGTTTATTTTTTTTAACTTTTAAATAATAATTCTATTTGTATTAATAAAAATGGTATTGCTGAAGGTTGTTTAAGAAGTACTCACCGAACCACTAGGTGGCACCGTCTCCTTTAACAAAACGTTTTCACAGTGAACCTCTCAGAAGCGTCTGGTGCTCTTCAGTAGCAGATAGCAACTGAACACAAAATGGTGGACAGCTTTCTTTTATATGTTTTTGTAAAGATGATTACTTTTAATTACTAAAATATGTTTTGGATTTCTTTTTTTCTTTTTTTAAATCCCACATGACAGAAAGTTTGTGTCTTTTTTAGTGATTTTATTTTTCCAAAAATGTTACCAGTATTCAAAGCATGCCATTTTACTTTGGGAAGCCTCCTTTCATTTTCTGAGACAGAAAGGTAGACTATTAGGCTTTCCCCTCACAATCTTAACGCATCCGGATCAATCGAGCTAAAAAAGCAGGATCAAGCCACCTTAAGATGCAGGCTGCAGTTGATTCACCGTTAAACTTGCAGCAGTATGTTTAACTTTCATTAAACACTCGCCACGTTTATTTTTCATGAGTTGTACTATAACAAGCATTTTTCATTGTAATGGAGTTCGTCAAAAAGAACATGAAAAAAAGCCATTCGTAGTTATGGAGATTCGCAATAAAAATCTCGTGATAGTAACATGCGGGGAAGTGGCTCTGTCGTTATAATAACTACGTTGTGGACGTTGTCGAAAAAACGTACATCGTGATTCCGACATACTTCCAGAATTACATCAAATCTGGTAGAAATCAAGATATTTACCTATAAAACATGCTTTTTGTGATTTGGTGTAAATCCGTTCAGTGGTTTTGGAGAAATTAACGTTCAAAACGTATAAATATATAGAGACACGGGAGTAACGCAGGAATGGCAGATCAGATGATAAGATCTGATTGGCTGACTCACATCAAAAAAGATGTTTGGCAGCCATTTTAGGACTCAACGAATAAGTCCCAGTTTCCTGAAAAAAATTATTCCAGGGGCTGTAAATCCATATTGCCCCTGCCTCAGGCAGACACACGAGGGCTTCCACTGAGGGAGCAAAAAACAACATCCGTGCCCATGAGTGTGCAAGCAGGGAACAGTGAATGTGTTCCTGCAGCAAGAGCAGAGTTTACACTCCTGTGGGGTGGAAACACATTCATGCTACTGGCTCCCATCGGCACCCAGGAAGGGTAATGGCTGGTGACTCGGTGGGGACCTACAGCCCCATGCTGATGGAAAGCTGGGGATGCTTTCAGTTGCAGAGGAGACACCCACCGAAAAAACATACATTGCATCGCAGGAGTGGGTTCCCTACTCTGACCAAAACAAAAAAAAGTGAGGATTAGCTATGGTTGCCCCAGGTGGGATCAGGGCACACAGAATATATAATAAAATTAAGAAAAAAACTCTTGCATCTGATTCAAGAGGGACACCAAGTAGCAACTTGAGGTACTGCAGCTTTGTGAAAGACTTTTGAAGATTTTGCATTTGTCTCCAGACGGACCTCTGGAAACAACACGAGGTACTGAAGGTTTGTAAATAACGTTCAAACTTTTACAAAAATTGATAGTAAAATATATATATTATATATATATTATATAATATATATATATATATATATATATATATATATCCAGGTCGTCGGTCCGCGTAGCACCCGAGCCACTTCCTGACAGCGGGCTGAGGCGGGGTCGCGAGCCCCCAATATTCCAACCAATGTTCGTTTGTAAGTAAAAAACAAACACGCCAGAGCCCTTCGTTCTACTGCAATCGTGATTTATTGGCAAATTACACCCTACGCGTTTCGGAGCAGCGCTCCTTGCTCACGGGTAGTTGGGCGTGCCCACAATGACTCCCTTTTAGCATAATCATGTGACATTGAAAAAATAAACATGGAAGACATACTCCCGAAATTAATTACATTTCGTTTGGCAAGTTTATAAATTCATAATAATTTCAGCCATCGTCAAGTAAAAATAAAAATAAATTACTATTTGCACCCAAGAATATAATACATGTTATTCGAGTGGTACATCAATTCGGCACCTCACATTTTTCAACATGACAATTACAACTTTATGCAGTGGGTAGTTGTGTGCACGAACAATTCTGCCCAAGTGGGCTAACATTTAAAGGAACATTCACTATAGTGCTTAATTTCCTCAATTCGTTCCGGGCACAATCAAATGCTGAAAATAACTGGTTAAGTACCATTTATCATTCTAGACGCAAACCATGGATTATGCGCCATAAAGCCCAGAGAGCCACCGCCTCAATTCTGTTTGAAAAAGGTGTCATTAATGAATTTAAAAAACTGTCCAAGATTAAAAACTATAGAAATTACAATATGTCATATCAACACATGAAAGCCATTGAAAGTTTGAGGAACGACACTGAGATTGTTGTGAAAAAATCAGATAAAGGGGGTAACGTGGTTGTATTGTCTAAAGACAGTTACATTGAGGAAGGCATGAATCAATTACAGGATACCACTAAATATGTAAAAAGCTCTAAAGCAGAGTATGAGAGAGCTAATGAGACATATCAGAATCGATTGTGGGACTGGAAGGAGAGAGGCTTACTGGAACTTGAGGAATTTCATTTTCTCAAATGTAAGTTCCCCAAGTTACCAACGCTTTATTTATTGCCAAAACTGCACAAGGATGATAAAAATCCTCCCGGGAGGCCTATTGTTTCCTCACGAGGCAGTTGCCTTGAGAACACCTCACGTTATGTCGATCATTTTTTGCAACCCTATGTACAAGAATTACCCTCATTCGTTAAAGACACAGGGGACTTCTTAAAACTGTTAAAAGGGGTTCAATGGAAGAAGGAATACTTACTACTTAGTTTAGACGTTAATAGTCTCTATACTGATATTCCCCATGACCAAGGCATACAAGCCTGTAAACACTTTCTCAAAGCGAGATCTATTTCCTACTTCTTTCATACGGAAATGCTGGCCGAGATGATGTTTATATGTTTAACGCAGAATTATTTTACTTTCAATGGCCAAGTTTTCAAACAAATACTTGGGACTTCGATGGGCACTTGCTTCGCCCCCAGCTTTGCGTGTCTCTACCTGGGCTGGTGGGAGGAGCAAGTGTCCACCAGTCTTGACATGTTTAAAACACATGTGAAGACATGGGCCAGGTACATAGATGATATCTTCTGTATCTGGGATGGCAGTTGGGAAGAGGCTATCAGATTTGTGGAGGAGCTTAACAACAATACATTCAATCTCACCTTCACTTGCCATATCCATCAGAAAGAAATGGAATTTCTAGATTTGAAAATTGTGGCAAAAGGAGATAGATTGGAGACTATACTTTATAGGAAGACGACAGCTGGGAACAGCTTATTACATGCTGAGAGCTGTCATCCCCACAGTCTGATAAACAGTATCCCCCTGGGAGAACTCATAAGGGCTAAACGCAACTGCAGCACTAACGAAGGGTTTGAGGTTGAAAAAACAGAGATGACTAAACGCTTTGTGGCTAGAGGTTATACAGTCAAAAACATAAATCAAGCTTGCAAGTTAGCCACTGAAAGAGATAGAGACAGCCTGCTCATGCCCAAAGAGATAAATCTACCCACTGAAACCAGTGTGAGATTTATCACTACCTTCCACAATCAGTCTAACGAGGTCTGTGGAGCATTAAGAAAATACTGGAATGTATTAAGAACGGATGCGGACCTGATCAAACATGTCAGAGATTATCCTCAGATTACATTCCGCAAGGCTAGATCCCTAAGACATAGTATCTGCAGCACCTTAACCAACAATGAGGTGAATCGCAGCACGATACAAGGGTTTTTTACGTGCCGTAGCTGCAAAGCTTGCAAGCACAGCACAAACTGTAAAGAGGTCAAATTATCCAGGGATCTGGCCCCCTTCAGGATTAAGAAACATCTGTCTTGCAATTCGGATTATGTTGTTTACGCCCTCAGGTGCCCATGTGAGAAATACTATATTGGTAGTACCATTCATAAAGCCAAAAAGCGGGTATTGGAGCACCTGAGGGCGATTAAACATAATGACAAACAATATCCAATTGCAAGACATTTTAAAGATGCACACAATCAGAACAGTGACCTGCTGTCATTCTGTGTATTAGAGAGGATTCCTATACGTGAAAGGGGAGGTGACAGGGTGCAGGAACTAAGGAGACGAGAGTCCAAAATGATTATTCAATACGGCACCATGTACCCAGCTGGACACAATAATGACGAGGCACTCTCAGTACACTTGGGGTGAATAAATCCGCTTTTTTAAATGGAGGCCTGACCAATACGTATGAAGGCATTACAGGAGTATTAATAATAGCCTGTTTTTATTTGTGCACTTTCACTATTTTCACTGTTTTTATAAATATTGTATATAGGGTGAGGAAGCAATGTATGCATTAATACGTTTGTGACTATGTGTCTGATTTGTTTCATTTTTATTTTTATATAGGTCCCGAAGTAATGAACTTCTGGCAAGTGGAAAGCAAAAGGATGCCAAAATATCTGTCCAGTAAACATATAAAATGTGCAGGTTTTACGGACCGAATGATCATATTTTGTTGCTGTGTAGGCATTGTTGCAGCTACCATAATTTTGTGTATGCCCACAGGGGCAGAATTGAGGCGGTGGCTCTCTGGGCTTTATGGCGCATAATCCATGGTTTGCGTCTAGAATGATAAATGGTACTTAACCAGTTATTTTCACCATTTGATTGTGCCCGGAACGAATTGAGGAAATTAAGCACTATAGTGAATGTTCCTTTAAATGTTAGCCCACTTGGGCAGAATTGTTCGTGCACACAACTACCCACTGCATAAAGTTGTAATTGTCATGTTGAAAAATGTGAGGTGCCGAATTGATGTACCACTCGAATAACATGTATTATATTCTTGGGTGCAAATAGTAATTTATTTTTATTTTTACTTGACGATGGCTGAAATTATCATGAATTTATAAACTTGCCAAACGAAATGTAATTAATTTCGGGAGTACGTCTTCCATGTTTATTTTTTCAATGTCACATGATTATGCTAAAAGGGAGTCATTGTGGGCACGCCCAACTACCCGTGAGCAAGGAGCGCTCTGCTCCGAAACGCGTAGGGTGTAATTTGCCAATAAATCACGATTGCAGTAGAACGAAGGGCTCTGGCGTGTTTGTTTTTTACTTACAAACGAACATTGGTTGAAATATATATATATATATATATATATATATACACATACACACATACACCTATACATACACATTTTTTAATAAAAAGAACCTATCATCAAATATTTTTAGTGCTTTGCTTAACTAATATAAACATTTTGTTTCTCCCTACCATTTCACAAGGCTGTGTGTGGGCTTTAATATAAACAGAAGTATAGCGCCACTCAAAAACATTTTGATATGGCTGAAGGTATTTCAATCAACCAGTCACTACGTATACTACGATTTCATCACAGGTGTTCTATAGTAATCAACACATTTATTGAAACTTGCAATATGGACTCATCAGGAACCAGCTTTCCAATATTTACTTATCCTATAGAAAACAAGCACAATTCATTAGCGTAGCAAAAGCGTTTATGTAAATGTGTATTTTGAATCCACACATCCTTAGCTATGGAAGGACATTTGAACCAATTGCATCCGACTCAAGAGAGACATTTAGTAATAACCTGGTTTACTCTGCTTTGTGATTGACTGTTTGAGCAGTTGCTTCCGACTTGAAAGGGACACCTAGTAAGGTTTCGAAGGGCTACAGTCCTGTGAAATACTCCAAGTTATTTCTTCTGACTCAAGAAAGAGATCTAGTAATGACTTGAGGTACTGTAGCTATGCGAAAGGCTATGCCTAATGGCTTTGCCAATGCTGGTTAGTCAAAGCTTTCTAGGACAAAATGAACAAGTATCACATCTGGAGGGTGTATAAAGCTTCTCCTGTAAAAATCCAATGGTAACATCAATTTGCATTTATACTTTTTTCACTCGATGAGTAGGGAGCCAAAAGACCAGAGGGAAACCGGAAAGAGAATTTGACAATCAATAGGCACAGTCCTTTGAAGTTGCACGCAGTTAAAGATGTTCATCATTTTGAAGATGACCAAAGAGGACGGGTACTTTCGCTTTCGGGGGTTTGTCACTCTGGTTACAAACAAGTTTCGAGAGTAACGTAGTTCAAGCTGTAGTTAAAGGAAACAATTTCAGTGCTCTAATAGTCATTAGGTCTCGCCTAGCGATGCAGCGCAAAGCGCTGCTCGCTATGCGAGATCTATTGTTGCCGACTTTTGCTCCGATGCGGGACACGAGATGTGCACGCGCTTGGTGCGAGCAGGAATTGTAATAGCGCCGCAAGCCGTACGCGTGCACATCAACTGTCTGTGCCGAAACTTAAACAGACAGGAGATATGCACGCGTACGGCTCGCGGCGTTATCACAACGCCTGCTCGCACCATACGCGTGCACATCTCCTGTCCAGGCACGCTCACGGCGTTTCTTCAGCTTAACTTCCCGCTGGTTCCGAGGAGTCAACATGGCTGCGCCCTCGCCGGGACACGAGGTGGACGAAAGACGTCAGGGCCCGCTGCAGCAGCTCGAGGGACCCCAGCGCCAGCTCGACATAGGCTTGACGACACTGCCAGCAAAGGAGGCACCGCAAGAAGCGTCACAACAGCAGCGTGTACTAGAAGCACGTCATGGCCAAGTGCAGCTAGAGCTCTGTGTGACGTTAACCCCGCAGCGAGAGGCAGAATCACGTCACAGCGAACAACCACGGCCCAACCTTGAGTCAGAGACACGTCACAATGATCAACGACCTCCACAGCCCGAGTCTGACACACGTCACAGTGAGCCCCAAAGGCTGCCACAGCGCGAGTCAGAGTTGCGTCACAATGAGCAACATTTGGCACAGGTACGCGAGCAGGAGGTACGTCATAAGGAGCAAGCACGGTTGTAGCAACACGAGCTAGGAACACGTCCAGTCCAAGTGCAGCAAGGAACGACGTCCAGCTCACGTTGCGTGGAGCAGCACCGACCGCCTGGGACTCCGACGGAGCCTCAGTCCGGGCCCCCCTCTAAGAAACGGCGGACAGTGCGGCTGGAGCTAGCCCTTCGGGACCCCACGGAGGAGAGCTGCGCGGAATACAGCTATCCCGAGCTACTGGGGGCAGCCCGGCTTGGGGGCTCGGCCACACCACAGGTAAGGGATTGAACACGTCAGACTTATGAGCTACAGGTTCAGGGTGGGTGTTGGAAGTAGTCGCAACTGGAGTGGGTTCAACGGGTTTCGCAGGAGGGCACTTGGGTCTGGATGCAGTGCTCTCCGGTTTTGGTGGGGTGCTGAAAAGTCCTTTCCAGTTCAAGGGCTGGAGGCTGCTGAAGTGGGTTGTTGGCCAGGCAATGCCCTTTACATGATTTGCAGGCATGAGCCTCTGCTTTTACTGGGCGCATAGGTGAGTTTTTGCTTTTTTTGTGATGTTCTTGGCACACAAGGGAATCGTGCGTGTGTGCCGAGAGCTGCGATTTGTAGGCACTGTAAACTGCAGTAACTCAGTGTGGATCTGTGGTATAGAGGGACGCAATAATGTGACCTCTGTAGAGAGAGGGACCAATGTCCTCTCACTGGATTGTAAGGTATTGCCAGAGGTGGCAGCCTGATTTCTTTCTAGAAGGGAGCGGAGTCCCTTTACTGATACCTGAGGTGAGTGGCCTATTGGCTTCGTCCCTGTAAAGTGATAAGGACAGCTGTACTCTACATTAATTTTCTGTGTATGCACGTGTAGCGCTTGTATGTGGGCATACCTTCAGTGTATGTCAGAAATGTTCAAGGAGTTTGTGTGCTATTTTAAACCAATGGGTGATGCAGAATGTATTTTGATATAGCTGTGTAGGTACCGTATACAAAATGGAGAGACAGGAGTCGCCTTCCAGATGGGCTAAGTGAATTGCAGATCCCTGATACAGACTTAGCTTTTTGTCAACTAATGAAAGCAGTGTGTGTAAGGATAGGTGACAGGGGTATCTTGGAAGGACAGTGGTGTTTCCTGTCCTGACTTATGTTCCGCTAAAGGCGCTACATACAAAAGCTAGCCGATTTGGCAAGTGTGAAGGTTGTTGTGCCAGTGTTTTGGTTAGCCCTGAGAGAAGCATCACAAAGTCTTTTTGGGACAATCACCCAGCATCAACAAAACATGTCTGAAAGAGTGTATGAAGTATGGCTCTAGATTCCATTCAGTGTTTGCAAGGTTTTCCATGACTAAAGCAGTGCACCCAACAGGGTGTAGGAGGACTTCTGTGATCCAGGGCTAGAGCCTCTGACTACCAGTTTCCCCAAGGGTGTGAGGGACTATTTACCCTAGACTATATCCTGCTGTTGAGTCTGCCTAGAAAAGTGGACTGCTGAGCGAGACACACTGGAGTTGTTACTGCAAGCGTCTGCCCAGCTGAGCAAGATAGGATATCTGGGGTCAGCTGTCCCAGAGTCATGGAGGGGCTCAGTACTGGTACCACTACACAACAAGCATTTGCAATGCAATAGGTCTCGCATTTACGCAAGTTTAAGCTATCGGCATTGTAATTGACACTGCGTTTTATTTATGTTTTCAAAAACCAAAACAAAATTAAAGGCATTGTCATTTACAATGCCAATAGCTCAAACTGGCGTAAATGCGAGACCTATTGCATTGCAAATGCTTGTTTTTTATCTGTAACTCCCAGAAGTGTACATGGACGTAGGTACTGCCAAAGTGTACAGAGCAGTGATTGCTCTGGGAAACTGTTTGCATTTCTGCCCTCGTCAGAATCCGAGGAACATCTGCATGAGGGAGGAACCTGCTTAGATGGTAGTGGTGTAAGGTGGCACAAACCCTTGTTTCCTTTCTCCTTAGAAAGAAGCTTTCAGAATATTATCCCTGCACAATAGGTTCAGGATTGATAGTGGAGACGAGGTCGTCCCTCACTGAAGTGGCGTGGGCCTTTCGATATGGTACAGAGGAGGACATCTGGCCCGGACTGGCACATTTTCTTGCCACGTGCTCAGTTATTTGTTTTCATTGTCTATGAGGAAGGATGCTGCTTTACCCTTCCAAGAAAGCCGTCAACACCAGCACAAACTGATCAGGCATGGCCCCTGCAAAGGTTGCCTGGCAACCTCCTTAGCATAAAGCGTATTAGTACCATACCCCGTGGCAGATACTCTACTGATTTTTGTCACTTGTACCGATAGTAACACACACAATACAGGTGTTCTCCAGATGACGGCCCCCCCCACCCCCCCCCAAACATGAAATGGAGAGGTTATGAGGACCAGCTTCTGCGAGCAGTGAGAGGTGCGGTGTGCATGGATTACAATTCCAGCATTGCAGCATAAACTAACTGAGGTGCAGAAAGAAAAGTATGATGGAGAAAACAATACAAACATTTTCAAATTACGCAGGCCTCTGAAAGAAATGTGTTAAGTGCAAGAGGAGCGCACCATTGGGCAGAAGAGAATGACCTGAAGATGGAGCACATATGTGCAGGGATTAAGATGCGCCTGTATGCAGCATACTGGATTGCAAATCTAAGAGTTAACAGCTATTGAAGCAGTTTCCCCCAATAGATAGGACAATACTGAAAGAGTGAAAATGGGAATAACACAAGGCAGTTGGTGTCCAATTGAGCAAAACCCCCTTGGCATTTCAAGCCATGGTTACCAATATTCCCTAATACATAGGACTCAAACATTTTGACATTACATGAGATAGTCTGTCGGGACACACATTTGTTTCTTTCGTTGTAGAGGTACTATTGGAAAGGGGAGAGTCTCCAATTCAGTATACTGGAGTTGTTTGCCTCTGCTGTACTATGGCATGACCTACTACTGAATCACAGGGTAGCAGTCCAAGGCTTAATCTGACAACAGGGAAATATAACAAAATTCACTAAAAATATGTATCGAATCGCAAATGTGTATCGATTCGGGCCCAGCCTAAAGGCCTTGAAGACACCAGAGAAAACAGAACTAGAGAAAAAAAAGTGAATGATGTAGCAACTGTCCCCTCAAGGTATGTACTTGTCCCATCCTGTCTCTCAAGTGCCAAACCCCTTTCTGTTCATGTGGCCTGTTGTGGCTCTCAGAGAATGCAGGTGCAGCTGTTTCAGGAAGCTGCAGTAATTCAGGCCCTATCAGACTTGCAGTATTGTATTACCATTGGCTTACTGTGGTCTCCCACTGCTTATGATGGGCACTCGTGCCAATGGCATAGGCGGGTACATCTCCTACACAATCAGAAGATGTAGGCATGTGAATCAGAGTCTGTCTATGAGTGACAATGGGATACTGGAGTACATAATGAAGTTTACAATCAGGTACTTTGGTGGTTGAAATTGTGAAGGCATGGAATAGAAGGAATTGATTATTTAAACCAAAAGCGTAATGCTGACGATATAAATCTGGTGTGTTTGGACAAAATAATTGCTTTCCCATAACATATGATATGCTGACCGAGTGCTAAATCTTGCTGAGTTAGGTACAGTGACTGATAGTCATAGATACTTGGAGTCAGATGGCACTTGCGGCCATATCTTATTTCACGTGTGATTAACTGCCTGTTATAGTATTGCTTTTCAGGCAATATATTTGGGACGCTATACTTTAAAATACATTGTCTGACCTTTGTTCTTGAAATGTTTTATGGAAGAATGTCTCAAAACCCTCACAGACAGGATTGGGCAAGGACTTTCTATGCTCGGTCACATGATGAAATTTAGGGTTGGCATTTTTGTGAAACCAAAAAATAGAAACGGTGAAAATAGCCCGGCGTCCTGGAATAATACATGCTACTCTCTCGCCTCAACCCACCATATCCTTTTCAGCTAAACTCGGGGGAACGGATCATTGGTGTTACTCCTTGATCAGTCAAATTCTTCCTGGACAAAAGGGATTTATTTCTGTTAAGAATTGATCTTTTCAAAACATCTTCACCCTTTATACGCGCCGCTTTTGGTGCCTCTCCAATCTCAGGCATTTGGCCTAGTTGTAAGGTACCGTTTTCAATTGGGTAAACTGTATAGCACCATTGCTGTTCCATGCAAATCTTGAAGCTTTCAGTCAAAGAAATATGATGACATTCGGTTTATTTTTTATCAAAAGCTTGACATGAAAAAACGGTGGGAGCTAGGTTTTACTCCATACCAAAACTCATACCTTCAATGTTTTGAAGAGCTGCAGGCTTGGGACACAATGAAAAACATCATTGCCAGCTACAGGTAAAATGTAGGCTCCGAGAATATCAGTATTTCGACAAACTACAATACCTATATATCTTTACAATGGGGAAGAGTCTAGCAGACGTAATGGTGCATTACTTTCGTAAAACGGCCTTCAATGCAAAATACTACAGAAGAAACCATATTCAATTAATATTTTTTCATTTTACGGCTAGTTTTTTGAGGAAACTTTGCACGGCTCCCTGCTGAATTTTAAGTTCTGTGTAATTTTAAGAAATGTACACTTTTCTGGATTCACCCATTCATTTAACTGGTTTACCTTACAAAGTGCAATGAGGCAGAAACCAAAAAAAGGATCCTCTGACCAACAGCTATGAAAGTGGAAAATTAGCTGGGCAAAAAATTATTTTTTCCTCCTTGTCAGTTTTTGAAAACTGAGGTTGAGTGATAATAGCAGACCAAAACTTGTGGAGAGGCTATTTTCTTGATAACACGGAGACTAACATGTTTCATACTTGGCCAGGGACCTATCACTAGATGTGGCAGAAATTTGATATCAAATTCCTGTCACCTATGCTGAAAATTAATAATGCTAATGTATCGATTTAGTAAGATATGGAAAAGGGGCTTGGGGCCCTGCGAATATCACCAGCCTCCCGGTTGATAATAGATTTCTGAGGCTCCTCTTGAGCCTCCATCATTCTATATTATGCACAAAGTGGTTTCTATGCCCTACTTGTAATTTGTTTTGCTTTTTGACCCTTTGTTTTTATTGTTGACTGTGTAGGTCGATCCAGAGTTATGATTTGTGACCACGACGGGGGGCCAAGCACTGCCGGTCTCCCAGCGGGGTGAGGGGGCATCACTCAAGAAATCCAAGTCAACCTGCCAAAGGACCCTGAAGTAGCAGTCCCTGCCTGCTTGCCAAGACCAGTGTGCCCTGTAAGGAAAAAGAGCGGTGGAGAAAGCGAGGTCCAGTGGGGGATTCTAGCGATTGGATCCCTGAAGCGAGGTGTGAGGAGACAGCTGCTGCACCGATAAGGTCGTTGCTCGTGTGCAGAAAAAAATCGGCGACCTCCGTATGCCAGAGGAGGGCCGCCGTGAAGTGACCAATGAACATTGATGCACCGATCAGGTCATCGCTCGTGTGTAGGTTTGAAGTCGGCAACCCTGTATGCCAGTTGGGGTCACTGTGAAGATTGCTGCCGTGCCAATCGGGCTGTAGTCTGTGTGCAGAGCGAAGTCAGTGACACCCTATGCCAGGTGGGACCGTCGTGAAGATTGCTGCTGTGTGGATCATGCTGTATCCCATGTACAGAGTGAGGACAGTGACCCCAGATGTCAGTGAGGCGGGGGGGGCACCCGGAAAAATCAAGCAGCGTGGTCTGGTTGACACAGTCGTCGTGAGAAGGCGGCCGCCGTGGTAACCCGAGCAGGCCTATGCCCCGACTGAGGACCAGCACTAGGAGTGTTGCATCACTCCACTCTACCCTCTCCTCTGTGGAGGATCCCAGGAAACTTACCAGCATCAGAGGAGCATCGAGGAACCCCTGGCCGCTGCCTCCACAGGCCCGCTTGTGAGGTACTCAAGGACACTTGACCGCTGCCCCTCCCGGGCTACGTGTGAGGAACTTACCAGAGACAGCAGCTGCAGCTTCAGCACCCTGGACACTCTGGTCGTTCAGATTCTGCTGGTAAGACTGATTTACGAGCCAGACTGTCCACGGGAAACTTGCCTGCCATATAGCGCTTCGGTGCTGGAACACTTTTGATTTTAATAAAGAGTCGGAGTGAGACTCCTGAGGCTCAGACTACTAATGGGGTTTAACCTGAAAGTCAAATGTATTGAATGGGGAATAACCACTGCCCCTAGCGAAAGGGGAGTGGGAATCAGGAACCCGCCAATAAAACACTAAGGCCCTGACATCAGGTGACCGTGTGTTCTGGTTATGAATGTCATATTTTACTTTTTGTTCATATATAAATATTGCATTTTAGTTCTCGCATAATAGCCCACATGCGCGGATGCTGCGAGGGGTATTGTATACAGTAAAGAGCTTGGAGCCCGCCAACTACTTACCATTTGTTGGCTTGATTGTCATTCTTTTTAGCTGCCATCGAATTGGCCACTAAATGCCTTACATCACTTCCTTTTGTTTCTCAGGAGCATGGCCTAAGTACTAATTGATTTCATTCGATTAGTGTCCTTCTGCTGTCCTTCTGTTGCTCGCACTGTGATTCAGGGTACTTTTTTCATTTTTTAACCATCATTTCCACTTCCATGCTACACTTTTGTGTTGCTTTTAACTTCCATTCTACAGGTTTGTTGTTGCCTTTATTTGTTTTGGAATTGGTTGCTTCCTTCTACAGCACCAAGCAAATTGCACAAACAATTAAACCAATCTGTGTGACTGCATGTGTTTGAACGCTGCCCCTCTTCTCTGTGCATACCATGTATGTGCCTGTTTTAAGAGTACAATACACTACTCTGAAATCGGACTCCCATAGTCCTCCCAGACAGGCAGTCCAGTCACAAGCTTCATTCAGGCAAGGTTTCCACTAAGCAACATAAACATTTTGGGCACATCTGTGCCTTTTCAAACTCAAAGAATGTGGCTTTTTTAAAGACCCTCAGTTTTGGGTAGCACTGCAGTTATTCCATTTCTGCTTAAAACCTGTGTCCTGTCTTATATGTATTCCATCTTTTCTCTAAACATGCAAAGAATGTGTTTGTTTAAAGCTCTTCAGTTTTGTGAAGTACAGCAACTACTCCATTTCTCCTTAAAACCTGTGCCTAAGTCCACATTCTCATATGTATTCCACCGAAAGCGCTTTCAGGCGCTCTATACTCATATGCACTTGGGTGCAAAAGATGTAGCCAAAGCTTCCCTCCACTGTGTTCACACCCTTTGTCTACCTTTCCCCCTGAGAAGCCTTGGACTGCTTGACCAGGGGTACCACTGAGAGTCAAGTGCTGAAGGGATACTTGGCCCAGATGCTCAGGATCCGTAGTAGGTCGAACCCTGGGGCATCAGGGGTAAAAGGCTTCAACCAGACGGTTCAGCCCATAAGCTTGTGCTTTCCCTGTGGCCCTCTGAACAGGGTTCTGACAAACCCCTAGATACATGCACACTCAAGAATGCCTTTTTAATTACAGATAAGACCCGAGACCCAGGAGTTAATGAAAGTATCACTGTGCATGTTTGTCATTGAAAAACGTCACAGGTCCTGACTCACTTAATTACTTTAAGCGCTATATGAATGCAATTACAATACAATAGAATAAGGAATATGCTCACAAGATTCAGAATACGCATTGCTGCTTATTCGTCAAATCTTCCAATGGGTTGGGTCTCACCACATCCAGATTCATTGTGAGGTTTACAGAACCAAAAATGTAAATCTGCCCATTTGTGTGCAATTTGGGTCTTCAGCCTGACAATCCTGCTTTAATCAATCTAATGGCGATGTGTGTATGCATGTATACGGTATTTCTATTGCACAATCCTAGCCAAAAGGGAGGAGAGCACTGTACATGGTCAAATCCAAACAAAGTCAATGAGTAATAGGAGAGGAAGCTTGGTTGTGGATGGTTAACACATGGTGATGCAGTGCTCTTTAAAGAGGTGAGTTTTCAACTCTTTTCAATATTCAAGCACCTTGGGCCAGGGTCCAGACCGATACAGATTTTGTTCCAGATCTTTTTTCTTTTTTTACACTTCTTACTCTACAGTCTAATGGTTTCTTGACTGCGGGTGTGCCAAAAACTACCAGAGATGGTGAGTTTTATTGCACGATAAGCAGGGGTGTTGCTTGTGATGGCTTTGCAAATGATGCCGCTGGCTTTGAAGAAGGTGCAGCTGGGCAAGGGGAGCCAATGGAATCCCATCAGGATGGGGGTGATGTGATTAGATTTCTTCATGATGGACTCTCACCAAGTTTGCTATGGGGTGGGAAAGATCTTGGTAGTTGAAATGAAGATGGGCGAATACAAGCATATAATTAGACATTACCTAATAGGTATGAACTTTTGCCTTTGCTAGATATTATGAAGAAGCATTAAGATACTTTACATATGGAAGGAAATACAAGACGTCTTAGATAATTAAATATTTTCCTGCTTCCCATACATTACTCATGATTATAGAACTTGAGAATTGCATATTTGTATGTGATGTGCCTATTTTATGTCTAAGGTTATTTTAAGTGAAATAAAGACTGCCCGGGGCATGGAAATGCTAATTAATCAGGCTAGATAGAAACAACTCACATTCCGGGGCTTCAATGGAAAAAGAGATGGAACAGTGCCCATAATGATCAACGCCAATGTCCTCTAAAGGCTCCAGAAACACAAACGTTTGCTTTTTCTCTGTCCTCTCTATAAAGAACATATTAATCAATATATTTCCACTTTATTTCGACCTCCTTTCTCCTCCCCGTTTCAGTTGATACACAGTAGTCTACAGACGTCCTTCATGGATGAGTAGTATATAAAAACACAATTAAAAGCAGTGGCCTTGATCGAATACGACCACAAGTGTGGGAGGAATTATATAGCTTACATTAGTTATTCTCATAATCTTCCTGAACTCTGTATAAGGCACTACTCATTAAAACATTTACAAGTCTTACTGTAGGATACAGTTGGACAACTGTAAAGGTTGGAAACGTTGCATCAAAACATCAAAACCACCCACAAACAGTTAAAAATGTAACATTACATTTAATTAGTACTCCGGTCTTACCTGTTGATATGCAACAATGAGTGACAAAAGGGAGACAGTCTTTCCAGTTCCTGAAGGCATCTCAAGCACTCCATGACCCTAAGAAATGGTGAGGGTGAGGAACAGAAAAGAAAAGCAGCAGGTGGGGACAAAATACAGATAGATGGGAACAAGGGAGAAAGAAAAGCACGAATAAAAAAAGAGCATGTAAAAAAATAAGAACAAAGACAAACAACAAGAAAAGGAGAAAAGGGATAATTGGAGTGAAAAGAGGCAATTGCGGTGGAAAAGACAAAAAAGATAAAAGAAGCAGAAAGTGAAGAAGATATACCGAAGAAGACGAAAATTAACATGAACGGAAATAAAAAAGGAAAATAACAACAAAAAATAGGATATTTGGTGGAAAGAAATAGGGCCAATACAAAAGCATAAAAGATTAAAATAAAAAAAGTGCAAACAGCAATACAGAGCCACAGACAAAGAAAAAAAATAGAAAGGCAGAAGAGGCAAGAGAAATAATAAAGACAATAATTAGTATTTCACATACAGTTTCCTGACAATCTGTAAATAAGCACCTATGTGATATAGTTGGTGTCAGTGATACAAAAGGTGAAGAGACTAAAGCATTACAAGTATTCAATCGTGTTGCTGGAGTTCAGGAATTAGACAAAGACAGATGATTAGATTCACAGATAAAGTTGTGTAGCTTGGAAGACGAGGACGATTTTAAAAATACCTGCATAAGCTCAGTGTCCTCTGAGTTGGCATTAAAGGCCACAGCATATGATTACGGCTAAAAGTATTAAAAGGAATGGGCCTCTGTGATTTAAAACTACATACGCCACCCACATGCACAGGTTTCAAGCTGTATAGGTAAAATGCTGCCAAGGTAAAACAGTCTGCGTATTGAAATTTCCCAAAAACGAGCGGAAGAAAATTAGATATCCTCTTGTGATGCACTCCCATCTGCATTACCTATTCAAGGTACGTATTTTTCACAGAATTAATAGACACCTGTTAATATGTCCAGAGTTAAGCTTCACATTTAGAACACTGTAGGTACTGCCAAATGACCAGATACCCACCTCACACATGCTCTTTAAATGTAAAGAGGAAGCGAGGGGGGGGGGGGGTTGAAACATGGCAGCGAGCTAATATGTCCAAGGAGCTCCTCCACCTTGGCCCGCCAATCTAATAGCTCCACTGGGCTATAAGAGTCATAATGGTCATACATTAGAGCGCCCAGACACGCCTCAGAATCCAGATGTACCCTGATATAGCCAGAGAGCCGTATCTAAAGGAGATGCGAGCGAACGGAGCCCCCATGCAATATGGCGGCCGGAGCCACGTAGAAATCACTGGCTGCGCCAACATCCAGCAGCAAGCATGTAGCCAACGTGCAGCTGAAGTGCTGCAAGGTATACGGCTGACCCAGGGACTTCGGGGGCAGCAGTGAGGGGGTCCCACAACGAGCAGAGACCTGGTGAAGTCTGTGCTGCCGTCCCCAGAGGCCTTCGAATGCAGCCCTACCTAAGCGGACACAGGAAACTGGGCCCTGGGCGATATAGTGATGGCAGACCCGCAGCTGTGAGGGGCCTTGGTCCTTTCACTGGAGCACTTGGCTGGGGTAGCACATCGTGGACCAGTACGGCAGTTAGAGACTGTGAGCCACCTGTAGGCGCTTGTTGAAGCCAGGACCTCCTGTGGAGGGATCTCACATGGGACATAAGGGGCTGGTAAACCTCATACGTAAAGAATAGATCAAAGGGAGCAGGCCCTCAACAACAAACTGGTTTTGCCTTTCCCTAAAGGCATACACCTACACATACGGTGTACAAAGCTTGCAAGGCAGGTGGTGGGCTTCACTACAGGCATTTTTAAGCGGGGGCGCCAGTGGGTCATGGTGTAGGCGAGTAGTGGAAGGCCCCTCATTGACAACAGCAGAGGTGAAAAAAGATGACCCTGGTGACAAATTGTCAGAAGCAAGATCCACAAGGGAGTGCTTGACTGAGCAAAGCTATAAATAATCTATGCCATCGCTCAGAGTTTGGCAGTAGGAAGCAGGAGATGCACTGACAGGTCTACACTCACAGAAACAGCAACTCAGCACTACGAGTCGCACCTAAACCACTTAAGAAATCAAGTGTCACATACGCAGGATGACAGCCACAAAAATGATTTAAAAAAAGACTCCACCACATGGGAGACGTTCTCCAGAACAGGGTCTGCAAAACACGACACATCGGCAAAGGCCCCGAGTGGCTGCCCCACTGAGGGGCTTGCAGCCTTTACAGGAAGGCTCACCTGCGGAGGCCCTACTGACAAGATCCTTTTTGGAGGATTTTCTTTGCGGGCTCGGAGAGAGTCTCTTGGTACTTTGAAAAGAGTTTAAGCAAGAGGTCCAAAGACTGAATCAGGAGATGAGAGGAATAGGGGAGGGAGTCTACTCCCCAGAACATATGTGGAATGCCAGAGAAGACGAGACTCAGATCTTGCAGCAAGAGGTTCCCATGCTGATGGATCAATCACTAGAACTACATGCCCGCCCTGGAGACATGAAAACTTGCTCCAGGAAGCAAAATATAAACATTAAAGGGGTTCCCTGAAACGTGGAAAGTGAGGCCATAGAAGACTTTGTCAAACGACTCTTCATACACATTATCCTGAGCCTTGCAGCTGAAGACATTATCTTAGACCGCACGCACCAAGTTGGCCTGCGCCCAAGAAGTGGGAATACAGCCTCCGACATTTTAACATGTCTATTTTACTATCGCTAAAAGGAGGACATCTTGGCAGCAGCTAGAAATAAAGAACAAATACTATTCAAGGGGCAGAAGATAGCACTATACAAGGACCTCTCTGCCATCACATTACAAAAGCGTCAAGAGTTCAAATTGATAATGGAGTTCCTCACCAGCAAAGACACCAACTATCGCTGGGAACACCCTTTCAGAGTGATCTTCACGTGGGAGGGAGCCCTGTATCAGATGAAACCCTTACCGGAGACAAAATTAATGCTGGGGCACGAAGACAACTCCGGAACCGCAGTACCAAAAGTAGACCCACCTAGGCATAGCACCTCCAGATCAAACAGATTTAAACACGGCTATGTGCAATTAATGGGACTAGTCAGCAGAACGAGCAGGACAAATCAGTCCTCTCAATTGAGAGACGGGATTAGCTACAGGAATGGGGCATAACAGATGTGTGGCGTGTGAAGCACACTAATGTCAGATTTCGCTCATCTTTCTGTGGCACACAAAACATACCCTAGAATGGATTACTTCCTAGGATCACGATTATTGTTGAGCAAGATAACAGTACAGATTAGAGTGCAATCACTACCAGACTATGTACCAATATGGGTCACCCTACAAATCCTGGAAGCACACAGGCCAACCAATAGTTTGGCATCCTTGATGGTCTGCTATAGAACAATACTATTGTTTAGGAAATTCAAAAGGTAATAACTCTATTCCTTCAGGAGGATAATACAGGGACCACAGGCCCGTACACATTATGGGGCTCTCAAAAGGAAGTGTACACTTGGACAAGTTTTGGAAAAAGAGCTACACAAACCAGAAGGGAAGCACAAAAACACAGGGTCACAGAAAACCTAGAGGAAATTAAGAACCCTTAAGACACAGCTATGGGCACTAGACACAGACTGAGTGAAGTAGGCACTACTTGGACTCAAGCAGAAATACTACAAAGGGTAAGATGGCTGGGAGAATATTGGCATGCAAACTCAGAGCCAAAGTAGCGCAAAATCATATGACTAAGGAGAGCTCCCCAGTTACAGAGAACTTTGGCATTTAGAGAAATCTACGAATCACAATACACATCTGAGTAAATTGCAGGGTAGGACACTGATCGCTTTTTAGAGCAGGTACCGCTCGTAAAGCACAGGCGGCGTGTTTGGACGCCCCGATCACTGTAGAGGAAGTGATAATGGGCATAGCCAGTGCTTGAAATGAAAAAATAGAAGTGCAGGTACTCTGTACCAGAGTACCTGCTTGTTTCTGAGAAGTGCCGGTACTCTCCAATTAAAAGTATTGTGTCTCTCTTGAGAAGTGCCGGTACTCTCCCTGTCAAAATAAAAAGGTGGCGGTACTCTGTACCGGACAGTACCGGCCCATTTAAAGCACTGTTATGAAGAACAAGGGAACCCAAATAAGGTTGGTCAGGGACCTTGGGTAATCAATTATTTCTAAAGACAGTGGTCCCTAGACAAGGATTAATGAGAGCAAACAATAAATATAGACCCAATTAGTACTATATTTTACAGCTGTCCAGCCGGACAGGTGTTTTTAATATATAGTTGCTTAAATATACACAAAATTCAGCAAGAAACAAATAAAGTGGGACACACTCCTGTAGCCAACTTAGTGGGAAGGACGTACAACATGAAACAAAAAGGCTCAGGCAGAGTAAATTGTTTGTATGAGACACATTTTGGTAGGACAAACAAATTACAGTGGAGAGACCATTACACATAATAAGTATTAAATAAAGAGGTGTATATGGCGTACAACAAGTCGACGGCGTTTCGATCCTTACAAAAGATATAGGATCATCATCAGGACATTAACAATGGTATGCCTGTATACATTTTGCCTGTAATAAATAAAACCGTAGGAGGGAATAAAGGATGAAAAAAGAAAAAGAAACATATGAAAGTTAGCTCGGGCGGAAAACAATTTGAAAACAACTTGGGTGCTGGTGAGGGCAGTGTATGTCAGACCAACGTAAGAGGATCGCACGCGAGTACAATGATACCGGAGAAGTGAGCAGAACGTATAAAATTGCTAAGCAAGAGTAAAAGAATTACGCAATAACGAGCAATGTTTGCTAAAAGTCATAGTCATACGCGTGCGGTGATAAAACGCGCAATACGGTAGAGAGCTTGGTGAGTGGTGAAAAACCCGCGAAGCTAGCGGAGTGCCAGTAAAGCACCGGTGTTGAAAGCAAAATGGGCGTGGGATTGCGTAAAAGAACCAAGGAATAATTTAAAAAGTGGCAAACGCATGCACTGGTGAAGCGCGTGTGAAAACAGTGCCAGTGGGTAGAGTGCTTGAGGGCAGCGAGCGAAAGATAGTTAAAGTAATACCTAGATCCAGGTCAGAGTGACTTGGAGGAGGTTTGTTTCAGGCGAAGACCGAGTAGAAGTCCAGGCCAAGTACAAGGAGAGTAAAGGATGCAAACAGCCGCGGTCTGTGCAGTTGGATGCTGGGTCAGAGTCGACCTACATGAAAAATGACAAGTGATGTGGATCTAAGAGAAGATCGTAGAGATGGGGTCCGTTTTTGCCCCCAACCTGGCCATACTTTATATGGACTCCCTTGAGACCAGTTCGATTCTGTCTCCATTGAATCCTTTCCGCACTGCCATTTTATTGTGGAAGAGATACATTGACGATATTTTTATGATCTGGCAAGACTCTGAGACTACCATGAAACAATATCTTCATTGGCTAAACAATAACTGTGAGGGGCTCAATTTCACTCTGTCACACAGCAAGACCAAGATTCCATTCCTTGACCTCAACATCCAACATAAGGAAGGTACACTAATCACAAGTCTGTTCAGGAAACCCACCGAACGTAACACGCTCCTGATATACGACAGCAACCACCCACGTGCTCTCAGAGACTCACTACCCTACTCACAGTTCCTACGCATTAGAAGGAACTGTACACTGAAAGAGGATTACTTCTGTGAAGCCAAAGTCCTAACTAAAAAATTGACAGCAAGAGGTTACCCTCTCAGATTAGTTCGCAACTCCCTGAATAGAGCCTGGTATTGCCCAAGGGATTGCCTCCTAGAACCCAAAACTAAACACTCACAGAACCGCATAGTATGTGTTACAACCTTCTCCCCTATTTCACATACCATACGTAAAAGCATTCTTAGACATTGGGAGGTCATCAATGCAGGCATATTGAAACTGGAACGCCCATTTTTTGCATTTAAAAAGAACAAAAACAGAAAGGACCATTTGGTCAGAGCAGCCTTGCCAACTTCAACACGCACAGGTACAATCAATGACCATTGGGACTTGGCCCCACTCACTGGGCATGTCAAGTGTGGGAACTGTATTGCATGCAAATTTACTATTGAATGCAAGGAATTTGTCTTTGGCAAAATCAAAATTGGATTGAAAGATTTTTTGAACTGCAACACTTGCAATGTTATATATGCAATTCTATGTCCCTGCAATAAAATCTATATTGGCCAAACCACACAAAAAGCATGAATAAGGATCTGCCAACATCGCAGCCGATTACTTTGCAGAACACCAAATGCTCCCTTTGTGGAACATTTTCTGGCATCAGGCCATACAGAGGACGACATCCGTTGGACCATCATCAGCGTGATCAAGCCACCACCAAGAGGCGCGGATCTCTCACAGCTCCTCAACAAGGAGGAACTCAAGTGGATTTTACGAACTGGCAGCATACACACTGGCCTCAATCGTCTTGAGGATTGGACTACGTTAATTTAACCTGTCTTACTGTGCCGTTCTGTCACCTCTCTCTGATAACTCCAACTCTCTGTACAATATCAGTAATTGTTCTGTAAACCCCCTGGTGGTTAATTATTTTTCCTCTATCTTTCTTGCATCTCTTTCTGACTCTTATGTAGTGTCTCGCATAAATCTGCATTACCTCCGTCAACCTATTAGCTAGGAGTTTGGCCAGTATCTTCACGTCTGTGTTTAGCAGGGATATGGGCATGTATGAGTCATGCCTGTCCGACTGTTTACCTGCCTCGGAACCAAAACGAACGTCGCTGAGCACATATTATCCTGCAGTTTCCCGTCATGGAGTGCCTGTTTATAAACCTCATGAAACGGAGTCTCCACCGACTCCGTAGTCCCTTAAATAGCTCAATAAGGAAACCATTCGGTCCCGGGGCCTTCCCAGATTGCATGTGACTCATGGCTATGGAGACCTCGTCAACCATGATCTCCTTTTCCAGTTCAGCTACCCTGCCTGCTCCCAGCTTTCTCATCGGATTTTCTCGTATGAAGTCTAGCACCTCCTGTTGAGAGGCACATAGGTGGGACGTATAAAAGGACTCTAGATACCTAGCGAATTCCTCTGCAATTTTATCACTCCCACGTATTACATTTCCGGATTCTGACCTCAACTCTCGAACTACCATGTCCTCCCTCTCCTTGCGTCCGAGCCACGCTAACAATTCACCTGTCTTGTTCACCCCTTCATAGATGCGCTTTTGTTTTCCCAAGTAGGATGTGTGTGCCTCATGCTTGGCTACCGCCTGGCACTCTGCTCTTTTAAGTTCCATAGCCGTTTTACCTGAAGTGGTCGGGTCAGCTTAGTATTACCTCTCTAGTTTGCGGAACTCTTCATCTAGGGTGTCTACACTAAAATGCGTCTCCCTCCTGTCTCCTATCGCCCCAGAAATGATGACGCCTCTAATCGTGGCTTTATATGCTTCCCACACTACTACTGGACTCTTCACTGTGGCCGTGGTTTCCTTAAAGTAATATTTAGTTGCCTTATCTAGTCTTTTGACTTCGTGTCTAATGCACAAGTTACTAACTTGTGTAACGATATATCTGTAAGAGACAGTAGTTAGTGACAGATTCCTCACCTTAGAATATCCCCAGGCGTCAGGCTGGATCCGGAAAGTTTTTTGCGTAGCACTACCCTTGCGCGTCGGTAGGCGGCGTCGTGCGGCTCCGTGTCCGTCGTCGGCGTCGTGATCGCCGGGATGACGTCGCGGGCAGTACTTAGGCGCCGCCCCTGCGCGCTGACGTCAGTTCTGTACACGACTTTCCGCGCCAGGAACGCAGAGCCATGCAAGAAGCTGACATAGGTGTCTGAAAAATACTAGGGCCCTAAAAGGGATGTCCTTAACCCTAGAAATCAGTTCGCAGAACGGGGAGGATGGGTGGGCGGTAAGGAATCTGTCACTAACTACTGTCTCTTACAGATATATCGTTACACAAGTTAGTAACTTGTGCATCTGAAAGAGACACGTTAGTGACAGATTCCTCACCTTAGAATAGATACCCCAGCAATACCAACCCCGGTGGTGGGTCTGCGAACAAAGATCAGACAAGGAAGTCCTGGAGGACAGAACGGCCAAAGAAGCCGTCCCTCCGGACCTGACTGTCAAGGCAGTAATGCTTTGTAAACGTGTGCAGCGAGGCCCACGTAGCTGCCTGACAGATAACCGGCAGCGGAACAACACGGCCCAAGGCCGTGGTAGCAGCCGTTGCCCTGGTGGAATGGGCACGCAGCCCAACAGGAGGCTCCTTCTTAGCCAAAGAATAGCAGGTCTTGATGCACAAGGTAACCCAGCGGGAGATGGTCCTCTTGTGCACCGCCCGACCTTTTTGGCGCCCACGTAGCCAACAAAGAGCTGGTGATCCACCCGGAAGTGTTTTGTGCGGTCAATATAGAAGGAGAGCGCACGTTTTGGGTCCAGACGGTGGAGCCTCTCTTCCTCTCTGGAAGGATGCGGAGGCGGAAAGAAGGTGGGCAAAGTGATGGTCTGCCCAATGTGGAAAGCAGTAACCACCTTTGGCAAGAAGGACGGACGCGTCCGAAGAACAACCTTGTCTGGATGAACAGACAGAAAGGGAGGTGTGCAAGATAGAGCCTGGAGCTCACTCACCCGCCGAGCGGAGGTGATGGCCACCAGAAAGGCTGTCTTCAGAGTCAGAAGACGAAGAGGACAGTTATGTAGAGGCTCAAAGGGAGCGCACATTAAAAGGTAAGAACCAAGTTCAAGTCCCACTGAGGCATTACAAACGGAACAGGAGGGAAGAGGTGTGTAATGCCTTTTAAGAACCTGTTAACAACAGGGGACTTGAAAAGGGAGGGCTGATCAGGGAGCCTGAGGAAGGCCGAGATAGCACAAAGATAACCCTTGATGGTACCCAGGGCAGAACCCTGTTGGGCCAGAGAGAGAAGGAACAGAAGGACCTCAGAAAGAGGGGCAGAAAGGTGATTCACAGCCTTTGCTGTGCACCATGCCACAAATTTGTTCCACCTGCAGGCGTATACCACCTTAGTGGAGGGACGCCTGGCTGCCAGAATCACATCACAAACTTCGGGAGGCAAGTCGAAAGGAATCAACTGCCGCCGCTCAATCTCCACGCAAGCAGGTGTAGACTGGACAGGTTCGGGTGGAGGACCGTCCCCTGCTGCTGCGACAGAAGATCCTCCCGAAGAGGCAGACGGATCGGGGGATCTACGCTCATATTGAGTAGCTCGGGATACCAAACTCTTCGAGCCCAGTCCGGAGCCACAAGAATGACTTGGGCCCGGTCGTGCCGAATCTTCTTCAACACTCTGGGTAGAAGTGGTATAGGCGGAAAGGCGTACAATAGACCGCAACTCCACTCGTGACGAAAAGCGTCGCCGAGCGAGTGCCGCCTTGGAAATTCCAACGCGCAGAACTGATGACATTGCGCGTTCTCTTCGGTGGCGAATAGATCTAACCAAGGCTCTCCCCACTGTAGAAAGAGTCCTTGCGCCACTTCCGAGTGAAGACGCCATTCGTGATCCATCATGCACCTGCGGCTGAGTTCGTCCGCCCTGGCGTTCAGGGAACCTGCCAGGTGTTGAACCATCAGGAACATGCCCTGATGTTCCAGCCATGTCCAGAGGCGCAGAGCCTCCTGACAAAGGGTCCACGACCCCACCCCGCCTTGTTTGTTGCAGTACCACATGGCGGTGGTGTTGTCTGTGAACACCTGCACTACCTTCCCTTTGACAGAGGGAAGGAATGCCTTGAGTGCAAGTCGGATCGCCCGGAGCTCCAGAAGGTTGATATGGAGCCGGGACTCCGCCGGAGACCAGAGGCCTCTGATCTCCGCCTCTCCCATGTGACCGCCCCATCCCAGAAGGGACGCGTCCGTCACAACTGTGTGCTCTGGCTGGGGAAGGGAGAGGGATCTGCCCATGACCCATTGCCGGTTCGAGAGCCACCACTGCAACTGTTTTGCAGTCCCCTCCGAGATCTGGACGTGATCGGACAGGTTGCCCTGGTGCTGCGCCCACTGGAACTTCAGGTCCCACTGCAGAGCCCGCATATGCCATCTGGCATGATTGACCAGCAGGATGCAGGAGGCCATGAGGCCCAGCAGCCTCAGGGTCATCCGTACCGAAACCCAGGATAAAGGCTGAAAGATCGGAATCATAGCCTGAATATCCCGGACTCGCCGTTCGGGAGGATAGGCCCGAAACTGCGTCGTGTCCAGAACTGCTCCGATGAAAAGGAGCTGTGGAGAAGGAATCAGATGCGACTTCGGCACATTGATGGAGAACCCCAGCGAGTGCAGGAGTTCGGCCGTAGTCTGGAGGTGGGAGACGACTGCCTGGGACGAGCCCGCCTTCAGCAGCCAGTCGTCGAGGTAGGGGAAGACTGAAACCCCTGCCCGGCGCAGATGAGCTGCGACCACCGCCAACACTTTCGTGAACACCCGAGGGGCACTGGTAAGGCCAAAGGGGAGCACGGTGAACTGAAAATGCTCGGGGCCTACCGTGAACCGAAGGTAACGCCGGTGGGCCGGCAGGACGGGGATGTGGAAATATGCGTCCTGCAAGTCCAACGCTACCAACCAGTCTCCAGGGTCGAGGGCAGTCAAGACCTGAGCTAGGGTGAGCATCTTGAACTTCTCCTTCCGGAGGAAGCGATTGACGTTCCGGAGGTCCAAGATAGGACGCATGTCCTCCTTGTCCTTTTTGGGCACCAGAAAGTAGTGGGAGTAGCAACCACGCCCTACTTCTGGGGTCGGAACACGCTCGATGGCCCTCTTGGTCAAGAGGGCCGTGACTTCCTTCTGCAGAAGCACCAAGTGATCCCCTGACATGCGGTGGAATTGAGGTGGCATGGCTGGGGGGTGGTCTCGAAGGGGAGGGGTAGCCCCTTCGGACAATGTCCAAGACCCACCTGTCCGAGGTGATGGTACGCCAGTGGGGAAGGTGATGGCGGACCCTGCCCCCTACTGGCGTGCTGTGCACCTGAAAGGAGGGACTAGGAGGGTTTGGAGGCCGCGGACGGGTTGGAGGTGGTGGCCTGACCCGCACGCTGGTTGCCCGATCCGCCACGGCGGAATCCACGTCCTCGACCACGCGAAGACGCCTGCTGCGCGGGCCGGTGGCTGGGCTGCTGACGTGAAGGGGCGCCCCTACCGTGGCCACGATAGGGGCGAAAAGCAGAAGTCAGCGGAGGGCGTGTAGCAGAAAGGCCCAGGGACTTGGCAGTAGCCCGTGAGTCCTTAAAGCGCTCCAACACATGGTCTGCTTTGGACCCAAAAAGACCGACTCCATCAAAGGGCATGTCCATGAGAGTATTCTGGACATCCCCTGAAAAACCAGTGGTTCTCAGCCAGGCGTGGCGTCGCAGCGCCACCGTCGTTGCAATAGACCTGCCCAGCGAGTCGGCGGTGTCAAGGCCACAACGTATTGTGTATTTAGCCGCATCCCTTCCTTCCGCAATGGCGCGGGAAAGCAGTGTCTGGACCTCCTCAGGACACTGGGGCAAAACATCCGCCACCGAATCCCACAGGGAGTGGGTATATCGGCCCAAAAGACAAGCGGTGTTAACGGACCGCAAGCCAGCACTGGAGGAAGAAAAACCCTTCTTCCCAAATTGATCCAGGCGTTTGGATTCCCTATCCGGAGGAGCGGTAGGGAAGGCGGTTTGGGAAGCGGCGGCTTGGACAACCAAGCTCTCAGGAGTGGGGTGAACAGAGAGAAACAGGGGGTCGCCCGGAGCTGGGCGATGGCGTCGTGACAC
The DNA here is from genome assembly GCA_963921515.1 of Calotriton arnoldi. Classification (NCBI taxonomy): domain Eukaryota; kingdom Metazoa; phylum Chordata; class Amphibia; order Caudata; family Salamandridae; genus Calotriton; species Calotriton arnoldi. Next base: position 1,289,449 of record CAWUFW010001678.1, on the reverse strand, counting down.
GTTCCTATCCACAGGAGCCCCTGTGTTGGGCTTGGACCAGGCGCCCAAAAGAACGTAAGTGAGGGCGTCGTTAAACGGCAGCACAGTCTCCGCAGAGGAGGCCGCCGGCTGAAGCACCTCTGTCAAGATGTTATGCTTGACCGTCAAAGTAGGGAGTTGGAGATGTAAGGCCCCAGCTGCCCTACGCAACACCGTAGCAAAATTGGCTCCCTCCTCCGTAGCCACGGGAGAAGACAGCATGCCAGTGTCAGGGGAAGTATCCAGACCACTGGCCTCCCCTAGACCCTCTGTCCAGTCCTCATCGTACTGACACTGTCGTGCCAGAGGGTCATCAGACCCCTCCCAGTCCTCCTGGTCCTCCTCTGGTTCAAAATAAGGAGGAGGAGGGACATTTGGGACCCAAGGTCCCATCGGAACCGGCGTCGAGCGACGTCGTTCCGGGTCCATGTCCGGAGCCGGAGGGTACTGGGGGACGACGCCGCCCGGAGCCCAGGGCGGCGTCGAGAACGGCACCGGAGACATCGGCGCCGGCGGAGGTGTCGTTAGGTCGACCGGCGTCGATGGGGGTTGTGGAGCCGGGATCGAGGCGGGGCCGAAGCCGGAGCCGGGATCGAGGCAGGAGGCACGGGCGACGCCGGGGCCGGAGCCGTCAGCGACGCCGGAGCAACCCCATCCGGGCCCGCGGGGCCCGAAGGCGCACCGGAGGGGCCTGGAGGCCCGAAGAGGCGGGCCATGGCCGACAGGAATTCCTGCACTTTGGCCGGATCCGCCCCCGAACCCGGGAAGGGCGGGTATGGCGGGGGCGACTCCACAGGCATGTCCGGGGCGGCGGGGACGGTGCCGGGAGGGGCCACAGCCGAGTCGCGAGACCGGCGAGGCGAAGTCCTAGAGCGATGATGCTTTTTGGACTTCTTGTGTTTCGACTTACCGGACGAAGAAGACTTCGACGCCGACGACCGGTGTGGACTCCGCGATCGACCCCTGGACCTCTCACGCGACCGGGGCTTCCGCGGAGCCGAATGCCGGACCTCGAGGAGCTTTCGAGACCGCTCTCGCAAAGCTTTCGGGTTGAGGGCCTGGCAGTCGGTACAAGACTCCGTGTCGTGGCCTCGGCCGAGGCAGAAGAGACACTCCCAATGCGGGTCGGTGACGGACATCATCCGAGCACAGGCGCCGCAACGTTTGAAACCGGGCATCCCTACGACACCTTGAGAGAGAAAAACAGTGAAAAAATTCACCAAAAAGTATGGTCAAAAAATGACCAGGGCACTGCTCTTCCCGGATCTGCGCTTGCTGGCGCGGAAAAAGAAGAACTGACGTCAGCGCGCAGGGGCGGCGCCTAAGTACTGCCCGCGACGTCATCCCGGCGATCACGACGCCGACGACGGACGCGGAGCCGCACGACGCCGCCTACCGACGCGCAAGGGTACTGCTACGCAAAAAACTTTCCGGATCCAGCCTGACGCCTGGGGATATTCTAAGGTGAGGAATCTGTCACTAACGTGTCTCTTTCAGATACAAAGGCACCAAGACCCCATCTTCAAAGATGCAGCCGGTTTCGTTGCTTTGATGGCGAGCTTTGCGATTGGGAGGAGTGGACTCTAAGCGGGAACCAAATACGTCGCTTCCTGAAACTGGGTGTGTGAATCACCTATGGTGAAGAGATAATCAATCCTTGAATGCATATTATGTGCCACAGAGGAAAAAAAATATCTTCTCTCCATACATCGCTTAGGCCTAGCGCTCGCGTGAAGCCCTCCAGTTTCTCTCTAATTGCTTCCCCTTTCGCCATGGCACTCAACCTATCCAGGTTCAAGCCTAGCACCAAATTAAAATACCCGCCCAGTAACTGCACTCACTTTCCGCAGTGTGACCATTTGGAGCCCGGGGGGGAAGGGGGGGGGCGCATTATCGAAGAGGATGTTTAAGCCTTTGTATTCACCCTGAATTACAAGATATCGCCCCTGTGTCTCTACCCATTTCCGTCCAGTGTGGATAGGGAGTGCTTTCCTGATCAATATCATTATGTCTCAGGATCCCGAGGTGTATTGAGCGTACTCCGCCACCCTATATCTCCCATGTCCCATACTGTGATGTTGCATGTCAATCAAGTGTGTCTCTTGCAGATAAACCAGGTCTGGTTTAATTCCATTGAGGGCCCTCTGCAGCAGGCTACGCTTAACCTTATCCTCCAGGCCATTAACATTACATGAAAGCAGTGTCAGTAAGTGTATGTGTCTCATGGCGGAAACCAGCAATCCTCATGTCATGTCACTGTCTCTCGTGTATGGCACCTGTGACTGAACCTTACACACCCAAGTATTTCTGCTGTCGATAACTCCCCTTAAACTACCCCCCTTCCTACCTCACCGTGTAGAACCAACCACCCCTCCAATTCACAGTATGTGCAAAACCCAAACCTGAACATTTACAAATAACAATTTCCACTTGGGCTCGTATAGAACAGTTCTCCCAGCAGTGTTCCACAACAGGTGGTCTCCTGCACACAAGCCTTTTATCCAGCATTGCCCTCAGGCCCCTCTCATCCGAGGCCTTGTTCATTCTTATCGGACCCTGCCCTCGATCACAATCTACTTTACCCCATTCGGTCCATTGTCCTGGGTGTCACCTTCAGCAGCTGTTCGTCCTCGGTGTCTTATTCTGTATCCGAAAGCTCTGGGCTGATCCCCAGCCCTCCTGAATGAAGGGCCGGCACTTGTTAGTGTTGAGAACTGCTGTGCACTGTGCAGTTCCTTGATCGTTTGATCCTGCGCTGCCTTCATCTGGGCCTTTGTGGGGAAAGGGTCATTTTGCATGACTCCCTCCCGACTGTTCTTCCTCCCCTTGGGCATACATGTCCAGCCAAGGTGGAGGTCCAGCCAAAGGTCTCTGTTTTCTAGTCACGACCAAACTTCCTGTGCGTTGAGAAAAAAATGAACTTTACTCTCTTGTTCCCCTCTCGATTTTGCAGGGTACAGGAGTGAGTTCCTTAACTCAAGGTGGTTCAATACCTTCTTGATAGATCTATATGTACTCCGTTGGTTCTGCACCAGGTTTGTAAAGTCCAGGTACAGGTGTACCTCTTGTCCCTCGATCAACCATGGGCCGCCGTATTTTCTCGCTGTCTGTAGGAGTACGTCCCTATCTCGGAAGTTCATTTTTCTCACTATGATTGGGCGAAGGTTCCCCCCTGTACGAGGTGCATATGACAGGACCCTATGCGCTTGTTCTACTGAGAAGAATCTGGAAGGTTTCCCTTGAAGCACTGTCTTGTGCAGCCATTCTTCCACAAACAATTTGATATTCGGCCCCTCCGATTTCTCAGGCATTCCTACAATTCTGAAGTGGCAGCGGGACCGATCTTCTGCATCCACCATTCTTCGGGTCAGATGTTTAAGTTCCCTCTCCATGTCCGTGCATTTCCTCGTGAGATCCCTCACCACTGGCAAGGCGCTTCCCATTTGGTCCTCCGTTTCCTTGATGCAATCTGTCAATTTCCTGTGGTCATCACGTAGAAGTCCCACCTCATTCACTACAGTTGCTATTTGGGCCTACAGGGATTGCTTAGTATATTTTATCGCCTGCAAAATGGTCTGTGTGTTGCCATGGTTGTGCCATCATCACAGCTGCCGTTGATACCTGGTCCCAAGCTGTTAGTCCCCCACTAGGAGGGGGGAGTCCTTCAACGATTTGGGCCGCCCCACTGTCGTGTGGAGTACCTCTATGTAGAATACGTTTCACCTTGTCTGAGCTGCGCAGGAAAAAAGGGGGTGCGGGAAGGTTTAACTCGATCCATCTCCGCTTGTTTATCCTTCGCAATCACCCCTGTTTAAACCCAACTGTCTTGTTTGGCAGTCCAGGAGGGTACATCAGGATTGCCCCTATAATAGTGCTGCTGTGCCTGGACACCTGTCCCTTCGTTCCAATGTTATGATGCCCAACTGTTCACTGAGCATCTCAGTGGGGGGGGGGGGGGTTTCTCCCAAGAGTCTAGTGGTGTTCCACAGATTCCCCCTCTATTGCAGCCTCACCCCCACAGTTTTATGGCCTCACCCCCTCCCCTGCTCCTGTGTGTGTCACCTCCGCCACGTTTCTCCTCTGTCCTTCGATGCAACCAGTGTAGGCCCAGGGAGCTCCCTCCTGTTCACACCCTGTCTAGCAGGCCCTGCAGCCACACCTATCAGGGGCTCACCAGACAGGCCTGTGGACAGCCTTGGGCTGTTGTGCTGAGCCTCCCCCTCACCGCCACCGGCACCTTGAGTCTCTTCCCCCGACAGGCAGGTCTTACCGTGCTCCCTGCTCGTGCCTGCCCCTCACCTCAGGGTCAGCCATGCCATCCAACATGAACCAGCGGGAGAGTCGCTGTTCCGCAGCCGTGGTCCCTCCCATGTCAGGCCACGCTTCTCTGCCGCTCTGCGCCCTCAGGACTCCATGGAGGCGGTGGGTGGGACTCTGCTGCCAGCTTGCTGGGACACCACGTCTGTCACTCTGCCTCCTCAAGAGAATCAGTGCTCTGTGGCTGAGATATCCTCCCAGGCGTCCGGACGTGGGTAGGTCCCACGAGTAGGAACCCAGTCACCCTGGTGGTTTGCCCCCGCCATTGCTGCGGGAGATTCGGACGTCCAGGCAGGGGATTACCTACATTCCCTTCTAGGTTTTACCAGAAGGAAGCTATTTTTTCTCACCCACACCTCCCTTTCTCTGGATTACACACGAATCCATATCTTAGGGACAGTACTTCATAGTACATCCTCTTGACCGTCCTTCCTACTTTAGAGAAGATGAGGATTCTTGTTTTTCCCCCCAGTCCTGATGAAATGCCGCTCATCCTTTAGGACAGTGGTTCCCGTCTGTGCGCCGCGGCACCCTAGTGCGCCGTCAAAACTAGCCTGGGGCGCCGCAAACAGATGCGCACCGAGCACACTGCAAGCAAGGTAGAGCAATATAAATCACCTTTAACAGTGCACTTCAATCCCGAGCTTAAACATACATAATAGTTCCAAGACGCAAGGTATCTTTTTATCTTTATCGCCATCTACTGGATTAATTTTAGAACATTCATTACAATAACAGCCTTAGAGCTTTCAACATCGTCCAACAAGATCAATAACCTTTACATCAATATTCATTATTCTGTAGCACAGAAACAAAAGGTTTAGCGGCAATAGGTTAAAGTTTAAACTAAACATTGCTTCTTTTTGTTTTACGGACATTTTTCACCCCTCCTTATATTTTGTAGTACTCTTATCGATTCCAAAAATATAACGCCACCCACTTTACCCTCTTATTTTTCTAAAAAAAATTCTGCTGTAGCACAATTAAGATTTTTATTTTCTGTGGCTCCGTTATGTCACGCAGTGTGTATTTGCAGACTTCTGGTCATGCTCCCAATGTATTGCTTACCGCAAAGGTATTTTATAATGAACACCAAAAAGATGTTAAACAGTTTAATAAATAAATGAATTTTGTAATTAAACGATTTCTTTTTTCCTCTTCCCAAACTATTTTGCATAACTGTGTGCCAGTTTGTGCATTTTGCAGAGCCCACAAGCATAAAAGCCCTTGAGCAGGGGAATGAGCTATGTTCTTTCTACCGTTGTTGATATTCCAACATAGTTGTCACATGCTTTCCAACTGGGTATTTATTTGTATGTTTTTGAACCTCTGCGACCACAAAACAAAGGTGCAAGCAAAGTAAGGCCCACACACCAGACTCACTTCGGCACCGTGACAGCTCAGAGGCATGCGAGGCGGGAAGTAAGCACCCGCTTTTCTAATAAAAGCCTGGTAGCATAATAAGTGATAGAAAAGGAAACCACTCTGCCTCTCCGGGACTAGAGGCCTCGCTAGAGAGCATGAAGGACATAAAACGAGGCATAGGTCGTTAGGCATGCAAGGAAGATATTAAGGAAGCTAAAGGAGCTTCTTAGACTGGCTAAAGGTGCGATTGTGCCAGAACATGGCTATCTCTGACTGAATTGAAAACAAGCTCAGAAGAAGAGCAAAAGGATTTAAAGCGGATGGACAGTATTTAGTAGGTCAGGAATCCTCAGATTACAGGCCAGGGACCCTCGGACCACCATTTCCAATATCATTCAGTCTCAGTTTCTTCTTAGCTTATTTCAGGGCAGAGCCAAACAAATGTTATTAGGCTCCGCTTAACTAAAGTAACTTACAGGAAAAACACAATCTGTAAGGTACATCTTCCTCATTAAAGAAAGGAGTGATGACCTGTGTTGCCCTTCACTTGGTCACAGTACCAACAAAATGTAATGACTGGGTGTATCCTTGTAACGTCCAAAATTTGCTCCTTAGAGGTGTGATATGGACAGAGGGGTTTAGAGTTAATCATGTCTTCAGGTCAGGGTCATTTAACAGCTCATCAAACGCCAATCTGATGTTTTCCTCCAGCAGCTCCTCAGACTTCCTTTAACACACACCAGTAGAGTGCACAGATGATTTTAGTGTTGGAGTCTCAGCAGAATCTGTTACTGATGAAGTTCCATGTCGTCCAAGGAGCTCTCTGATACATATATACAACAGTGTATTTCCAAGGACAATAGCCTTAAAGGCGCAGACTTATCTCCCAGAATCCTGTAGTATTGTTTAGTATTTTGTACACCCATGATTCCATATGCAGACCCCAGTGCTGAACAGTTTCCCTTGTATTGTTTCTGACTTAAGTAATTAAAGTTTTTTATATTAAACAACGGTTATATTTTAATTTTATTACATCTATGATTGTAATACCGTCATTGGCTTCATTCCAATTATTTTCAGGGAGAAAATGGAAGTACTCCAGAGGCCGGGCTTACATCCCCCCCCCCCCAAAATAGTAACATAATGGGGAGCCGCGGCCAATGGGCAAAAGGTCAAGGGAGCCGTGGGTTAAAAAAGTTTGGGAACCACTGCTTTAGGACAATCAAGGCATGAAACATGTCGACCTACCGACCACTTTCACTTTTCACCCCACATATTGAGCTGTAGCAGGTTTAATTTTCCTTGCTAGCCACGACTCTCCTAGTCAATTTTTAGGTCTCGCCTGAGCCAGCGCATGCGCTGCTCTGCGAGACATTTAGTAAGTGTGCTTTTCAAAGTGCTGCCAGAGGCTTTTGCTGGCTACCAGCTTGGGTTCACGCGAGCGTGCACGTGCGCAGCCGCCAGCTTTCAGCGCTCGATCAGGCGCCATCTGGCTTTCCTCTCACTTGATTGCTTTCTCAACGCTCCTCCGCCCCTCCCCGCCGCGTCTCGAGTTAATTGCAAACATATGTGCAAACGCGCTACTTTCGCTCGCGCGCGCACCACTTTTGAAGCCGGGCTTGTTATCAACATGCACCCGAGTCCATGGGGCTTCCGTGCCTTAATTAGTAGCCGCACTCTCATGGGTTTCTTCCCGGCCCTCCCGTTGTCTTTGTTGATGCCCCCTCCTATTGTCCGTGTTTTTTTGTTGTTAACGCCCCACTCCCGTTGTCCGTGTTCTTTTTCTTCCCGCCTCCCTTCATGCTGGCTTTTTTCCTGCCCCCCTCCCTTGCTCACTCGTGACCCGCACAGCCATAACTGCCTGCGGCTTCTGTGTAAGAAACAGACTCCACTCCACCCAGCAAAGAGGGAGGGCTGGTCAGTTCGGTTCTCATGTCTCATGCTTAGCCTTCAGCTGTAATCCTTCGTCCTATCCTTCGTTCTCGTGTTACTCTTTCCCTTTGTTGCTTTCTTCCTTGTTCTGTTAATCTTGCGCTTTTGCAATGTTATGTTTTACTGTCGCGCTACATTGGTAATAACGTTACGCTTTTGTGTCTGCTACAGGGTGTCCCATAGCAGAGCTACCCCTCGATTAACACAGAGCCCAGTGTATTGTGCAGTAGATAGCAGAGCCAGGCCTCTACCTACTCAGAACAGATGTTTAGGCCTCAGATAGCTGAACTAGCCCTCAGGGAACAGAGAGCGTTCCCGCTCAGTCACTAGAGCTGTCTCACAGGTTACCCCGCAGATGTCACTGTTGTGACAGCCTTGGACTCTAAAGTTTCACTGCACTTACATGGCCGAATAAACATAACGTGGATCAATCAAAATAATTGTCGAGGGTCACACGTGCCAGCAAGGAACAGTGATCTCATAAAGCAAAGCACAACCTCTGCGCTGCCGGTCTGCTGTCCGCCCTGCAGAGCCCCTTCCTTCCTTGGGCAGTAGGATGAATGTTCTGTATTCAGAGTTCATTTCGATTGTTTTGATTTCGCGTTTTGTTTTCATTTATGAAGCAGCTGTCTCCACCATTCCCTTCAGTACAAACTGTCGCACTCATAGCCTCTCGTTGATATTTCCTCTGTCTCTTCGTCTTCCTTTGCTTCTCACTGTTTGCATCTCTCTCACTGACTGTCGTTAATCCCAAAGGTGTTCGGAAGGGGTGCGGGTCTTTACACAAAATGCTCCTCCTAAATACGTCTCCCGCCTTTTCTCCCCCTCTGCAGGCAGCGTATGTGCACTGTTGCTTCCCGGTGACCTGTTGTGTCTTAAAAAAACACTCAAAAAGGTATTTTCTTCTTTGTGTTGTCCCTTTGATAGAGAACCTAGACCAAGTACTGAATTCATACATTTATTTGTGTGTCCTTCGGCTGGTCGCAATTGGTTTGAGGTACTTGTTTTTTCTCCATCCCACCGCCCCATTGCTTGTTGCCCCGTCCTTCCTCCTCCCGCGGTGTTGCTTATTTTTTTCGTCTGCTCGTGCCCCTTTAATTTCAGAGGGGCGTTGACTTCACTTACTTCCAGTCAGAGGCGCCTATTTCATCTTAAAATCTTAATAAACTGTTATTTCTGTCAACTCCAATATCAACTCTAATAAAAAGAAACACGCATTGGCATAGCCAATAGGTCTCGCCTTTGGGACCTTATAAGTGTTTAGCCATGCAACGGTTGATATTGTTGCGCCAACGATATTGTGCTGCATAACTAAATACTTATAAGGTCCCAAAAGCGAGACCTATTGGCTATGCCAATGCTTGTTAATCATAGCATCAGTATCCAGCGAATAAAGTATCTTCGGACACTCATAGCTATTTTTAGATTCACTTTCACTCCCACTCTACTCACCACATATCCGCTCCAACATCCCATCTTCTAGGGCCTGTCGGCAACCAACATAGAAGACCTCTGACAAAGAGCCTCCCCACCGGGGCCCGTTGGGCATTGCAGCGCTGGCCCAACGAGGAGCTGCCCTATGATGAAGCATGACACCTCTCAGGGTGTGTGAGGGCCCTTGCTCCTTATTGGAGCTCTCCCCTTCCTACCTTCCTTCTCCCACCTGGAATCCCGCTTCGCTTTTACCCTCCAGACTCCTTTCATAGGAACTGCATACCTTCTGTTTCACTTCAAGGTTTATGGCCATGTATGCTGGACCTACACTTAAAACGCCCTCATCCCTCCCATTGTGTATATTTTGAGATATGCCCCGAGCACTGATTTAGTGAAAGTAAAACAAGCCCATCGGCTCATTTTACTTTAATTTTATCCCCGAGAAGCAAGTATTGTTTTTTATTGCAATGATGATCAGCGCAAAAGTCAGCGCGGCCTGCGCGCTGATCATCATTACAATAAAAAAATCTTGGGCTGCTCCGGAAGCTTTTTCCAAGTAGCCTGACCTAAACATTTTTAAAAAGGACTCCCTCTGGTGCAGAGCACCAGAGGGTCCTTTATATACTTTCCCAGTGTCAGCAAACGGCAGACACCCACACTAGGGTGGTAGTGCGGCCGACTGCCATTGGCCGAAGGCTCCACTCATAGGGTTAACATGTATCTCAAGTGCTGAGAATAATCTCTGTAGCCCGATCTGAGTTTTGCTCAGAAAAATAATGTTGTCAGCATATTAATAAGTTTGTAACTGGTAAGAGTGCGAGTCTTGGAGAACGTGAATTCTCCAAGCCATTGTTCAAATCAGCAATATATAGGTGAAAAAGCAAGGGTGCCACTATGCATCCCTGTTTTAATACGTTTACTGTGGGTACTTTCCCTGATATTGTTTTACTGTCACCCAACTAGATTTGAACCAATGTGTTTGATAACAAAAGTTGTATTGATCGTGATAATTTCACTAGATGCACCATTGTTCCAGCTTTTACCATAAATCACGTTGTGATACTCTATCAAAAGCTAATTTGAGATCGATGAAGCAGGCAAATAATAATGTTTTCATGTTCAGTACTTCACTATCAATAATGAGAGTGATGTTATGTTAGCAGTGGTGCCGACTCCAGTACGGATGCTTTAATGGAACAATATTCTTCCCCTCTGCCCATATTTCCAGATCTTGTAACATTAGTCCTGAGAAATATGTTGCCTCAAAATCAAGAAGGGCAATCGGCCTGTAATTCTTTGGGTAAACAGAGGGGCCATTTTTAGGTCGGAGCCTCCAAGACAGCACAGCTGTCTGGTTTGCAATGACTTCTTGAGGAAATTTTGAAAGCTTCCTTGGGAATGCATTCCGCCCATCGCTTACCACAGGCTTTGTGGTTTGTAACTCACATTTGCTTGCTTTCTATTAGCTGGCTTTATTTGTTTTAGAATGTCTAGCATGTCTTTGTCCCTCCCATGGAGCATAGTCTGTTTACCACCTTTCTGACTCACTCCTTGTATTCTTCCACAAGTGCTCGCTTTCTGCAAACAGGCCTTTAAATTTTGTTCTCATCTTGTAACATTTGCTGTGCACTCAAAGAAGAGGTCAAATGTCAAGCTCTGTCTTCAGAGGAAGCTTGGTCTTTACTTTCCTTTCTCTGACTCCAAAGTAAGAGGTTTTATGTGACAATCTTGCTGGGTAATAGATGTGTGCTGGAGGAAAGGCTATAAGATGTTAGTTTTTCTAGCACACAACAAAATTTAAATGTCTGTAAATGAACTGAGCAAATATTTCAAAATAAATCAGGATTGGGAAAGCACAAATGAAGCGCATTTCTTGTAATTCTGAAGTGTGGTGGAAACTAATATTTATAATACGATCAAAACAAATGAATACACTAGGAGATGTCATTCCACACATTATCATGCTGTATAGTTTTATCAGCAAAACTGTGTCTGCACAAACATAATGGTCATTTCTATTGAAAATGTGTTGTCTGTAACGGCAGTGCGCTACCAGATCATGCATACTCCACTCTATGTCAACTCAACGCCACTCCACTCTACAACACTCTACTCCAAGACACTCTTCTCCCATCTATACTACGCCACTCCACTCAATGACACTCTAGGCCACTGCTCTATGCAGCTCTACCCTACAACACTCTACGCCACTCCACTCCATGATACTCTACTCCACTCCACTCTGTCACTCTACACCACTTCATTCTAGGTCGCTCTACTCCACTCCACAACACTCTGTCACTCTAGGACACTACACTCTACATCACTCCACTTCATGAAATTTTACTTCACTCAACACCATGGCACTCCACTCTATGGCACTTTACTCCACTCTACGCTATGACACTCCACTCTACGCTATGACACTCCACTCATCGCCACTACACTCTATTACACACTGCTCCACTCCATGCCACTCCACTTTATGACACTTCATGCCGCTCCACACCACTCTACTCCACCCTACTACACTCCATTCTATGACACTCTACACCCCTCCACTCTAGTCCATGCTATAACACTCTACTCCACTCTATGCTACGACACTCTGCAACAATGCACTCCACTCTTGGCCACTCCACTCTAGGCCACTCCATTCCACACCACTAACTTTTAGCCATGCTGAACAGCAGCCACACTTGTGCACAACATGGCTAAAACACATTGACAAAGCCAATAGCTCTTTCATAGGCAACACCTATTTGCTTTACCAATGCTTGTTATATATTGGATGGCGCCTAGAGCTATTCCAGAACTCTTTGTAAAAATGTAGCTATACAGGGAGGATAGGATTTCAGACCAATAATCTATTTCAGAATTAAACAGTTCAGTTGGAATACCGTTTGGGCCTGGAGTACTGTGAGAAGTTGGCCTGGTATATGATGTCCACTAGTTAAAGTGGGCACCTTGCACCAGTCCAAACAACCCTTGTGGTTATTTAAGAGGTCACAGATAACCTTAGAAAGCTATCCAAGTGGTAGCTGTGGAGAGCAGCCTTAGGCTGTCTTGAAGGAATGTTAAGCAGCTTGTTTTACCAGAATGCAGCCTTATTGTATTGGTTAAATGAAAGGAGAACCACACAGTAGTTATAAGAATATATATTTATTATTATAACACACCTTGAATACCTCTCAATATCTGCTACACGCAGATAAACAAAGCACACAATACTGTAGCACACAAACATTCGTAAGTAGCACTAATACACAGTGGGCTCCAGGGGGAGACCAAACCATATACTAAAATAGTGGTATAAGAACCACGACTCGAGTCGAGACAGTGTCTAGAGGATGTAGAATCGCTGGGACCCCTAGGAACCACCCAAGGTGAGTAAGTAGGGACCCCACGGAGGACGGGTGCAGTGTGAGAACACGACCGCGTGCTACGTGCAAATCAATGGGAGAGTCGCGGTTGCAGTTTTAAAGTTTAAGGACCCTTCCCAGTGGATTACGAGAAAACCCTTTGGAACATAGAAGGTTGGAGAGCCACCCCACCCGTGGAAACCGAAAGTACCAGAGTTACCTAACCCACGGAAGCCGGGTGCATAGGGCTGAAGTGGCGTCCGAAACCGCCGTCGTTCTCAATGGGAGTCTTCAAAGAAATGCCACTGCTGGAAAGAAGAAAAGTGTCCGGTGGAACCCACAGGTGGATACTTGAAGGAAGGAACCTGAAAGAAGAGGGGGCAGAGTCTGGGTCACTCAGGAGTGCCCAGGGCCTCGGTAGACAAATGCCCACCGATGTGGGGTGCTTCAGGTGTGAAGATGGAGACAGTGACTCTTTAGCTGCAGGGACCAGGAGACGTTGAGGACGACCAGGAGCCGGATACGAGCTGTCCCACGAAGGATGAAGAGTGCTGAGGGGTCGGTGTCCGGCGGGAGCACCAACAAGCCTTGGCAGCGGCAACCCACGAAGGTCAAGGAAGGTCACGGTCTGGCCCAGCAAGGACCAGGAGACTCACCACAGCAAGGGGAGTCAGGGCAGGCCTGGGGCAACCAGGAGAGCCCAAGAAAATCAGTGTTGTCCTTCAAATGGACCCACAGGCCGAAGGCACAGGAGTCGCGAGGGGGCCTCTAGCAGTTTCACAAAACAACATCTTGCAGGGAACAGAGTGTGAGGAAGCCGAAGTTCTTTGTACGAAATGTGGGCAGAGGTTGGGGCTATCAATAGCCCAATGCACTTGGTTGGGGAACGCCAACAAGCATATGCACTTGCAAATGTACGCGGTGCACAGGGGTTCGGGTTATGCGGTCCCCACAAGGGATACTGGCCTCAAACTTCGTGAGAGGGCAGCTCGACCTCAAGGAACGTAGGAACCCACCTCCTGTGTTGCTGTAGCCTTCGGAGTCCGTAGGAGCTCAGGATCAACAGACCGGTCAGTTGCGTTACGATGTCTGCAAACGCAGGGAAGTGACTCCTTCACCCCAAGAAAGATACTTCAGTTGTCCTTGATGCGCCACAGGTCCTGCACGGAGCCTGTATGGTGCACGGGCACAGACGATGCTTTGGACGGAGAGAGAGACGAAGTCGGGCCCAGTCGAAGTCCAGCGAAGTCCAGAGTGTCCAGACGGTCAAAGGTCAGTGGTTTCTTGATCAGAATCTTGTCCACGTCGAATCTAGGGTCCTACAGCCAAGTAAGCCCTTTTGTACCCACGGGAGAGGGTTGGACAGATTTAGGGGACCCTCCCAGGGGAGGGTCAGGACAGGGGGGAGGTTACTCCCATGTCCTTTGTCCAGTTTCGCGCCAGAGCAGGAGCCAACTGCTCCCAGGACTGGTTTGAACTGGACTATGCACAGGGACACCAAATGTGCCCTTCGTGCAGACTTTCAGGCACTTTGGAAGTGCACCCACCCAGCTCCAATACACTAAATCCTGTCTGGGAGGTGGTCACACCTCCCTGTGACAGGATGCCTATTGTGCTGCCTTCCCCTGTCGAGCTTGGCTCAGCAGCAGGAGGGCAGAAATGTGTATCTGGTCGGCAGCAACCATTTTGTACTGTCCGGGTCGAGAACGCTGCTGCCGGGAAGACCAGGGACCCCACGAAGCTTGCTTCTAAAGGGTGGAATCATACCTCCCACACCGGTTACCGGAGTGGAATGGAGGTATGATTCCAAGGTGTTTGATACCAAACACGACATGGTTTGTTGCAGCCATTTTCGAGATAGCATTTTACGCGAGCATATAATGCACCTCTACCTATATGTCTGGCTGTGTCACCGACAACCTGGGAGAATGGTCTCCGAAGGCTGCAGGGGTGCTCTGCTCATGCAGGGGAACCCTCTCACGTAAAACCCAGCACCCTACCTTCAGGATTGTCAAGGCCTGCTATAGGGGAGACTCATAGGTTTTAAGTGTGGTGACCTATAGATATAGTAAACCTATATCTAAAGTAAGTGGTGCATGCACCATCTTACACAGGCTGCAATGTCAGGCCTGTAATTCCATTTTGCATGGCCTCTCATGGGTGGCATAATGCATGCTTCAGCCCATGGGAGGCCTCTGGGGTACTTATGCCCTGGGTACATGTGTACCATATACTAGGGACTGACAAGGGTACCCCTGTATCCAATCTGGAGTGTACCTAAGTACATGACATAACATTTTTAGGGAGAAAGCTGATAGACTGGGGTCCTGACTAGCAGGATACCAGTCAGACTAGTCAAAAACAGTGAAACATCAAGCAAAAAGTGGGGGTAACCATAAGAAGCAGATCCTACTTTCCTTCAAGTACCTTCTGTTTTGGAATTTTTTGTGATTGAGTGCAGCTGGTAAGTGCTACATTATAAGGTTGCCTGGACATTCAGAGTGTGCTTTGCTTTAAAGAAGCCTTGTGATCAGGCTTGGAGCCATATAATTTTTCTATTGATGATCTCCAGGTCAGATCGCTGATATTTGCCCTATTATATCGCTAGCGGATAAGCTGTAAATTAAGTTCCAAAATCCTTTTTGATCATTGGCCATACAGCTAGAAATAAGAGGGATCACATACAATTTGAGCTTGACATTTTTGCCTCCACACTGCCTTTTTGTAGTTTTGCCTTAGAAGTCCAATTCTTTTTCTCACAAGAGAGATCACAGATTTAGATGTCCTTTTCAGATATCGGAATTCTATATTCAGTAGTCTCTTTTCTGCTTGTGAGGCTTAAGAGAACCACAGATTGTTTTGCACTATGTCTGCAGGTTTTATTCCCTTATAACTATATGTGCTATGCTACCAAATTCTGTTAGCAGAACAACAGTTAAATTGGTCAATTTGAGAAAAAGAAATATATATATATATATATATATATTGTATTGTATTGTAATTGCATTTATATAGCGCTTACTACCCCTGACGAGGCGTCGAAGCGCTTTTTCGGCGAGTAGCACGCTACTCCGGGACCCATAGAGGATTAGTGTTGAATTAGTATAGTGAAACATGCAAGTACATTTTAAGTGGTGGATAGGTTAGTCAGTTATTTGGATTTGGAATGATAGCAGAAGGATAGAGGAGGAAAAAAGGTTTGTATTTATATAGCGCTTGTTACCCCTGATGGGGTGTTGAAGCACGCTACTCCGGAAGCCCATAAAGGATTAGTGGTGAATTAATATGGTGAAATATGAAAGTAATTTCAGTGGTGGATATTAGTCAGTTATTTGGAGTGAGAAGGATAGCGGAGGGATAAAAAGGGAAGAAAGGTTTGCATTCATATAGCACTTGTTACCCCTGATGGGTGTTGAAGCGCTTTTCTGGCGAGTAGCACGCCACTCCGGAACCCATTAAGGATTAGTGTTGAAAATTAGTATAGTAAAATATGAAGTAATTTGAGTAGTGGATATGTTATTCAGTTATTTGGGTAGAGAAGGGTAGGTGGCGGGATAGAAGAGGGAAAGAGGTTTGTATTTATATAGCGCTTGCTACCCCTGATGGGGTTTTGAAGCGCAAGTAGCACGCTACTCTGGAACCCATAAGTATTAGTGTTGAATTAGTATGGTGAAACATGAAAGTAATTTTAGTGGTGGATATGTTAGTCAGTTATTTGGATTGAGAAGGGTTGGGGAGGGTAGAAAAGGGAAAAGGTTTGCATTTATATAGCGCTTGTAACCCTGATGGGGTGTTGAGACGCTTTATTGGCAAGTAGCACGCTACTCTGGAACCCATAAAGGATTAGTGGTGAATTAGTATAGTTGAATATGGAATTTGAGAAGTGAACATGTTAGTCTGTTAATTTTGATTGAAAAGGATAGTGGAGGGATAAAAGAGTGAAGGATTTTTTTTTTTAGGTCTTAGCAGTCGGAGGAGGCTTTTGGATGAGTAAAAAGGAGTTTTGGAGGGGAGGAGTCAGAGGGAAGAGTTTAGAAAGGTTTGTTTTAGGGGATCGGTATAGTAAAAGAGGTGTCAGATGATGCAAGGAGGGGTAGAGTAGGATAGAGTCTAGAAAGTGTTATTTTGGGGATCATAGTAGTGGTATGGGGTTTGGGATAAATGAGACTGTGGATGTAGAGGATATATTGATAAATGTATAGGATGAGAGAGAGGGTAGTGCATTGGAAAGAGTAGTAGAAAGAAGTTTGAGATGAGTCAAAAGGTTGGGCTAGAAGATGTATTGTCACTGAAAAAAACAAATGTTACAGGGACATTATAGTTAGGCTCACATTTCCCTCGTACAAAACCGGAGACATTCAGCAGTTATGGTTACCTGAGCTAACTATGACTCACGCCCCGCAATGTACTGCTTTTGACCTCACATATTACATCACTTTATGACATGGTCAGTGACATCACTGATTACATCACTCATGACATCTCAAATGACATCACGGATGACAACATCCTGTGAGTGTGTTTCGTAAACGTTTCTAAGACTTAAAGATATATACAAAGCTACAGTAGAAATTAAATATCTATTCTTTCTGTACTAGTAATTAGTCATACTATTCCTAACATCTCTCATGCGAGTGGGTGTCTGAGTGGCTGTATGGGTGTGTGTGTGTCTGAGGGGCTATATGGATGTGTTAGTGGGTATGTGAGTAGCTGTATGGGTTACTGAGTGGCTGTATTGGAGAGTGAGTGGCTGTGGTAATGGCTGTATGGGTGTGTTAGAAATGAAATTTGAAATGAAATGTATTGATAGATATATACCTCATCTGAGATCAACAATATAGTAAAATAATATATACAAGTTTCCAATCCCATTGGATTACAATATATCATAAAATTCTTTATAAGCAAAATTGATTATTGTTCTTAGCTTGTAGATCTCTAAAATAGTGGGAGTAAAACTTTGTAGCATACAAATTCATCAGGAGGGGTTCTTATGATCTCAATCAGATCCGTATTTCTAAAAATATTATATTTTATAGAGAGAGGTTTTAAAAACTGTGAGCGCCTTCAACCAAACTACTATTTGGACAGACAAATAAAACATGTGCCAAGTCTTGGATTCCTCCATTACACAAATCACATTGGTCTGTTTTATTAAAGTTGCCGCTCCACTTTTTTGTTGCATCTTTTAGCGGGAGTATCCTCAGCCTTAACATCAAAATGCAACGCCTAACCTTGTGGTCCAATGCGAAATTCAGATATTTTGGTCTCTCTTTATACTCCACATTAGCTAATGCCAGCTTGAAATGCGATAACTGTTGACAATAAAATGTATCCATTTCGAAGCTCAGCCTCGGGGTTGATTTTTTCAAAAAGAACTTCAAGAGTTCTGGGGACCAGCTTTGTAAAAGGCTCTCTGAGCATTGAAAGTGTTCCAGAGAGAACTCTAGATTTTGTTTAAAGGTATATACTCCTGGGTTAGCCTTAAAAGTTTCCTGACGTAAAATTGCTCTTAATGTACCGTCAGGTGCATGTAGTATGTTATATGCCCATCTAACAAGGTTTGCCATAGCTCTCGCGTATGCACTCACTACCCCTAATTCCAGTCGAAGTGCCTGAACGGGAGTGGCTTGGCTTGTGGTCGTAAGCATGCGCAAGAGTTTTCCCTACCTGAGATTTAAAAACTCCAACGTTTTATTGGAATATATTCTAAGCCATATCTTAGAATCGGGGTAATCTTTGTTCGATGAGCTGAAAAATGTCGCATCCCGGTAGAAAGATAAAACTTTTTTATGGCACTTACATGAGATACTGTCTTTAGTTCAGTCCGCTGAAAGTGCGAGGCAGTACCGGTGGACTGAGTGAAAACTCTCCCTAAATAGATGCAAGTAGATGCTATTTCTACAGTTGTTCCTCCTAGTTTCCAGGTAAAAGGTATAGCTTTTTTCCTACCCCTAAATGATACTATTTTTATTTTTGAAATATTTATTTTTAGAAAGTGTTTTTCAGTGTAATTAAAAAGAGCCTCCATGTTACGCTGTAGCCCAATTGGGGTTAGATCGAATAAAACCACATCATCGGCATGGGTGTGTTAGTGGCTGTGAGAGTGGCTGCATGGGTGTGTGAGTGGCTGTGAGAGTGGCTGCATGGGTGAGAGAGTTGGTGTGTGAGTGGCTGTATGGGTGAATGAATAGCTGTTTCAGTGTGTGTGTATATAGCTAAGTGAGTGGGAGTGAGTGGCTGTACCGGAGAGTGAATGTTTGTGCGAGTGGCTGTTGGGGTGAGTGGATGTGTGAGTGGTTGTATGGATGTGTGAATGGGAATGTAAGTGGTGCTGGAGAGTATGTGAGTGGTTGTATGGGTAAGTGATTGGCAGTGAGAATGGCTGTATGGGTGAGTGTGTGAGTACCTGTATGGGTGAGTGGCTGTGTGACTTTCTGCATGGGTGATTGAGGTGGTCTGTGATTGGCTGTAAGGGTGTATGAATACGTGTCTATATGACTGGATGTATGAGTGGCTGTATTGGTGAGTGAGCACGAGTGGCTGTATTGGTGAGTGAGCACGAGTGGCTGTATGGGTGAGTTAGTGGGTGTGTGAGTGGCAGTATGAGTGAGTGGATATGTGAGTCTCTCTATGGATGAGTGATTGGTTGTGTGAGTAACGGTATGGGTCTGGGAATGGGTATGTGAGGGGTTGAGTGGGTGTATGAGAGGTTCCATGGGGTGTGAGGGAGTGTGTGAGTGGTTCTGTGGTTGACAGCCATCAGTGGTGTCATTTGAGATGTCATGAGTGATGTCACTGACCAGGTCATTAGTGATGTAATATGTGATATCATAAGCAGTGCATTGTGGTGTCTAAGTTATAGTTTGCTCAGGTAACTATAACTGCTGAATTTCAATGATTTTGTACAAGTGAAATGTGAGCCTAACTATAATGTCCCTGTAACCTTTGTTTTTTCAGCGAATTTCAAAGTTTTTAAATTCTACTTCCTAACTATAACATCCCTGTAACCTTTGGTTCTTTTAAGTGAATTTCTAAGGTTTTTTTAATCTTATTTCCTAACTGTAACCTGTAACGTTTAAGAGTGAGTGTGTGACTGACTGCATGAGTGTCTCAGTGGGTGTGAGTGTGTGTCTCAATGTGTGCGAGCGGGTGTGAGAGTATCCGAGTGGCAGTGTCTGCATAAGTGTCTCACTGGGTACGTGAGTGTATGTGTGGGTTTGTGAATGGGTGCATGAGTGTCTAAATGGGTCTGTGAGTAGGTGCATGAGTGTCTCACTGGATGTGTGAGTGTCTGAGTGTGTGCGTGAGTCTGAGTGGGTATCTGAGTGGGTCTGTGAGTGGGTGTGGGAGTGTTTGAGTGTGTCAGTCAGTCTGTGAGTGAGTGACTGCATGAGTCTCTGAGTGGGTCTGTGAGTGAATGCATGAGTCTCTGAATGGGTCTTTGAGTCTGGCGTGAGTCTCTGAGTAGACCTGTGAGTGGGTAAGAGAGAGTATGAGTTGTTCTGTGAGTAGGTGCATGAATGCCTGAGTGGGTTCTGCTCATTCTCTGGTCGTTTTCTGCCTTTTTTCAGCTCACTTCTGACATTTATTTTGCCTCTTTCTGCTCGCTGATGATTTCTATTTTTTCTCTTTCTGCTCGTTGCTGGCCTTCATTCTGCCTCTTTCTGCTCATTTCTGACCTTTATTTTCCCTATTTCTGCTAGTTCCTGCTAGTTATTTTGCTTCTTTTTCCTCTTCTCCCAGGACCTTGGGGGGAGCCTTAGGGCCACCGCGGTCCCAGCCGGCTCAGCATTGCTTTCACACACAGGGAGCTCCTAAACATGCAGCCCCCTGTGCGTGTGTGAAAACAATCCGTCTTTTTCCCTGCTTGCTTGACAGCAGGCAGAGAAACAGACAAAAACACTGCTTCCATTAATCGGGAGCATTTTCACAGCTCTCTCTTGCTGAAAGTGAAGTGATCATTGTGACTTGTCTGTCAAAGCTCCCACCAAGTCACAGCAAACAGCTATGTCCCGGGGGTGGGCACCCCGGGACATAGCAGGAGCCGGCCCGGGCGGTAGCGTTCCGCAGGGCCATCTATAGCAGTACTCAGCCGGGAAGGTGGTGGTCCCCAGGGATGCACCCCTTAATTTGAATGAATTGCTTTGGGGAGGTGGCAGTCCCCAGTCCCGCGGGGTGCCTATGGGCCCCATGCATTAATTTGCTGTTTAGTCCCGGGGTGGTGGAGGTTCCTGGAGGTACAATGTATATGTAAAAAATGTAAAAGTACTGTAACACACTACATTTCACAAATATAGTGTACTCCAGTGTTTTAAAAAACTTTTTACATATTGCTTTATGAAAAAGTGGATGGAGTACTACAGAAATACCGAGAAATTTTTTAAATAGGTACATTTATTTCTTACAAAATTGTACTTCCTAGGTACTATTGCGGTACTCCGTAAACTTCTTTTAAAAATATATTTAAAAATATAAATTTATTTCCCTACCTATAAACACTTTAATAAAGTGGCAATAGGTAGGGATTAATAATAAAACCTAATACTTAATTATAATTAAGGCCCTAACTCACAGGTAAAGTGTATTAAAAAAATATGCCTGCCTTTTAATTTCTTAAGGCAGCCATTAGCCAATTATATACTGAGTTGTCATCGGCATGTACCGCAGTATACCACGAAGTTACTGCGGTATACCCTGGCATAATATACAACTAAGGGACACATGTATGATTGTATTGTGTTACCCTTGCATCACACATGGGCGACACAATACTTAAGTCACATTTACAAAGCAATACAGGGCCACTATGCTTGGCATTGCTTTGCAAATTTAGAGAAACACAAAGCAGCAAAAATCACTGTCTTGGTTAATCTGCACACTATATTCTACATTCCTGACCAATTTAAGCTACATCCATACGTCGTTTAACTCTATGCCGCTCGACTGTAGGCCACTCTATTCTACGAAACTCCACTGTACGCCCCTACACTGTACACTACTCCACTCTACGTGACCCTACTCTACGATGTTCCAGTGTTTGCTGCTCCATTCTTCGCCACTCAACTCTACGCTATTCCACTGTATGACACTCCACGCTATTCCAATCCACTGAATGCAATTCAACTCTACTACACTTCACTGTACACTAATACACTGTTAGCCAATCCACTGTATGCAACTCCAGTTTACGATACTCCACTTTACGATATTCCACTCTACACTTCTCCACTGCACGCCACTCCTTTGTATGCCATTCCACTGTACGCTACTCCACTCTCTGCTATTCCATTCTACGCCTCTCTACTGTACGCCACTACATTCTACGTTATTCAACTGTAAGCCAGGCCACTCTACGCCACTAACTGTATGCTACTCCAGTGTATGCCACTGCACTGTATGTTACTCCACAATATGACACTCCATTGTACGCCACTCTAGTCTAGGCCAGTCCACTATACGCCAGTGCACTGCCACTTCACTGTACTCTATCCCACTGCATGCCACTCCAAGTGATTCCACTCTATGCTGTTCCATTGTATGGAGCTCCACTGTACGCTCCTCCACTATACGCTATTCCACTCAATACCACTTAACAGGGCGCAACTATATTGTATGCCACTCTACTCTATGCTATTCCACGCTCCCCCACTCTATACTATTCCACTGTATGCCATTCCAGGGGATGCTCCTACACTCTATGCCACTGCAGTCTACACCGCACCACTGTACGCTATTCCACTGTACAACACTCCAGTGTACGTCACTCCACTGTACACTAATACATTGTATGCCAATCCACTCAACACTATTCCATGTTATACAATTCCACTCTATGCTATTCCACTCTACCTCACTACACTGTATGCCATTCCAGTCTACGCCCCTCCACTCTATGCCATTCCAGTCTACGCCACTCCACTCTATGCCATTCCAGTCTACGCCACTCCACTCTATGCCATGCTAGTCTACACTATACCACTCTATGCCACTACAATCTATGCCACCCCAGGCTATTCCACTAAGCCACTCCATGCTACTCCATTCTACGCCTATCCATTGTACACTATTCCACTGTACGCAACTACACTCTATGCCACTCCGTTATATGGTATTGCACTGTACCACACTCCACTCTATGCTTCTCCACTCTACTGTATGTCACTCCACTCTACACTGTTCTACTGTAACCGACTCAAATGTACGCTACTCTACTCCACTCCATGTTACTCCAATCTACAGGGCTCCACTGTCCGTTATTCCACTATACGCCCCTCCACAATACGTCACTTGTCGACTTCACACTACATTGTTCCACTCTATGCTATTTTACTCTACCGTACTCTGCTTTACGTCACTCCAGTGTAAGCCACTACATTATATGCTACTAGACTCTACCCTATTCCACTCTATGGCATTCCAATGTGCGCTACTCTAATCTATGTTATTCCACTGTATGCCACTCCACTCTACGCCACTCCACTATATGCATCTATTCTGGGCAGATCATCCAGTGATAACAGTTACTACTCATCCCTTCCCACGGTCTCTACTTGGAACCCGGCAGGGTGTCAGCGATGAGTCAGTGTGCACACAAAGCACCGGATTACAGGTAATGCAGAGCAGTATCCCAGGGCAATATACTACTCTGCACAGTTTCAAGGCCCAGCGGTTCCTCAACTTGGAATTAATAGGTGTGGAAATATCTAGCCTAATTTTATCGGAAACTCAGGTGGATAAAATTGAGTGCGGGTTGATCAAAGGCTGCAGACACAGCACAGCCCGGCTCCTCCTGACACTCTCCGGCGAAAAGTGTGAAACTCTCGCTCGAGCCAGCCCCCAGTCTCTCCTGGCCCCTGACAACCTCTACATCCCTGATTTGTCGGCCCCCCCCATCCACTCCAGTAACTTGCATAGGTCATCTCACAGCCATTTACCATTTGGTCAGAGCAGGTGGTAAATGAGAGCATTAAGGAGCCCAGAATTAGAAAAACAATAGGGAATTTCACCTGCAAAAACAGGGTCGGCATAGTTATTCCCCAGACCAGCCTGTTTAACTCATAACTGGGACTGGAGGGAGAGGAGGAATTACAAGCTGAAATCAAACATTCTAAACATCCTCCACTGCCCAACTCTTAATCAGTGTTGAATTATGTCACAGGTTTGCAAACAGAAACCAGCAACAAGGGGTAACATGAGTGCAAGTTTGTAGAGTGTGCTTTTAAGGTACTTTGGTGTTTGACTTGCACATGCATACTGTAGTATTTGAAATGTGTTTATAGCAATCAATCAATCATGTCACTTATAAAGCGCACTACATACCCGCGAGTGTCTCAAGGCGCTGGGGGAAGAGGGGGGTGGTGCTGCTACTGATCGAAGAGCCAGGTCTTGAGGAGTCTTCTGAAGGCCAGTAGGTCTTGGGTCTGCCGAAGGTTGGTGGGGAGGGTGTTCCAGGTCTTGGCGGCGAGGTGGGAGAAGGATCTGCCGCCGGCGGTCGTTTTCCGGATGCGGGGGACTGTGGCGAGGGCTAGGCTGGTGGAGCGGAGCTGGCGGGTGGGGGTGTAGAAGCTGAGTCGTCTGTTGAGGTAGGCTGGTCCGGAGTTGTGGAGTGCTTTGTGTGCGTGGGTGAGGAGCTTGAAGGTTATCCTCTTGTTGACAGGGAGCCAGTGCAGGTCTCTCAGGTGGGGTGTGATGTGGCTGCGTCGGGGGATGTCGAGGATAAGACGTGCAGAGGCGTTCTGGATGCGTTGCAGCCGTCTCAGGAGCTTAGCCGTCGTTCCTGCGTAGAGGGCGTTTCCGTAGTCCAGCCTGCTGGTGACGAGGGCCTGGGTGACTGTTTTTCTTGTTTCGGTGGGGATCCACTTGAAGATCCTGCGGAGCATTCGGAGGGTGTTGAAGCAGGATGAGGAAACGGCGTTGACCTGCTTAGTCATGGAGAGGGTGGGGTCGAGGATGACCCCTAGGTTGCGTGCGTGGTCAGTGGGTGTCGGGGCTGTTCCCAGTGATGTCGGCCACCAGGAGTCGTCCCATGCTGAAGGGTTGGAACCAAGGATGAGGACCTCCGTCTTGTCCGAGTTCAGCTTCAGGCGGCTGGTACTCATCCATTCGGCGACGGCCTTCATTCCTTCGTGGAGGTGGGCTTTGGCGGTGTGAGGGTCTTTGGTGAGGGAGAGGATCAGCTGGGTGTCGTCGGCGTAGGAGATGATGTTGAGGTTGTGCTGTCGGGCGACGTGGGCGAGGGGTGCCATGTAGATGTTGAACAGCGTTGGGCTGAGGGAGGAGCCTGGGGTACGCGCAGATGATCTTGGTGGCTTTGGATCGGAAGGGGCGAGGCGGACGCTTTGTGTTCTGCCGGAGAGGAAGGATGTGGTCCAGTCCAGGGCCTTCTCTTGGATCCCGGCGTCGTGAAGGCGTGTTCGTAGTGTGTGGTGGCAGACCGTGTCGAAGGCGGCTGATAGGTCCAGGAGGATGAGGGCTGCTGTTTCTCCGTTGTCTAGCAGGGTCCTGATGTCATCGGTGGCGGCGATGAGGGCGGTTTCCGGTGCTGTGGTTGATGCGGAAGCCGGACTGGGAAGGGTCCAGGATGTTGTTCTCCTCGAGGTAGCGGGTCAGTTGTTTGTTGACGATTTTCTCGGTGACCTTCGCGGGGAAGCGGGAGCAGAGAGATGGGTCGGAAGTTCTTGAGGTCCTTGGGGTCTGCCTTGGGTTTCTTGAGTAAGGCGGTGATCTCGGCGTGCTTCCAGCTTTCCGGGAAGGTTGCTGTCTCGAAGGAGATGTTGATTATTTTCCGGAGATGGGGCGCGATGGCTGTACTGGCTTTGTTGAAGACGTGGTGAGGGCACGGGTCTAGCGGTGAGCCGGAGTGGATGGTGTTCATGATCTCGCTGGTGTCCTCGTCGTTGATGTTGGTCCAGGAGAGCAGGCGGTTGGTGGTTGTGGGGGCAGTGGTCTCGGTGGTTGCCGGGCGGTCGTGGTGTTGAAGCTGTCGTGGATGTCGGCGATTTTGCGGTGGAAGAAGGTGGCCAGTGAGTCGCACAGGTCTCGCGACGGCGGGATGTCGTTGGTGTTGGAGCTGGGGTTGGAGAGTTCCTTCACGATGTTGAAGAGCTCTTTGCTGTTGTGTGCGTTGTTGTCTAGGCGGTCTTTGAGTGAGGCCCTTTTGGCGGATCTGATGAGGTGATGGTGACTGCGGGTGGCGCTCTTGTGGGCGGCGTAGCTGTCCGCTGTCCGTTCGTGGAGCCAGATCTTCTCCAGTTTTCGGCATGTTCGTTTGGAGGCCTGGAGGTCTTCGGTGAACCAGGTGGCTTTCTTGCTGGTGTGGCTGTTGGGCGGATTCTTGAGCGGGGCGAGGGTGTTGGCGCAGTCGTCGATCCACTGTCTGAGGTTGCGGGCGGCGGTGTCGGGGTCGGAGGGTTCGGCGGGTGGGCTCAGGGCGAGGTTGTGGTTAGCTGGTCTTCGGTGACTCTGCTCCAGCAGCGGCGAGGCATTTGTTCGGTGCGGTGGTGCGTGGTGGGCTTCCTGTAGGTGAAGTGGATGCAGTGGTGGTCAGTCCAGTGGGGTTCGGAGGTGTGGTTGAAGGAGACGTGTGGGCTTGCGGAAAAGATGGAGTCTAGCATGTGGCCGGCGGCGTGGGTGGGTGTAGTCACGAGCTGTCTGAGTCCGAGGGTGGCGAGGTTGTCGATCAGGGTGGTGGAGTTGGTGTCCTTGTTGTTCTCGAGGTGGAAGTTCAGGTCCCCGAGGAGGATGTAGTCCGTGGAGGCGATGGCGTGTGTGCTGACGAAGTCAGCGATAGAATCGCTGAACTGTGGTCGGGGTCCGGGGGGTCTGTAGATGAGGGTTCCTCTGAGCGTGCTGTTGGGATCGGTGTGGATCTGGAAGTGCATGTGTTCGGCGGTGCTGAGGGTGTCGTCGGTGTTGGTTGAGACTCTGAGGGTGTTCCTGTGGACGATGGCGATGCCTCCTCCGACTCCGTTGGTGCGGTCCCTGCGGGTGATCTTGTAGCCGTCCGGGATGGCAATGGCGATGTCGGGGGCTGAAGCGGGATTCAGCCAGGTCTCCGTCAGGAATGCGACGTCTGGGGAGGTTGAGTCGAGAAGGTCCCAGAGTTCGATGGCGTGTTTGCGGGCAGAGCGGGTGTTGAGGAGGATGCATCTGAGGTAGTTGGGTTCTTTCCTGGGCGGTGGTTTGGCAGGGCGGGTGCTGGCGAAGCTGCAGTTCCGGCAGGTGAAGGGCCCCTGGGTGCGCTTCGGGGTGGCCAGGTAGCAGGCGTGATCTTTTCCGGGGTTGAGTGCGTGGAGGGTGCTGGCGTCGTATCGGGCGTCTGTTGATGTGGCGGGCGCGGGGATGCCTGGGCCAGGGGTTCTGGCGCTGGGCGCGGTCCCGGCGCGGACGGGCGCAGACAGGCTTGCCTTCGACGCGCCCACTGCGCACGTCCGCTGCGCGGCCGCACAGCGGCCGCCATAAATGGGGAGGTGGGAGGGAGGAGCAGGGAATGGGGCAGCGAATGGACAGTGAGGGGCGGGGCCGCAGGGCGCAGCGGCGGGAAACAGGCACGGAAAGGAAAACGAGGCACAATCAGGGCAGCAAGGGGGCACAGAAAGGAAAAAAAAACTAGCACAATCAGGGCAGCAAGGGGGCACAGAAAGGAAAAAGCGAGCACAATCAGGGCGGCAAGGGGGCACAGAAAGGAAAAAACAAGCACAATCAGGGCAGCAAGGGGGCACAGAAAGGAAAAACGAGCACAATCAGGGCAGCAAGGGGGCACAGAAAGGAGAAAAAAAACGAGCACAATCAGGGCAGCAAGGGGCACAGAAAGGAAAAACAGAGCACAATCAGGGCAGCAAGGGGGCACAGAAAGGAAAAAAAACGAGCACAATCAGGGCAGCAAGGGGCACAGAAAGGAAAAAAACGAGCACAATCAGGGCAGCAAGGGGGCACAGAAAGGAAAAAAACTAGCACAATCAGGGCAGCAAGGGGGCACAGAAAGGAAAAAACTAGCACAATCAGGGCAGCAAGGGGGCACAGAAAGGAAAAAAACTAGCACAATCAGGGCAGCAAGGGGGCACAGAAAGGAAAAAACAGAGCACAATCAGGGCAGCAAGGGGGCACAGAAAGGAAAAAACGAGCACAATCAGGGCAGCAAGGGGGCACAGAAAGGAAAAAACGAGCACAATCAGGGCAGCAAGGGGCACAGAAAGGAAAAAACAGAGCACAATCAGGGCAGCAAGGGGGCACAGAAAGGAAAAAACGAGCACAATCAGGGCAGCAAGGGGGCACAGAAAGGAAAAACGAGCACAATCAGGGCAGCAAGGGGGCACAGAAAGGAAAAACGAGCACAATCAGGGCAGCAAGGGGGCACAGAAAGGAAAAAACAGAGCACAATCAGGGCAGCAAGGGGGCACAGAAAGGAAAAAAACGAGCACAATCAGGGCAGCAAGGGGGCACAGAAAGGAAAAAACGAGCACAATCAGGGCAGCAAGGGGGCACAGAAAGGAAAAAAACTAGCACAATCAGGGCAGCAAGGGGGCACAGAAAGGAAAAAACGAGCACAATCAGGGCAGCAAGGGGGCACAGAAAGGAAAAAACGAGGACAATCAGGGCAGCAAGGGGGCACAGAAAGGAAAACAAGCATTGGAAATGCAATAGGTCTCGCATTTTTTTAAGTTAGAGCTATTGGCATTGTAAATGGCAATGTCTGTTACCTACTAAGGGAGGATGGAGGGAGCAGTTGGTGTCGGAATGCCAAAATGCTCTGTTGGAGAGTGACTGGCCAAAAGTAAACCAAACAAGCAGCGACTTTTAAAATTATGTGTTTAGCCAGAACTTTTGGCTATGTTGTAGAGCATTGTGGCTGCTGTGCATTATGTGGAAAAGTTATAATAAAAAGTGTTAAGCATTCTTGTTACCTTTATATAAACGAAGACGACATTATATACAACTGAAAAACCTGATTAAAAAAGATTTTAACATAAAAAATGTCTTCTAGTTTTTTGTACTTGCACTGCTAGCAACTTCTTCCTGCCTGTTCTCATGCTTGTTTGTTATAATTTTTTGTTATGGGGGAGCGGGACATAAATAACGGGGAGTGGAGGTAGGAAAACAGTAATTTAATTAGAACCACGAGCAGCAGACGGACACTAGGGAGAATCAACAGATGCCAGATTTCAAGGGCAGATTGACGTGATGCTTAGGTGGTGCGCTGATGCAAAATGGTGGTGGTGAATAATGTTTGGTGCTCAGGTGGTGACACTATATGGTGTGGATTGGAGGTACGTTGTGGATTGTGGAGTTGAAATATGTTGTTTGGTGTATAATTATGCGGTGTGTATTGGAAATGTGTGGAGTTGAATTGTGTGGCCTGGAACTGTGGTGTTGAGTGAAATCATGCTTAGTGAAATTGTGTCATGGTGTGGAGTGCATTTATGTTCATGGTGGTATGTGGTATAGAGTGCATTTATGTGGCGTGTATTTATGTTGCATTTAGTACAGTGCAATTATGTGGCGTGTAATTATGTGGCACTGAGGGGAAACCAGCATCATACTAGCCAGAACTGTGATCTTGAAAGTGTTATTACATAGCAGCATCTACATACATGTGTGCACACTCTCCACTTATTACCATGAATGAGGCTGCAATAAAACACGTAGGGTAAGTAAGCCTGTTGTATCAAAGTAGTTCATAAAAGTATAACTCAAGGTTGGTACTCCAACTTTTCAAAACACTGCTATCCAATTTAGCCACCAAAACTCTAGGCTTCGATTACAAATTCAGGGCTAAATTATGATCCTAGTGCCAGCAAAAGTTTGCACAGGGACTATAATTCTAAACTGTGTGATCATTTTTGTGTGATAGTTTTTCCCCTCACAGTTCTAGGTCAAACCAGCCAAACTTTACGAAGGGAAAAGGTCCAGAAAAAAACACAGCAGAAGCAGAATTCTGTGTTTTCAAATTCTGCATGTTAGCTTAATTTTCACGTCGAAAACTTTGAATGGGCGATATCTACCAAAGCTAGTAAATATCTCACAGCCCTTGGTGGCTGTATTTAACGAGAGCGACAAACCTCTCCACCCCCTTATTATGCTAAACTTGGAATAAGGAGGATGCGTCAAAGATTGGCAGGAACTTCAAATGCGCTGACAGAAAGGGCAATTTGAAGTCAGACACGACAAATACCGGTCTGCGTGGTAATCGATTATGCAGTGTGAGGAGCTGACAGGGCTGGGTGCAAACAAAATGTGCGAGCGAGCTCCAGTCTATACTTAGCTTGCTAAAGCGTAAAAGCCGATGGGGACAGATGCTGGAGTTGAGAAATTCTAAAGAAGCGGAAATAATGCACTCTTTCAATCTGTGCCTCCCAGCCTTCAAAGGGTTTTCATAGTCAACAGTGATCACCAAGGACAACGTTTTAAGAGAAAACTCGGCAGATTACACATTTATCCTTTGCAGGGGTTAGTTGTATGAGTGACGGCCCTAAAACAATAGTCAACAATGAAGCAACCTTCTCAATACCAAATAAACAAATCATGGTTGACACAAAATAGAAATCCAATGGCTGCCTGGTTACCTACAATGGAACATCGGAACCACAGCAGAAGAAAAACAGTGAGTGCGCTGCGCACCACAGAGGAAGCGGGGCCAGGGAGCCGCGGCAGCGAGGCGAACGCGCGCTGCTGCGCGTTCTGGCCACCGTCGGGAATGGGAGGAGCAAAGGCGGGACATGCGCCGCCTTGCCCAACGCGTGCGCTTTTTTTTAAACGCACGCTCCAGCCAATGTGGGCTTCTGAAAACAAACCACACGCACGAGCGTGTGGGTCGTTTTCAGAAGCCTTTCTAAGGTCTCGCGCTGCGCGAGACAATGTGCGCACTGCAACGCTAGGCGCGAGACCTAAAAACTAGCACAATCAGGGCAGCAAGGGGGCACAGAAGGAAAAACGCAGCACAATCAGGGGCAGCAGCAGGGCACACAGACGGAGCTGTGTGGTGGGGGAGCGACCTACCAGTCAAGGTCAGGGGTCGCTTCGGAAATTTTCTGTGTCAACTTGAACACAGTGAGATCTGGAAGAGCACACCAATGGTGAAAAGCTTGGAAGGCAAAATAGTGACAGCAGAAGCCTGTGAAATATCCTAGTAAGAAGAAATGGGCGTTAAAAGCAGGAAACATCCGAATCAGATTTTTAGGTCTAAAGACGTTTATACCTAACTTAGGGGGGACAAGTGGGGAAATGTGGTTTGTTTGAAATGGACCCACACTTGCATTCTATTAAGACAAAATAATGTCATGTGTGTTATTCTTTGCAGAGTAGCATGGAGCACCCTCCCACTCAGGAATATACCCAATTTAATTATTGTAATTCAACAAGCATAGCTTTGTCAATGTTTTTTAGCCATATTTTACAGCAGTGTTGGCTTCAGTGCAGCATGGCTGAAAGTATAATAAAGATACATTTTAAAAAAGCACTATGACGTGGTCAACGCTGGCTGTGTCATACAGCTTTTTTCCTTTACTTTCAGCCATGTTGCAACATGGCTAAGAAACATTGGCAAAGCCAATAGAGCTCACATAGGTGAGACCTGTTGGCTTTGCCAATGTTTGTTGTTTTTTGGCACCTCCACATTTCGGGTGACAAGGAAACGGACTTAGAGAGGGACCTTAAGTGATTGCACCAGGATTTCACTGTGACGCTTAGTGGGACAGCCTCTGTTGGAAAGATGGTCCTCTGGTTCCACACAGGACTTTAGACGCTGGCGCACACCTCCTTTAAGGCCACATGTGCTACTGTACATCAGTGTTCAAACTCAACACTTCAGTCAATCAAGCTGATGAGTCGCTGACCTTGGCGACTGGCCCTCGCCTTCTCAGGAACATCGTTTGGTCCAGACCAGAATGCATTGCTAGGCTTGCAAACAAGAGGCATGGATTATAAACCCATATTTCTTCCCTGTTCACACCGTGTGATCTTAGGTAAGTCGTTTTGTTTCGTCAGTGCCTCGCTTGTTCGCTTACAAAGCTAGGTGCCCTTGAAAATAGTTTTAAGACAAATCAGAAACGGGGCATTTACTGTTGCTGTTCTGGCGCTTTGTGGTCTGCTATAAAAGAACTAGGAGCTACACGTAGTGCTCATTCTTCATAACTGTGTAGCCGAGATCCTCGAATGCCAACAATGCGCAGCACCAGCAGGTTCTGGCCAAACAGAAAACCGAGCAGGGTCACTTTCCACTTCCACGGCACCTCAGAATATATTTATATAAGAATACATACCAAAGAGGCTGCCCATTCATCCGTGCCTCACTGCTAACAAGCGCTAGTACGGTAGGGACTCACTGAAAACGCACAAATATTTCGACTTTCTGCAAAGTCTTTGTCAACTATGTAGTGATTTGTATTTCTGCACAGACACTGCGCCTGCAACTAATGTCTTACAATGAAGGCAGACAAGAGAGCCGAAGAACGGGTGATTTGCCCAAGATCACATCATTTGGTGAAGTAGAGAAACTGGAGTAATACTGAAGTTTACCAAACCCCGGTGTAACAACTTTCCAGTTATTCCAGACCACCCCACTCTGTACATTTTTTGTAAATGGGGGATTGTTTTAACTCGGATGTAGACGCAGCGAAATAACAGTGTTATCCTAACTAATTTTAACAACAATAATAATACTTACACCACTTACTACAACCAACAATTACGCAATAACATTGAGACCACCTACCTTGCTAGTACTCCTACTGAGACCAATAACAGCAACATTATTATTAATTTGACAACATATTATTCTTATATCCAGCTCCTTGACACAGCTTCCACATGTGAAACGCTGTGAACACCACGTTTTATCACCTAATGCATTCACTGCAAAGATTGTCTGTACAGCCAATCATTAATAACACCTAATAAGTCTGGTGGTCTATAACAGGGAGCTTCAACTAAGTTATCGACAAGTGTGAAGTAACCTTTACAAAATCATCGGATTTCCATCAACTACCAAGAGAGGTCAGTGTCATCATTTGGATATCCTTCCTTCCTACCACTGCTCCTCTAAATCACAGAGGAGAATCACGTGGATCGGATTTTGACCAGGTCACAAAGATCGCAACAGAAGGAATTAGAGCCAAAGAACGGGGGACTCTATGTTCACCTTGTAACAGGTCTCCCCAATAAATTGTGATTACTACAGGGTGATGGAGTTAAAGTGCAGTGCAAGTGAGTGAAAAATAAAAAGGATTTGGAAGAGAAAACTACTTTTAATACAAATATCTCTGCCAGTCCTATTAAAAATAGTGCAAAAGCAGCTTTGAACACATAGGCCACTTTTCAATGGTCAACTAGTTTCAGCCTCGTGGGCCAATCGCCCAGGCTTTCTTCAGGACCCTAACAACATATTGTGATGCTACTGCCTTACCGAAATAACCATGTGACTTTTATATATATAAAAATTATTTTAGTTGTCATAAAATACGACCTTATATATAGTCAATCCTCATGACAAGCGGAGTATTCTTTGCACCTGTCTTGTATGAGGTCAATACCTCACCTCACCTGGTAACAACTCAGGTATGGGAGACCCCGCCCTCTCCGTCGGTGCCTCGGGCTCTCCTGAGTAAGTGGGAGGTACAGCCAATCAGCCATCTAGAGAGATCTCAATATGGTGGGACTGGCGCGACCTTTCATCCCTCCGAGGGCGATAAAACACTCGCTCCATTCAAGGGGCCACTAATGAAGGCGCCTAATATGCTTCTGTGAGGCAGCAAGCCTGTGGCAGCAAGTGTCACAGAGGAAAGTGATTTTAACATTATCATTGAGGAGAGAATGTCCATTTACTCGCTTCCAGTACCCTCCCCAGCACATATATGCAGCTTACACATGTCACTACAAAGACCAGTAACGACAAGAACGGCACGCTCCTAAACATGACAGTAAACCCTGCAGCCTGCACTCTCACTCTCAGCGCTTTAAATGGTGCACCATTCCATTTGCTCAAGTCACAATCTATGCAGGGGACAAAAGCGCCCCGCCCCCCCCCTCCACCCCAGCATTTCAGTGCCGCACATATGGAGAAGCCATGGTCCACAGACCACATCACTGCCTGTTAATCAAATAAATTTGGGGTTTAAAGCACAGATTTCTTCTGAAAAAAGTAGGGACAGCGTCTCCACTGCACCATCCTGTGATACCTGTGATTCTAGACAAGTCTCTTGACATGCTCTTCCTCACTGAGACCTGGTTTAATGACTCCTCTCATACTTTGTTTGATCTTCTGATACCTACCGACTACTCTATCCTCAGAAATGACAGAACAGACAAAATTGGGGGAGGTGTCGCTATCATCTTCAGAAACTCCTTTCAAATTAAAGCCTTTCCTATCATCTTCTTCCGTACATTCGAATGCCTATCCCTAGAACTTCAAGTACATCACGGTTCACCCTTCAGGTTCCATGCTATCTACCACCCGCCCGGTAACCGCTCTTCCTTTTTGGAGGAACTCACCGACTTCATCAGTGACCAATATTCTCAAAGTGACAGTAAGATCTTCCTGGGTGACTTCAATCTCCACTGGGGCTCCTTGGAAGACTCGGCTGCCAACAAGCTTGCCACCTTTCTCTCAGCCAATGATCTTTTCCAACACTGCTCGGAAATTACACACTCTAAGGGCTCAATTCTGGACCTTGTTATTTCTAAAGCTGACCTGCTTACTATTGCTCCCCCTATCCATGTAGACTGGTCAGACCACTTCCTCATTCCCTTCCGTTTTCACCTTTCGCACGTTATAACTCTCGGCCAACCTAAAAGGGCTTTTACCTGGTTCTGCAACCCTAAAAACATTGATCTTGACACTCTGTGTGATTCTGCTATGCGTTCACTTCCTAGACTAGACCCTAACGTGGATGTCAACGATCTCACCTCCCATTGCCTCTTAGTCCTAGCAGTCGAAATCGATAATGTCGCTCCACTCCAAAGCAAAAGGAAAAGACCCACCCCCTCAGCACCTTGGTTCAATAAAGCTCTCTATGATGAAAGGAAGAACCTTAGAATCTTGGAGAGACATTGGAGACAATCTCCATCCACCTCCAATCTCTCTCATTTACGTTCGGCAAGATCCAAATACCACAAGCACATCTTCCATGAAAAGCATCACATTTCAGATCCTTCCTCGACTCAGCCAAAAACAGACCCAAAAACTTTTGACCTCATCAAAAACCCAAACTGCTCTCCCCAAACCATCAAGCCTGAGGATTCTTCAAAGAAAGCAGCAGAATTCGCTATATTCTTCGATGAAAAGGTCAAATCACTGGTGGATCAGGTCGCCCACCCCACCCCCATTGAGGAGCGAAAATCCTTAGTCACTTGGCAGAACTTTGCCGCCATCTCAGAAGATGACCTCCTCAAATGCATCCTCGAAACCAAACCCTCCAACCATTCTTCTGACCCCATCCCTAGTGTCATCGCCATTGATTTCTACAACAATACTCTCTCTTACTGGACCAGGCTAGTTAATCTCTTCCTCAGTCAAGGCTCCCTCCCAGCTGCCCTCAAAACAGGACAAGTTACCCCTCTTCTAAAAAAAAAACCTCCGCAGATGCGAACGACCTTAACAACTTCCGCCCAATCACCAAGCTCCCTTTTCTTTCGAAAATCACAGAAAAATGTGTTGCGAAACAACTTTCCCTACATATTATGGACAATAATCTCCTTGACGTGTTCCAGTCTGGCTTCATTCAAAATTGCAGCACTGAAACAGCCCTGCTGCAAGTGATTGATGATGGGCTGCATATACTCGATTCTGGGGAATCGTGCCTTCTGATTCTTCTTGACCTCTCTGCAGCCTTTGACACTGTTAATCACAACACCCTCCTTAACACT
Source organism: Calotriton arnoldi (assembly GCA_963921515.1). Taxonomy (NCBI): domain Eukaryota; kingdom Metazoa; phylum Chordata; class Amphibia; order Caudata; family Salamandridae; genus Calotriton; species Calotriton arnoldi. The sequence continues at coordinate 1,254,161 of CAWUFW010001678.1, read as the reverse complement.
CTTCAGGGAATGGGCGTGGAAGGCACAGTGCTTAAATGGTTTACCTCATTCCTTTCGGACAGATCCCAAATGATCAAGATAGCGAACAGTCTTTCGTCTCCATTGGCGGTTGGTCAAGGCGTCCCTCAAGGTTCTATCCTTGCACCCATTTTGTTTAATCTCTATCTGGAACCATTAGGGAACCTCCTAAGTAAATCTGGGATCCACTACCATCTCTATGCGGATGACACTCAAATCTACCTCAAGGTGTCTTCCTCACATGATCTCTCACTACTCAACTCTACTCTCAACTCTATTCACAACTGGATGTTAGTTCACCAACTCATTCTCAATCCCTCCAAAACTGAATTCCTCCCCCTATCTACCTCTCTCTCCCCGCCTCCTGTTCAATCCTGGATGGATCAGCTGAATTTACTAAACAATAAACTCATCATTGTCGACAGAGCTAAATCCCTAGGTGTCATACTTGACAAAAGACTCAACCTAATCTCCCACATCAACTCCATTGCCAAGAATGCACGTTACCAGCTGCGCCTTCTGTGGGGGATTCGTCGGTTCTTCCCGGAGAAAGACCTAAAAACGTTGGTCCAATCGCTAGTTCTCTTTAAGACTGGATTACTGCAATTCTCTTCTGACTGGCCTACCCAAATATCACCTCTCCCCCCTCAAATCCGTCCTCCATTCAGCAGCTCGCTTTATTTCAGGGTCCAAACGAAGTGACCACATCACTCCTATCCTGTCTTCTCTTCGATGGCTTCCCATCGAGGCAAGATCTATTTACAAAACGGCCTGCATCACCCACAAAGCCTTGCACATTTCCTCCCCTCGTTACCTGGCGAATAAACTGAAAATGTCTGGAGGCTCGAGACCTTCTCGGAATTCGGAAAAGTTTCTGCTTGAGCCTCCCTCCTTCAAAAGGGAAAGATCAATGGCTCAATCGTTCTCAGGTAATGCGGTGAGAATCTGGAACTCGCTTCCTCCATTGCTCCGTGCCACCACCTCTATCCGGATCTTCAAAGCTGACCTCAAATCTCTTCTCTTCCAAAGACACTTTCAGAACTAATACCTTCATTCTCAGACCCCTCTAGGAAGTTCGTTCATCATTGTAAATTTGTAATATTTTCTTGTACATTCCTCACCCTTGCTTGCTGTGTTTGATATTGTGTTCTTGCATTCTATGGTTTTACCCTACCTCTTCTAGTCTCCTGTTTATTTTTGTAACGTTTTATTTTGTAACATTTCTCTCATGTAACGTACCTGGTTCTATTGTACAGCGCTCTGACACCTTCGGGTAAAGTCCGCGCTTTATAAAAATGCATTAAATAAATAAATAAAGTCACTTATCTCTCCATGCCTAAAAAAAAAAAAAGTCATCTGCATGTTATTATTTGATGTGCTATTTAAGGGTTATGTTACAACCTCGTAAATGGAGCACAGGAGGGGCACCAGTTGCCTCAGTGCAGAGACTAATCTGCATTCCTCTTTCCTACAAAGGCTCTAACTTTGAAGTCAGCCGAAAACACGAGCTCTCTGGGAGACACAGCCAGACATTTGACCTCTGCTTTTGAATGCAAAGCAAATGGGCTGAGATAAGAACACGATTTTTCAGGCCTGTTTACAGAAAGGGCGCTCTTGGAAGGATACTGGGAAATAAGGTTTTGGTATGGGAAGGAGGAAGTGAACAACAAAGCCAATGGCAAGCAACGGGCAGAAGGCATTCCCAGTACAACTTTGTGAAACTCCACAAGATGTCTTTAGCATAACAGACAGCTGCGCTGTCTTGTAGGCTGCGACCTAAACAAGCATTTACAATGCAATAGGTCTCGCAATGACATTATTTTGAGCTATTGACATTGTAAATTGCAATGCCTTTAAAAAAATTAAAAGGCATTGTTATTTACAATACCAAAAGCAACACCTATTGCATTGCGTGGTGTCCGTGAAGACGGCGCCGCGCTTATTAAAGTAAAAAAAAGAAAACACAAGCTGAAACACAAGGGAAAGAGAGACACGGGCTGAAGCACAAGGGAAAGAGAGACACAGGCTGAAGCACAAGGGAAAGAGAGACACAGGCTGAAGCACAAGGGAAAGAGAGGCACGGGCTGAAGCACAAGGGAAAGAGAGACACGGGCTGAAGCACAAGGGAAAGAGAGACACGGGCTGAAGCACAAGGGAAAGAGGGACACGGGCTGAAGCACAAGGGAAAGAGAGACACGGGCTGAAGCACAAGGGAAAGAGAGACACGGGCTGAAGCACAAGGGAAAGAGAGACACAGGCTGAAGCACAAGGACTATATTAGAGACAGGATGAAACACAAGACAAGCATTGGCATAGCCAATAGGTCTCGCCTTTGGGACCTTATAAGTGTTTAGCCATGCAACAGTTGATGTTGTTGCACCAAGGATATTGTGTTGGATAACTAAACACTTATAAGGTCCCAAAGGCGAGACCTATTGGCTATGCCAATGCTTGTTTAATTAACAGCAAAACCAAGCATAAAAAAAGTAATCGTGAAACATTGGGCAGGTATGGCCTCTGGTTGTTTCCCCCTGCCCGGTCCTGTAATTATTGCATTTGTATATACTATAGCATTAAATAAGTGTGGAGATTCACGACACTATAGATAGGTGTGTGAAAAAGCAGGATGCAGAACTCAACCATGAGTTGTTTTCACATAAAGCAAATATATTTCCACTAATGCAGCGTTTTATAGGAAGAAATGGATTCGAGTACAGTAATATATAGATGTTTTGGGCAATGGTTGTTTAAGTGTTGTGTTGGATTAAGTACAACAAATGTCTGAACATTGGGAGTTTGATCTGCCGTGCGAAATTGCACTGATTTGCGCCTATAACCATTAAGTCTAACACATATCCCTGCAGTTGGTAGACGCATTGCTTTGCTCATCCATGAAACCTATGGGAGATAGACGAAGGAAAAAAAATAACTGGATCCCAATTGAAAAAGAGTGGTTGCAGGTGGCTGTGTACAGAAAGGGGAAATATAGGAGGGGAGCTAAAAGAGACGCTGTGCAATATTACAGCTTCTACATATATTATATAGTTTACTCTTTCATAAACACCTACTTGGTGACCCTTACTGTATCCTTAGCAGGCGCTGATGTGTTTGCTTTCTGGTGCCTGTGAGCTCTGCTCTCCCCCACCCTCACTTTATTTCCAGGCGCTGGCGGAATGGCAAGTGTAAAGGGGTTGTTATGGCAAGTTTGGGAATCGTTGTGCTCGGGCATCAGCAGACAATAATATTTGTTGTGCTACGTACTAAATAAAATTGCGTCTTTGCAAGATTACAACCGCTGTTACCTGCATTAAAGTTAGCTAGGCAGGATGCCTGCCACCATATATTTCGCTTTATAAATGTTTTTTCGTAATTCAATGGTGCTTGGCTACAGGTTAGTAGTTAGCGAAGGCTTCTTTCAGTTCTTCCTTTTGTTGTTGGGTGTTGCTAAACTGAAAGCGCCATGGAGATGTAACAAATCACAGCATGCGGTTACGGACAGAACACTTGGCTATTAGCTGCTAATCCCTTAGTAACAAAAGATGGCGACATAGATTACATTGACAGATTTGTGAACCAGACAGTAAACAAAGTGCTAGAGGGCATGTGTCTGTTCTGTGGGAAGTATCTGTTGAAGCAAATGTTTAACAGATAGTGAGTAGGACAGTAGAAAGCTCCGTAAGATGCCTCAAGGATGTATTGCAGGTTATGCATAGATTTTAATATTTTGTACTGCTCTTTAAACGCCTCTTAGAGACCCTTGGGCTTTCCTTGACAGGCGTTATTATGCATGGTTTTCCTGCCTATGCGCGCTGCTTTGCCTCCCCTTTTCATTTTAATTTTAGGCACTAAACCTGGCAACTGCATTATATTTTTAGGCTCTGGCAAGATGGCAAGTATGAAATGTATATATCTGTATGTTAGGCAGTGGAAGACTAAGTGTTATGCCCTATTAATTACAAAGCATTTATTGACATTTAAAGACTGTTAAGCCAAACGGACTCGCATGGATTTGAGCGTGTGATCATTGGGTGTAGCACACATTCCTCTAGTTGGTAGGCATTTTAGTTCGCTCAGCTGTAAAACTTATGGGAGATAGAAAAGCAAAAGGGTGACTGTACCACGAAAAGGAAGGCTGGGGGGGGTGCAGAAAGCTGTGTAAAGGTAGGAGAGACAAAAGGAAGAAAGAGGCGAGTGTGTGTGCCTAAGTGGCAGTTTAGAGAAATGACTGCAGATTTATTGGCATTAGGAGGCTGATGAAGCGAGCAGGCTCGCATTTTTATTGTAAGCTTGTGCAGGCTGCTCTCCCCTCCTCCCATACTTTTTTTGCATTTTAACCTGTACTTATAAATGTATTTCCATGTTGTATTAAGGTGCCTAACACAGGGGCACTGGTGGGCGCAGCTAAAAATGAAGCAGAGTATATAGGAAAAGATGGCTGTTAATACAAAAGATATCGGAAACGGAAGCACCGCAAGGAGCTTTTCACTGACAAGAGTCCACTAAAGAGGAAAGCTGAGCAGTGTCGGTGAGATGCCAGCGCCGTACAGGACGGGGCACTACTTATCACAGTGATAACGCTGAGAATTTGAAAAAGTAAAAAGGCTGACTGGATGGAGGAAAAGTGAGACAGGGGGATGCAGGTAACTGTGTAGAGGAAGAAAAGACAGAGGAGGAGAGTGGAGAATCGAGTGTTTGATTTTATAAATCACTGTGGATTTAGAAGTTTGAAAGCTGAGGTATCCAGTGGGTGCGCACGTACATGAGCTTGTGTGCGCTGCTGTCCCCTTGCGCATTATTTGTTCGCATTTTAACGTGTGCTTACAAGTGTGTTTATTGTTGTACTAAGGTGTTTGGCGATGGGACAGTAATCGATACAGCTATAAATTAAGCAATGCCTATAGAGAAAAGTGGTTGTTATTGCGCGCACCCAAACTTTTTTGGTGCTAAAAACAAAACATACTGAATCCGAAGCCCCGTGGCGAGCTGCTAAGTGACAAAAATGTTTTGTGAATGTATAGCTCAGCAGTGTGCGGAGAGATGCCAGCGTCCCACACAACCGACGCAGTTATAAAAAAAAACGATGCCTATAGGGGAAAGTGGTTGTTTTGCGTGTGCTACAACTTTGTTGTGCTAAAGCAAAATATACTAAATGAGAAGCCCCATAACGAGTTGCTAAGACCTAAAAAGAGGGAGAGAGCGCGCGCGCGCGCGAGAGAGAGACAAGCCCGGGAGTGGTGCGTGCGTGTGCACGCTTGGGAGAGCAGTCTGCTCATTTTCAAGCACTGCACTCGTGCTTGTGGCGCGCCGCTGCTCGCTCCCGCAAGGTGGATGCCGTCACAAGCACGAGTGTGTGCTTGAAAATGAGCAGAGCGACGGCTAAAGGCCCTCCTATGCAGCGCATGTGCGTAGGCGAGACCTAAAAAAGGGATACAGGCTGAAACACAAGGGAAAGAGAGACAGGCTGAAGCACAAGGGAAAGAGAGACACAGGCTGAAGCACAAGTGTGGATTTGGGGGTCTCCTTGGAAGACCACCCAAAGGTGCAGGGTCCACCCTTAGTCCACGGGTCCGGGATACAAACTGAGACTAACACTGGAGCGCCGAGAGAGAGGATATTTATTACAATCTTATGAGATGTAGAGAGAGCATCAGCAACAGACACCCGCAGCTTGTCTGAGGAGGCAATCTGCCAAGCACTTTGGTTCCACGTCTTATATACCCTTCATCCCCACCCCAGGCGTGTATAGTAAAGAAAGAACACCATGGTTATGAAAAGGGGGGATGTATACAGAAAACGAACACCATAATTATACAAAGGGAGACGTGTACAGTAAAACAATGAACACCATCATTATACAAAGGGAGACGTGTACAGTAAAACAATGAACACCATAATTATACAGGCAGAGGTCAATCTGATAAGTTAGCAGATGGTCACTGTTGGGCCCCTGCAGGGGTAGGTGAAACTCATAATTACACAACAAGCAGAGGACAATCTGATAAGTCCGAAGATGGTAGCTGTGAAACCCTGTAGGGCGAAAGGGCAGGGAGAGGACAGTGAGCGCAGGTGAACAGTCCTGTTCAACTGGGGTTAGCAAGAGTTCAGTCAGATTGTGGCAAACAAAGGCACGGACAGTCCTGCTCGGCTGGTTTAGCATGAGTTCAGGCAGGTGGCGGCAGATCAGGAACAGGGCGTTGGTGGCAGTGCAGAGGTGAGGTGAATCAAGATGTGAAGCCACAGAGCATTCGTGACCCCTGTAAAGAGGTCGCAATGGAGGATGAAGCGCAAAATGGCTGAGCTAATGGCAAGACAACAGACATACTTTTCCACAGTCCCTCCTTTTGCCATAAGCGAAATCATTTTTAGTCAATTGCAATGTCCATCAATAGCTGTATCTCACGTTCAATCATTATTTTATTGTTCTCGACATGAGTATTTATAGGGACTGGCTTGATAGCACTTGCGCAGAGGCCGCAAAGTGGGGGACCACATTGAATGCAAAGACAGCAAAGAAAATCAATACAAGAGGTATCAAGACGATCATTAGGACTTTCCACCCCCAAGTCAGTAGAAGTTGCCACAACCAGAGGCCAAGGGACCATGAGCCGGTATCTTGATGAAGATCAGAGGTGATTCGATGAAGCGTGGAAATAGCCTCATAGACAGATGAGGAATGATCTGGGATGTACACACAGCAGCTGGTACCGATGATGCGGCACGCTCCTCGGCGGTCAGCAAGGATGACGTCAAGGACCATGCGGTTTTGTAAAACGACGAGGCGTTCCGCTTGGAGCTCCGCTGTGTTGTTGGCCAGAATACCAGCTGTGATGTTGACAGTTGCTTCCATGACCCTGATGAGGTGGCGAATGTCTCTGCTGTTTTCCATCGGTCCCCAGAAAGGAAGGATGCCTTTCATGGCATCCAGGAACAGTTGAGAGGTAGTGTCTGCTTGGTCGACCACTTCGATTGCTGCGGCGGACGCGATGATGAAGAGGAGGAGCAATATAGGCAGGAGGAAGGAGAAACGCTATATAACATGTGCCTCCCACGTTTTTGTGAAGCCAGGTGTATGCTTTTGTCCCACACACAAAATAAGTGTTTGGGGAAGCAACAAGCGGTGGTGGAAATGTCATGTTCAGAGTTGCTGTTATGGCACAAGAGCTGTCCCCAAAGTACTCAGTACCTAAGCCTTAGATGCATATAAGTCCAGGAATGCGAACAACGGATAGGGGCAATGTTCGCTTGGCGGGGGCCTTCTTTTTGAAGCTGGAAAAGCGAAGACGGTCAGTGGTGTTGAAGATCAGCATTTCCTCTTGCTCATCTTCCGATATTTTCATGGGACTGTTAGTTGGACAGAAAGGGTTGATGGTGTTGCCCGTCTTGTTCCACCATAATTCGTCCCGGAATTGCTGGAGAATGGTATCAGCGATGTTGCTAGTCTGCTGGGCATCCATGATGAGCATCATCCAGGCAAGGCAAGAGGCATGTACAGAATAGGGGTAAGGAAAAAGCGATATTGGGTTTTCTGTGGATTGAGGCAGAAGACCACAGACCCAACAGTTTGTTTTGTTCAGGACCATATTATGCTGATGCAACATTTGAATAAAAGTGTTGTTCCAAAAGTCGTGTCTTCTGTGTTGGAGATAAGGGGGCAAGGACACCTGCGAGTGTTCAGTAGGTGTGGCATCAGTCGGCAATATGGTACCTTTCGCCGGCGTTTTTTCTTCCATAATCCAGAAGATGATGGTAAAAATGATCGTGAGGCAGAGAAATATTGTTAGCACTATTGACCTTCGGTTATACAGTTTGTTATGGTATGCCTTCTTTTTCTCGAGGGGTGGTATGGCTGCGTTATTAGGCATAGCCAATCTTCTTTTTGGGCTCTACAGCTGTTGGAGAGGGAGGCTGAGCCCTACGCGTCGCCGGTAGCTGGTGGTTGCTTCACTGGCTAGGCTTCTCAATACCCCACTATAAGGAGTATCGATCCACCCCACCAGACTGTACTACCGCCCTGTGACTTTTGGCTCAGCCCTCCTGTCCAGTCGCTGGAGCTCCAGAGGTTGTGCGAGGATGGAGGTTGTATCTCTCTTTGGCTGGTACTGTGTTGTCTTCAAACAGTTCAAGCTCTGGTTCTTGGAGGCCGTACACGGGGTGGTCGTGCGTCAGCACTTCCTTGTAGGTGGCCGGCCCCGTGGATCGGTCGGGCAACGCTTCCTGAACCTGCTGATTAATAGAAGACAAAGTTTGTGTAAGTACAGACAAGTAGTCGCTCAGCATTTCACAAGGAGAATCCGACAAGGTGGTAGCAGGGGGCGCGCCCCAAATGTTCATTGGGCGTCCAAAAACCACCTTGTATGGGGTCAACGAGGTGCGAGAATGCGGGACAGATCTTATTGATAGAAGGGCCAGTGGCAATGCGTCAGGCCATCTAAGCCCCGTAGTCTCCACTTTTTTGGCTAGTTTTGATTTGATGGTAGCACTGTATCTTTCCACCAAGCCTGCTGACTGGGGGTGAAAGATTGCGTGGAATTTTTGCTTGACCCCTAGTCCAGCTAATATGTGTTTGACTACCTCTCCAATGAAGTGGCTCCTGCTGTCACTCCAGAGTACCCGGCAAAGGCCATAGCAGGGAAAGAATTCTTTCAACAACATCTTGGCGGTTGTTAGGGCAGTGTTGTCTTTGACCGGGTAGGCTTCCACCCATTTGCTGAATGCGCAAACAACCACTAGGACATATTTAAGGTTGTTGCACCGGTCCATCTGGATATAATCCATCTGTAAGACCTCGAAGGGTGCCGTGGGGATGGCAAACCCAGCTCGTGGTACCCGGGTCCCTTTTCCTACATTGTAACGGAGACATACTAAACATTGCTGTACCAGCCTTGTGGCGGTAGACCGGAGTTGGTTGTTATCCCCACCTCCTGTAAGATTTTAGTTATGGTGGCAGCATCGGTATGGGCCGGTAAATGAGTCATGTTCAACAATGGGAGGAGATAGGCATTTGGCAATTTCCATAATTTTGTGTCCTTGGAACGCCAACAATTCTCCTCGTCAAGAATGCCCTCCTTTTCCCATTGTTGAAGTTCTCCAGGAGTGGCAGTAGACTGGATGTCCCTGACCTGTTGTCGAACGTCACGCCACTTCTCTGCTTGGGATCTTATTATGTACATGGCGGTATGTGTTCTTTCTTGTGCAGTGGCTCGGGCTGTCTCATCAGCTAAGGCATTTCCCAGTCCTATTTCGTCTGTGATTTTTTTTGTGGGCATTGCATTTGACAATAGCTAGTGTTCGGGGCAGTGTCAAGGCTTGGAGTAATGCAGTTACTAAGTCACCATGCCGGATGGGCGTACCATGTGACGTCAAGAATCCTCTCTCTTTCCAGAGGATACCAAAACTGTGTGCTACTCCAAAGGCATATTGGCTGTCGGTGTAAATGGTGACAGTTAGACTCTGGCTAAGGATACAAGCGCGGGTGAGAGCTATAAGCTCTGCTGCCTGGGCCGATTTCTGAGGTATGCGTGCAGTTTCAACAATGGTGTTGGTAGTAGTGACGGCATAGGCAGCAGATGTGGTACCATCTGAATCAGGCGTGCCCAGTACTGGCGCAGAGCAAGAGCGTGACGTAAGTCTTCAAAGGCTTGGTCATGTTCATGTGTCCAAGGGAGGGGTGTGGTGTGTGTCTTTTGTAAGTAAAGCAAAGAGTGGCTTAACTATGAGGGAAAATTCGGAATCCATTGACGACAAAAAGAAGTAGAGGCCAATTAATGCACGAACATCTCTTTGGGTAGTAGGAGAAGAAAGGCGTAGTATTGTTTGGATGCGGTCAGGTGTGAGGGTACGTCCCTCCTTAGATAGCAGATGGCCGAGGTAGGTCACCTGCTGTCTACAATACTGTAACTTATTCTTGGACACCTTATGGCCCTGTGACGCCAGAAAGTGTAAAGTAGTAAGTGATGCGGTGCCGGCCAGGGCCAAAGTATTTGAGTTTGGGACGTTCCAACTTATTGCCAACTGCATTAGCATTAGGTTAGCCAAATACTGTGGGTAGCTTAGTTACCGGCAAAGCAATAAACACAGCTGGTGGGACGCGATTCAGTGATTTCTGATACCTGCTGGCAGCTCACAAGTAGAATATTAAGGAGAATGGAAATGTCACCCTCCTGCAACACACCTGCAGTGGTGCAGCATCTTGAAAGCTTGGTCGGTTATTAGCTGGCATACAAAAATGGCTGCTCGAGTAATTCTCGTAACACAGCTCTACATAGCCAGGCAATTCATACACCTAAAAAATAATGTCTTAAATATTTAATTTAGGAAACATATATGTTTATGCTCCCAGTAGACTTGCTAGATTTAAGTTTGTTAAACAGAATTTTTAGTTGAGGTGCAGCCTTTTCCATCTACTGTGATGTTTCACACAAGAATTGTTAGGTTATTCTGAGGAATAGCGTCGAAATGCAAACCTGAAACTCATGCTAATTTTCTTTAGTGTAAAAAGAACAGTTGCGACAAGATAGGAAGAGGAAACAACTTCCGCCATTCTGCTAGAGCACACATCACTACTGTACCTTGTCAACTGTTTCACTCAAGTCATTTCTAGTGTCAGCTTCTATCATTCAACTTGCCCCCTCTCCCCCTAATTCTTACTAAAAGATGCTTGAATCACACTCTAAAAGTTTAGCAATATTGCCCTTTTTTTTTCCTTTTTATTCCAAGAAATACAACTGATCCTTGATTGTACGAGAGCTCTACATCGCAGTGCCTACATGCATTTCCGGTTTTATTTCTGTCGCTCGACAGTGGCAGGGAGAAAGTTGCTTTCGTATCATCAGCTTGCACATCACAATTTGAAGTAAATAAATTAATTCAACCTAAAACACACGGGCTGGTAAAGGAGACGGTTGAAGCAAATGGATCAAGATGTTTAAAAGTAAAGGAACAGGTAGGACGAGCAAACTGACGGTAGAGGCCAGTAAGAACAACTGTTTCAGGGAAAAGAAATGAATAACTCCAAGCCATTACTATTGGGACAAAACCAGAACGAGGCCCCATGTTGGGATGCAAAATTACAAGTTTTTGAATTCAGACCATCCAATCTGTCTCAGGAACATTTCGCATTCCTACAGCGTGGTTTTAGGGGTTTTGCCAAATAGCCACATAAAAAAATCATGACTGCTTTGTATTAGGTTGTAATATTTAGTATTTTCAGGTGTAGTTTCCATGGGTTCACAGCACAAATAACTCTTGGGTTAGTAAATGGCACAGTTATTATTTGGAGTGTAAGTAATAGTGGGCCTGATTCCAGAAACCTTTTCCAAGCATATATCAGTGGAAAGAGTGGGCACGTCTGCAGGCAGAACCCGTCCCTTTGAAATGTCGGATCGGTGTAGGTGTTCATGCCAAGCTTTTAATTACACATGTGGAAGTGTTACCCCGGGTGCAAATGTTTCAGGCGGGATATGGTCCTGGGAAGGCAGGGAATGCACCTGAGGCGAACACCGAAGTTTCAACTTCGTGGTTACTCAAAAACATCTGCAATGCCTCCCTTACACCAATCTGTACTTCCCAATTTACACCTAAATAGCCCATGTGCACGTGGTGCAGTAAATGTGGAGAAACGCGAGCAATACCATAATTTCCTAGAACGTGAGAACAGGGACGTCTTAAATCTATTCTCCTGTTCAAGAAAAGGACTAATTGTGACATTTTAAATGGGGAAGTGTTTGCACTTGGCCTGTGTGCCAGGTTGCGCTGTGTTTGCTGCCTGGCTGTACCAAGTACATAATACAATAACTGTATGAAAACAAAGTCAGTCCCTAAGGCTTACTCATCATGTAATTCATTTTACATTCTCCTTTTTACTCCACAGTCGTCCTAGGTTGTTTCTAATGTTCTTGGTTTTGTGTTCTACCAACAACTGCAGTGTGTTTGGCTGTGCCTCATTTGCTTTACCGTCTGTTATCCTCACATTTGCAGTAGGCTTTGTTGTGTCTTTTATTTGCCTTCTACCCTCACCAACAGCTGCAGTTTGTTTAGCTTCTTGGCACTGTGTCCCTCATTAACTATAGGTTGCATTTTGCTGATGCATTGTGTGACCACGAGGTGCAGTTTAAGTTTGACAGGATTGGGGAAATTGGTAATTCTCACATTAGCTTTCGTTATTTACAGCGAAAGCGATTTTAACCCTATTACAGAAGGGAAAGTGCAAGTTATATAATACCTTAGCCTAGGATTATAGTCCAGTAATTACTGATTATCTGCGCTGAATTGCTGGACCAGTGCTCTCCTCAAAACATGTTTGCAGAGGTAAGGAATGAAAGTATACTGAAAAAGATATACAAAGTGGAATTGCATGTCAATATCCATGTTAATGTGATACAATGGTCAATATTCATTGAATGGAATGGTGTTTATTAAAAACCAGGTACGCTTGTGCACGATGAAAATACAGAAGATATCACTTGCCTTCCTTGTTGTGGGAGGCCTGTCTTAAAAAAAATAATAATATTATGCTACAATCCTTTCCTGAAAGACTTAGCAATTATTACACGTCTTTCAAGGGCTCGGTCTCTCTAGACAAATGTAAATTCCCTATAATTTGTACCTAAGGTATAGTTTCCTGTAAATTGTAATTCGGAGTTTGTCCATAATACTTTGCATAATGTTTGTTCAGAATAAAGTCAGTCACACTTCCATATTCAAAGCAACGTATTTTAAAAGATTTGTTTGAAATGCTGTATACTAAAATAGAATTTAGACATGCTACGCTCCTCTCCTCTCCACCTACTTTTAAAAACAAACATTTGTAATCACACCCAAGGCTTTTCCTGCTTTCACCCTCTGCCAATTTCTTTCCCTGATACTTGTTTCCTTAGTGATTGTATATTTTACCTCTTCTCCTTTAAGTACATTTGTATTTGACTCTTCAGCTACTCTCTACTTTTTGTGCATTAACTGTCTGAAAAATAAAGAATAAATACTCTTTAAACTCTCCAAAAAATGAATTGATTATGGTTGTCCTGTGGTTTTCACGCAAAAGTCGATTTTGCAGGTGCTTTGGAAGATCGGCATATATCAACATAGATTTCATGCATTCATTTATTTAATCTTACTCCACCACAGCAGCTTCAGTGCAGTCATCAGCTTAACCATATACAGGTGTAGCAGATTAGTACACTTGTCTTTCTACCCGCATAGTACACAGCACATTAATCCCTTTAGCCATGTCCTATCCTAACAGTTACTCATCGAGATTACTTTTGAGCATTGAGACTATGACGTGGCTAAAGATGATTGTTATTAATTTGATGAAATGCATATATCCATATGGGAGTTTTCCATGTCATTGCTTGAAAGCACGTCGTATGGAAAAAGGAATAGTTTCAGCGCTGACAATGAGTTATATATTATGGGTGCAGTACCATATCTTATGTACATATCCTTACTCGGGATACCTTCCAGGGGAGCCGGCTGACTATCTTCCAGCACCCTTGATGGAGATGAGCAACAAAAAAATACCATTGTGCAAACTTACAAAACACGGGTATGTTTTTCTATATTATTTTACCAAAAACGTCTCTACAAGTTTCTAAACCGGACAAAAAAGTCCACATTACCCGTTTACCTTCACTTTTTGCAAAGAGTGAGAAAAAAAAACCCAGATAACCAAAACCAAACAAACCAAACAAACAAAAGGTATCGCCAACCGGCGATCCTACCAGAATCCTTTGTCTCGTTCTCCAGGCGGTCTCTTTACTGCAAAGCTCGTCCAAGTCTATCGGGGGCTCCAGTCAGGACCGGTGCCACTTGCGGGGGTCTTTTCAGATGCAGCGAAGGTCGGGTGGTGGCTACGAAGACGAGGGTCTCTTTCGCGTAGGTATACTCCACCACCGTCCGTTCAAACTTCCTCGTAGGGACCCCTCGACCGGGCAGCCGCGTCACTGATGGTGCCCCACGTTGGGCGGCAATTGTGGATTTGGGGGTCTCCTTGGAAGACCACACAAAGGTGCAGGGTCCACCCTTAGTCCACGGGTCCGGGATACAAACTGAGACTAACACTGGAGCGCCGAGAGAGAGGGTAATTATTACAATCTCATGAGATGTAGAGAGAGCATCAGCAACAGACACCCGCAGCTTGTCTGAGGAGGCAATCTGCCAAGCACTTTGGTTCCACGTCTTATATACCCTTCATCCCCACCTCAGGCGTGTATAGTAAAGAAAGAACACCATGGTTATGAAAAGGGGGGATGTATACAGAAAACGAACACCATAATTATACAAAGGGAGACGTGTACAGTAAAACAATGAACACCATAATTATACAAAGGGAGACGTGGACAGTAAAACAATGAACACCATAATTATACAGGCAGAGGTCAATCTGATAAGTTAGCAGATGGTCACTGTTGGGCCCCTGCAGGGGTAGGTGAAACTCATAATTACACAACAAGCAGAGGACAATCTGATAAGTCCGAAGATGGTAGCTGTCAAACCCTGTAGGGCGAAGGGCAGGGTGAGGACAGTGAGCGCAGGTGAACAGTCCTGTTCAACTGGGGTTAGCAAGAGTTCAGTCAGATTGTGGCAAACAAAGGCACGGACAGTCCTGCTCGGCTGGTTTAGCATGAGTTCAGGCAGGTGGCGGCAGATCAGGAACAGGGCGTTGGTGGCAGTGCAGAGGTGAGGTGAATCAAGATGTGAAGCCACAGAGCATTCGTGACCCCTGTAGAGAGGTCGCAATGGAGGATGAAGCGCAAAATGGCTGAGCTAATGGCAAGACAACAGACATACTTTTCCACACAAGGGAAAGAGAGACACAGGCTGAAGGACAAGGACAATATTAGAGACAGGATGAAACACAAGAAAAGGGGATACAGGCTGAAACACAAAGGAAGGAGGCTTAATTACAAGAGCAAGGGGGAGAAACAGCAGACATGAACACAAAATAGAGACCCTGAACATCATTGTGGAACACTGGGGAAAACCCTTCAGAGCTGAAGTCCTTGAGCACAGACGGCTGCTCGGTTTGCAGTGTCTGATCTTCAAATTGTCGATGTTGTCCCCCAGGTTGCAAGGTCTATCGTTTATTTCTGCAGTTAATAATGTTTTACTTTAAGAGGGATACACTCAAAGTGTGTTGTTACACACCTCGCGGTCACGCGGCGCTTTATAAGCACGTACAATAAAACAAATAAATTAAATCTCGATTATAGCGCTTAGAGGCTGATCCCATGGACAGGCGCCGTGCTGGGACAGGCCCACGCTCGGGTTTGGGGTGCTTTTATTACAATTTTTTGGGCCTGGAAATGTACACCTTCTGCAATTCAAAGACATTTGCTATTTGGGCACCTTGCGTCCTCGCTTCTCGGCGCTCCCTTGTTCCCCCGAGATCTTTGCGCTGTAAATGTTGACACTACACTTTGCACTGTCTTGGGCGCCGGGGAGTCGTGCGCCCCACTCCATCCGATCCCACCTCCTGTCCGAGTGCCACGGCTGATGCATCCTCGCAGATTCCCGCACACCGACGCCCGCCTTGAATCCTCCACCCAAATCACCTCCATGAGCTGCACCCCGAGCGGCCAGCGCCTAGAGGCGGCCGGCAAACAGAACGGCAGGTTTGTGTAGCGCGACACAATGGATAAAATAGTTGAGGCGCTATCTCACATCGCGTCTCCTGAGCAGGGGCGGCGCAGGATGCGAGACCTCGTCCTCCCTGAAAAGGGGGAGGTGGGAGGCTGTTATTGAACAGAGGGCGGGGCGGTGTGGAGGGGGTGGCGCGCCCTCAGGTGGGGGGGCTCGTCAAAGATACCAGGTCCTGTTTTCACCTGAAGTGTTCATGCCAATAACACCTGATTTTGCAAGACAGAGAAACACATTCTGCACATGCCAAGATCACACACTGAGGGAAAAGGAAGCTGGGAAGAGGGCACCAGAAGAGAGGGGGGGGGGGGAGAAGTGGCATTTGCGGGGTGGAAGAAGAGGTGCCAGCAGCGTGCAGCAGGGAAGAATTGCCCGAAGGATGACCACAAAGACGAGGGCACCCGTAGAAGGGCAGCAAAATAGGTACTAGTAGATGGGCAGCAGGGAAGAGGTGCCACTGTAGGGTTTGCAGCGAGGGGTGCCAGCAGAGTGGAAGTTGTACTGGGACAGTGGCAGCAGGGAAAAGATGACAAAACGGAGTGCAGGAAGAGGTGCCAGCCGGGGCTGGGGGCCGGGGCTAGGGACCGGGGCTGGGGGCAGATGAGGCGTCATTAGAGAGGCAGTAAAGAGGAGGCGCCAGCAGAGCAGCAACAGGGCAGAGGCGACAAGAGCGTCGTAACCAGGAAAGTCGTACCCGCAAAAGGGCAGTACAAGAGGTGCCAGTAAGGGGGCAGTACAAGAGGTACCAGCAAGGGGGCAGTACAAGAGGTGCCAGCAAGGGGGCAGTACAAGAGGTGCCAGCAAGGGGGCAGTACAAGAGGTGCCAGCAGAGGGGCAGCAGAAGAGGTGCCAGCAGAGGGGCAGCAGAAGAGGTGCCAGCAGAGGGGCAGCAAAAGAGGTGCCAGCAGAGGGGCAGGAAGGGAGAAGGATCCAGCAGAGGGGCGGCAGGGAAGGAAGTGCAGCAGTAGGGTCGCAGGAAGCGCTGCAGCATGGGGGCGGGGCAGTAGGGTAGAAGTTGCAGCAGTAGGACTGCAGGAAGCGGTGCAGCATGGGGCAGGGGCAGCAGGGTAGAAGGTGCAGCAGTAGGGCTGCAGGGAGCGGTAGCATTGGAAGCCAAGGGGCGGTCTCTGCAGAGGCACCAGCGCGGTCACAGGTCCACCAGGCTCTTTACTGTGGAGTCTGGCGCCATCTCATGGACACTCAGCGCCATTGCCTCCGAGTGCGGTTGTATTGAGCTGCCGAGACGAAGGAACGCCGCATTATTTTCATGTACATGTATGACTATGAAAAGTAAAATATAGATTTCCAAAGTCTTCATTCAAATAAAAACAATCTTTTATGAAATGCAATTACGTGAGGTAGGAACATATTTGATGAGAACCGGCTGAGGCGGGAGACGGCAAGTTTGACCGGGTCACTACGTGGATTACAATACCAGAAATTGGTCATTTTAAAATAATCCTTCAATTGTCAGTGATACCAAAGTAATATCTCATGGCAACGTCATGCTGCTAAGGGATCACCAATGTCCCCGTGTGTGTGTGTGTGTGTTGGGGGGGAACACTGAAGCGAGGAGACCTCAGTGTGCAGGGTAGTGCCTGCAGACTTTCTTATCTTTAGGGGGCCATCTGTTTCTAATTAGCATGGCCGCGCTAAGGCCATGCTAATTAGAAACAGATGGCCCCCTAAAGATAAGAAAGTGCTTCACGACAGCCGTGAAGCAGACAGAGCCAGTCCGGATGGGCCGGACAAAAAGGCGAAAGGGCGGCAACCAAAAAAGCTCATTTCCAATGGCAGGCCACCGTTTAGCATAAACGGTGACGCCAGCCAATGGAAATGAGGGGTGGGGCTTCAAGCCCCCTTCTGAAAGTCCTCATCCACAATATATCTCGCCGAGCGAGCAGCACATGCGCGCTGCAACGCTAGGCGAGACCTAAAAATAAGTTGCTACATCAGTTTGAACGCAACTTCTCCTGAAATACGTTGTCAAACTCATCTAACATTTTGGAACATACACTGACACTCTACTTTCGGAAGGAGTTAAACAATTTTGGTGCTGAAATGCATACAAGTAAAGGGTTGGAGGGAAACGTTTCTCCACCATCCAGGTTAACAAAGGATGATAATACATTTTGATTGTGGTTCAAGAGCTTTAACATAAACCACATTGAAGGGGCTGTTACGAATGCATGTTTACCTCTACAATGGAACATGTAGGACATGGTCACCCCCACTTTTTATGTGGTACCTGATGCAATTTTCACTTTAGTGCACCAGGTTCCTGCTAACCAGGTCCCGAGTGCCAGTGCTCTTTCCCTAAAAACAAGTTAACTGTGCAACTGTTCCACAATTGGCAAGAGTTTGCACCCCTTGTAAGAAAGTGGCTCTGTATATACTGCACCAAAGTAAGGTTCAGTGTGCACAGAGTCCACAGTCCCCAGAGGTATGGCAGAGGCTAAAGTTAGATATAACCTTTCTCTCTAAAGTGGTAGCTTGGTCGAGCAGTAAGGCAGTATCAGAGGACAGTGTAAAGCATTTGTTGTACACACTCAGTCAGCAAATGGTCTCACACACTCAAGAACTGAATTCTAGGCCAATTGTTTTGTATATAAAAATATATAGTTGTTTTATTTTTAGAACCAACAAGAGGTATCAAAATACTTTCTCAGAATCAAATGCTGTAGTTGTATACTTTCAATAAGCAATAGACTTTTAGATGCAGTAGTTACAGTTGTTGCAATAGGCAACTCAATTCAAACACAATTATAACATTGAGCTCAATGGGGAATTTTAAGTAAATGCAATATCAATTACTTTACGTATGATTTTCTAACTCAGGGCTGGATCCTGGATTCAGCCCTGGTGCATTTCCTGTAAACAGTTGAAAGAAATCGTTTTTGTTACACAGGCGATTTTTAAGGAATATTTGTATGTTTCAAAAATCGACACTTAGAAGAATTTCTGGAGAAAACAAGGCAAGGTTATCCTATGGAGGAAAATCAAGTTATCGGTAACTACAGTTGTAATTGCTTTTCAGGGTCAGTGCTGGGCACCAAGATCCAGCACTGGGATCTCTCCTGATAACAGGTGAGTAATTTCGTTTTTGTTGATCGGACGATTTTTAGTGATTATTTTAAAGTTTCAAAACTCGACACTTAGAAGAAATTTCAGTGTAAACCAGTCAATGTTACCCTAAGGAGAAAATGTAGGTTATCGGTTTTCAGGTAAGTACTCGACTGGCAGAGTTAAGGTTCTGGGCATAGACTCAGGGGTCCCCCAGGGTCAGGTAGGTACAGTTGGTACACCCTCAGCGGCACAGGGGCGGCCGGGTGCAGAGTGAGTTAGGCCCAATGTTAGCCTATGGCGGACAGGGGGCCTTTGGTTGGTGGCTGCTGGAAAGCAGGCCGCGCGGCTGTGGGAGCTGGGCTCCTGGTCACTTACCCAGGGCAAGTGGGGAAGTAGAGTAGGATCGGTGTTGCACTTCCAGGGGCACTCGGGCGGCTGGGTGCCGGGTGCTTTTGAGCCGTCGGGCGCTCAATGGGTTTCAATGGAGAAGCTGGAGGTTGAACAAAGGCTGCAAACTCGGGCACAGAGATTCTTCAGGTGCGACCACCACTTCGAGAGGTAAGTTGGGTAGCTGGAGTATAGGTAGGCACCCCGGAGTTGGGCACAGGAGGCCGCAGGGCGCCGGGTGCAGGGGTGTCTTTTCGCGTCGGGAAATCTTACCCTCTGCTGGTCGCGGTTGGAGGGGGCCCAGGTTCTGAGGCTGCAGGCGTCGTCAGGGTCGTCGAGGAGGGTCCTTGGGTGCTGGATTCTGGGTCACAGTCGCCAGAGGGACGTCCTCGTGGTCTTTGTCCACTCAGGCACAGGCCGGGCTCGGCGGGTGCAGAGGGTGCAGGAGTCGTGGTTCCTGGCTGGCACCAGGGGCTTGTTACTTGCTTTTGAGCAGTACCACTGCTCGTGGGAGTCCCAGTTTTTTTTAGAGTCACAAGGCAGTCAGGTCCTCTGGGGTTTTCGAGGTTGCTGACCACTGGAAACGCCGGGGTTTAGCAGGAGCAGGTTCGAGGGTCGACAGGCCTGTAAGGCTGGGGCCAAGTCAGTTGGTGTCGTCCTCTTGTGAGCAGCTGCACGGCAGGTCTTCTTTCTTCTTGTTCTTCTTGCTTGTTTCGAATTTGGGATCTAAGGAAGGAAGGTTCAGGGTGCCCCTAAATACTAGATTTAGGGGCGTTACAGGTAGGTAAAGGGCAGGGACCAATGGGTCCCTTCCCTGGGGTGGGTACACCCCCTATCCTGCCACTCTCCAGTGGGAGGGGGCCAGGAGCCTAATCCTGATTGGGTAGGGCTCCCCATCTTCAAGTTGGCGAGAGCCCGGAGATGTGCTTCACCTCGCCTCCCCCACCTGAGGGATGGGGTTGGCAGAGGCTGGCACACCCCCTTTCCTCCCTTGGTGTTTCCCGCCAGTCTTCCCGCCAGAGTGGGGGCTAGAACCAGTGGGGACCAGTTGCTGAGTACAGCAAGTGGTCTGGGGAAGCTCACAAAGGCGGAATGCCTTTGAAGCTTCCCCCTGCCCATCCTGGGGGAGGAGGCCTAGCACCTCGCCCAGGACGTGCATTGTTGCAGGCCCGGGAGAACGGATGGCTCTCTACCCAGGGGTCCAGCAACATGTCTGCTGGGTGGCAGCCTCTCAGGCAGGCCGTGGATTGTAGGTTAGGTTCAGGGGGCAACTCTAAGTTGCCCTCTGTCGTGCATCTGACATTAAATCCCACACTGGCATCAGTGTGGGTTTAATGTGCTGAGAAGTTTGATACCAAACTTCTCAGTCTTCAGTGTAGCCATCATGGTGCTGTGGAGTTCGGGACGACGACCTCCCAGCACCATATACTCTTAATGGTAGCACTGCACTTACAGTGCCCAAGAATGGACCTGGGTACTGTAGGGGTACAGGGCTCATGCACCTGTACCCTCACCACTGGCATAGTGCACCCAGCTAGAGGGGTGACTGAGGTATGCCAGGGCAGTGTGTTTGTGGGCATGGCATACAGGGATGTGTGCCATGTCGACTCTCTGTTTTGTTCTGCACCAAGACACTCAGCCTGCAAAGGCAGTGTGTGTGTGTCAGGGTACACGGCCTCTAAGGGTGGCACAATAAGTGCTGCAGCCCCTAGAGGCCTTCTCTGGTCACAGTGCCCTGGGTACCTAGGGTACCATTTACCAGGGGCTGACATGTGGCCAGAGATGCCAATTGGGTTTAGGCTACAATGCAGTTTTAGGGAAGGAACACAGGCCCTGGGCACCTGATTGGCAGGAGCCCAGGGCACACTCAGTCAAGGTACATCAGCAATTCAGCAAAAAGTGGGGGCATACCATGCAAGAAAGATGGCACTTTCTCACACCCCTGTAAGTCCCTAGTAAATTGTACCCCTGGTACCCAGGGCATGGGTACTAAAGAGGGTCCCTAAGGGCTGCAGCATGTATTGTGCCACCCTAAGGGACTCACCATCAAACTCATGTAGACTGCCATTGCAGGCTGCGTGAAATGGTGCAGACAAAAGTGAAAACACGACATGGCGCGCACACACCTTGTGTGACATGTCCCCAGACACTGCATGAAATATATGTAAGTCACCCTTACATCAGGCCTTACAGCTCTAAAGCAGGGTGCATTATATTACATGTGCAGTCCTATCTGCGTGAGCAGATATGCCCCTGTGCTGTCTAGTTCAATTACTAGATAGTACAAGTGAACAGGGAAGCCAACTTAAGTATATGTACAGAGCACTGGTCATTACGAGTTCCCAAGCTACATGATGGCTTCACTGAAACCTATGGTGTTTGGTATCAAACACCTTGACTTAATAAAACCACTACTGGCATCAGTATGGATTTATTAAGACATGCACCCAGAGAGCACCTTAGAGGTGCCCCCTGAAAACCTACCAACCTCTAGTGTGCTGGCTGACTGGTACTGACCAGCCTGCCACCACATATGTGTTTCTGCCCCCCTGGAGGGGAGAGCCCACGCTCTCTGTGGTCAGAAACAATGCCTGCTCTGGCTGGTGCGGTTGTCACCTTCTCCAAGCAGGATGGCTAGTAATCAGCATATCAAGGCAGGAGGCTTCAAAGGCCTCTGCTGCCTTTGATATGCGACCCCGGCTTCCCCAGACAGGGGAAATGACACCCCCTGCCCATGGCCCATTTGGCACCAGGACCGGCAGGAAAATTAGTTAGTCTTGAGGCGTGTTCACTATCAGACTAGTTACACCCCTAAAGTGAGCTACCTGAAGTGAACACAAAAAGTAGAATTCCACCATATTGGATTTTGGTGAAATTACATACACTGGGTCAGGGTTATGCCCAATCCCCAAAAGAAGTGGTCATATAAGGGGTGAAAGGCATAACAACGGTAAGTAGCCAATTGCCTACTACCTTTACACTCCCCTTAACACCCCATAGTTGAATATTTAGGTGGCAGCCCTGACACTAGGAACTCAGATTTGATGGACACAAGAAGAAGAGGACAAAGAAAAGGGAAGAATCGAGAACTGAGGACCAACTGCTGACTTTTTGGCGCCACACCCTGCCTACCTGCACCTGTCCCGACAATCATGACAAACTGAATCATCCTGCTGCTGTGCATCTGCCAAGTACCCCGGTGGACTGCCAGTACTTCGCAAATTGCCAGCAATCTCCCTTGGAGTAGAGGAGCTACTCCTCTGCAGTTTGCAGGCACCAAGCAGCAAAGTCCGGTCCACCGTTCTGCCGCCCCGGGGCCCAACGACCCAGCAGCCGCCCAGGAAGAGGTCTACATGCTCCAGAAGGTCAGATTCATCTCCCACCAAGTAAGGAGATGCCAGGACCAACCGGAGCCGTACAGCACTAATATCCGGGGTACCGGACCCCTAGCAGCAACTAAAGCCTGTTTGAGTCCAATTTGGACTCCACCGACTTCAAAACCGAGCAATCGTCGAGGGACGTCAGCACCGCAGAGACCTACTTTGAGAGTGGCCCAGCTGTGCTGTTTTTGGGCCCACAGCAGGCGAGACCGACAACCATGAGCGCCTGTGACGCACAAGCCCAGACGACCTATCCACTCTGCAACAGAGCACCCCAGACAGGGTTCCCGAGAACTGACTGTGCTTCCTTGTTCCCAGGGCCCTCACAAACCGTGCCCCCCCTCCCTCCCACCATCATCCCCCCCTCCCCGTTGGGAGCTCCCAGACTTGTCCTCAAGTCTCCCCCTGCTGCCTGTTTCTAGGTGCCCCCTCTCTGCTTTGGTGTTGCATGCAAAGCTACCAACCTGGCCAGCACTTCTGCACCGGGATGCTCCAGGATAGGTAAAGACTAACTGCTGGTGGTTCTTTGGACCTTGGCCCCCTACCACCTTAAGTCCTGAAGGGGACCCCCGCAAACCTATTGCAAGTAATTGTATGCAGTATAAGCCTTTTCCCCCATTGGAAAGCATTACCGCATAAAGACACATTGAAGTGAACATTTTACTTGCCTGTAAAAATCGATAACTCGTAAAGTACGAAGTTCTTGGTGTTGAAATTTATATTAAAATGTGTTATTTGTCTAAATTGGTGTCAGATTTATTCTTGAATGTCTGTCTCATTTATTGCTTCTATGAGTACAACAAATGCTTAGCACTACCCTCTGATAAGCCTAAACTGCTCGCCCACACTACCACAAAAGAGCATTTGGGATTATTACTTGTGTGTCTGTAAACAAATAATGGTTGCCTGGACTCTCTGCACACTGTACCTCATTTTGATGCACTATAAAGAGAGCCAGCTTCAAATAGAACAAAAAGCACAAATCACTATCCTGAAGCATGACCAGTTGAAACGTCATAACCACGTAACAGACAAAAGGTTTATGAGTTTGTGCCAAATGTTATAGACAGCGTGAAGCCAATGGGCCAAGTGTTGATTGTGGTGTTGCAAAGGAAGGAATTCCAATTCATTAGTTCCTTCCTTTCTACACATTTGTGCCTCTTTAACCATCTCTCCTCTTACAATCATGTTCCAACGAAATGAAGTGTCAATTACATCCTCTTCTGTTACTATTCTTTACAAGTCTTTCTCTCCAGTAGGTCAATAAAATAGTTTTAAGGTTACACACGTCTTCAGTCTTTTCAGTAAGTCATTTATATGTCAGCTCTATTCCAACACCAGTGTCTCCCAGTCCTCCTTTCTTCTTTTTAGTTCTTTTAACTTTCTAACTTTGCCCTTCAGTTTCTTTTGTTCTTCGAAGCTTTCTTCTCATTCATCAGATGCAGTCTCACTCACTTTCCTCCTCTCTCTTTCCTCCTATGCTCTCCGCAGTAGAGCTTTTAAGTTTCTAACCGTGCCTTTTCAATGCTATTGCTCTTCTAACCCTTCCTCTCATTCATCAGATGAATGCAAATAAATTTACACTGTTTCTTTTTCCTTACATATTAGCAATTACTTTGTCTGAGAGCTCTAATGGAAATTCATGTGTGTGATTCCCTCTGGAACTAAATTCCCTGTATGATTATCCTGTATGCAGACGACACACAGGTGGTGGTGTCTGTCTCAAATAATATGGAGGAGACAGCCGACTGTTTCAATCACTGCATGACGCAGGTGAATGAATGAATGCAGTCCAACTGTTTGAAGCTAAACGGTGAAAGAACTGAAGTTATGCTGCTAGGATCCAACCCTTCCTTCTGGTCGCCGAGATGGTGGCCTGATAGTCTGGGCAACTGCCCAACCCCAGTCTCTAAGGTCAAGAACCTGGGGTTTGTCTTTGATGATAAACTAACATTTAATGCTCAGATCAATAAGCTAACTTCTACCTTTTGGCTCATTATAAAAATGATTAGGAAAAAGCGTTCCTTCATCCCTCCTGAGGCATTGAAGACATTAGTTACAGCTCTGGCCCTTTCCAGACTGGACTATGGCAATGCCCTCTATGTAGGGATGCAATCGCAGCTGTTACTGAAACTGCAGAGACTGCAGAATGCAGCAGCCAGATTGATACTTGACATCCCCAGACATGAGCCTGTCGCCCATAGACTAGGAGCCCTACATTGGCTCCCAGTGGCCAAAAGGATTATTTTCAAATCCCAATGCCTGGCCTTCAAAGCTTTAGAAGGCACTGGCCCGCAGTTTTTGAAGACGCATTTGAAATGGTATACACCAGGTAGGAGCCTAAGATCGGCTCACTCTAAACTGTTACAAACACCCAAGTTAAGCAGGTCCGTTGGGGAGGAAGAAGTTTCCTAGTGGGAACAATTAAAATCTGGAACCTCCTCCCAATCTCTATCAAGAGCAGCACTTCGCTTATGTCTTTCAGAAGAGCATTGAAGACCTGGCTCTTCGCAAACAGACTTGGCGCATAATTTGCATTAAAACTATACTGTCCTACTGACTCTAGCGCCAAGACGCCCTTGGGCATTCGTGCGCTGTATAAATCCAAAAATCAAATCACATGATTCTGTGCAGGGGCGACTCTTCCGCTAAGGCGGAGGAGCGTCGCCCCTCTGCTCTCAGTTATCATTTTATTTTTCTTTGCTATGGGGCTTGGTTGGGGCGGGGCTGGAGTTGGAGCCTGGGAGGAGTGGTTCATGCACACTCTAAGTGCTCACTACGGTTTGGCCAAACAGTCATGCGCCTTTAAATGTTCCCCACCAGGCTGTAATACACAGCCTGGTGGAGAACATGCACAGGCTCTGTCCCCGTCTGAGCGCCGAACCCCGGCGCTCTGACCAATCACAACGCTGCATTGCAGCGTTGTGATTAGCTTAGGGGAGCCTGTGTGCTTCCGGGACTCGTCAGCAACGACGTAGGAGGGACGGAAGTGGCTGTGAGGAGGCAAGTTGTTTTAAAAAAAAATATTTTTAATGTTTTGTCCCATCCCCCTATTTTGTCCCATCCCCCTATTGTTCCATGCCAGCCGCCACTGATTCTGTGTAGGTCAGTTCAATGTAAAGCGCACCAACACCATATTGGTGTTGCTGCGCTATGCAAAAATGTAAATAAACATAAAATAAATAAATGCCCTGGTATGGCCCGTGTATTGAACACCCCGGTAGATAATGTTTAGGTTTCACAAGCACTACAAACAGAAACAGCCACCTCAGCTTACTAAACGGACACGGGATGAAAAAAAAATCAAGAACCAGACAGTTACAACTTGTGAAGATGAAAATAAAAAAGTAGTTAAAGAAGGACCGATAGTATGCCGATGTTGGGCGGGGCAGAGTATATCATGCACAAGGAAGTTTTCCACCCTTATTGACTCCACACATGCTTACAAACAATGGCTGTGAGAATCAATGCAACGGTCCAAAAAAAGAAAAAAAGAAATAAATTAGGTAGATCTAATACCCTTCCACACCAGTTGGCAAACATTTGTTACAGTAAGCGTGATAGCCTGGTGAGTTGGGGCATTTCAAAACAAAGCTAGCGATAAGCAAAAGATAGAACAAATAAAGTGAGGCTAGTAAGCTAAGGGAGTGGCTTGCTCGGAGTTTATCTTTTTTATTATCATCATCACTGGATTTCCCTCTTTGTTAGGTCGAGCCTGGGCAGCGAATGCGTAGCTCTGCGAGCCATGCTGCATTGGAGTATGTACTTGAAGTCCTGCCTACTTTCCGCCCATATTTGTCATTGTCCTTCGTAAATGCTGGCTTCTGATTCGTTATTAGGCTTGTTAGTCCCTCCTTAGTACCGCCTTGTCTTCATTTGTAACCGCCTATGAGGACTGGCCCTTTTACTTTGGTTGTTACACAGTACATTTTCTTTAGTCTGTAAGCACTATTTTCTTTAATGAGTTTATTTTACTGCAGGAGGGTCTCTCAGGCGCAGTTGTGACCACCGGCTTGTTTATTTAACTCGTAGCAAACAGAGAGCTCTTCAGGGGCCATGGGAGACAGAAGGGGGCAACTCAGCGATGCCTTCATGCATTTGGAATGCAATAGGTCTCGCATTTGTCCGAGCTTAAGCTATTGGCATTGTAAATGACAATGCCTTTTATGTTTTGAAAACCAAAACATAAATAAAAGGTATTGTGATTTACAATGGGAACAGGGGTGGGAGCACACCGCTTCACCCCCCCAGCAAGGTTCGCCCCTGGCATTCTGGTAAATGCAGTCTCTTGTTGCTTGCTTTGCTCTAGTATTCAGAGTGTTTCGCCAGAGTTGGCGCAGATAGTGCTGATCTCTACCTTGCCTGAGAGGTCAGCGGTGTGCTCCCACATCCTGTTGTCTATTTGAAGTACTCCCGTGGATGAAGCACCTGCGCGCCAGTGAGAGGTACCGGACCTGATATAATGTTTGGCAGCCTACTCAGCAAACCCCAAAATACAAGACTGTATTCTCTACTGATGACGGTTAATAAACCAGAAACACGTGTCAAGAGATCAGCACTATCTGCGCCAACTTTGGCGAAACACTCGAAAATATCGGAGCGTGCTACAAGAGACTGCATTTACCAGAATGCCAGGGGCGAACCTTGCCTGAGAGGTCAGCGGTGTGCTCCCACATCCTGTTGTCTATTGTCATTTACAATGGTAATAGCTCAAATTCGCGTAAATGCGACACCTATTGCATTGCAGATGCCGGTTTTTGACTTGTGCTACCATGTCAGGGCCATGTACTATTGCGCAAGTCTGCTGGGATCCCGCTGTAGATCTGCGACCCAGTCAAGTCTTGTTACCTTTCAGCTGCAGAATTAGAAGGCGGAAATCCTGTGAGCAGGATGCTGTTAGCTAAAAGGCAGTGAAGTTGGTGCTCAGCTGCTTTCAGGAGGGGCCATTTCTTGGTGCTTTGTGAAAAACAATACACTTTTTTTCAAGAATACTACCTATTATGACTGGATGAATTAAACATTAATTTTTCAAAATTAATATTTTGTATTTCGCCGTGAAATGTCTGTATCTTCAGAAACTATCAAGCTGATGTTTCAGAAAAAAAAGATTTCATTTATGACATATGGCATTTGAGCAATAATTCATGTTTAGTTCGGAGGACTTCGTGCTAATTTTGGTCCCATGAACAGAGGATACTTACTGCTTAGTTTTTTTCATACTTGTGTGGCGGTATTTATTCATTTATAAACTGATAATGATTCAATTGGTTGTCAGGATGTATCCATCTGCTTCCATAGGAACTCACGAGGGACTACTTTGCTTCTGAAAAGTTCACTTTTTCTCACCACACATTAATTTATTATGTAATTTATACATTGTATATATAAAGAAATAATTTTTAAATTGTTTTGCACTGCATAAGGCATTGCTGCATTGCTGTTGTCGGGGCCTGAGAGCAAGAGTGAAACCTGTTGGTTTTAACACGGATTATGTAAATTTTTCTAACCTGTCTGATCAGTGATCCGCATGTAATAGAGTAAGAGCAATGATGTATCAGCACGTAAGGTTTGCCTAGTTCTGGTGACTACAGGCTCTGGTTGTAATATCTGAAAAACATCTGATCTGTTCACTCAGACCCCTCCATGTAGAGTACCAGTCATAACCTCATATCTACTCAAAAGGACTGGTTAGGACAACAGAAAAAAAAAAACGCTCAAAAACACTTTGAAAAATGACAGGGTAAATAACTATCTAAAACAACATTTTCTTAACTGCCTGTAATACAGATAGGTCTTTAGCCAGCGTTTAGGATGAGATTTTAAAAACTCCACTATTTTGCCACCTACCGACTTGCAGCAAATATTGGGGTAATTAATTTTGGTCCCTTCTTTACCTCTGGAGTTTTAAGTAACTGATGTGAAAGTTATGATGTAAAAAGTTCCATATAACCCCCCAAAAAATATCCAACATTGGGGGGAGAGAAGGGGATTAGAACACTCTCACAACCATTCTCAAGCAGGTCAGGATCGCAAGCTTCAATCAAGGTATTTATGCTCCACCACTATTAAAGTATCAAAGTCCGTTGGTTATAATTCTTCTGTCTGAAACCTTAACCTGTATAAACCTTTTAAACTGGTACAACATATGGGATATGTCTGCTCTCTAAAATTGTAAGAGTTGCCTCTCCTGAACGTTAGCTGTCTGTCCAGGGTCGGACTGGGACAAAAAAAAAAGGCCCTGGCACCAAAATAAAGGTGGCCCCCATTAGCCAACTTGATGGCTAAAATTAAAAAAGTGGCCCATATTTCCAAATCAGGGCAATTTTGAACTTGTAAAGACAAGCTGTATGGGTATTTTACATGGTATGGGAGAATGCAAGTATTTGTGCTTGCTGAAGGCAATGATTGTGGTAATATTAGGGAAATCAACAGTTAAATCCGGCCCACAAACTGCTAAAAAACAGCCCACATACTGATCTGTCAGGCCAGCCATCGGGCCTGCCTGATTGCCCTAGAGGCCAGTCCGAACCTGTGTCTGTCTAAACCTAAGACTTCAAGGTAAGTGTAGCTTTTCACTTCTGATCAGAACACTTACAAGTAGGTTTTCAGCAATATCCCCCAACTAAACATCGACTTGAAAGGCACATGATTGAAAAATGAAAAGGGCGTAGGATGTATATTTAAAAGGTAAATGAGTTTTATATTTTGAAAATTGATAGGGAGTCCATGTCAAATTGACAGAAAAGAAGCTGATGTAAAACATCTAAAGCCCCCAACAGAACCCTCTAAAAATGCACCTATTGGCTTGAGGTACTGCCCAGGAGTGCTGAACTCTAGAATCTCACGTGTAAGAGCATCTCCCTATAGGGCACAGAAAGTGAAATGCTAATTACTTGCATCTTTAAGCATCTATGCCGGACATCAGAGACCCATTAAAAAAATATATATTTCCTCTTCCATTTTAATTACTTTTTTAACGTAAGTAGTGGAAAACAATTTAACAACACAGCACCTCGGAAACGTGTGTCTGGCTATTTACATTTATTTATACAATCCCCTGTGCGTATCTTATTGCGGAGAGACCATTTATTCTGTTCTTTTTCAACCTATTTATCCAACCTGATATTATGGGAATTCGGGTTATGACTCTAGAAAGTAGTCAGAGGTTGAGGAACTATTGTTGTAAACAACCTTTTCTTTCTTTTCTTTGCCAGAAAACAGTCTTTCATAGATTCGCAACTTTAGAATACAATGCACAGCACAGCCACAAACCTAAATGCAGAGGATGTTGGGAAATCTGACTTCCTATCTAAACAATTTTGCCAAAGATGCCTAATCAACGTGTGCATCAGTCCTAGCATTGCAACCAAGCTATACATTCTACAAAAAATATACAAAGATTTCCATGTTGCCACCCAGAGATATCATCAAGGGAATACTCATTAAGGGCTGCAGTGGTGGCCTCGGGTCAAACAACTCTTCAGCTGGCTCCACTGGCTTCGGCTATCATTTTATGCGTTCCATGATACACCTTGACACATCCTTCTCAGTGCCCACCTTTCCTAAATTGCTTTGTATATAGGGGAGCTGAGGTTTCATCAAAACTCTAACGTCAGCAGAACTCTCAAGATTACATCTTTTCACCAGATAAAGTTTGAGGCTCCTATTCATATGGTTTAAATTATTATTAATGAAAGCAGGCAGATGAAAGAAACTGATCAATGCAGAAATCATTTCCCACTTTTTCAGCAAAAGTTGCATACAATTATCAAGAAGAAACTTAAGAAAATGCAGTCCTCACCAGTGGAAACTCGTATCAGGAATGTCCTAAAAAATTATTGGTTGGCAGACTTCATGTGCGCAAACACAGCTGACAGAAACACTAGAAGGTTATTGGAGCTCTAGCAGAGCTTGAAGCAAAAGAAATAGAGTTAAAACTTCTTCTTGACAGGATAGCAAATCTTGGGCACTGACAAACAGTTTATTCAGAATTTATTTCACTTAAGAGAATTAGATGTTTTGCGTATTGCATCCTCCTTATGACTTTCCATACAGTCTTCAGAAGATTCAGATGTCAATATTCAAGGATTACCAAAGTCGAGTCAAGTTAATGGTTCGTTATTCGCCCATTGTAGGCCATAAAAGCACATTAAATAAAACATATGTAAGCATAATCAGTTTAAACACATGGATGTTTAAAAACCGATCAATAGTGCATGTTCATTTCCAATTTGATAAGGATAAAAACCAACTAAAACCTTTTATAAGAGGGGCAAGTTAAAGCAAGACATTAAAACAAAAGCAAGAATCACAGAATCCAGAGTTTAAAAATTGGACTTGTAAAGTGCAAATATAACAGTGCAAGCACAAAAACAGTGTCGTCGAGAGCAGTCCGTGATACATACCATGATAAATAGTGCGCGAAAAAAGCCCTGGCACAGAATCAAATAGGAACTCTCTATTCCTAAAACAACTTATTCCCATCTCTTGTGGCTCCTGAAAGAAAGCTTGCGACTCCAAAGTAGACCATGGGGGAAGACAGCATTTGTAGATACACCAGGGAGGGCCTTACTTGTACAAAATAAGTCCTTACCAAGGATACATTTTTTCAGTAGAATACTGTAAAAGTCGCAGAAAAACAAAGTGCATGGTGTCTTGCTCTGAAAAACTGTCACATGCACAGGGCCTTAAAGCACCTGACATTCAGAATCCTTTAGGAACCGCTAAAAACCAGTGTATAAAATTAAATCTGAATCTGGTCAGCAGGAAACGAAGGTGGACATTATTAATAAACGACAAATAGGACTGCCCTAGCAGACTTGAGCTCAGCATTATGTATTGTCTCACTGAGGGCTTGGCAAGTTCTGTGCATTCCCTTTCTCCACATATGTTTTCAATGTCCCTCATATTGCTGTGGCGTAGTGGTCTTGGGTTCGTGAACAGCTCAGGGCGGCCTATCCTCCTCAACTGGTCCATGACATAGCCTAGCCAGGGGATACGCAAAGCCCCCTCAAGTGCAATACAGTCCCCTCAAACATGTTGGTTTAAAGAAGGGACGGGACTTGACCAAATTCTTAGTCAGCGCATTAGTGGTACAACTGAAATAAGGTCAGAAATATAACCCAGACCAAACTCTTCATGCATCATGAAGGAGAGGGTGCAGGTGGGAATAGCAAGAAGTCTACGTAAGAATTTGTTCTCAGCCACCTGCAGTTCACTTAAGTCTTAGTATCCCCACACATCGCTACCTTAGGTAGCACTGGGATACATTTTTCTCTATAGACCTTTATTAGGGCGGGTACAGGTTTAGACCCTAATCTCTTAGCAAAGTCCATAATAGCACCCACTGCCCTTATGTTCTTTTTAAGTGCTCTTTGAGCCCCCCATGACCCTCTTTCATCAAACAGCACCCCCAAATAAGGGTAAATGGAAACTTTGGTAAATTCTGCCCCCCTGCAGAAGAACTTGCGGCTGGACTTCTTTCTGCCAATCATCATAGTATGTAATTTTGTAAAATTGATTGAAAGGTCTAAGGAATCCATAAAATCAATAAAAGGATTTATAAGACTTTGGAGACCCACGGCAGTCCGAGCGAACAATACAGCATCCTCTGCATATAATGGAGCAGGAATACGTTTTGTGCCAGCCCTGGGAATGTCTCTACAGGGTGCTGCCAGCGCATCCCCTAGCTTGTTAATATAGAGGGTAAAAAGCAGGGGGCCAAAATACACCCCTGCCTAACCCCTTTCTTGACCTCCCAGGAGGGCGATACACAACCATTCTCATTGTACCTCACCGAGGCTGTGAGGTTAGAATGAGACATATGTAGAAAAGCCACCAGATCTGCATCCATACCCATATCCAGTAAGATGGGCCAGAGCTTGGATCCGTTGACGCGGTCAAACGCCGAGGTTAGGTCCATAAAAGCCATGTGCATGCAGCCCCTTTTGATTATGGTATATTTCCCTGTGTAGGTTAATGCATTGATCCAGTGTCCCTCTGCTTTGCCTAAAACCATACTGCAAATCTGAAATAACATTAAAATGATCAAACTGGAGGCTAAACGATCCAGGACCACCTTACCCATGGTTTTTGCGGCTGAGTCTAAGGGAGAAACCGGACAGTAACATCCCTTGCACCTTTTTTACAAATAGGTAAAATAATAGCCGTAGACCAGGAAGAGGGCAAGCCACAAGTAAAGGCCGCATTAAAAACC
Organism: Calotriton arnoldi; assembly: GCA_963921515.1. Classification (NCBI taxonomy): domain Eukaryota; kingdom Metazoa; phylum Chordata; class Amphibia; order Caudata; family Salamandridae; genus Calotriton; species Calotriton arnoldi. The sequence goes on along the minus strand of CAWUFW010001678.1, from coordinate 1,221,458 downwards.
TGTGTCAGGATCTTTACCCAGGTCAGAGGATCAGATTTGTAGAGATCCAAAGGCACCCCATCCGGGCCCGGCACTTTCCCCCCAGCTGTGACCACAATGACTTTGTGCACTTCTTCTACATTAAATGACAATAACATTTCTATTCCAGGCTCCCACAGGGTGTCAGGCTCCCTCAGGTCATCCCCACTATAGGACGCTTCAAAGTGTTGAACCCATCTCTGAGGATATAATACTGTCCACCTTGGGGTTTACTGAATCTGAAAAGAAAGGGATGTTTACCACTCATTGGCCAGGACACTAGCCTGACATAGGGCCTCCCATGCCTGCTCCCTGATGAACTTTTTCCTCTGCTGAGTGGCAAGTTTATAAGCTCTCCTGCAAATATTGACCCTTTCCTCAACCCTGGGTTTCTGCTTAAGAGCTATAATTAGGTTCCTATGTGTTTTGGAGCAATCGCCGTCAAACCACTTTTTCCCCTTGATACCTTTTGCCCTACCGTGAACAGTTAAGTTATCAGCATTCCGCCTAGTATATCTATCAAAAGCATCTAATACAGAGTCAAGTCAAAATAAGCTTTAGTCGATTTTCATGGATAAAATCCATATAAGCATACAGTACAAATATAAAGTGCAATGCAGATATAAAGTGCAAAAGACAAAATAAATAACATTTAAAATCAATAGATAAAAAAAAACCCACAGAAGTAACACTTCAGTGCTAAACAACTCTTGATTTCCTGATGCGTATCACTGATCATAAAGAACAAGTTACTTACCTTCGGTAACGATTTATCTGTAAGAGACATATATTAGTTATAGATTCCTTACCTTAGAATTACCCCCATGCGCCAGACTGGATCCGGAGAATTTTTTCGCAGCAGTACCCCTGCGCGTCGGTAGGTGGTGTCGGTCGACTCCGCGTTCGTTGCCGGCGTCGTGATCGGCAGGATGAAGTTTCGGTATCTACTTAGACATCGCCCCTGCGTGCTGACGTCAGTTCTTTTACATGATACTCCATGCCAGAAGCGCAGAGCCATGCAAGACACTGACCACCGGTGCACAAAACTAGGGCCCTGAAAAGGGAGTCCTTTACTCTAGAAGTCAGTTCGCAGAACGGGGAGGATGGGTGGGGCGGTAAGCAATCTATAACTAATATATGTCTCTTACAGATATATCGTTACCGAAGGTAAGTAACTTGTTCATCTGAAAGAGACTATTAGTTATAGATTCTTTACCTCAGAATAGATACCCCAGCAATACCAACCCCGGAGGTGGGTCTGCGAACTAAGTTCACACCAGAAAATTCTGGAGAACCTAACGGCCAAAGAAGCCGTCTCTCCGGACTTGACTATCCAGACAATAATGTTTAGTGAACGTGTGCAGTGATGCCCACGTAGCTGCCTGGCAGATGTCACTGAGGGGGACTACACGTCCCAAAGCAGTAATGGATGCCTTCGCCCTGGTGGAATGGGCGCGCAGTCCTACCGGAGGTTCCTTTTTTGTCAAGGAATAACAGATCTTACTGCAAAGGAAAACCCATCGAGAGATGGTCCGTTTTTGCACGGCCCGACCAAAGAGTTGATCGTCCACCCTGAATTGTTTTGTGCGATCCAGATAAAATGATAACACGTTTTGGATCCAGATGGTGGAGTCTTTCCTCCTCTTTAGAAGGTTGAGGAGGGCGTCCCAGGAGTGACGCATCTGTCCCCACTGTGAACTCTGGTTGGGGAAGGGAGAGGGATCTGCCGTTGACCCAATCCTGGTTCGTGAGCCACTACTGCAACTGACTTGCAGTCCCCTCCACGATCTGGACGACATCAGGAAGATTGCCCTGATGCTGCGCCCACTGGAACTTCAGGTCCCACTGCAGAGCCCGCATATGCCACCTGGCATGATGCAGGAGGCCATGAGGCCCAGCAGCCTCAGGGTCATTCTCACTGAAATCCGGGATAGAGGCTGGAACATCGGTATCATAGCCCGAATATCCCGGTCTCGCTGCTCGGGAGGATAAGCCCGAAAGTGTGTTGTGTCCAGAACCGCTCCGATGAAAAGGAGCTTCTGAGAGGGTTTCAGGTTCGACTTCGGCATGTTGACTGTGAACCCCAGCGAATGCAGGGGGTCTGCCGTAGTCTGGAGGTGGGAGACAACAGCCTGGGGCGAGCTCGCCTTCAACAACCAGTCGTCGAGATAGGGGAAGACTGGAACCCCTGATCTGCGCAGATGAGCTGCGACCACCGCCATCACTTTTGTGAACACTCAAGGGGCACTGGAAAGGCCAAAGGGGAGCACGGTAAACTGGAAATGCTCATGGCCAACTGTGAACCGTAGGTAACGCGGTGGGCCGGCAAGACAGGGATATCAAAGTAAGCGTCCTGCAAGTCCAACGCTACCATCCAGTCTCCAGGGTCGAGGGCAGACGAGAACTAAGCCAAGGTTAGCATTTTGTACTTCTCCTTCCGGAGGAAGCAGTTGACGTCCCCGAGGTCTAAGATAGGACGCAGGCCTTTGTCCTTCTTGTGTACCAGGAAGTTGTGGGAGTAGCAACCACAACCTACTTCTGGCACAGGGACGCGTTCAATAGCCCCCTTGGCCAAGAGGGCTGTAACTTCCTGACGGAGAAAGGCCAAATGATCCTCCGACATGCGATGGAATGCTGGTGGCATGGAGGGAGGGGTAGTCTCGAAGGGGAGGGAGTAGCCCCTTCGGACTATCTGCTAAACCCCCCTATCCGACGTGTTGTTGTACCAGTGGGGGAGGTGATGGCGAATCCTGACGCCCACTGCCAACTGGTGGCCCAGAAAGGCCGGACTAGGAGGGTTTGGAGGCTGCTGCAGGAGGGGTATTGGTGGACTGGCCCGCCCTCTGGCCCCCAGACCCACGACGCTGGGTCCAACGTTCCCCGTCGCGCAGAGGTTGGGCAGCTTGCGCAGGCCTGTGGCTCTGGGTGGAACGTGGTGGGGCACCCCTTCCATAGCCACGAAAGGGGCGAAAGGCAGACTGCATAGGACGAGAAGAGACTGCGAGGCCCAAGGATCTGGCCGTAGCCCTAGAGTCCTTGAAACACTAGAGTGCGTTGTCTGCCTTGTCACCAAACAGGCGACGGCCATCAAAGGGCATGTCAAAAGTGTAGATTGGACATCCCCAAAGAAGCCAGAGGTCCTCAGCCAGGTGTAGCGCCTCAGAGCTACCGACGTGGAAACCGTTCTACCCAGCGAGTTGGCGGTATCCAGCCCACACCGAATGGTGAACTTCGCTGCGTCTCGACCCTCAGCAACAGCTCGGGTGAGCACGGCCCAGGCCTCCTCCGGGCACTGTGGCAGCACCTGCGAAACCGTGTCCCACACCGTGTGTGCGTAACGGCCCAAGAGACATCCGGTGTTCACCGACCGCAGTCCTAAGCTGGTGGAAGAAAACATCTTCTTCCCAAGATGGTCCAGCTTCTTGGATTCCCTATCTTGGGGAGCTGTAGGGAATGCGCTACTTTTTGAAGATGTGGCTTGGACCACCAAGCTCTCGGGGGTAGGGTGTTGGGAGAAAAAAAGTAAGTCGCCCGGAGCCGGGTGGTGGCATCGGACAATCATCCTGTCCACAGGGGCCCCTGTGCTGGGCTTGTACCAAGTGCCCAGTAGGATGTCAGTGAGGGCCTCATTGAAAGGCAGCAGGAGCTCTGAAGAGGCTGCTGCCAGCTGAAGCATCACAGTCAGGAGGTTAGTCCAGACTGCCACTGTAGGAAGCTCAAGGCCCAAGGCCTCAGCCGCCCTACGCAACACCACACCGTAGAAGGCTCCCTCCTCCGTAGCCACGGTAGGGGGAGGAAGCATACCAAGGTTTGGGAAGGTATCCAGACCACTGGCTTCACCCAACTCTTCCAGCTGGTCTGCTAGAGGGTCAACAGACCCCTCCCAGTCCTCCTCACCGTCCTCTGGCTGCCAGTCAGGGAAGAAAGGAATGCCAGAAAAGAACAGTGGTTCAAAAGTACCGGTCAACACCGGTCCGGCTCCGTGTTTAAGTCGGGGGTGAGGCTGGGGTCGACGCCGGCCAGGGGCACAGTCGGTGGCGTCGTCACTGGGATCGGTGCCGGCGAAGGTACCGTGAGGTCGACTGGCACCGATCCGGATCCAGGCCTGGAACCTCGGGGGCCCTCAGGTGCAGGAGCCGAAACCGCCGGCCTTGAAGGCCCAGGGCCCACAACATAGTCCCCGGGGCCAGAGGGCGCGCCAGCGGAGTCAGGCTGCCCAAAGATGCCGTGAAGCGCTTCGTAGAAAGCTTGAAGCTGGGCAGGACGCTCCGGCTCCCGGAAAGGGAGGGAAGCGCGGAGTCGTCCCAGAAGCAGGCTCCAAAGGCAGAGCCAGAGAGTGACGATGCTCCGGGTCCCGCGTTGCGTCGGCCGACGGACGGTGAGAAGGCGAAGAGCGACGATGCTTCTTCGACTTCTTCTTGAGCTTCGACTTACCTGAAGACTTGGATGAAGAGTGGTGACATCTCCGCGGCCGGTCCCGCGACCTCCTTCTCGACCGGGACCTCGAACAGCGTGGAGCCGACTGCCAGGCCTCCAGAAGCTTTTGGGCCCACTCCCGAAAAGACTTCGGGTTCATGGCCCAACAATCGGAGCACGACTTCGGGTCGTGGTCACGCTCCAGGCACCAGAAGCACATGAGGTGCGGATCCATGACTGACATCAACTTGTAACAGGAGTCACAAGGCTTTAAGCCGGCCTGAGGACAGGACATCCCTCGCACACCAGGAGTCGAAAGACTCGAAAAGATGTCGACAAAAGTCGAAAAAGAAATAGTTAAAAAGTGACTAAGGGGCAAGCTCTCTCCGGATCTGGCTGGCTGGCGCGGAAAAAAAAAGAACTGATGTCAGCGTGCAGGGGCAGCGTCTAAGTAGATACCACGACGTCATCCCGGCGATCAGGACACCGACGAAGAACGCGGAGTCGACCAACGCCACCTACTGACGCGCAGGGGTACTGCTGAGAAAAAATTCTCCGGATCCAGTCTGACGCCTGGGGGTAATTCTAAGGTAAGGAATCTATAACTAATAGTCTCTTTCAGATAAGCTAGACATCCTGCAACAGATTACAGCAGTAGACAGTTGTTGTAGATACAAAAGAGCAGGACGACATTGCTTAAAATTCAATTCACGAAGAATTGGCAAAATAAAATGTCTACAGGATAGATCATAAAAGGGGTAGAAAAGAGTAACTGTCACGACTTGCTCCCTGCGTTCTCGTGTCCACCACCAGGGGGCTGAACTGTGGGACTCTCCAGTGTTCTAATAAGCTTCCAGATACTCCCCTCCATGCATATCCTGACTTCCAGCCATCTGTACACTATTTGGGAATTGACATCCATTCCCAATCCATGCCGGGTTTTGCGAAAGCCAGCCTGCTCATACTTGAAGCCTGCCTGCTCATGTTTGGAACTCCATTACCTAGAATTCCCTGCTCACGGCTTCGTCTCCACCCCTGCAGGCCAAGGATGTGTGGAGGAATTCAGCTCACCTGTGGCTGGCTGCTGCTAGCCTGCTCACACCTGATGCATGTGATTACTGTGAGCTCTTTTAAGCCCCAGCTCCCTTCAGGCCAAGGTTGGTCATTTTAGCTGTGTTCCGGTGAGACCAGTCCTTGTTCCTGAGCTGTTTGATAATCCTTGATTCCTGAGCTATAGTTAATCCTTGTGCCTTAATTCCTGAGCTATAGCTATTCCTTGTGCTTGAATAAGCACTGCCTGCAGTGCTACCTTGTTTCCTGAGCTATAATTATTCCTTGTTCCTGAACTGCAGCAGTTTCCCTTCTCCTGAACTAGCACTGCCTGCAGTGCTACCTTGAATCCTGAGCCTTAGCATTCCTTGTTCCTGACCTGCAGCAGTTTCCCTTGTTCCTGAATTTGCACTGCCTGCAGTGCTACCTTGACTTCTGAGCCTTAGCATTCCTTGTTCCTGAACTGCAGCAGTTTCCCTTCTCCTGAAATAGCACTGCCTGCAGTGCTACCTTGACTCCTGAGCCTTAGTATTCCTTGTTCCTGAGCTGCAGCAGTTTCCCTTGTTCCTGAATTAGCACTGCCTGCAGTGCTACCTTGACTCCTGAGCTTTAGATCAATTCTAGTTCCTGCTCCTGAGCCTTAGCATTCCTTGTTCCTGAGCTACAGCTGTTTCCCTTGTTCCTGAACTAGCACTGCCTGCAGTGCTACCTTGGCTTTTGAGCTTTTGCTAAATTCTTGTCTTGCTCCAGCACAGCCTTCAGTGCTACTTTGTTTTCTTGACTCCTGATCCAGCCCTATTCTAGTATACCCTTCTAGCCTCCCCTTCTGTATATCCGTTTCCAGTCCCAGCCTTTCTTCCCATTTCCTTGGTTCCAGTTCCTAGTTTGCGGTCTTTCTATTCTGCTGTCTTGCTTCTCTTACCTTGTATGTTTGTTTCCTGCTTTCTGCCAAGTGTGCCCTGTGATTTCCTTCCTTTCCTGTTAAGCACTCCTCCTTGCTAGCTCCTTGTCTATTGTGCTTGTGTTTAGTTCTACCCCCTTGCTGTTACTGCCTTGCGTGTTCCTGTTTGATCGCCAGGATCCGTGGGCATAGCCGACTACCTAGGTGGTGTTTCTTGTTCACTGTGAGTATTGTCTTTGAGTTACATTTATAACATCACCATAGGTATAAGCTCCACAGACCCTGCCTTTGCATGCATATCCTATATGTGGGTATTTGCAGTCAGTATCTGTAACAGCAATTGTGGCTCAGAAACTTACTGAGCTTCAGTCTTACCGTGTGGACCTCCTGAGTGCTTTACCCCACACTCCCCTTTATTGTTAATGTTGTTTTATATATATGTCTTGCACATTCGTCCTGGGTGTAGTTTTTCTAAATGCTAAATTACTTCATAAGTGCCTGTCCTTTCTGGGTCTTAGCCATCTTGTTCACTTGTACAGGCTTCCCCTTTGGATCCCTTTTCCTCCTCTGACTTCTTGTGTGATCCTGGGCAGCGCTGTACTACTCTTTCTCTGAACGTTTTCTACCTAGTCCCCAGTCCTTGCCCAAGTCCCTGACTGTTTTCCCGACATAGTCCCGGACAGTCCCCGACAGTAACGTGCAAAGTACCTTGCCGAGAAACATTGTCAAAGGGGCAATTAATCAAGACGTATGACCAGTCGTTAATAGCAGGGGAGGTAACAAGACAGTAAAATATGTCCAGTCTAAAACAAGTTAACTCAAACCTGTGCTGACAGTTCTGAACAAAACTACGGTAAGGTTGTAAACCATTGATAGAGAGAAGCACCTGGTTTCTAATAACGCCAGGTTTAATGATCTCCTGAGACAACCTATGATTTTGAAGTAATTTCTTTAAATCGTTCCTACTGACAAGTAATAATACTTCTGGGGTACTGGAGTCAATATCTTAAGTTGAAGGCGTTTAAGTGGTAATATAGGATGCTGCTTCTGCTCTTGGCCAGAAAATTAATCCAAATCGACCAAGGGAAAAAAAGGTATGAAGGGGATGTACTTTCTCAATCACTTTGAAAAGGCAAACCATTTACCCAAGAAAATATGAATAGAGGAGTTCATATGAAATGAGAGAATATAGATCCTAATCAGTTCTCTAGTGATATTATAACAGGAAAGAATGAGGAGATATCGTGCTGTTTGTCCCCGGAGATTGCCCCATGCAAAATACTGGAAAGTTTCGCCGGGATATGTGACCTGGTATCTAGCATGTTGACTGTAAGAAAACCACTGAAGGCTCAACCCGCCCAAACATGGTTTAACCATGATTGTATGGTAGCCCTTAAAAACTTAAAAAGAGCAACAAAAAAGCTACCACCTAACATAGAGGAGATCAGATCAGCAAGGCATAAATATAAATTGGCCCTAGATAAGAGGCAGGAAGAAATCAGAGCGAAGGCTTGTGAGGAATTGGAGGTGGCCTCAAAACTTAGGGAAAATAGAGCCTTTTGGGACACTGTCAACTTCCCCTTTTTCTCTGATCAATCCCATTCAAGAATGATATGCAATATCCTGGTAAAAGACTGGGTTCTGCATTTCTCCAAACTTTTTGACCCAGATTGCATGGCGACTGTTCAGATATAACCCTCAGAACCTCCAATCCCTAATCAGGCACCTCTCTTAAGTGATTCCGTTGAAGTCTGCGGTCGAAAAGGCAATTTTAAGATGTCCCCCTGGGAAAGAGCCTGGTCCCGACAGAGTTCTAATTGACCTATTCAGACATAATCACACTTTTTGGGCTCCCCTACTGACAGACTTATTCAGAGCTGGAATCAAGGGAGATGTAATTAGATCATGGAGGGAATCAATTATAGTTCTCATCTTTAAAAAAGGGGATAGAAATTTCTCAACCTGTCACCACCCCAATTCTTTATTGTCCTCATCCATAAAAATATTAGGAAGAGTAATCCTTGAAAAACTGGAAGTATTGGTCAAAGCAACCACCTTTTTTTATGAGGTGCAATATGGCTTCCGCCATGGTTTGGGCACAGTTGAACAATCCCTAAATGTATTTTTGATAATGGGGAACTACGCCAAAGTCAGGAGAGGTCCCTTACACATGGCTTTGATGCACCTCTCCTGTGCCTTTGATTTGGTGGATGGGGGAAGCTTTGGAGCCTGATGGAGATGGCAGAAATCAAACCGTCCTTGATAGAGCTACTTAAGTGCTTGCACTGGGGTATAACCACTAAAGATTGCTTTGGACAAAATGGGGAATGGCCTGAATCCATCCAGTCAAACAGTGGGGTAAGGCAGGAATGTATTTTAAAACCTTTCTTATTCCTGTTTTACATTAATGCTCTGAAGTCAGAATTGGTTAAAAAAGACAGTGTTTTTCCTCAGGTTGGGAGTCGTCGAGTCCCGGTCCTGCTTTACGTGGATGATGCAGTTGTAATTGCAAGTACCACAAAAGGCCTTCAGATACTCCTCGACTCTTTAATAATTTCCTGCGCTACTAAATTTAAAGGTGAATCACCAAAAATCCTATACAATGACCAGTGGTCCTAAAAATACCCACACACGGAAACATTTAGGGGGGGGCTGACTATAATTGCCAAGGTTCAAAACTTAAATATTCTTGGCATTTTCTTTGAGGCTAAACTCAAATGGGACAGGCTACGTGTCCAAAAGGCACACAAGCTTTGAGGAGCATGTGAGGCCATTTTTAGTTTCACAAAAAAGTTAGGTCAAAAACCCCTCAAAGAATTGCTTACACTTTACAAAATCAAATGTCTCTCAATCGGTTCATATGGGTCAGGGGTTACACTCTTCCGAAAATTCTGCAGACCCTGGAAATCAATTTTTATGTAGGCTGCTAGCAATTCCTAAAACCACAGGAAGCTATATTACTCATGTAGAACTAGGCGTCCCCTTTTTGGAGGACCTTATGAGAATTTCACCTGTACTCTTGTGGGTAAAAATGTGGTCCTCTCCAGAGCTGTGCTTTTCCTGCCTGGTTCTGGAGGATTGTCTTAGACAAGATAATTTTACTGCAACTTCTTAGCTTGCATATGTTAAACAATACTTTTAGGACCTCGGCATCCCCAACTTTAACTTACCTCACCACATTAATATCAATTCAACGGAGAAGGTAAAGACCATATTTTATACAGCCTGAAATGAGGCCAGAATAGCAAGGGCACTAGTTATGGAAACTGTTCGCTGTTATGCACCGATTACGACCATAGAAGGAATGGAACCCTACATTACGTGGATATCAATCACATCCTGAATACAGATTTCATCTCACCCGCTTACAACTTGGTAAAGTGCACATCCTAGTGGCCTTTCCATTAAGGGGTGTTTGGTTTTCCTCACTGTCCTTGTATTCCACTTCATTACAATCAACACATTTTACGTTTTTTTCCAAGTTGTGTAGTACCCCAAGCATCCGTTTTCTGTGCACAATTTTGCGCCAAACTGGTTTTTTATCGCACAAAGAAGGCCTGCAATTTCTTCAATGCTAAGAATCACGAGCCACATGCTTTGCTGTGATTAGTTACATTCGCTGAGCACTAAAAATTAGAATGAGGTCAAACGCTTCAGTTTCTTTTTACACAGCTCTCTCCCCCTTGGTTTTACAATCCTGTTAAAGTGAATAGAAATTTTTATATGTTCTCATACTACGGTATTTTGACTAAGTATATAATGTCAAAAGTTAAAAGCAGAATAAAAAAAAAAAAAATTAAAACCTCTTGAACAATCATGCTGCTTATTGTTACTGTTCTGTAATCTTTCATGTGCTATAGTTTTTTAGGGTGTTTTTATTCTTACTACATTTTACGGCTTATGCCGACAGTTCAATTGGCGCTGTGATGACGCCGATCCTACATGCTAACATAGCAGTCCTCTTTCTAGTTGTTTTTGTTGCCAGGTGCAAGTCAAGGGAATATGCTTCCCCGCATTTTGTCAATATTGCATATTGTGGCTTAACGTCTAGAGCACCCGACTTTGAAGCTGGGGAACCAGGTTTGAGTCGGGCGGAAGGCTCAAATATCCTGTGATTCTGGGCAAATCCCTTAATCTCCCTGTGCCTAAAAATGAATGTGTTCGCCTGTAATGCAACTGGTACTCATGTAAAGCGCTATGATACCTTCGGGTCGAGTTCGCGCTGTATAAAACTGCAAAAACAATTGTATGGGCTGTGCTCTGATAATGTACTTTTGCACCCGCACTTTATATTATGAAATGTCTGAATATATGTCTGGGATTTTGTTCTCTGTTCTTTGTTTTATGTTGCTGTTTTTATATGTGCTTTTATAATCAATTTTGATTGAATAAAGGAAATACTTGACTTGTGTATAGAGGAATGAGAAAGCATACATTGCTGAAATGATAGTACTAATATTTATGCATGAATATTGACATAAAAGTACTTCCTGTCTTCCTGTTTATAAAAACTGAAAAAAATGAAAACAAATAATTTGATAAGTTCACTATGCGGGCATGAAAGTAAAATACATACTGCAAATGCCTTTGCATGGTTTGTTAAATGAAGGGCAGGGATTAATACTTGAATTTAAAAAATAAATATATATATATTTATTTTGTTACAAGTGGATCTTTATTGAAGTATAAGGCATACATATCTCAGTAATGGAGCAAGTATATAAGATGCAATGACAGAGTTGTACATTAGGTGTAGAGTAGCAGGGATCTCATAGCCTGGCTGTGTTGGGATTCCAACTCCGTGATGGCCATAACGTGCTCTCATGCTGCCTGCTCACTTGTGGGTCTGCCTCTGGGAAGCCTGTGCAGCCGCGATCGTGGATGTCGCCAGCCCGTATCTGGTTGAGTGTCCCGGGGTGCCGGTGAATTCCCTTTGACTCCAGCCACCCCCAGGCGTCTGTCGATGTTTTAAAGAAGAGCGTGGTGCTAGAATCCACAACAGACAGTTTAGCTGCAAACATAAGGGAATATTTCAGTCCCACCACACAGATCTTATTCTGATGTGGCGGGCATTCCGCATCCTCGGCCTTGGCTCGCATCAGGGAGACTTCTGCTAGGAGAGCTTTAATATAAGATTGCATCTCTGATATCGAAAGGCGCATCTCAGCCAGTGTAGATTCATTTGTCTCCAGTCCATCTCTACAATTGGCTTGGTCAGCCTGTAAGAGCCCCATATCGATCACCAGCGCATCCAACTTAAGCTCCAGAGTGGTTTTCACATCCGTGATGACCTGTAGTAGTTCATCTATCCTCTCTCCTGTGCTGTGGAGGGCGAGGTGCCATTTCCTTTCCCCGTTGGAGAGAGGATGGGGACGGGTGAGGCTCGTTTTCTCCCTCCGGGCCACCTTTGTGATGCACGCTGTTTCACCATTGTTGTAAGTTAAGGGAGTGGAGGGGTGCAATGCCAGCACCAGTCCAATGTACAGCCCCAGCAAGTCCTCACCATCTTTGGACCGCGAGCGAGGACAAGGTCAGGCCAGGGTTCCGTGAACCTCCTCAAGTAGGTTCCCCTTGTCCACCCCAGACACGTATGTGTGTTTCCACTTGTGTGGCGTTGCGAGTCGTGCAGCTGTATGAGAGTTCTTGGTGAGCTGCCCGTGAGCCACCGCCTCTTCGATGGTTGCCATTTGCCAGTCGGCTATCGAGTCCATAGCAGCCACCACATGGGCGATGGAAGGGGGATGGGAGGGAAGTGTGGGGTAGACCTGCCCCAACCCGGGAAATGAACGGCCCAGTTCCGTTGTCCACGTCCTTGAAGAGTCACTGACGCTTCGTCAGTTAGTGGGAACAGTTCTAAAGGCCGAATCTTTGATGGACCCAGGTTGTAGCCTCCAGGTGCAATGGCAGGGGGGCCCACGTGGAAGGGTAACCCCCGAGTAACCCAGATCGACCAAGTTAGTACAGGCGGCGTGGGTGGGACCGGCCAGCTCCTCTCGGAACCGCTACCGCTTCTGCCCCCCAGGATCGTGGCAGTTGGGGGGTGGGGTGTTGCTTGGTGGACTCCAGAGGTCGTGCCGCCCTCGGTCCGCTAGAGAGGTGAGTGGCAGTAGCGGGCCACAAAATCACAGGAAACTGCAGCTCTGGTGTGCAGTAGTCTGCCACCCCTTGGTGAGCCTGTGTCGCAGGGGAGAAGCCCCATCGTGTGTCAGCAGTACAAGCGATTAGCTTCTGTTCCCCACTTGTGTTGTGGCAGTCACAGGGTTGCGTGGTGGCCGCTGTGGGCATGTATCCCTCTATCTACTGAGGTGCAGTGGGTGATTGAAGCAAGCAGCAGGGGCTGGCCAGATTATTATGGGAGGCTGCGGCTTCTGTCATGTGGTCGGCCGCCACCCTCAGTGAGCCTGCATAGCTGTGAGGTGCCCGATTGAAGGCGAGATGGACCAGGAGAACCTACGCCATTCCTGCTCGTTCCGGCAGTGGGTAGAGAGCTGTCAGGATGATGCTGGGCTGACTTGCGGCACGGAGCTCCTCTACTATGCTCCCGTTCTGGTCACTATCTTGGCCACACTCCCTAAAAATAATCTCTTGTTTGTGTTAAAATCAAGGGCTATATGAATCAATATATTTGAACAGAAATAACCTAGAATACGTTACCCATACCAGAACTAGGTTCTATGCAAAGTGGTAGGCAGGGGGAGATGGATTGCAGTGCTTTAACTTCCATCAGTTTCCGGTATTTGCAGTACTTGGAAACAATCAGATGTGAGTGCTACAGAAATGAAGTAATATACTGTGCACAAAACATCAATTAAAAGTATATTATTTTGTATGCAGTTCCTTAATAGAGCATAGAAACCTTTAAGATATACTAGCACAAGCGTACATTTTCATACAAATGAAGTGAAACAATATAAGCTAAAACTTTTGTCACCCAACAAAAGTAAATCTGAGTAAATACCACTAAAATAAAGAATACGGTAACATATAAAATCAAGTATTAAATCCGTATGTATCATAAAAAGGAGGCTCAAATATGTAAGGCATTGTAGGTCTATGTGAAAATTTCTAACTGCAGTCATATAACAAACACACCAAAAATCGGCAAAGCCAATAGGTTTCACCTATGGAAGATCTATTGGCTTTTTCAATGTTTTTCTTTACATGTTTGTGAATACCGAAAGTCATAAAGTTAGGATTTTGTCTCAGATTACTTTTGTGAATCGGGTCCTTCGTCATTAAGTTTTCATAAGTTTTTCCATAAAAGGTATCCAGGCCAAATTTGCATCCTTTTTTACCCATATATTGGGGATTCTAAAGGTACAGATGGGTTGTGGATTCCCCCCTTGAGGGAACTGAGAAAATAGGTAATGTAGCAAATTCAGGGGGTTTTGGCGGGGAAAATGGGAAAAAAGGACTGTGCAAGAAATGGTATGTTTTTGTTCTTAAAAAAAAAAAAGCATCAGCAAAAGGATTGCTGTGCTAAAATAGCCATCATCCCAGCTTTCAGGAACAAGCATGGATGCAAACGAAACCACCCAAGGAAACATACCAAACCTTGACATTTCTGAAAACTAACAACCAAGGGAGTCAAGGGTGGTGTGACTTGTATAGATTCCATGGCAATTTCTTACTCAAAATGCCCTGCAAACCTCAAACTTTAGCTAAAATCACACATTCTACTCACATTTGCCCCCATTTGTGTGAGGGAAAGTTTTGGAATCTGAGGAATAAACAAACATCCAACCACCCAGCATTCCTACACTTGCCCTGATACAAACTGTACCGCACCCGACAACAGGACTATTTTACACCTTTTCGGGAAGGGATAAGGCCTGATGTCAGGTCGGCTCCCCACACTTTTTTTTCTCAAAAAAACATATATATCCCGGGTGGGGGCAACTGAGGCGAACTACACAAATCACTCCCCCCCCCCAAGCTGGGCAGAAAGACTATTTTGGGGGGAAGCCCTGCTACCCCGACCACGTATCCCGGATGTCTAGTGCATGGATCTCTGCTTGGGGAAACGTGGTCCTGGGGAGATCCCCCAGCAGGAGTCCATGTGCAAGAGGTAATGCTGGAAAGGGGTCACTGTTCCTTTTCCAGTGGTAGCGCTCTCATATTTATCAGAGCTCGGGGGGGGCAGAGTTATGCACTCAACCACTGATCAAAGTGAAACTTTTCATCAGTGTGAAATACGTGTGCTGAGCTTCACACTGATGGGGGGAAAAAACGTGGAAAGTTTTCCTTGATGTCCTGACTTTTTCTTTTTTTAAAGAATTGTTTTGGGGTATAAACACCAGAGGATTCTCACAATCAATGTAGTGGACAAACCATTTAGGACCATCACACTACCAAAGCAATGCAGTGAACGTGAACAGTTCATCCACCGCATTAAACCAGTGGCATCTCCTCCACACATTTATCTTACACCAAATGATACACTTGGCTAGGTGATATAGGAGTTAAGGTAGGACAGAAGGTTAAAATGTTCTGAATATAGAAATCTGTAGTCATCTTGAAGATCACAGAATTTCAGTGTGGAAAGCTAGTTTTTTATACAACTGAATTTGGTATAATGAATGCTGCTTTGCCAGTAATAATAACACATATTGTTTGTACTATACAATAGTAAGACAGCAGTGGCAATCGCTATGTTAGACAACAAGTACAAATGAGTGAGTGTATATGTATATATTAGTTTTATATTTTCTTTATTAGCAAAATATAATATACACATAGACTTACTGGATACATCATGACAGCAGCCCTACTGATGCATGTTTGTTCATAACAGCACAATACGGAGCACCAGATACAACAGTATACATTTGAACTATTGTCATTGCAAATATCTTGATAAGTTGCTTCAGGACAGTAATCCCGCAGACTGCAGAAATCTGGTGTACACATCTTGATGTCATATCAACATTTGTTCAACTTTAACTTCAAGTGCCACACCAGCCCTTCAGTTGCCTGAAGCCTGCTACTCCCTGAACATCCATAAGGCTCTCTCCACCTCCATTCCACTTGCATCCGGCAGTTACCAGCACCTCTGTTCGTTCTCCCTCCGTTTCCCCAGTCTCCTTGCCCACTAGATATGTTTGATATGGGCCCCAATAATTCTTCGGCCGACTTTGAGGTGGGAGTAGTTCACTATAAGCATCTGGCTGCATGTTGCAGTATACCATATCTGCATGCCATTCGGCCAAGGTGGGAACCGGACCCCTAGCCCAACCCATCACCACTCGGCGTCTGACCAACAGCAGACCAATGGCCACTAATCTATCTGCTTTGTCCACTCCCTTGTCATAACCCAGAAGAGCTAATATCAGATCCTTCTCTAGTGAGGTGCCTACGATGACTCCCAACTCTTGGAATACCGTTCCCCAAAACTCATTTACGCCAGGGCAATGCCATGCAATATGCATAAAATCAGCCACACACTCACGACATCTTGAGCATTCTGCTGTGTCATGTAACCCATATCTGAAAGCCTCTCTGGTGTGTAATATACTCGGCTGACATATTTAAAATGGATTAGTCTGTGCAGTCTGTTCAACGATACTATTTTGGTCACAGAACAGTATCTCCAGCTCTCGCCATCTATGGTCCTGCCAAAATCCCTCTACCACTCCAGCCGCGCCTTTGGGACGCCTGGCCTACGTGCCTCCTGTGCTAGGGCATAACATTTTGTTACCAGTTTAGTAGGGGTGTCTGACTGTATCAGGGCAGACAGCGCTGGCATGACCAGGGGCTCCTGCATGTCGTCTCCTAATAGATCCCATAATGTATGCCTGACTCTGAAATACTGAGAGCGGGAAAGAGGTGTCTGTGTCTCCGCCCTATCTTGGAAAGCATCCCATCCCTTCACTTCCCCCCCTTGAAATAGATATCCCATTGTGGTAATCCCCAATTTTGGCAAGCTCATCGCCACACTTTTTTCCTGACCTAACGGGAATCAGGAGCACCATTCTATCGGGATATGGGGGAATATAGCAGGGCGCCGGACTGTTGCTCAGTAAGTATCGCTAGGCGTGCACAGTGGCATTCAGGGAATCGAATATACTATTGCGTCGTGTTGGGTTACGGAACAGCGACTGAGGGAGTGTATGAGGGTTCGCAGCATCTCTTTCAATATATAAAGGTGGCAAGTCGCGTGGGCCGTGCAGCTAGTGATATGCAAAGGTGCTCTGCGCTGCTCCGTAATATAACTCTAAATCTGGAGCTTTTAGACCCCCCATATCATACGGCAATGTGAGGACCTCCCAGCGCACCCTAGGCTGTTTTCCCACCCAGGCCATCCTAAGCATCAGGGATCGTAATGTGACAAACCTCGAACACAGCAGGAGCATTGGGATATTTTGAAACAAGAATAAAAATCTGGGGAGCACTACCATCTTCATGATGGCTATACGTCCCATTAACGACAGTGGCAGCTTGATCCAGCGTTCTACATCCTCTTCTAGTTTTTGTATCGTTTTTCCGTAATTATCGATTAGGACTGTCGTTGGATCTGTGTGAATCTGTATCCCCAGATACAGGATGGACTTGATCGTCCAATGCAGGGGGTTTTCCAGCGTTATTGGTGTCATGTTTGTGAGAAGTTGGCCTGGTATATGCTGTCCACTAATTATAGTGGGCACCTTGCACCAGTCCAAACAACCCCTTATTGGAGATAGGTTAAAGACGACCTTTATTGAAAGCTATCCTAGTGGTAGCTATGGAGAGCAGCCTTCAGGCTAAGTCTTGAAGGAATGTAAAGCAGCTTGTTTTACCAGTCTATAATCTCTTGAGTGACCAAATGAAAGAGGACCACACCAGGTATATATTCAAAATATATGTATTTATTACTAAACACACCCCTCTAGTCTCTTTATGAGGCTAGAGTTCGAAGTACATAAGTTATAAGTCAGTTATTCACAGTAAAAGCACAAATACACGTTTGAGCCCTAGGGGCGTACCAAACCATATACCAATAAAGTGGTATAAGAACCACGACTGAGCTAGACACAAGGCCTAGAGCCTGTAGAAGTGCTTGGACCACAAGGAACCACCCAAGGTAGTGACACAGGGGACCCACGGGGGACGCGTGCAGTGTAGTAACACAGGCGCGAATCGCCGTTAACTTCTATGGGGAAAGTCGCGGTTAGGAATTTAAAGAAAAGGGACACTTAAAAGAGGACTTGGAGCAAACCCTTTGAGAACTAGGTCGTTCTAGAGTCTATACCCACGGGAGCACCGGAGTACTCGTGTTACCTCACCCAGGGAAGCCGGGTGCATAGGTGCCTTTCTGGGTTGGGTTTCGTCGTCGATTTGAATGGCGAGATGCTGCAAAGTGCTGCTGGCGACCAAGTCAAAAGTGTCCGGGTGGATCCAAAGGTGGATCGGAGATCTGAAGAACCTGAAAGCAGAGGGGACAGAGTCTGGGTCACTAGCCAGTGACCAGGAAGGCGATGAGCAGATGCCCACCGATGTCGGATGGTTCAGGTAGGTTGACGGTCGTCTTGACTCTTCAGCCACGAGGTCCAGGAGGCGTTGTCGGCGACCAGGAGCGAGATTCGGACTGTCCCACGACGTCTGTCGATTGCTGAGGTGTCGGCGACTGGATTGGACCCAACAAGCCTTGGCAACGGCAAGTCTCGTGGAAAGTGAAGAAGGACGATGGTGCAGACCAGCAAGGTCTGAGGGACTCACCCAGCAAGGGTAAGTCAGGGCAAGCCTGGAGCAACCAGGGGAGCCCAAGCAGGATAAGATTGGCCTTCGTTAGGGGCTACTAGCCAACGGACTAGCGACCGCGAAGGAGCCTCGAGACGATGCACGTGGAGCTGGCTCACAGGACACTCGTGGAGTGGAGGCCAGTGATCTTCGGTGCAGTCGGTGCTGGAGGTGGGGGCTACTCGGAGCCCAAAGCACAACTTCGTGGGAGTCCAGGAAGAGGATGCACTTGCAAATGCGTGCGGTGTCCAGGGGTCACGGTTCCACGTTACCCACGACAGCTACGGGCCTCAGCTTTGCTGGGGACTCAGGGCAGCCTCGGGGAAGTCTGGAAATCCACCTCTGGTGATGCAAAGACTTCGGCGTCCGACGGGAGCTTCAGCGATGCAGACCGGACAATTGCTTCTTTGGTGCCTGCCAAGCAGGGGAGTCACTCCTTGACCCCAAGGGAGATTCTTCTGTCCTCTAATCTTCAAGTAGAGCGTCGAAGGTCCAGGATTCTGTGTCAGAGTTTCGTCCAGGGATAATCTAAAGTCCTAAGGACTGGGGTCCCATACTTATACTAAGGTAGGGGGTTGGACTTACTCTGTGGTCCCACCTATGGGTGGGTCAGGGCAGAGGGGTGGTTACACCCCTTTCCCTTTGTCCAGTTTCGCGCCAGAGCAGGGGCTGGAAGCCCCTGATACGGTTTGAACTGGGGTATGCACAGGGACACCAAATGTGCCCCCAGTGCAGGACTTCAAAGCACCAGAGAGTGCTCCCGCCCAGCCCCAATACACACTATCCTGTCTGGGGAGGTGGTTACACCTCCCTGCGACAGGAAACCTATTGTCCAGGCCTCCCCTGCCGGAGTTTCGGTCAGCAGCAGGAGGCCAGACTTGTGTCTGTGGCAGCAGCATCCATTTTGTGATGCCAGTGCTTTGGAAAGAAGTTACCGGGCAAGCCAGTGTGTACATGTCTCTCCCTCTAGAAGGGTGGAATGCTACCCCCGCCGCCAGAATTGGCGGGGGGGGTAGTATTCCAAGATGTTTGACACCAAACACGACATGTTTCCGTGCAGCCATCCCAAAGTTAGCATTTAACGCGAGGTTATAATGCGCTTAAGAGTATATGGTCAGGCTGCACTACAAACAGCATCAGAGAAGGGTCTCCGAACGCTGCAGAGGGGCCCTGCTCATGCAGGGGTACCCTCTCACATAGGAACCATGCACTCTGCCTTCAGGATTGACAAGGCCTGCCATAGGAGTGACTTATAGGTTTATATGTGTGTATGTAGGTAGTGATATAGGTAGCCTATATCACAGTAAGGGGTGCATGCACCACCTTACCCAGGCTGCAGTAGCAGACCTGTGGTGTCAGTTTGGATGGCCTTCCAGGGGTGGCACAATACATGCTGCAGCCCCTGGTAGGCCTCTGAGGTACCTATGCCCTGGGTACATAGTATACCATATACTAGGGACTTATAAGGGCACTCCAGATTCCAATCAGAGATGTGCCTAAGGCACATGGAAACCATTTTAAAGAGGAAGCAGCTAGGCTGGGGTTCTGATTAGCAGGGCCCCAGCCAGACTAAGGTCGAAAAACAGTGAAGCATCAGCAAAAAGTGGGGGTACCCATGTGAAGCAGATCCTACTCTCCTACAATGTTTGGGGTGAGTGGGAAGATTATGGACTTGTCCCAATTAAATCTGAGGCCCAAGAGCCCCCCAAATCTCACTACTTCTCCAAGTATGGGCGAGAGACTCCTCCTGTGGGCTACGGACATATAATAACGTGTGATCGGCATATGTCGAAACTACGAGATTGTATCCGGGGAAGCGCAGGTCCCTATGTCCGTGGTATTCAAAGACAGCGCCAGCCAGCGGCTCTGCCACAAGAGCATACAGCAAGGGCGACAAGGGGAATTCTGGTCAGGTGCTCCTAGTGATCTTAATTAAGGACGTCACAGTATTTCCCACTCAAATCCGGGCCAATTGGCTCAGTGTACAAAACCTCAATCGCAGAAACACTTCCCGCACTCCGATCCGGCGGAGGACAGCCCGCATGAATGCCCATTCAACGGAGTCAAGCGCATTTGTTAGCGTCTAAAAATACAGCAGCCACCCTCTCCTCCGGGTCTATATGCTGCATGGCACCGAACAATGTGTGGAGATTATACATTATACTGCGGCCTGGAACAAATCCAGCCTGTTCCAGACGCACCACCCCCGGCAACAACGGGGCCAGTCTATTCGCCAATACCTTGGTGTACAGTTTAGTATCATTTAATAAAGATAAGGGCCTGTACGAGGAGCAATCCTCAGGACGTTTGCCAGGTTTTAACAGGGTGACTATCAGGGCTTCCGGCATCGAGGGGGGCATCACACAAGTCTTTACCATTTCTTCGTAAAGTGTGACCAAATGTGGTATAAGTAGGTCCTGGTAGACTTTATAGAAGGCCACCCTAAGGCTATCTGGGCCCAGTGGTTTTCCAGCCTGCATGCTTGTAAGTGCAGTACGTATGTCCGCGGGGTGCAGGGGCGCCATCAAATGCTTTCTATGTTCTACTGTAAGCCACATCATAGCTATGTGTTCTAGGTAATCATTAGTGGCAGCTTCATCTGGTGTAAGGCACATGCGATACAATTTGGCATAATATCTACGAAACCTGTCTGCAATGTGGTCTATGTCGTACAACAGTCGCCCTTCTTCATACTGAATGCCTATAATTGCCTCTGTCTTCTTTCTTGGGTGCCTCAGGGCTGCCAAAGTGGCTTCCGGGCACTCATCCTCTCCATACCTTCTTGCAATAGCATATTTGCTCATATACGTGACCTCACTGTTGGCCTTGATGTCCCCCAATATACGGGCTTCCCCTGAACTCTGATGCCTAGATTCCATGTTAGCTATCTTCCTTTCCAGACATGTCTGTCTGCTCCTCAGTGATCGAAGGACTCCTGCATGTTTAGAGATTGTGATACCTCTAATGTAAACTTTAAAAGTCTCCCTCCCATACTGTGGCAAAACTATGGACTGACCCCACGTTATTGGTAAAAAACTCCTCTATGGCTTGTGCTATTTCGGTAATAAAAACCGAGACTAGCAAGGAATAAAGGCGAAATCGCCAGGTGAACGCAGTGGCCTTCCCGCCACGGAGTTCCAGTTCCAATATCACAGGTGAATGGTCAGAGTGGGTGCACGGAGCGGCCCACATTCGGTAGTACGGGACATTAGACTCTTAGACACCACCCAGAAGTCTTTATGGGTGGGAATATCATGTACGGCACAGTAATGCGTGTACCCCCCGCCATCAGGGCAGCGATATCTCCATATGTCCACCAACCCCGTATGCTCCACTATTTTCATGAGTGCCTTAGCAGTCGCAGAGTGGCAGCAGCGGCCCCTTTGCTCGGTCTTGTTCTGGGCTTAGTACACAGTTGAAATCTTCCCCCCAGATTTGTGGCAATCACCCCACTAAAGCATGCAAGCACAAACGGAGCGGCAGAACTGTGGATCATCATGATTGGGGCCGTATATCCCCACCAGTAGAGCTTCCAGGTCATCCTTGCGACAAAGGGCCATTACAAACCTACTGTTGTGCACCCCAATGTACCCCAATCTAGGCCTAGGTAGCTACATGACCTTTTACCTACATTTGTCCTACCTTGCTCTGCATAAAGGTTCTAGCACTGACCTTTTACCTAGTTATGTGATGAATAAATGTCGATCAGTTTCTTGGAAACTAGCCTCATTTATAAAGGTCATGGTCATCTTCATCCTAGGGCAAAAGAACTACTTTGCATAATCACAGGTATTGTTCTAGGTTAATTTGCATAATCATACTTACAACACATTGATTATGTAAGGAACCCCAAGGCTATCTTTATGATATAAAAAGACCCATACCAATACTAGGTAGACAGAGGAGAAGCTTCGCGCTGAGGTGCCGGCCTGCAGAAGCTACAACAAGCAGCGGTCTGACATCCCTTGCGGGGTGTCCAACTCGAGACCACGACGGGGTCCTTCATTCTCTCCAATCAGGTAATGGGGTTGGCTCTTTCCTAGGGGATTCTTGGCTTTACACCCACAAACATGCTAGGTACACTTAGGTAGGGTTTGCATCGCAGGAGTACACTGTTTTAGCACCATGGTAGAATTCTACCTTTTATTTACTCTGTTGGTGCTCATAATCTTATACATCTGTTTCTGTCTAATGGTTGTCGCAGCACACATGTTTTATACTAGAATGACGCTGCTTGCCTGCTGTTTGTTTCCGCCTAGCTACCTGCCACATATCGCCACAGAGAGAGGTCTGCTGTGCTGTTGGGACCACAATTCCCACTCATCCTAAGAATCCTGACGCGCATATAAGCGCATTGCCGCCCCGGGATTGGGGTAACTGCTTGCCTGCTGTTGCTGTTTGTTTCCGCCTGGGTGCATATCGCCGCAGAGAGAGGTCTGCTGTGCTGTTGGGACCAGAATTCTCACCCACCCAAAGGATCCTGACGCGCATATAAGCGCGACGCTGCCCCACAGGCCCGTCCACACCCATCGGAGCCCGGAGGAACCCGGGCCCCCCAATAACGTGACCATTTTTGCCTGTCCATCGGTAGAGGTTCACTGTGTGAAGATGGGGAAACGAACGATCAACCCGGTAAAGTGTGGAGGGGAGTCCACCAATACTTTGGATTCTTTTCTGCTAAGGGCATCAGATGCACTGGAAAAAGAGATTGAAAATACTGAGCGCAGATGGGGGAGCCTGGTCTTCCACTGGTACCACCTATTATCGGGAACCAATCGGTGACCATTACTGATCCCCCATCCGCTATCTTAACCATTACCTGCCCCAAACGTTTGCCTAAACTCCCTTTGCGATCATGCAGAGCCACCTGATCCCCGACAGAACCCCCACCAAGAAAACAAGCATTGGCATAGCAATAGGTCTCTCTTTTGGGACCTTATAAGTGAATAGCCATGCAACACTTGATGTTGTTTAATCAAGGATATTGTGCTGGATACCTAAACATTTATAATGTCCCAAAGGCGCGACCTATTGGCTATGCATTGGGGGGCCTTATAAGTGTTTAGGTAGAGCTATTGACTTTGCCAATGTTTCTAAGCTGTGCTGTAGAGAAGTGTGGCTGCTGTGCAGCATGCTGAGAAGTTGTAATTAAAAAGTGTAAGAAGCACTGAGTGATGCTGTGGTGTCGTTGAGTGATGCTGTGGTGTCGTTGAGTGATGCTGTGGTGGCGTTGAGTGATGCTGTGGTGGCGTTGAGTGATGCTGTGGTGACCCTGAGTGATGCTGTGGTGGCCCTGAGTGATGCTGTGGTGGCCCTGAGTGATGCTGTGGTGGCCCTGAGTGATGCTGTGGTTGCCCTGAGTGATGCTGTGGTGGTGCTGACTGATGCTGTGGTGATGCTGATTGATGCTGTGGTGATGCTGATTGATGCTGTGGTGATGCTGATTGATGCTGTGGTGATGCTGATTGATGCTGTGGTGATGCTGATTGATGCTGTGGTGATGCTGATTGATGCTGTGGCGCTGAAGAGTGATGCTGTGGTAGTGCTTAGTGATGCTGTTGTGGTACTGAGTGATGCTGTGGTGTTCCTGAGTGATGCTGTGGTGGTGCTGAGTGATGCTGTGGTGAAGGTGAGTGATCCTGTGGTGGCCCTGAGTGATGCTGTGGTGGTGCTGAGTGATGATGTGGTGGTGCTGAGTGATGATGTGGTGGTGCTGAGTGATGCTGTGGTGGTGCTGAGTGATGCTGTGGTGGTGCTGAGTGATGCTGTGGTGGTGCTGAGTGATGCTGTGGTGGTGCCGAGTGATGCTGTGGTGGTGCCGAGTGATGCTGTGGTGGTCCTGAGTGACGCTGTGGTGGTGATGAGTGACGCTGTGGTGGTGCTGACTGATGCTGTGGTGGCGTTGAGTGATCCTGTGCTTGCCCTGAGTGATGCTGTGCTGGCCCTGAGTGATGCTGTGGTGGTGCTGACTGATGCTGTGGTGATGCTGATTGATGCTGTGGTACTGCAGAGTGATGCTGTGGTGTTCCTGAGTGATGCTGTGGTGGTGCTGAGTGATGCTGTGGTGGTGCTGAGTGATGCTGTGGTGGTGCTGAGTGATGCTGTGGTGGTGCTGAGTGATGCTGTGGTGGTGCTGAGTGATGCTGTGGTGGCCCTGAGTGATGCTGTGGTGACCCTGAGTGATGCTGTGGTGGCCCTGAGTGATGCTGTGGTGGCCCTGAGTGATGCTGTGGTGGCCCTGAGTGATGCTGTGGTGGCCCTGAGTGATGCTGTGGTGGCCCTGAGTGATGCTGTGGTGGCCCTGAGTGATGCTGTGGTGGCCCTGAGTGATGCTGTGGTGGCCCTGAGTGATGCTGTGGTGGCCCTGAGTGATGCTGTGGTGGCCCTGAGTGATGCTGTGGTGGCCCTGAGTGATGCTGTGGTGGCCCTGAGTGATGCTGTGGTAGTGCTGAGTGGCGCTGTGGTGGTGCTGACTGATGCTGTGGTGGTGCTGAATGATATTGTTGTGTCCCTGAGTGATGCTGTGGTGGTGCTGAGTGATGCTGTGGTGGTGCTGAGTGATGCTGTGGTGGTGCTGAGTGATGCTGTGGTGGTGCTGATTGATCCTGTGGTGTTGTTGAGTGATGCAGTGTTGGCCCTGAGTGATGATGAGGTGCAACTAACAACCATTGACAAAGCCAATAGTCCTGACTTGTAGGTATGATGTTACTTGTTGTATCATATCTGAATGCAATGACAGTAACAGCAAAATACAAGTTGGGCGGCACACTATGCTAAACACAGATTTTTAAAGTACTGTTTTTAAGCCATGCCCTTAATTACATTGGCCAGGCCCCCTTGAGAGACCCCCCAGTTTTTTCATCCCACTTAAAGCCCTGGCTAGTGCCTTTAGCATGGGTGGGACTGCGAACACCACAACTACACACGAGGTGGAAGGCTTGGGTCCTGATTATTGCAGCTCGCAGAGCGACATTCAAGTGGGGATGCCGTTGGCTAGCGGGCGAGGTTCCAAGCAGTAATAAAGCACTGGACCTGCTCGACATCCCGCGCCGCGTGGCATAAAATAGAGATTCAGGCTCCTGGGTTCACCGGGGGGGTCGGCGCTGTTGGGTTGCAGCAATCAGGGGGGCAAGCATGGCGCCTCGTGGTGCACCAGAGGGCCAGTGCAGGCAGGTGCTGGGGTTGTGCACAAGCTGATTCACGGCAGCTAAGATGCAAGCGCTGACCTGGGGACACTCGCGTTATAATACGGCAGCGTTTATGCCAATGAAGGAAATAATGCTGGTTCTTCACGCTGACGGCCATTTAAACAGTTTACATTGATTGGTTTCGCGCACCAGTCTGGCATGGCAACTTCGCGAGCTTACCCGCAGCGCGTGGTCTGAATTTCATGTTTCAAAGATGTTTAGATTTTAAATATGTTAACATTGTTTTGGTTTCATGCACGAGTCCCGAGTCCGTCAGCGCGGACTGTTTCTCGATAAATTAGGACTGCACAATGAATATTGCATGTTTGCGAACTACATATTCTTGATCATCAGGGAAATGCAGTGTATTTGCCGATGGAAGGGTATTGATTTAACGGAGGCAGGACAAACTGTTGGGCTGTTCGAATGTTAATTCGGTCTAATGCATCA
This sequence comes from Calotriton arnoldi, assembly GCA_963921515.1. Lineage (NCBI taxonomy): Eukaryota > Metazoa > Chordata > Amphibia > Caudata > Salamandridae > Calotriton > Calotriton arnoldi. The sequence continues at coordinate 1,195,721 of CAWUFW010001678.1, read as the reverse complement.
TTCCTTCCGTGGGTATTTAGGCCACCAGATGGCGCTGCTCCACTGTTCCTTCAACGAAATGATTCTTTAAAATGAATATATTGCACGTTGTTTTAGAAGGGTTGAGGACCACGAACGGTGTAAGTTTCAATGCAGTCATTTCTCCACTGTTTTATTTTAAGGTCAGAAAGAGCACACCGAAAGGCCACGGCGCTACTCCAGCGTCTCTCGAGGATGACTAATGACAAATGAATATCACGTGTTTGTGTTCCAGGGGGAGCCACTTGCGGAATGTCAGCGGGTTCATGCTTTCTTGCCCGGGACTGACTCGCCGTGTTACACCACCGTGCAGTGGTAATTGCGAGGAGGGAGGGGGAGAAGGGAGGGGGTAGTGAGAGCAGAGAGCAGGGGGTGGAGGAGCATGGAAATTAAAGTGATTCGCGCGCTGTAAGGGTTGTAAGGCTTAATGAGCCATAACGGAAAGCCAGATGGCGGCTTTGCGCGTAACCGCAAGCTTGAGGCCACAAGCAAAAGCGTGTGGTCGGACTTTTTAAAGCCCACTTACTAAATGTCTCGCCAGAGCAGCGCATGCGCTGGCTCAGGCGAGACCTAAACAAGCATTGGCATAGCCAATAGGTCTCGCGTTTGGGACCTTATAAGTGTTTAGCCAGAGCTATTGGCTCTGCCAATGTTTTTAAGATTTGTTGTAGAGCAGCGTGGCTGCTGTGCAGCATGTTGAAAAGTTATAATAAAAAAGTGTGAAGTATTTTTGTTACTGTATATGTAACACAAAAGACATTACATACAACTGAATGACCCTATTAAAAAAAAAATGAACATGAAAAATGTCATCTAGTTTTTTTTCTTTCCAATGCTGGCAAGAAACTGCCTGTTCGAATGTTTGTTATAACTTATTTTTGTTATGTGGGGGGGAAATATAAACAAAGGGAGGGTGGAGGTTGGGAAATAGTACCTGAATTACAACTAGAGCAGTGATGGACACTAGGGGAGAATCAACATATGCCAGATTCCGAGGGCAGGCTGAGGTGGTGCTGAGTGATGCTGAGATGGGTGTGCTGGTGCAGAGGTGATGCAGAGTGATATTGTGCTGGTGCTCAGGTAGTGTTGAGTGGTGCCGAGTGATGCTGAGTTGGTGAAGCGCTACTGCAAAGGTGATGCTGCAGACATGGGTTGCGCTGATGCTGTGGTGGGGCTGCGCTGGTGCGGATTTGGTGCTGCACTGGTGGTGGTGCACTAATGAGGAGGTGGGCTGTGTTGATATTGGGAGGGACTGGGCCAGCACAGACAATGATTGAGGTAGGATGAATAAATTACTAAACCTGTAGCCATGGGAAATCATTTTTAGATTATATGCACCTTGCATTAGAAATATATGAAATTCCACTATCTAAAATAAAAGATGACCAAATCGCACACTTTGATTTTCAATGCACTTTAAACCCAGCAAAACAAAGCTCAGTGCTCGCTGCTGTGACTGGCCACTGATTGGCTGCTGCACTGCAGGCTCGGGGCTGGCTGAGCTGTGCTCGCCGGATTTAATCACCGTGGGCGGCAGCACGTGACATAATCGTCACGGTCGGAGTCGGACACTCCAATGATTTTGCCAAATACCAGGGCCGTTGAGCCAGAGACTGCTGACTATAGGCGGCGGGAGCAGGCGGCACTCTAAGTTTAGTTTGGTTGGAGCCCGTCCGATGCTGCTCGTACCTCAGCTAACTTGTGCTGCCATTTGGTGCCCCCTGTAGCCCCTCTCGTCAAGAGAGATTAAGCCATTCAGCCCAGCCGCCCGCCTCTCGAGTCCGACGTGCTGCTGCCAGTGAGAGGCTTGTGCCGGTCTCCTCATGATAATACTGCGCGACTCCGGACCGAGCCTGCTGGCGAGAGTAACTGGCTTACTAAGCTCTCGGACAACTGATGTCTGAGGTATTTATAAATCCCTTTATATGTAATTTTTTAGAGCGCTGCGACACTACTCACCATTCCACGACATACCCAGAGCCCTTGTTACAGCACATAGGGCTCTGAACTGACTGCAGGCTGCCGTGCTAGCCTGGGGACATCATGGACGGTGTCACAACGGGCCGGCTGCGCTCTGCAGTGACCACTTGTTAGCTGGTCTCCAAGTGTCACACATTGTCGTTGAATGTCACGCACATGTACACTGGAAATTGGAACATGTCACACTTAAGCAATCTGAAACCTTGGCAGCTATGAGAGAAGCACGGGATATGTGCAGCCGCGAGTGCCCTCCAATAGTGCCGCCCAGCAGGGGAAGATGCGAAAGCTGCGTCCACCCTCGAGAGGGGGGCGGGGCCATGACATTACAACAGGAGGACAAAAAGGTATTAGCAGGGTTAGACCGACAGCATGACGGCCGTGACGGCGCCTCCAATGTTCAGCTTGTCTGAGGCATGGACGCGCTTTATTGTAAAGCAGCAGGGAGTGTGCACCGTGATGTTGCCTCTGTTGTCACGCTACCCAGGAGTCAGAAGGTGATCAACACGACCCAGGGGAGCGAGACACTGTTTTTGCACAGCGCAGTCTTGGCAAGTGACTCGGCTTCTAGGCGGTGTTCCGAGGATGGCGAGTTCCAGCCGTTTTTGTGTTGTGGATCATTCCAGAAGAAAGTGCAGATGGTGTTGGGGAGTAGGAAGGAAAGAGGAGGGAAGGAATAAAAGAGATGAAGAGAGCACGAAAAAAACCGGAAAGAGAAGGAGGCTGGGGAAGGGAAAACAAAGCGATGGAGAGAGGATAACAAACAAACAAGCACTGACCAGCAGCGGCGACGGCGAGCAGCAAATGGACTGCACAGGCGGGGTAGGCGGAAGTCAGCAGGACTGTTTCACGGCACGCACTCAGCATCTGCGAAGGCACAAGCGAAAAGCAAAAAAAAAACAAGCGAGCATCATAAGAAGTGAAGGGGGGGGCCGCGCGGCCGTGAAAGTGACGCGGCCACGAAAGTGAATGAGCCATGACGAGAGAGGAAAGCCAGATGGCGCCTCTGCTCGTGCCTGTGCGCGTAACCGCACGCTCTATGCCACCCAAAAAGCTGTGGTCGGCTTTTTAAAGCCCACTCACTAAATGTCTCGCCAGAGCAGCGCATGCGCTGGCTCAGGCGAGACCTAAAAAGGGAGGGAGATTGAGTAGACGCACAATCACAGACACGGATTCTACCTCGGGTATTCTATTAGCTCAGGAGGGAATGCTCAATAGAGTTGAACAGACAATCATCAACCTGATGCAGCCCCTTATGGAAAGACTAACTAGAATAGAGGCGACTTTAGTTTCGTTCTCTTTGCGAGGGGAAAGACCATCAGTGAGAGAAACTATTGGCCAGGTCCCCACTTCAATCTCCTCCAATGACATTGACGCGACAGAGCTTGATCATTGTGGTCCAATTAATCCTTGCGATATACTATCCAAAATAAACGGAGCTGGGAGTTCGCTAAAGAATAAGCGTCCCCATAACATCCCTAACCCACACCTGAGGGCCAGGGATTCACTGAGGCTGACCTCATTGCAACAACAGCCTATCATTTGTCCACACTCTTCGTATGTTTCTACCCAATTTGAGGCAGCATTAATACAGAGATCATCAGGGGGGGTCTGGGTTTTTCTAACCAACCACAAGGGCCGGAAGGCACTCGTAACACAGAGTGGAAAGGCAGAGAAGAACAGAATGGGTAGAATCCACATACAAGATTAGATTTGCAGCCAGCAGCTTGTCCCTATGTGATCATCCTGGCTAACACTCCTGAGTTAAAAAGCACGCAAAAGGAATCAACTGACCAACTAATTTTAAAAGCACGCCACTGGATCAATAAGCACACGGAGGGATGGTCAGAAGCCTTCACCAGCATTTTAATGGCAAGAAGAGTGGGCTGGGTGGGAAACTCAGATAAAACAATCAGGGGGACTGTAATGTAATAAACCTTAAGTCACACTTTATGGCTCACAAACTTCTAAGCCTATTACCCAAGGCCCCAACATTGGCGTCACAGATGTTCGTATTGCCGTTAGGTTTTTTTTTACAAACCAGTAATTCAAACGCCTTGGAGAAAGGGGTCTAGGGACTTTGTTAGACCTCCCCATCCAACGACCCATCAGCCCTTTTTGAGGCAAATACCCAACCCTTTATCAACAAGTAACCATTTCACCGTATTGGCATATCTGGAAGCCTGTGATTGACAGATATCGAAAGGGGCATCCTCCAACATTCTATCAAGCTGCGCTACAGAAGTGTTTGCAACCCTTTGCAAATCACAGAGGAAAACTACCAGATTTTGCTAATCGTATGGAACATTGCAGGGTTAGGCACAAAATTGTCTGATCAAGCATGGAACATGTATATAACCACTTATGATGTAATCTGTCTACATGAGACTTGGGAAATAGGCCCTATTCACATAGATGGTTATCGCACCTTCCACTCGCCTGCTCTTGCGTCAAAATCAGGCCGAGCGAAGGGTGACATCTTGACACTGATAAAAAATACCCTCAGATTTCAAGTCTTGTCCTTCCATAATGATTGTCCATATTACAATATACTACATCTAACAGGACCAGGGGGTAATACAGTACTTTTAATAAATTATTACAATAACAACTTTGGAGGTGAGATGCCAAAAGCCGTAGATCTACTTGAAGGGAAAATAAAGGCATTATTCAACAATTGTAAGAAGATATCTAGTATTTTATGGTTGGGTGATTTTAATGCACACAGTTGTCGTTTCTCTACCAAACCGACATGTGGATTATTCGATGAGGAAGGAGAGGTCATCGCTCACTTTATCCATAACTCGCATGGTGATGCACTTAATAGACTCCTTATTATAAAAGATTTAGAAATAATTAATCCCATTACTGAGAGTACAGGCTTGTTACAAAAAACGTTTGGCTCCAAGTCCCAGGGTTTAACTATTGATTTTCTAATAGCATCAGCATCCCTCAATAGGTCCATTACTGATATGAACGTCAATTTCTCTAGATTCAGTGACCATGCGGCTATATCCTGCCAATTGTCCTGGAAGGGATAGGCGTTCAGCAGATAAAACACATAAAACCCCTCATAACAAGGAAAAATGGGATTGTTTTAGAGTGGGGCAAAATTAATAAGGAGAGAATCGTCCCTTTGGTTGTCGAAAATAGATATAATGAAATTATGACCTGTCTTGAAATGAATAACGACCCAATTAGGGTTGGGACTGCCTTTGAGTCAATCCTGTTTGAGGTAAAAAAACAACTTAACAAAAAACGGTTTAGTCGCTAAACCAATTGCCCCAAGGTGGTTTGATCATAATTGTACGAGATCACTATCAAACCTACATAAGGCCCTTAGGTCTGATCCAAGAGATGTGGTACAGGTCAAGCTTTCCCGTAAGCTGTATAAAGAAGCAAGGAAGGCTAGACTAAAAACACTGAAGAAAGAGGCCTGGGAACAACATCAAGCTTCCACTATAAACAATCCTAGGGAATTTTGGCTGGTAATCAACACCCCATTCCTGAAAGCACCTTCAGACCCTAACCTAGATAGTCATGTGGATGAAGAATCATGGGTGACCCATTTCTCCAAAATATTTAGTTGTGCAATTCAGAGGAAGTTGAGCAATCGATCAAGGCGCAAAAGCCTCATAAAGCGGCTGGCCCGGACAAAATTCCATCAGATTTCTTTCTTAACCAGTTAACTCTTTGGTCTCCAGTTCTAACCCAAACCTTTAATACCATCTGGACCCTAATAGATATCCCACAGTCAAGGCGGAAATCAATAATCGTGCCTATTCATTAAAAAGGCCAGAGAGACCTTGTTACTAATTATCGGGCGATTTCATTACTTGATAGCGTGGGCAAAATATTCGGAAAACTACTCTTATCCCGTTTACATCAATGGCTGGAAAACTTGGATTTGATAACACCATACCAAGTCGGATTGAGGAGGGCCCAGAGTACGGTAGAACAGGCCTTCAGACTGAATCTAATTTGTTTTAAATATACACGCCTTAAAAATTCTCCACTCTACCTTATCTTTGCCGATCTCCAAACAGCCTTTGACCACATTGATCGCCCCACGTTAAGGCAAATCTTAAACAGAATGAGCATCCCTGATGAAATCTTGAAGCTCTTAATTGCTCTGCATTCTGGCAACACTACAAGAATCAGATACAGCACAAGAGGCGAATATACAACTGAAATACCAATCAAGCGATGTGTTAAACAGGGCTGTGTCTTAGCTCCGACACTTTTCAACTGCTACATAAATGACATCGTTACAGCTCTGAAAAACCTTAATTTGGATGTACCGAAAGTAGGCAATGACTACATCCCAATTCTGCTCTTTGCGGACGATGCGGTATTGTTGGCCAGAACGGAGATATCAATGCATTGTCTACTGGAAGGCTTTGAGTCCATCTGTATAGCAAGGAAATTGTCTGTTAACGTTGATAAAATGAAAAATATGATCTTAAAGCAAAAACTGCGAGCCACTTTTAAGGTTTACAAAACACCTTTGAAACAAGTATCCACTTATGATTATCTTGGTATTCAACAGGATGATAAACTTACGTGGTCCCAACAGCAATCAAAAAGTACAATCATATTGGCACAGCAAGCTGGAGCGGTACCGAGGTTCGCAAATTAATTGGGCAAACATTCAGTGAAATCAGCAATTCTAGCCTACAAAATGAAAGCAAGAGTGGCTTGTACATATGGCACTGAGGTCTGGGGCTACAAGAAAAGCTCAGAAATACAAACTAGTGAAAACAACTTCAATCGACGTTTACTACAACAGGGGCCTGGTACGCCAATGTTGGCTTTGAGGACGGATTTAAGTATAGTCAAAATTGGGGACTATATTGCACTGGCTCCCCTAAAATATTGGTTTCGCATAGGGTCTAGGTCTGAATTGGTATCATATAGACTTACATTGCAAGATATTATGAAGCAGCAAGATTATCACAAGCTACCATGGTTTGCTCATTTGTCAGATGTTCTGACCAGTATTGGCTAAAATAAATATTGGCACCATCCTGAAATGATCACAAAGGATAGCCTTGATGTGGTAATGAAGGCATATTGGCACCATAAACAACAAACAAACATGAGCCACCAAGGTATCTTATCAAAGCGCTATTTTTCTTTTAATCAAGATTTGGATTCAATTGATTGTTTTGACAACATTTATCCGGCAGGAAAAAAAGCCCTTTATCCTAAATTTAGACTAGGTACTTTACCAGTAGCTTTCATGACTAAAAGATGGCTGAAATCACAGGTGACGGAATGGAGCAGTGCCCCTGCCCCCTTGGAGGCTGCGAAACATTAATATACTTCCTTTTGCTGTGCCACTTTACTTACTGCATTCGTAGATATTATCTGCAACCAATCTTTCTTACATTTAAGATGAGAACTTGCAAAGAGGCAGAGACTCTCTGTATGAGAACTGATGATAGAGCCATTATAGTGGCTGTTTCATCCTACATCTACGCAGCATGGAAACAAAGATCAGTCGCACATTTAAAACAATGTCGATAGGCAAGTTGGACGATCTCTAATGGAGTCGCATAGATTAAGTTAGCACGCAAGCACTTATACATACCATTTATATATTATTTATTAGCTTGTTTGGCAAGGTTAGCAAGTTATGCCACGGGTACTATTGTTGAAAGTATGTGTATTGACAAAATGATTGGCTAGCAAAAAGGATGCTTGTGTTTTAAATTTATTGTTTTATATTGTATCAAAGGAAAGAGTGGTAGATATTTTTGATCCGTGTGAGAAACAGGAGCTAAACATTTAGTATAGAAATTAAGATGATTTTAAAATAACTACATAGTTCCTAAAGGATTATTAATTGTACTGTAGTATTTTATCTGTGGAATTGTTGATGACAAATCGAGTTGTATACTGAATTTTATTTGTTATGGCTTATTCGACTAGAAACTAGAAACATTGATTGACTGATTGGTTGTGAAAGTGAGGGAAGGCACTTCCCTACGAATGACAATAGGGCTAACTCAAACCCTGGCCTTATTTTTAATTATCTAGAGATTAGAGAAGCTCTCTCCCAGTGTAACAAGGCCCCGGGCCCGGACAGTACCCCAATAGATTTATTTTCTGAGTTCCCGGATCTCTGGGGCCTTGTTTTTAATGTGGTAGCTAGCGTGGGCCTGCCGGAGTCATGGTCAAAATCCATCAAAATACCAGTATTTAAAAAGGACGATAAATCGGAGCCAAAAATATATAGGCCCATTTCACTCCTGGACAGTATGGCCAAGTCTATGGGTCGGGTTTTATTGAATAGATTAGAGGAATGGGCCACCAATAACAATGTTCTGATCCCAACCCAATATGGATTTCAGAAGGAAAAAGGTACTCAGGACCAGTGCCTAAATCTGAACTTGCTAATTGCCAAGTATACACTAGCTAAACAGCGCCTTGAGACCCTCACGGGTGAGTAGCGCGCTTACAATTCCCTGATAGATTGAAACAAGGCAAGCTCTACTTGGCTTTTATGGACTTATCCGCAGCTTTGGACTGTGTTGCCCACCATCATCTGTGGAGAATAATGAAGGAGATGGGGATTGATGAGGCAATTATCTCTTATTAGACAGCTATATTCTAGGGCTGCGGCCTGTGTCCTATACGGGAAGGAGGAAGAATGTACCAGGTGGTTTCCTATCAATAGGAGGGGTTCGGCAGGGGTGCGGCCTCGCCCCTTTTCACTGTACATTAACAGAGTAGAGGCTCCCCTGCTAGAATCAACCCCAGATGTCTCAAAGATGAATAGGGCCCGCATTCCCATCCTCCTCCACGCAGTTGATGCGGTCCTAATTGCACGTACTGGCCTGGCGCTCCAGAAGCTGTTCGATATATATGTGAATTTTATGCAAAAATTAGATTTACAAACTAATGAGGCAAAATCTTTCATTTTAGTGACTGGTCATAAGGGGAAGAAAGTACCATCTTTTTATATAGCAGGGCGGAGAGTGGCACAGACCTACACGTTCTCTTATTTAGGGTAGATATTTGATAGAACGCTATCATGGTCCCATATGGTGACAAACAGGGGCCTAATGCTAGTAAAAAGTATTAGCGCTCTAATTTCTTTTAGCAAAAAGCTAGGGTCGAAACCTCTAGATGTTGTAAAAAAAAAGTATACTTGGCTAAGTCCACCACAGTGGCTACTTAAGGAGCCAGTGTATGGGGGACACACTAACTACGCAGCATTGCAATAAATAAACAATACTTTCTGAAAGAAACTGGTGGGTCTCCCAAAAAGGTGCTCTGATTGAAATTGCCATCTTGAGCTGAATGTTCCCTATATGTCAGACCAGATATGCCTGACTCAAATTCTCCTATGGCATTCCATCTGGAGAAGGGATTTCGTTAACCTTACCCAACAGTTTATCGTGGATTGTCTCGCAATGGAATATGTACACAGGATCCCTTGGATCATGCATGTTAAAAACATCTTGAGCTCTTTAGGTTTAGAAATTATTTTCGAAACACCGAGTAACTGCTTGAACATTTAAAAAAAAAAAAGCAATTAAAACTCGCTTTTTAAATTACATGGCAGAAAAAAGATACGAAAGTATTAGTACCAAATATATGGTGCAAGCGTATCTTGAGGGGTCGATACCTAATGAGGGGCAATCCACATACCGACGGGTGCAACAAATCCACGCCATAGATTTATATTATTGAGGTTCCGGCTAAACCTTATTCCTTGCATGTTGGGTCACCCATCAGGACTTTTTTCTATACAAGCTTTACTGTTTTGTCCAGGTGATGGGGTGTCCCCACAATCCGACATATATATTTTTTTCTTCTGTAAGTTTTATCTGGAACATTGTAAAAGGTTCATATTGCCAATTATGTGCAAACATAAATTTAGACAATGTCGTTTATGAATGTTTTTCTTACAAATGTTGTCTGCCTTTCTTTAAAGACCAGGAGATTGCACAATTGCCTGAAATAATGAATTATAAGTATTTTATTTGTTTTTAAGGATTTTTTTAATGGAAACTTTAATATTATTCTGAAAAACTGATGAATTATGCACATTTGAACTTTTATTAACTGTATGAGCACGGTTCGAATAAAGTGATTTCTAAACTCTGAATGACGCTGGTTCAATAAATGCTTATTGAAAACGTCCCCATCGTTTATTCTGTGTTTTTCTCTGAGACTAAGTGAGCACGATTGACTTAGAGAAAAGTACTGCACTGTTTCCACGATCCCTGAAGGATCAAGGGTTGTCATGTTCGATAGTTGCCAGAAAGTATTCGCTCCTTGGTAAGGTTAGGGGGCTTATGGTGGCACTGTGAGCTAGCTGGTCTGAAGGCTAACATATCCTCTGGGGGTGTCTGGAATCAGTCTGGACACCAATTCCTTAGTTTATGTTGTCGAAATGTGCAGATCCTATGTATCTTTAGGAACTACACAACACTTTGCATCTACCTCCTCTTGTGAGAAGCCTTGGACTACTTGATCCTCGCTGTCGTGCAGATCTGGTCACTGACAGATGAACTACATTCATTCCTAGGTGGGGGATGTTTTGCTGTTCTCATTTCCAGCTCGTCATTCTCAGTCATTCACAATCCGGGTATTGAGAAGAGTGGAGGTACTGATTTTCAGCAGTGGCAATTAGGTTTAACAACTTGTCTACCTTAAGTCCTGTTTTCAAATGTGAAGGCACAAATTGAGATTAACAAAATAGAGAGGATTACATATTTATTGGTGTGGTTAAGGGAAAGGAGTGGCTCTGCAGATGACAAAGACCTTCCAATGGTGAGGTGTATCAGACTTCAACATTACAGTTTACGTCCAGATCTAAACATCTACCATCCCAGAGCTATCTATGGAGCAAGGACTGCTACAGCTTTAGCCTAGTGGCCGGCATGTACCTATAGACAATGGTATGATCTAGCATACACACAAGGGAAGAGTTGACACTATGTGTTACTTTGTCATTTGAGCAATGCAGATTTGCCTCTGAAACAGAGTTATTAGATGGGAGTAATGACCCGAATAAACAATTATTAATCCTCAATTGCTTCCTCTCTCCAGCATACCACACAGCAGATATCATCTGGATCACTGCTCTATTGCACCCTTGCATATGCACCGCAAAGACAACATCCAAGAACCTACTTTACAGTCTTTAGAATTACCTTTGCATCAAGTGTCCTCTTCAGCTCCAGCATGTAAGAGTACTGTTCAGGGTAAATGTAGTCATATGGGAAGTGCACCAGCAGTCCATCAATATTCAACCTAGGTACAAAGAAGGGTTGAAACACTGTCAGTCCAGTTCAAAAGTCAAAACACTTCATGACATTTTATTCAAACACAAAATAGTATCAAAGATGGTGTAAAAGATTAGTCATCCAAATCCCACAGACAACCTCTTCAGATTATACTCAAACATAACTTTCTAAGATTAATATAGTTAAATTGGAAAGCCTAAATTTATCAACCACAGAAAACATTCTTTTATATTAATAAAAGCTGGGGGATTCAAAAATGCAACACTGTCAGACAATCATTTGCAAAGATCCTGTCTTGTGTAAATACCATAAATACTATGGTCAGCCTTTCAGGTAAAATTATGTTTAGAAACATATTACAAACTCTGAATTATGGCATTGGAAAGTTGTCGTAAATTACCACCACCATTTTTGGAAATTAAAGGGTTAAGCAGCTTTGCATTATCTAATCAAACGATGCAATAAATCAAAACATTATGTCCATACCAAACTGTTTCACTAAACCTACGCATGTGAATTCCTTCACTGCAAAAATAAAGAAACAGGGTGTAGGAGGGTGGGTTAGTATATGGTGCACACTTATTTAAGTGAAGCACCTTGCACTAATCCAACCAACCCTTATGGTGATTTTAGTGGTCTTAGACAACCTTAGAAAGCTCTCCAAGTGGTAGCTGTGGAGCGCAGCCTTCGGGCTTATCCAGGAGGAGTATTAAGCAGCTTGTTTTACCAGATCTAATCATGTAGTGTAGGTTAAACCAAAAAGAACTACACAGTGTATATATAAAAATATGTCTATTCATTATACCACACTCACTAACACATTGGTATATCTCCTACCCGGAGATATCAACACAAATACACACAATACTTCAATTGCAAATAGGTAAGTAAGCACAACATACAGTGGTCTCCAGATGGAGATCAAACCATATACTAAAAAAGTGGAATAGGAACTGCGACCGACATCGGGACTTGGACCAGGAGAATCAGAAGAGCTGGGGACACAAGGAACCACCCAAGATAAGTACCCAGGAACCCCAAAGAGGCGGTGTGCAGAGTGGAAACACAGCCGAGTACTCAATAGAAGTCAACTGCAAAGTTGTGGTTGCAGTTTTGAAGAAGGACCCTTCCCAGTGGACCCTGAAGAAACCCAGTGGAAGACAGAAGGTTGGAGAGTCACCACACTCGTGGATACCCCAGGAACCAGGTTACCTACATCAGGGAAGCCGGATGCATAGGTGCAAAGTGACGTTAGAAACAGCAGTAGACCACAATGGAGGACTTCAGTAAAGTTGCCGCTGGCGAAGACTGTGCAAGAGTCCGGTGGAATCCAAGGGTGGATTCTTGAAGAGAAGAACCTGTAAGCAGAGGGGACAGAGTCTATGCCACTCGGAGGTGACCAGGAGGCACGGAAGAGCAATGCCCACCGATGACGGACGGTTCAAAGGAGTTGACAGTGAACTTATCGCTGCAGCTGTGAGGACCAGGCGACGCTGAGGAAGACCAGTAGTCGTGTACCTGCTGTCCCACGTCAGAAGTCAACGCCAGGGGGTCAGTGTCTTGCGGGAGCACCAACAAACCTTGGCAGCTGCAACAGGAGGTGGAAAGCAAAAAAGGAGCAATGTTGGGACCCGCAAGGTCCAAGGGACTCGCCATAAGCAGGAGAGTCAGAGCAGGCCCTGAGCAAGCAGGGGAGCCCACTGAAGCAGGAGAAGATCCTCGAGAGAACCCACAGGCCAAGGGCACAGGAGTCGCAAGAGGACCTCAAGCAGCTTCCCAAAGATGAAGGCCCACAGTTCAGAAGACGCTGATCTTGGCAGGAAGAGATGCTGGAGCTTCTTGTAGCCCGAGAGATCTCTGGAGTGCAGAGCCAACAAGCCCTGGCAAAGGCAAGTCGACGCAGTGCACAGTGGTTTGGTCCCAGCAGTTCCTACGAGGGATACTGGCCTCAAAATTGCAGAGAGGACAGATCAGGCCTCGAGGGAGTTGCAGAACCTCCACCTGTGTTGCTGAGCCTTTCGAAGTCTGTGGGACGTCAGGAGCAGCAGACCGGTCAGCTTCGTTGAGGTGCCTGCAGATGCGGGGAAGTGACTACTTTACTCCAAGGGAGATTACTTCGGGTGTCCTTGATGCCCACAGGTCTGTTAAAGATCCTGGAAGAAGCACAGACACAGACGACGAAGAAGACTTGCAGAACAGTGACACCAGGAGAAGCAGGAGTCTTCAGTGAAGCAGTCTCGGTTCTAGGCGAAGTCCAAGTGTCCAGACGGTCGAAGAGTGACGTGGTTTCAGGATTAAGTCTTGTCCCACGACTAACCTGAGGACCCACCCACAGGTGAGCCCTTTTATAACCTAAGAAAAGGGTTAGGACGACTCGGGGGGTCCCTCCCAGAGGAGGGGCTGGACAGAGGAGAGGATACTCATGTCCTTTGTCCAGTTTTGCGCCAGAGTGGGAGCCAAGGGCTCCCAGAACTGGTTCCAATTGGAAAATGCAAGGAGGGCACCAAATGTCCCCTTCAAAGCAGTCTGGTGGCGCTGGCAAACGCGCTCACCCCAGCCCAAAACACTAAATCCTGTCTGGGAGGTGGTCACACCTCCCTGTGGCAGGAAACCTATTGTTCTACCTTCACCCGCTTGAGCTCAGCTCAGCAGCAGGAGGGCAGAATCGTGTCTGGGGTCGGAAGCAGCACTAGCTTGCTGGCAGACCATGAAAGGCTGGTACAGGGAGTACTAGGGGCTTCCCGGAGGAGCCTCCCAGTGCATGGAATCATAACTCCAACACCGGTATCGGTGTTGGGGTATGATTCCAACATGTTTGATACCAAACATGGCCAGGATCGGCACAGCAACTATATAGTTAGCCATTGCGTAATGACGGATGGCCATTATATGTATCAATATGGCTGACCGCACTTACAAAGCCTGGAGAATCTGCTCAGGGATTTGTAGAGGGTGTCCTGCTCATGCAGGGGCAGCTACATACTTATAACCCAGCACCCTGCCTTCAGGGTTGAAATGCCTGCCTTAGGGGTGATTTATAGGTTTTAAGTGTAGTTACTTCATATATAAGACCTCAGATATATCTGCTGTTGTAAGTGGTGCTAGCACAGGCTGCAATGGCAGGCCTGCAGTCACAGTTTGAGTGGTCTGTCATGGGTGGCATAATACATGCTGCAGTCCATGGGAGACCCATGGTCTATGCCCTGGGTACCTAAGTACCATATAATAGGGACTTATCGGGGTACACCAGTAGCCAATTGTGGAGGTACAGAAGTACTTACCAAGTCAAATTTAGGGAGGAAGCACAGTGACTGAGGTCCTGATTAGCAGGATCCCAGTCAGACTAGTCAAAAAAACATACTAACACCAGCACAAATTGGGGGTAACCATGAAAGCAGTTCCTACTTTCCTACACAGGGGTGGACTTTTAATAATATGCATGCAGAACAAATGCTACGGAAAAGCAGATAATGCTGCATAAAAAAAAAACGCTGATATTTATATGCCAGTATCCTAATAAAATAACCTATCTATAGTGTTCTAAGACAACACAGATATTTGCATGCAATTGTGATTATACAGAAAGAAAATAGCAATGAATCGGCTGGTGCTACCTCTGGTGTATTTTTCTAAAAAGTAGGATTGCATGTGCAACAAAGCATATCTAACACTGCATTTTCCCAGGCTTTCAGCTACTTGCAGACTTGGTAACACAATCTTACAAGCAATGAATGGGGCAAACAGTGAATTAAGTGCTGTTACCTCTACTTTTTGGGTTTCTTGTGGTAAATTACCTGAAAATTAACTGCTACAAAAATATTTGTTTCTAAAATGCAAACTGAACATGTTTAGGGAGAATATGACATTTTATTACACAAAGTACCTTGCTCACGGAATGGGGGTTAATGGGAGAGGTAGATGGGGTTTATTTTAGGGGGTGAAGGTTCCACTTTCATGCATGAATATTGAGTGCTTTAAGCATGTTTTTTCTTTATTTACTTCTAGTAGACCTCAACTTTAATAAACAAACTAACTTTCCAGGAATACCAAGGGGAAAGGACTGCAAACAAAGTTCAACTAATCACAAGCCATATAATCCCATAAAGGTATGCTTCCTTTGGACCACTTTCTCTTTCTTTCCGGGTTTCAGATGAGCTAAGTCTCACTCCTTTGATTTCTTATGGTTAAAACAGTATTGTGTGTATTTGATTAAGTACTAACGACGTTTTTGGGCTTTTCAGATCCCCGCCATTTTTGGCCGCATTTAATTTCATTCTCGGGCCACAAGAGTGTGGTGAGGCATTTCCCCACTAGAGGGCGCAAATCACGCTGACAAACGCGTCTCATTGCTCCGTGGTGGACGCGTGCAAGTTTCATAAGTGTAACTGTCTGAAGGAAGCTGGCTCTGCATATACTACACCAAAAAGAGGTATACTGTGCACAGAGTCCAGTGAGTCCCCAACGGTATGGCACAAGTTAAAGTAGATAATACCTTACTCTTAATTTAGTGGTAGCTGGGATGAGCAGTTAGGCTTATCAGAGGGTAGTGTGAAAGCATTTGGTGTACACACTCATACAAGGCAGAACACACACTAAATGACTGACCCAGGCCAATGTTTGTAGAAAAATATAAGTTTAGTTACTTTTAGTTTTAGGAACCAAGTTGAACTCAGTTACAGGTAAGTAGACTTTTCTGGGAGGTAATACTTTCAACATGCAGTAGAAATGCTTTTTAGTCTTGGAATTACTTTCGTGCTTGTCAATCAGAAACAGTAACGCTGAGTACTTGAAACAGGTAGACAGTCAGATGCAACAGACAGAATGCAGTGCAATCCTAAGGAAGGAAAACAGTGTTACGCATCAGTAGGTAAGTACACAACTTACTTTTCCAGTCTTCTGGAGTTTTAGATCGGCACAAGCCAAGAGTCATTTTCAGGTAGGTACTGCACCACCAGCGGCACTGGGGCAGCCGGGTCCAGAGTTTGCTGAGCAATAGGCTAGTCAATGGAGACTGGGGGCACCCGAAGAGGTGCGGGATTCAGTATCTACGCCGCTGCGATACCGGCAAAGAGGGTCACTCTCGCAGTCGGCGGAGAGCAATGGACAATGGAGGTGAATGGGATTCAGTAGACCGCCAACACTGGTACCGTCGCGGTCGTCGTCAGTGGGTCACTGTAGATTGAAGGGAAGCACCACTAGCCCAGCAGTCGAGGTCGTGGGGATGGAGATGCGCAGGGGATGGTGGAGTTCTGCCCAGGTTGGGCCGTCTCAGAGAGGCCGCAGTCAAGCTGGCGGGGCAGGGCAGACAGGGCCACTTGAAGGAGGGTACAGGCTCTTGGGATCGGGGCTGTGAACAGCTTGGGTAGCTGAGCCGAGAGGATCCCTCCAGATCGTGGAGGCTGTCCAGCTACAGTGCTTTCTTCTGGCAGGGCAGAGTTGCGTCGACACAAGTGTCGGTCCTCTTCCGCTGCGGTCTTGGGGTTCTTTTGTAGTAGTGAGTCGTGTCGACACAAGTGTCCGTCCTCAACTACTACGTTTTGTGTGCCGGCGTGCACCGGGGACTAGCACCTCTAGCCCAAAGGGAGGTTCTTGGAGATTGTTTGAAAGCTGGAAGGCCTCCGGGGTTTCATGGAGGCCTTGCAGTGTTTCTGGAAGGGCAGCAGGTCTGGCTGTCGAACCGGCTACAGGTGGCGGGGTTCTTGCCAAGTTCTGTCTGCAGCGATTCAGTTCCTGGTCTGGCAGCGTTTTTCTTCCGTCTTCTTCTTTGGTCCATTAAATCTGAGGAACAAGGTTCAGGGGAGCCCTTAAATACTAAATTTAAGGGCTTTACTGAGGTCTGGGGGCAGTAGCCAATGGCCACTGTCCCCTAGGGTGACTACACCCTTTGGGTGCCCCCTCCCTTTGGGAAGAGTGGCACATCCCTGTTCCTATTTGCCTAATTCTCCAAAGCAAGATGGAGCATTTTCAAGAGAGGGGTTCACCTCAGCTCCTGGCGACCTTAGAGGTGTGCCAGGGTGAGGGGGACACTCCTACTCTGCTTACTAATTTTCCCGCCTGTCCTGCCACCAAAAGAGGGGCTTGGACAGTGGGGGGCGGGCTTCTCCACTACTTGGTGCCTAAATCAGCACATCACAAGGTGAAAGTGTTGCTGTTCCTCCCAGGGGAGGTGTGAAGCACCTCCACCCAGAGCAGGCTTTGTTTCTGACCTCTGAAAGCACAAAGGCTCTCACCCCATAACATAACATGTGTATTTGTAAAGCGCACGTTCACCCCCGACGGGGTATCTTGGCGCTGAATAACAGATGTTTATTGTTACCCAACTCAATGGTACTCATTTTATCGACCTCAGGTGGATGAGAGGCTGAGTGGACCCTCCGGGATTTGAACCTGTGATCATGAGGTCGAACACAGGCCCCTGCAGTGGATGCATTAGTCCACTGAGCCACCAGACCCGGCATGAGGTCAGAAACCTGTCTGGTTGCGGCTGGCTGGCGGGGACAAGTCAGCCAATACACTAGAAGTTTGGTCACTTTTCACAGGCATTTCTAAGATGCCTTCTGAGTGCATTTTATAATAAATCCATCACTGGCATCAGAGTGGGTTTATTATGCTGAGAAGTTTGGTACCACTTCTAAGTCTTCAGTAAAGCCATCATGGAGCTGTGGAGTTTGTGTTGACAAATTCCCAGCCCATGTACTCAAAATGGCTTCACTGCAAATGTCTGTGAATGGCATAGACACCTCTTGGTCAGGAAACTGCTCTCCCCTCGCACAGCTCCGCTGTAAGTTTCCTTGCCCTAGCACTGCCTGGTTAGTGATCGAGGCCCCTGTGCCTCGGTCCTTTGCTGCCTGCCTTTGCCGTTCTGTCTCTGGCCTTTTGCATCTGCCTCTGCATTTGACTTTCTCCTCTGCCTTTTTTTAAAAATTTTTATTCTTGCCTTTTTTGCCTTGTTTTCTCTCTTTTGCCTTTTTGTAACTCTTGCCTGTTTTTCGGTTTTCCTCCGCTTTAGCCTTCTGCCTTGTCTCCTTTCTCACGCCACTGCTGCTCCCGCGGCCCCTCCCGCGTTCACCAGCTCCCGACTCCCAACTACCCCGCCCTCCCCCCGACCCCTACTTAATGGCGGCCGCTGCACGGCCACGCCAAAGGCAAGCCAGTCTGAGCCCTTCCATGACCCGACCATCGCAAGGGACCATGGTCCTCCGACCCGCCTGCGCTACCTCGGCTCTCAATGCACTCAACACTGGCAAGGACAAACACTGCAAGCTTTCTTCACCTATCAACACCAACGACCCTTCACCTGCCGCCACTGTCGCCACTCCTTCTCCCTCGCCAAGACCCAGGACCCACCCCAACCCTCCAGCCACAACTCCATCGCACCCGAAACCCTGCATGGCATCCTCCTCAATTACTCTCCCTCCACAGACACGCCGCGGAAATCTGAGACCTCCTCTACAGCACCACCCTGATGCCGCCTTCTTCACAGAAACCTGGACGAACGCCGCCTCGGGACCAGACATCGCGATCACCATCCCCAAAGGATACAAGATCACCCGGAAGAACCCCCCCAACCGCCCCGTAGGAGGAATCACTATTTATTTATTTATTAAACTTGTAAGGCGCAGCAGCTACCCAAAAAGGGTTTCCCGGCGCCGGAGCGAAGCAGAAGAACAAAAGGCAGCTAAGTTGATTACTGGTTGAAGAGCCAAGTCTTCAAAGATTTCCGAAATTGGGTGTATGCCGTTTCGTTTCGGATGGCTTTAGGAAGGGAGTTCCATAGCAAGGGGCCGAGGTAGGAGAAAGACCTTCCTCCCATCCGGGATAGCTTTATTCTGGGCACAGTAAAGTTCCCTTGAGTGGATGAACGGAGGCACCTGGAGGGCACATAAGGGTTGACCATGGCTTGAAGATATTTGGGGGCAACACCTGTTTTAATTTTGAACATATAGCTCAGGGCTTTGAACTTAATACGGTTCTCCACCCTGAGCCAGTGCAGGGCTCTCAAGTGGCCCGAGACCGAGGTCGTTCTGGGTACCCTGCAAAGTAGTCTTGCGGCAGAGTTTTGGACCAGCTGAAGCCTGCGCGTCACCGCCTTGTTAGATCCGAGGTAGAGGACATTGCAGTAGTCCAGCCTCGAGGTGATGAGGGCCTGGACTACTGTTTTCTGCGTGGGCTCTGGCAACATCCAGATGATCTTTCTTAGCCACTTCAAGATGGTAAAGCAGGTGGCTGCTACCTTGACTGTCTGATGGTGCATAGAAAGTTGGTCGTCAATGATAACACCTAGGTTGCAGACTTTGCTGGAGGGGCGGGGGAGAGCACCCATCACACTAGGCCAGTGTTGTGGGCCCCAGAAATCTTTGTCCACAAATCCAACATCCGACTGAGCACCCAAACCGACGGGCCCTCAGACCTGATGGAACACCTTCACTTCAAGATCCAGAACAACCCGTCCACCACCCTTCGAGGCACCCTCATCTACAGGCCCCCCGGACCACGCGCACCCTTTGCCGACTCCATCACCGACATCATCTCCCCGCAAGCCATTACCTCAACCGACTACACCTTGCTGGGAGACCTCAACTTCCACCTCGACAACCTCCAAGACCCCAACTCCACCTTCCTACTGGACAACCTCCTCAACATCGGACTCAAAACAGATCATATCAGAACCAACGCACTCAGCAGGACACATCCAAGACCCCATTTTCACAGCGGGAAACTCCATCAACTTCAGACACACCTCATAACTCCCATGGACGTACCGCTGTTGCATCCACTTCACCTTAAAAACAACCATCGCCCGCAAACGTCCACACCAGCTCCGGCGCAGAAATTGGAACAAGATCTCCGACGACCAGCTCACCGCCTCCCTCAACAGCTCCGCTCCCACCGACACGGACGACGACCCTACCACCGCCGCCCAAACCCTGCACAATTGGATCACCGAATTCGCCAACACCATCGCCCACCTCAAGAATACTACCAACCCACACGCCAAGAGATCCAGCTGGTTCTCCACCGAACTCCGAGAATCTAGACGGACCTGTAGACGCTTCGAAAAAACATGGAGGAACTCCAAAACCACAGCAGACCACAACAACTTCAAAGCAGCCACCGCCGCTCACCACAAGCTCATCAGATACACAATGAAGAGAGCACTCCAAGACACAATCTCCGCCCACTTACACAACAGCAAGGAACTCTTCGACATCATCAAAGAGTTCGCCCAACCCAACAGTAAGACGACCGACATCCCCCCCTCCCAAGACCTCTGCGACAGACTTGACGCCTTCTTCCATCACAAAATCAAGACCATCAATGACAACTTCGACAACGACCACCACCACCTACACGCGGAACCTACTCCCACAATTCCCTACACCTCGCAGCCTACACTCGACAGCTGGACCACCCTCACCATCCAAGACACCCTGAAGACCATGAAGTCAACACACTCCAAGGCCCGCACGGACCCCTGCCTACACCACATCTACCACAGAGCCGCAGACATCATCGCCCCTGAGCTTCGACGAATCATCAACCGCTCCTTTGAGACTGCCTCCTTCCCCAAAGACTGGAAACACACGAGATCAATCCTCTCCTGAAAAAACCCTCGGCGGACCCCACCGACCTCAAAAACTACAGACTGATCTCCTTACTCCCGTACCCAGCGAAATTCATCAAAAAAGCCGTCAGCAGCCATCTCGCCTCCTAAGGATCCTCCATCAGCACCACCCTGTTCAACGTCTACATGGCCCCGCTCACACCCATCGTCAGATCCCAGGGACTCAACATTGTATCTCACCCTATCCAACGAACCTAACATCTCTAAACTCAACTTTCAAGAAGGAATGGAAGCAGTCACCAGGTGGATGAAGAACAGCTGGCTGCAACTAAACACGGACAAGACTGAAGTACTCATCATGGTCCCACAACCGAACGCCTGGAACGACGCCTGGTGGCCCTCCGCCCTCAGGAAGCTGCCCACCCCGACGGACCACGCACGCAACGTTGGCATCATCGTAGACTCCAAACTCAAAATTGACCGCCAAATCAACGCTGTCAC
Source organism: Calotriton arnoldi (assembly GCA_963921515.1). NCBI lineage: Eukaryota > Metazoa > Chordata > Amphibia > Caudata > Salamandridae > Calotriton > Calotriton arnoldi. Next base: position 1,174,397 of record CAWUFW010001678.1, on the reverse strand, counting down.
TTACTCCTGCTTCCACACCCTCCGACTCCTACGAAAGACCTTCAACTGGATTCTCCTCTAACACAAAAAAAACGTCGCCCACACCCTCATCAGCAGTAGACTGGACTACGGCAACGCACTCTATGCCGGAATGAACAAGAACCTCACCTGCAAACTCCAAAACGCCTCCGCCAGACTAGTCCTCAACCTACCGCGCCACTGCCACATCACCCAACACCTACGGACACTACATTGGCTCCCCGTCGAGAAGCAAATCACCTTCAAGCTTCTCACCCACGCCCACAAAGCCCTTCACAACACCGGACCTGCCTACCTGAACCACCACCTCTCGTTCCACTTACCCCAAAGATCCCTCCGCTCAGCAGAACGCTCCCTCGCTACGGTGCTGCGCATCAAGAAGACCAGAACAGGAGGCCGCTCCTTCTCCTTCCTCGTGGCCAGGGCATGGGACACCCTCCCTCTCCACCTCCGACAGACACCAACACTCTCCAAGTTCATGAAGGACCTCAAGACCTGGCTCTTCGACGAATCGCCGTGATCTTACAGGGAGCTCAGGTGAGAAGTTGCGCTTAATAAACCCATGATTGATAGACACTATAGGGCATATTGCTCATGCAGCTATGCCCTCGCCTGGGGTATGGTGCACCCTGCCTTAGGGCTGTGAGGCCTGGTAGAGAGGTGACTTACCCATGCCACAGGCAGTGTTGGTGGGCATTAGAAAAAATAATGGGGCGACCCGGTGTCCCTCAGAACCTGGGTATATGTATAAAATAAAACAATTGGTTCTGTCGGGGTGTTCAATTACTTAGAAAACGTAAGTAGCAACAGCTTACTTGTAACATATACCAATAATTAAACCATAACACACACCAATATTAGTATTCAATACTGTATTTAGAAATGGATATCAAATAATCATGGCTGTCACAATTTACAAATTCAATTGTAATAAAGAATAAGTGACTGTTGGTGAAAAAGTGACATGTGGTGATGGGTGACGTTGAAAGTGCACTATATACAAGACAATTAAACATGCATTCAAGTGAGGGGAGAAGAATTTATGTTTGTCCTTTTTATTTTAGCACATATATCGCAGGATTCATTAGCAAATTAAACTGTGATCCTGAGCGTTGTGCGGACATATGTAGTCGTCGACGTTTCGACCCTGTTGGTAGCGCAAAAGTAAAAATGCGTCAAGGTGGGTCTTCTTCAGGACAGGAAGGGGAAGGACAGCCTATGGATTTAAATTTAAAAGGCTGAATCAGGTATATGTTATAAAACAAATTGTAAAATAACTGTATTGCTTCCAGAGTTAAGCTTACCAAAATGCAGATTCTTTAGTCTGTCTGCAATGATCAAGTGCCTCTTATTCAAAGTGGGGCTAATAATTACACCCTCTCAGGACTCCACCAGCCGGTTGGAGCCTACAAAAAAATAAACAAATAAAAACTAATTTAATTACTGACAGTGTGACTATTATCTTTGAGATGAGTAGTCCGCTTTCAATGTGACATACCTCAATGGAGTTCTTTTAAACGACTTCCACCCATCGGTTGGAGTCTTTTTAATTAGCCAGTCAGATGAATAGCTAAAAAAATAAGTAAAAGCCAGTCATGTAATTTACTCGAGAAATGATGCACGAGTCATTATTTTTAAAAGGGTCACTTGTTAACGCGAAGGCGCACTTCACGAAGTGTTTCTAACATCATCTCACCGTGATCTGGCAAAAAACACGCCCGTCCGGCAGCTGCTTTGTTCTCAGAATAAGGTCAGACTGGGAGGCAGGTTATAAATAACATTCACAGCGTGGGAGCGACGTGCACGCTCGGCCGTGTCTGCTTAAGAGTGTATCTGGAACGTCATTTGTGAAAAAACAACGTGCACGGATGGTGCAGCAGCTTAGTAAGGCTGTCAAAGAGAATGTTTAAAAAGACACACACAACCCGTGTTTAAAGCAACCACGCCACCTGTCAACCATGAAATGTGACGGGTATGCAAGAACTGCTGGAAAATTCTGCAGCCGGACAGTTTAAATATTGTTTCCACAGCCTGAAAAGTTTCTTAAATAACAGGCGAAATACACATAACACGTCAAGGGATAATTACAGAAGTCGGGCTGAATGAAAACATCCAAGAATTTTAAGGGATAGGAAATTACATTTCATATCGTAAATCATGAAAAACAACTTCACGTATAATATGCTACGATGAGTTGGACTAAATGAGAACATCCAGCATATTTATAAAAGCCGTGATCTTACAGGGAGCTCAGGTGAGAAGTTGCGCTTAATAAACCCATGATTGATAGACACTATAGGGCATATTGCTCATGCAGCTATGCCCTCGCCTGGGGTATGGTGCACCCTGCCTTAGGGCTGTGAGGCCTGGTAGAGAGGTGACTTACCCATGCCACAGGCAGTGTTGGTGGGCATGGCACACAGGGATGTGTGCCATGTCGACTTTTCAGTTTGGTCTGCACCAAAACACGCAACCTGCAAAGGCAGCGTGTGGGTGTTAAGGTGAGAGGTGCAAGAGAGCGGCATAATACATGCTGCAGCCCTCAGAGACCTTCTCTGGTCACAATGCCCTTTGGTACCAGGGGTACCTTTTACAAGGGACTTACATGTGGTCCAGAGGTGTGCCAATTGTGGAAACAATGGTACAGTTTTGGGAACCTGATTGGCAGGGACCCAGGGTACATTCAGTCAAGTTAGCATCAGTTATCTGGCAAAAAGTTAGGGGGTAACTGTAGGAAGCTGGCTCTGTATATACTATACCAAAGTGAGATATAGTGTGCACAGAGTCCAGTGGAACCCCAAAGGTAGGCAGAGGTAAAGTTAGATAGAACCTTACTCTCTATTTGTGGAAGTGTGGTCGAGCAGCAAGGCAGTATCAGAGGACAGTGTTAAGCATTTGTTGTACACAGTCAGCAAATGAATTCACACACTCAAAGACTGAACTTTGACCAATTGTTTTTGTATAAAAATATTCTTTTAGTTATTTTATTTTCTAGAACCAAGCAAGCCTGGCACAGGTAAGCAATAAATACTTTACAGTAGTAATGCAATGGAAATACAGTTTGAATGATAATTGTATATGCACTTTGGTTTGATTTACAGTATGGATGCAGAGAAATGCAATACTTAGTAAATGCAGTACATAGACTTGAATAGGCTTTTTAGTAAAATAGCAGGTAAGTAACTTTTGAGATTACTAGGCTTACACAGAGTAGTATACCTAGATACTACTCTGGGACATTTTCTGAAAACAGGTAAGTAAAATCGTTTTTGTTAGATTATGCAATTTTAAAGAATTTCTTTAGTTTCTCAAACTCCACACTTAGAAACTTTTCACAAAAAAACAGTCAATGTTATCCTATGGAGGAAAATAGTGTTATCGGTTTTGAGGTATTTGGTAGTGGGAGTTGAGGTTCTGGGGGTAGACTCAGGGGTCCCCCAGGGTCAAGGATGCACTCTAGTTACACCCTCAGCGGCACTAGGGCAGCCGGGTGCAGAGTGCTGAGGCCCAATGTTATCCAATGGGGGATAGGGGGCCTCCGGTTGGTGGCTGCTGACTAGCAGGCCACTTGGCTGTGGGAGCAAAGCTCTTGGACTTTAGCTCAGGGCAAATGAGGAAACAAAGTAGCACCAAAGGTGCACCCTCAGCGGCACTAGGGCGGCCGGGTGCAGAGTGCTGTTTCGACGTCGGACGCCCTGTTGTTTTCAATGGAGAATCTCCGGCTTGGAAAGACACTGCAGGCTTGGGGACGAAGGGCTTCTGGGTGCGACCACCACTTCGAGAGGCAAGTTGGGAAGTTAGGGGTTGGTTAGGCACTGTCGGTTTGGGCACACAAGGCCGTGTGGCGTCAGGTGCAGAGGCATCTTTTGGGGTCGGATCTTCTTACCAGCTCCTGGTCGCGGCTAGGGAGGCCTTCTGGATTTAGGCTGCAGGCGTCGGCTGGAGGTTTGAGGCAGGTCAGGGGTCGCCGGATCTCGGGTCAGGATCGCCGGGGTGACCTCCTCGTGGTGTTTGCCCACTCGAGCTCGGGCCGTGGATGGCGGGTGCAGAGTGGGGCGGATCCACGGTGTCCGGCTGGAGCCAGAGGTTGCAGATGAACAAATCCGGTGTTCACGGGAGACAAAGTCTTTGTGATTGAAGGCAGGCAGGTCCTCCGGGGTTTTCGAGGTTGCTGGCTGCAGGACACACCGGGATTTCGCAGGAGCAGATTCGAGGGGGAGACAGGCCGGTAGGGCTGGGGCCAAGTCAGTGGGCATCTTCCTCTTGTTAGCTGCTGCACGGCTGCACGGCTGTTCGGTACTTCTTCTTCTTGCAGGTTCTTGTCTGAGGAAGCAAGGTTCAGGCGTGCCCCTAAATACTAGATTTAGGGGCGTTACAGGTAGGTAAAAGGACGGGACCAATAGGTCCCTTCCCTGGGGTGGGTACACCCCAATTATGCCACCCTCCAGTGGGAGGGGGGCATGAGCCTGTCCCTGGTTGGCTGAGTCCCCCCATCTTCAAGATGGCGTGGACTGAGAGTTGTGCTTCACCTCGCCTCCCCCATCTGAGGGGTGGAGTTGGCAGAGGTGGGCACACCTCTCTTCCTCACTTGTTTTTCCCACTGGTTCTCCCGCCCAAAGTGGGGGTCAGAACCAGTGGGGACCAGTTGCTGAGGGCAGCAAGTGGCCTGGGGAAGCTCACAAAGGCGGCAAGCCTTTGAAGCTTTCCCTTCGTGAACCCTGCCCATCCTGGGGGAGGAGGCTTGGCACCTTGTCCCAGGATGTGCATTGTTTCAGGCCCCAGAGAGCAGCAGGCTCTCGACCCAGGGGTCCAGAAACATGTCTGGTGGTGGCAGCTGAAAGCAGCCACTCAGCCTGGACACTAGTGGTAGGTTAGTTTTCAGGGGGCATCTCCAAGATGCCCTCTGTGTGCATTTTTCATTAAATCCCACAGTGGCATCAGTGTGGGTTTAATGTGCTGAGAAGTTTGATACCAAACTTCTCAGTTTTCAGTGTAGCCATTATGGTGCTGTGGAGTTCGTAATGACAAACTCCCAGCACCATATACCCTTAATGGCAGCACTGCACTTACAATGTCTAAGAATGGACTTAGACACTGTAGGGGTACAGGGGTCATGCACCTGTACCCTCACCACTGGTATAGTGCACCCAGCTAGAGGGGTGACTGATCTATGCCAGGGCAGTGGGTTGTAGGCATGGCATACAGGGATGTGTGCCATGTCGACTCTTCACTTTGTTCTGCACCAAGACACGCAGCCTGCAAAGGCGGTGTGTGAGTGTCAGGGTACACGACCTCTAAGGGTGGCACAATAAGTGCTGCAGCCCTTAGAGGCCTTCTCTGGTCACAGTGCCCTGGGTACCTGTGGTACCATTTACCAGGGGCTGACCTGTGGCCAGAGATGCCAATTGGGTTTAGGCTTCAATGCAGTTATAGGGAAAGAACATAGGCCCTGGGTACCTGATTAGCAGGAGCCCAGGGCACACTCAGTCAAAGCACATCAGCAATTCAGCAAAAGTGGGGGCAACCATGCAGAGAGAGGCACTTTCTCACACAACCCCCCCAAACGAAAGAGGATGAGACTAACCTTTCCCTAGAGAGTCTTCATTTTCTAAGTGGAAGAACCTGTAAAGTCCATCTGCATTGGCATGGGCAGTCCCAGGTCTGGGTTCCACTACAAAGTCCATTCCCTGTAGGGAGATGGACCACCTCAACAGTTTATTATTTTCACCTTTCATCTGCATTAGTCATTAGAGAGGTCTGTGATCAGTTTGAACTAGGAAGTGAGTACCAAACAAGTATGGTCTCAGCTTCTTCAGGGACCAAACCACAGCAAAGGCCTCCCTCTCAATGGCACTCCAACACTGCTCCCTGGCGAGAAGCCTTCTGCTTATAAAAGCAACAGGTTGGTCTTGTCCTTCATCATTGGTCTGGGATAGGACCGCTCCTATCCCTAGCTCAAAGGCATCAGTCTGCACAATGAACTGCTTGGCATAGTCTGGAGCTTTGAGAATTGGTGGTGAGCACATAGCCTCTTTCAGGGTGTCAAAAGCCTTTTGACAACTAACTGTCCAGTTGACCTTTTTGGGCATCTTCTTGGAGGTGAGTTCTGTGAGGGGAGCCACAATGGACCCATATCCCTTCACAAACCTCCTGTAGTAAACAGTCAAGCCAAGGAAGGCCCTGACTTGGGTTTGGGTTGTTGGAGCTGCCCAGTCCAGGATGGCCTATATCTTGGGCTGTAAGGGTTGTACCAGGCCTCCACCAACAAGTTGGCCCAAGTACACCACAATTCCCTGCCCTATCTGGCATTTGGATGCCTTGATAGTTAGGCCTGCATTTTGCAGGGCATTTAAAACTTTCCCAAGGTGGATCAGGTGATCCTGCCAGGTGGAGCTAAAGACAGCAATATCATCTAGATAAGCTGCACTAAAGGACTCCAATCCAGCAAGGACTTGGTTCACCAATCTCTGGAAGGTGGCAGGGGCATTCTTTAAACCAAAGGGCATAACAGTAAACTGATAATGCCCATCAGGTGTGGAGAATGCTGTCTTTTTTTTTGCTCCTGGGGTCATGCCAATTTGCCAGTACCCTGCAGTTAAGTCAAAGGTACTTAGAAATTTGGCTGCACCCAATTTGTCTATCAACTCATCTGCTCTTGGGATAGGGTGAGCATCTGTCTTGGTGACAGAGTTGAGCCCTCTATAGTCCACACAGAACCTCATTTCTCTCTTTCCACCCTGTGGATGAGGCTTGGGGACTAGAACCACTGGGCTGGCCCAGGGGCTCTCAGGGGGTTCAATAACCCCTAACTCCAGCATCTTGCGGACTTCAGCTCTGATGCTTTCCTTGACTTGATCAGACTGTCGATAGATTTTGTTTTTGACAGGTGAACTGTCACCAGTGGCCACATCATGGGTACACCAGTTTGTCTGACCAGGGGTCAAGGAAAAGAGCTTAGCATACTGCTGCAAGACTTGCTAGCAATCAGTCTGCTGTTGGGCAGAGAGGGTGTCTGAAAAGACAACTCCATCCACCGACCCATCTTTTGGGCTGTATGAGAGGAGGTCAGGGAGAGGTTCACTGTCTGTCTCCTGATCCTCATCAGTCACCATCAGCATGGTGATGTCAGTCCTGTCATGGTAGAGCTTCAGGTGGTTCACATGTATAACCCTTTTGGGTGTCCTGCTTGTGCCCAGGTCAACGAAGTAGGTGACCTCACTCTTTTTTTCTAGGATAGGGTAAGGGCCACTCCATCTGTCCTGGAGTGCCCTTGGTGCCACTGGCTCCAAAACCCACACCTTTTGCCCAGGTTGAAATTCAACCAGTGCAGCTTTTTGGTCATACCAGTGCTTCTGAAGCTCCTGGCTGGCCTCAAGATTTTTGGATGTTTTTTCCATGTACTCAGCCATTCTGGACCTTAGGCCAAGCACATAGTCCACAATATCTTGTTTGGGTTCTTGGAGAGGCTTCTCCCAACCCTCTTTTACAAGACAGAGTGGTCCCCTCACAGGATGTATTTAAACAGAGAGAGACCCCTTGTCAGCAACCAAGGGAGTGGAGTACTATCAGTACCAAAAAACAAGTTGTCCCTTGATTCACTCAATCAACACGAACACCCTATGAATAGTGGAGTTCTCAATTCATAAAAAGCACATAGATAAACTTTTTAAAAAAAATTTACTCAAAATCCCTGAAACACTCAAACAATGATCCCACTATAACATACAGTGCAAAAAGGTCAATTTATTTCTTTAGTACATGTAAATATTATTAAAACACAATTTATATAATAAAACACCTATAATAAAATACAATGCATCAGTTCAACATAAATTAAAAACAATATAATTCATCAAGTCAGGACATAACATAACATCTTATAACACTTTTACCACAGAGAACCCTAAAAAATAGGGAAAAGAACAATGATAGACAGTGTACCTGGTCTCTAGATCCAGTCTTTTGGTCAGCCTTACTAAAAGGCTGTCCTCCTCATTGAGGCGGTCCTCGATGTCCTCAGTGGTACCTGATCCACCTGTGTGGGATCTAGGTACTGAGAGATCGATTCTTGGAGTCAAGGGTACTTGGACCCTTTTCTCCCTAGGAAGTGGAGGGGGTTGATCTACCAGGTCATCCCCTTCCCCTCCTTCTCCATCAGACTGGTCTTCACCATTTTCAGATGGGTGGTCCTTAGCATACCCAGCCAACAGCTCTTGGAGCTTTTGTTTGGTGGGATGGGGACCCATTTCTATGTTTTTAATTTTACATAGGTACCTTAACTCCTTGAAAGACAAGTGAAGGTAAGGGGTGAGGTCGAGCTCCTCAACCAAGTCCTCTATGTCATTGTGGTTATTTTCACTAACAGCTGGGTTCTTGTTTTGAGACATAGTTAAAAAAACTTCTAACCCCTCGTTACAGTGACTTTTAGTTTTCTAAAATTCTAAAGGGACTTAACCAAGGCCCTAAAAAGACTTTTAGCAATTTTGCAAAAAATGCCAATTTGAAAAAAATCTGAATTCTAAAGACAATTTAAGAGTTCTGTTTATTTATTTATTTTGAAGGTTTTATATAGCGCGAACAAGACCATTGCGGGTATCAGAGCGCTTTACAGGCATATGTAGGAAACAAACAGTTCAATGAGAGCACAATGTGTGATCAGGTGGTAACCAAGTAGTCCAACAAATGCAAAGTTGTATATCCCACCGCTGATCCACCAATGTAGGAAGCTGGCTCTGTATATACTATACCAAAGTGAGGTATAGTGTGCACAGAGTCCAGTGGAACCCCAAAGGTAGGCAGAGATAAAGTTAGATAGAACCTTACTCTCTATGTGGTAGTGTGGTCGAGCAGTAAGGCAGTTTCAGAGGACAGTGTTAAGCATTTGTTGTACACACTCAGTCAGCAAATGAATTCACACACTCAAAGACTGAACTTCAGACCAATTGTTTTTGTATACAAATATTCTTTTAGTTATTTTATTTTCTAGAACCAAGCAAGCCTGGCACAGGTAAGCAATAAATACTTTACAGTAGTAATGTAATGGAAATTCAGTTTGAATGATAATTGTATATGCACTTTGGTTTGATTTACAGTATGGATGCAGAGAAATGCAATACTTAGTAAATGCAGTACATAGACTTGAATAGGCTTTTTAGTAAAATAGCAGGTAAGTTAATTTTGAGATTACTAGGCTTACACAGAGTAGTATACCTAGATACTACTCTGGGACATTTCCTGAAAACAGGTAAGTAAAATCGTTTTTGTTAAATTATGCAATTTTAAAGAATTTCTTTAGTTTCTCAAACTCCACACTTAGAAACTTTTCACAGAAAAACAGTCAATGTTATCCTATGGAGGTAAATAGTGTTATCGGTTTTGAGGTAAGTATTTGGTAGTGGGAGGTGAGGTTCTGGGGGTAGACTCAGGGGTCCCCCAGGGTCAAGGATGCACTCTAGTTACACACTCAGCAGCACTAGGGCGGCCGGGTAGAGAGTGCTGAGGCCCAATGTTATCCAATGGGGGATAGGGGGCCTCCGCTTGGTGGCTGCTGACTAGCAGGCCACTTGGCTGTGGGAGCAAAGCTCCTGGACTTTAGCTCAGGGCAAATGGGGAAAAAAGTAGCATCAAAGGTGCACCCTCCGCGGCACTAGGGCGGCCAGGTGCAGAGTGCTGTTTCGACGTTGGACGCCATGTTGTTTTCAATGGAGAACTTCCGGTTTAGAAAGACACTGCGACTTCCGGTCTCCGACATTGCGGTCTTCGGATGCACGCAGCGTACTCGCTGCTACAGATACCTACTTCGGATCCTACTGCCCCGGATGTGAGCCGGACACAATTTACAGGTGCTCTGCCTCAAATCCAGGCACTTCATTACATGTTTGATGTACGCGGCTTACTCGCCGTTAAGGTATTAACTTAGGCCTCTTCTTCACCGGATGTGTCCCGGGTTTAGCTTCTCGGCGCGCAGCCTTGGACTCAAGCACTACATTTCAAGTGAAGCCCTTACTCTTGGTTCCACTTCATGGTCTACACTCTGGACCCATCACATTGTTAAGAAATACTCACTTCCCTTCGCCAGCCGGGACGGAAGTATAACCGGCAGAGAGATCAATATTACTTTCATATTGCCATAAGCCCTGAAGAAGTCTTGGGGTACTTCCCCAGATGAAACACGTGTTGGATGGGCAACCGTTTGGGATTAAAAAGAAGAACAAACAATATTCCTGATTGTTCATCATCATTTTTAATGCATTTCTGTAACATCGTATCTCCATTCTGTGAAAAGTTATGATACAGAGAAATTGCTCTGCAGATACTGTCGACGTGTGCACAGACTCGTTGTGATTGTGTATGACCGTTGGTCTGTGATTTAGGGGGTTCAGGGTCAACCCCCTCCTGTGGCACCGTCCTACGCACATTGAAGCTACATAACACGCACACTCGTTGCAGGCGCCAACTCCTACCACACACGTTGAAACCCTGTCCTTTGTGTCTCACTTCGAGAGGTAAGTTAGGAAGTTAGGGGTTGGTTAGGCACCGTCGGTTTGGGCACACAAGGCCGTGGGGCGTCGGGTGCAGGGGTGACTTTTGGGGTTGGATCTTCTTATCAGCTCCTGGTCGCGGTTAGGGGGCCTTCTGGAATTAGGCTGCAGGCATTGGCTGGAGGCTTGAGGCAGGTCAGGGGTCGGCGGATCTCGGGTCAGGATCGCCGGGGTGACCTCGTGGTGTTTGCCCACTCGAGCTCGGGCCGTGGACAGCTGGTGCAGAGTGGGGTTGATCCGCGGTCTTCGGCCGGAGCCAGAGGTTGCAGATGAACAAATCCGGTGTTCACAGGAGACAAAGTCTTTGTGCTTGAAGGCAGGCAGGTCCTCCGGGGTTTTCAAGGTTGCTGGCTGCAGGACACACCGGGATTTCGCAGGAGCAGATTCAAGGGGGAAACAGGCCGGTAGGGCTGGGGCCAAGTCAGTGGGCATCTTCCTTTTGTTAGCTGCTGCACGGCTGTTCGGTCCTTCTTCTTCTTGCAGGTTCTTGTCTGAGGAAGCAAGGTTCAGGGGTGCCCCTAAATACTAGATTTAGGGGCGTTACGGGTAGGTAAAAGGCAGGGACCAATGGGTCCCTTCCCTGGGGTGGGTACACCCCCTATTATGCCACCTCCAGTGGGAGGGGGGCATGAGCCTGTCCCTGGTTGGCTGAGTCCCCCCATCTTCAAGATGCCATGGACTGAGAGTTGTGCTTCACCTCGCCTCCCCCATCTGAGGGGTGGAGTTGGCAGAGGTGGGCACACCTCTCTTCCTCACATGTTTTTCCCGCCGGTTCTCCCGCCCAAAGTGGGGGTCAGAACCAGTGGGGACCAGTTGCTGAGGGCAGCAAGTGGCCTGGGGAAGCTCACAAAGGCGGCAAGCCTTTGAAGTTTTCCCTTCGTGAACCCTGCCCATCCTGGGGGAGGAGGCTTGGCACCTTGTCCCAGGATGTGCATTGTTTCAGGCCCCAGAGAGCAGCAGGCTCTAAGCCCAGGGGTCCAGAAACATGTCTGGTGGTGGCAGCTGAAAGCAGCCACTCAGCCTGGACACTAGTGGTAGGTTAGTTTTCAGGGGGCATCTCTAAGATGCCCTCTGTGTGCATTTTTCATTAAATCCCACACTGGCATCAGTGTGGGTTTAATGTGCTGAGAAGTTTGAGACCAAACTTCTCAGTTTTCAGTGTAGCCATTATGGTGCTGTGGAGTTCGTAATGACAAACTCCCAGCACCATATACCCTTAATGGCAGCACTGCACTTACAATGTCTAAGAGTGGACTTAGACACTGTAGGGGTACAGGGCTCATGGACCTGTACCCTCACCACTGGTATAGTGCACCCAGCTAGAGGGGTGACTGATCTATGCCAGGGTAGTGGGTTGTAGGCATGGCATACAGGGGTGTGTGCCATGTCGACTCTTCACCTTGTTCTGCACCAAGACACGCAGCCTGCAAAGGCGGTGTGTGAGTGTCAGGGTACACGACCTCCAAGGATGGCACAATAAGTGCTGCAGCCCTTAGAGGCCTTCTCTGGTCACAGTGCCCTGGGTACCATTTACCAGGGGCTGACCTGTGGCCAGAGATGCCAATTGGGTTTAGGCTCAATGCAGTTTTAGGGAAAGAACATAGGCCCTGGGTACCTGATTAGCAGGAGCCCAGGGCACACTCAGTCAAAGCACATCAGCAATTCAGCAAAAAGTGGGGGCAACCATGCAGAAAGAGGGCACTTTCTCACAGTAACCATGCAGAAAGGGGCACTTTCCTACACTGACTAGCCTGCGTTCCCACGGAGCTGCTGCCTCTCCCAAACCACAGTGGAAGCCATAAACACCCCTCTGGGGGTCTTTATTTTGAATTTTCAAGCAGAAGACACCCGTAAAAACGGGTCTGTATCCTTATTACATTGGGCTTTGTCCAGAATTTTCCTAACTGCACGTTGTGGTGGTGTTTGGGGGCTGGGCACAGGCAGTAATATTTGATTAGTGCCTGTTCAAGTGTAAGGCATTTACAGCCCTAGGGCTTAGGCCTACCTTTCTCGTGCTCTGCACGGCTACATATTTATACTGGTTCTTCCAGTGCCACATTCTGCCCTCAGGGCTCCCAAAGTTTTGACTATCGGTCCTTAGTGCTGTCAGCACGCCCCAGACCCTTCATGGCATCGTCAGTACCATTACTGGGTCCCCATGGCTAGTTCCAAATCCATTTACTACACTGGCCTGCATTATTTGCTCTGCCAAATCCTAGCGTGATCTCAAGGCTATAATCCCTATAAAATGGAGACAATGGAAGGTGAATATCTGGAGGAGGAGGAGTCCATCTCGGTTCTCCTCCTAGATGACAAATTTTGTGAGGTGTGGATGTTTCCATCCAGCAGGTGGTGGCCTCGGCCATAGAGCCCCTCGAAAGGCGGCTTATGCACTGTGCGTATGCCTATCCAGGCCGACAGACCCCACTCATGGAATGCCCTCACAGGCCCTGATCAGTCAGCGCAATGCCCTACCAAGCTCAAGTCGGACTCCGGTATGGATCGGAGTGCCTTTGAAAGACTTAAAATGGCTTTGCTTGTGCGCCCTACCCAACCTGAACTGGGAACAGCGGCAGACGCTTTATGTGCTCCGGAAGACCTGTTTGCTCCACCCCAACCAGATGGGGTTGAGGATTCCCACAGTGATTTCAACAACGAGGCCGGTCCCTCCAGGCTTTAATGCCCATCCCAGATTCCTGCAACCTCTACCGAAACCCAAGAGACAGATGACCCATCTGACATGTTGGACCCAGACGACCTAATCCACCCTAGGTCTGCAGACTGGTCCCCTTTCCCTAAGGTGGGCAAATATGTGGCAGGCTGCCTTCGGAAGCCCCTGGAGAAAGAGGTATGGGCGAAGCTCAGGGCGGAATGTCCGAGCCCCTCCTTGGCAAGCAGGGTGGCCCTCACTCCAGAAATCGATACCCGGATGGCCACGTTTTAACAAAAATACATCTGAGACCCTAAAAAGGTTATTGATACATCATGGAAGTCCTGCCAGGACAATCTCATGGATGTGAAAGGCCCACTAACTAATATTCTAGAGATTGCAGAGGAGACCAAGGCCTCGGGTACCAACATCTCCCCTGAGTTCATTTTCTTAGGCAACAAGTGTAAAAGTTCAAGACACTGCCTTTTGGACTCTCTTCTGCACCTTGGTGCTTCACCAAGGCGTTGAAACTGGTGGTAGAATCCCTCAACGCACAAGGCTATTGCCTCATCATTTATCTGGATGACATCCTTATCATGGACTAATGTCCATAGAGACTGAGGGACCAGTTGCAATCAACGATACATTTGCTGCAAGGTTTAGGGTTTGTTATAAATGCCAAGAAGTCTCTGTTGACCACATACAAACAGAAAACATTCTTGGGCTTTGTCATCAACTCGTCAGAGAACACTCTCAGCCTACCTTCTAGGAAAATAGCAAAAATCTGACGAGAATTAAGGAAGACTCTGGCCCGAACCACAACCTCCTTGCGCCAGATAGCAGAATAGTAGGTCTATTGCGCCCTTCAATTCAAGCGATATTCCTGGGCTTGTTGCACTATAGGGCCCTCCAGAGGCCCAAGGCCTTCCACCTGCACCGAGATCTCCAATACTCAGAGCAAATCCCTCTGACTAAGGAGGTAAAGCTTGAAATGAGATGGTGGTTGGCTCACATGGAAGCCTGGAATGGTCGAGCCATATTTGGTTCAGACCCAGATATGGTGATCGAGTCAGACAGCAGCAAGTCTGGTTGGGGGGGGGGACTCATTCACAGGAGGAAAATGGTCCGCAGAAGAACAATCTCTCCATATCAAATTCCTTGAGCAGATGGCAGGTTACTTCGTGGTCCAACCCTAGACCAAAGAGAAGGTCAGTTGTGTTCTGTTAAAAACTCAGCGGTCCGATACATAAACTATTTGGGAGGGGCACCAGATCGAAAGTCTTGGCGGACCTGGCCAAAGACTTTTGGACCTACTGCCTGACCAACAATGTATCGGTCACACTGGAATACCTTCCAGGAATGTCCAAGCAGAAAGCGGATTAGTGCTTGAGGGAATGGCCAGACACAAGTCTGTGGCAGTTGGACCCTCAAGTATTCCAGACAATGAGCAACTGATGGGGCGGTGGATATCTTCGTTTCCAGTCTGGACCACCAAATGGCCAGATACTTCAGTTGGAAGCTGGATCTACAAGCAACAGCGACTGATGCCTTTCTAAAGGACTGGTCCCAGGAGAAGGGGTACTAATTTCCTCCCTTTGCTATGATCAAGAGGTTATCCGCACAGGTGATAAGACAGCAGGCAAATGAGGTCCTGATAACGCCCTTCTGGAGGTCTAAAGTATGGTTTCCGGTCCTTCTGGAACTTTCTTGGGATTTTCCAATCCTTCTACCCCTCGCTCTGGATCTCCTTCGGAATCCTTTGGGTGAGTTTCGCCCATTACCCCTACAGGATTGAATGCCCCTAATGGCATGGAGGATTACAGGGAGAGATGGAGTCCTGGTACTTTCACAAGAAGCTGAGAGAATGTTGACCACAGCATGGGCCGACAGGACAACGAAACGTTACAGGTCGGCATGGTCACAATGGATTCGTTGGTAGGTTCAAGACAATGAAGATCCAATGGGATGCGAAGTTGTCTCAATAATTATTTTTTTGGCCTCTTTGGCTTTGCAAGGATTGGCTTACAGGATGATCAATTCGTACCACTCAGCCATTTCAGCACGCCAAATACCAATTCAAGGTTCCCCTGTGGGAGAACATCCACTGGTATGTAAAATCATGAAAGGGATACGTTTGGCTTTACCGCCGGAACCTAGGTATTCCAGTCTTTTAGTTGTCAATTTGGTCCTTAATCTCTTTTGTTCATGGCACAGGAACGAGTATTTGTCACATAAGGAACTATCTGAAAAATCTGCAATGCAGCTTTGTTTAATATCTTGTCGCTAAGTGCCTGAAGTGAGAGCATTGGTAGAGTCTTTACTCTACAATGTGTCACCTTCCACATCTCCAGGAGAACTAAATCCAACTCTAAGCTGAGTCTTATCCGGCTTCTGATTGGTTTCCCAAATTGTGTATGGTCAGATGTCTTGAGGCATAAGAGAACATGACAGAGTAAGTCCATCTCCCTGGTGATAGGCAGTGGTTAATTTCCCTGAAGAAACCTTTTAAAGCAGACTCTCCCCCACCATTGCTCGCTGGGTCTGCTGGGTCATGCAGGAAGCAGGCATTAATCTGTCGCAGTTTGGAGCTCATTCTGTGAGAGGGGCAATGGCCTCTAAAGCTTTTCCTCTAGGGGCAAGACTAGAGGATACTATCAATGCAGCTGATTGGTCTTTTGACTCCATGTTTGAGCGGTTTTACATCAAACCGGTAGTAGATACGGCATCTCTGGTGGTGGATAAGCTTTGAATGAGCATGATCCTTGCTTCCGGTCCTAACAGAATGAAAAATATCCTAACATCCGTAACAGAAAGTTTCAATTCCATTAAGGACATGGAGGCGAGGATTATTCTCTCCCAGGTTTGTGACACTTTTTTCCCAACCCTGCATAGTTCAAAGGAATTCCTGAGGCTGGAATCTCGCACATGATCCTTCGTGAGGTATAAGTATGTTTTTATTTAATTTTATGCATTGTTGAAGATTTCTTCCCTGTGATCATTATTGTCTATATATGTTTGGGCATATCAAGGTTTTTTCTTACACAATGCAATTGTGGCAATTTGATGTGTATTTAATTTATCTTGCAAAGTAATGGTGAATCTGTTAAAAGGACACTACAGTAATATATACCCTGTACATTCTCTCATAGGTTCAGATTTTAACAAAAGGAGAGTAAAAGAGTTGTTCAGTCTCTTCTGCCGCACTCAAGAAAGAGGAAGTGGTCCAGAGGAGGTGTACCTTTATGGGATAATATGGACTGTGATTGGTTGAACTTCGTTTGTAGTCCTTTCCCCTTGGTATTTTGGGAAAGGTAGTGACCTTGATAGAATTGAAACTTTCCGTTACGAATGCTAGGACATTTTTCATTCTTCACTATTGATGGGAATGGGAAGGTGGTCAGTTGATTGTGGCTTTTCCGCCTATCCATGACAGGCATCCTTTCTGCCAAGTATCAAAACTTTTTGTATTTCTCTAAGCAGTAGAGAATAGTTTTCCTCTATAGTCTTAGTTACGTCTGCTGTGATATGTGTCCCCAAATATTTCAATTTATTGGTTGTCCAAGTGAATGGCAATGCCTTCTGTAAGGTTGTAGCCTCCAGCTGTGGTATGGAGATGATCAGTATTTGTGATTTTGTTTTGTTAACCTTGCATACTCACACTTTGCCAAATTCACAAATTTCCCCTATACTTGTCCAAAATGAATTTAAGGGGTAAGTTAGTCAAACCAGGACATTGTTGGAATACATTGATAGTTTCAATGACAAATTCAAAGCCTAACTGGGATAAGTTGTTAGGGCCCTTTTCAGAATGTCACTGAGCAAACAGGAACTACTAAGTTCAACTGTGGAAGTTAAGGCCTTTTACTTCTGATGTTTCAAGGTCTGACCGACTATGGGTTCTGAGCAATTGGGCTAGGTACCCATTCAGCCCTGACTTTCAGTGGCAGAGCAGGTCGAGCAGTCCAAGGCTTCTCAGGAGGGGAGGTAGGTATAAGGTCTGCAGGGGCAGAAAAATCAAAACACGTTTAGCAACCTCAATAAATGATTGTCCAGTAATGAAAAAAGTAGTTTGATGTACGAACACAAAGTGAAATATGGCACACCACAAATAATACACAATCTTTGTAAGGTCGGCACTCTAGAGTTGCCTGGGAAGGATCCCAAGTCCCACTTCCCGGTCTAAGGACTATGGTTATGTCACGGGGGCAGGAATCCACGCGACACGTATTGCTGAGTATAGTGGGTTTATTGACAAGTGATTCGGAAAAAAAACGAAAACAAGACCAAAAGTCTCTGTGTTCTCTTCAGGAGAATTAACTTCTTCTCCTTAACGTCTTCTCTCGTCATCCACGGCCGTTACTTCCTTGTGGCTTGGCAACACGGGGCAGTACCAAGAAAATAAGGAAAAGATAATACGTCAGTGCAGTGCACTGATAAAATAACACGGGAGAGGGAGTGAGGGAGGTAACACCCATTCAAAACAGAATACAAGGTGCACTGAATCGGGAGACCGCCACCGTGAGGATGAAAAGTGAGGCAGAAAAGAAAACAACACTCGCGGACTCTCCAAGGGCAGGGAATCCTACGTGGTTCCTTCCTTCCCTCCCGGGGACATTACTCCTGCCCGCCTCCCGGCTCCCAGGAACCTTGCACGTACTTGTGCAAGCCACGTTCCTCCAGGAACGTGGCGGGGCGCTTCGTGGGGTCGGTGGCCTCCTGGCTCTCCTCCGCAGGGCTTGTCACCGCCTCTCGGGGTTTCTGGTTCCTCTTCGGTCTCGTTCTGCCTTCGGACTCACATCCGCGTCGCTTCCCGTGTGGCTCCACAAACTTCCTCCTCCGGATACTCGCCGCCTCTATCCCCGCCTTCCGGTCCCTTTTCTCTCTCCGACGTGATGTAACCCCACCTCCAGGGGGGTGTCTTGTCTCTCCTTCTTCCTGAACCTTAAAGGGCCCGTGGTATTGCATCTCCGGATCATCCCCAATGCATTGGACATTCGAAGATCCGGGAGGCTGAAGGGAAAAAAAGGTGTGGCCCATTGAGGCGGAGTCTCGTCCATGGGATCGGGGTCCAAGGGGGGCCGGATCCTGACAGGTTATTCCCTATTTACGCAAGGCAACATTCAGACTAGGCCATATTAGGGAGTACAAATCTTAGAAGTTCCACAATGGATTTTAAAAAGTGAAAGTATCTCAGCCACAATAAGTTCTTCAAAAGACCCAGCATTCAGTCTTACCGGCATTCTTGCTGGAGTGGTGGTACGGAAGGTCCAGGTGAGCATCAGCGGCACAGTGGCGAGTAGAAATCCAGATGCTGCAGGCGAGGCAGCAGGCATTCACGATGCTCCTCCGATTAAGTGAAAAGAGTTCTTGAGTCAGGTGGCAGGTCTTGGGTGCTCCTAGGGTTCACGATTTGAATCAATGCTCTACCTCCACTAGTCACAACCGGCTACTCTTCACTGTTGCACACTGCTCCCTCTCTCTTCACTATGGCCCCTACCTGGCATACTGGAGTTGAGAACAGCAGCACACAAGGCGATAGACCCTTCGGGTCACAGCTCTGCACAGGGCGATGGCCATCTTCTTGTCACAGAGATTCGGGGGGGGTCGCAAGCAAAGCACATAAGGCGACTGCCCCTTCAGGACACAACAATGCACACAGTGATCGCCCCCTTCTTGTCACATCGCTGCATCAGGGCAACAGCCCTTAACCTTCACAGTGGCCACTACCTGGCATACGGGTGTCGCGAACAATGGCACATGAGCAGACGGCCCGATTTGTGCAGCGGTCCCGACATGGACCGTAATCTCACATTCTGCTTCTAGGATCCACTTGACAGGATACCCACTGGACCTCGCTCCCTCCAGGCACTCTCCTCCTACTCATAGGGTCCTTTGGTCTCAGCAAGAAGGCAGATGCTGGTACTCCAGGCTCCAGAGCAAGTGGTCTTGATTCTCCTGGGTGATGACCCCTCACCCAGCAGGGCGAATAGCAGACCTTTAGCCCCAGTACTAGTCACAACAAGCAGAAGTTAAGCTGTATATCAACATGGAGGAGCTCAGCACAAGTTTGACAATTCTGGGAGGCTTAAGTCCCCCTTGTTATATGTTTTCAGACACAGATGCAATTTAGTGTCTTAGTCTTTAAAGTTTGTGCTGTTGAGGATGCCCACATTTAAGTGCCCACTCCTCTGCCCTGTCCTTTGTCAAAGAAGCAGTCTGTCACAGCAGGAGCAACCCCACTCTTGACAACCCCACAACACAGACCGTAGGAGTGACTAGAGGATCACACCCATATGTCAGCTTCACGGGTATATGCCTACTAAAAGGTTACAAAGGCCCCCAGCCCTACTCTTTATGATTCCCTTATCAGTCACAATTCCTTCCTGAGATATGCCAAGGCCCCACTTAACAGTGACCATTTCAGAATGAAAGAGCCCTTCTGAAGTGCACAAGAGAGCCTGGCTCTCCCTTCTTCCAGTGTGTGTCCCACTCAGTTCTCAGGAATGTAGCAATCTACAGAGTAAGGTCAAGGGTGAGTTTGGCACACAACAGCGGAACATTACGCGAGTGGGCTGGTAGGTCTCACTCCAGTGACAAAAGTAAAAAGGCCTGTTCATCTACTGATCATCATTACTAAAATATGTTATGCCTCCACCACTGCGTTTGTGCTGCATAACTCTCTGGTAAGGGCAGTAGCCCTTTACAACTTATGACAGTAGCGCTTTGGGTGACCCTTCCGGTCCAATAAGACCACAATCCATGAGAAAGGCCTAGGCCATGGCGCACACGTATGAACGTTTGCCCATGAGTAAAAATCAGCACCAGGGATCCAGATACCATTGCAGCTGGGGTACTCAGAACAAGGGCGCACGTTCGTCACCATGTGAGGGACTTTTCCGTATGAAAAAGGGGCAACGTTTTCAAAAAAGTAGGTTGGCAGTTATCAACTGACTTTAGAACTTGTTAACTTGCTGTTATCATTTTTAGGGGTGGGTGGGAAACTCCGCTCCGCCGATGGAGTTTTGCCACTCCATGCTCAGCTTGGAGCATGGAGTTTGGCAAAAACTCCGCCAACCGCCGGCGGAGCGGAGTTTACCAGCACTCACCCCTAGATTTCATCCCCTAATCAGTAGTGCGCCAGGAGGCAGATTTGCAGAGTTGTGGAGAAAGGGGGCGGGGCCTCTGACGAGCTCCCAACAATCCTGCTGTCTGTGAGGCACTTCCTGGTAGTTATTAAGTGTGCAGGAAGGGGGTCCCTTCGTGCTGGTGGGAGCACTATTTTCAATACCACGAGGTATCAATACATTCAAACTGAAGAATCCATAATAACCATTCTTGAAACGGATTAATTAGCCTTCTTTAAATTGTTTTATTCATACGGTGCATTATCCATCATGCACATTCATCAAAATAAATCTTCCAACAGATCCATTACTTGTCAGTGAACCCAATGCATTTCGGGTCATGCACTGACCCTTCCTCAGGGGTCATTCACTGCGTTTCTGGGAAAAACGGAAACAGGAGACCATTCAACATAAAACCAAGATACTCCAATGTGTAATAATACAATAGGTAGCTTGTGCTCGACGTGAAAAGGAGAACCTAGTATGGACGTGCCCAAACGACTGTATTAAACATGACTGTTTCATTTATACGTGAGAAAAGTGCCGATTAGTGTCGGTTATATAATCAAACAAAGAGTTGTGGCCAGAAATCGAGTGATGTCAGTAGTGAAAAGTTCACAAACAAGAGTAGAATCAAACCATAATACATGCGCTAACAGGAAAAGAGGTGCTGAGGATAAATGCCGAGTGCGTCCTTGAAATTAGTTATAGCTGGTGGTTACAAAATCTGATAACGCGCAAACAAAGCTGCCACTAGTGGAACACGCTGATCTTTATAGCGGTGTGCGTAAATGGTGGTAGATTATCTGAAATGCCATGCTCGGGTTAAATCATTTACGCGCTCTAGACAGAGTATTTCCGATTATCATGCTTGCATGACGAGTTTACCTGGATCCCTGCCGGTTCCCGCAAAGCGGAGCTTGAAAGTGAGTTTGTGCCGTGATCGCGTATACGCGTTATAACGTAATAGAGGCGTCTTAAAGGCGCAGAGCCAATTAGTGTTAGGAAACAGTCGTGAGTAATAAAGTTAAAAAAGATGAAAAAGAATAAAGGAGCGGAAAAGAGGTTAACACGTACAACAAAATATGACCTAAGTGATACAAATGACAAATGAAACTGTGAATCAAAAAGGCAAAATCACTGATGTGTAAGCAATGATGTAAACCCTTGTGGAGTCCACAAACAATATATTTAAATGCTACGTACGTTGCTAACCTGGACAGTGGTTAATTTCAGAACGAAATCGCGGATGGTGAAAGTGATATTGGGGATGTCTTGAGTTGTACATCATAAACAAAGACTGAAAGGTAAATACACGGGACCACTCATCAATTGAGTTAAAAAAACAAAGGCTAGTGTGATTACATCATTACAGAAAACAATTATATTCGATTCTGTCGTTCATCCCTTGAGGCTATAGGGCATGCAGTTTTTTGGTCCAATAAAATTCCGATCTCGCCAATGCTTTAGTTGGATCGATGTCATTACCAGGTTTCAATGCTTCTAGTATGGTAAAACGTTGTTGCGCTATGTTGTGTCTGGCCTCAAGCCAATGTGTTGCTACAGTCGATTTCACATTGTGGTTGCGGATGTTGCTCTTATGTTCTCCTACACGAATTTTAACTTTCCTCTCAGTCTTCCCTACGTAAATTTTGCCGCAAGGGCATTTCAACACGTAGACGACATTGGCTGTATCGCATGTGCTAGAGTGTTTTAACCTGATCGTGTTACCTTGTATAGGATGGATAAACTGATTACCAACCATGACATTATTACAATGCACGCAGTTCATGCATTTTTGCATGCCTT
This sequence comes from Calotriton arnoldi, assembly GCA_963921515.1. Classification (NCBI taxonomy): domain Eukaryota; kingdom Metazoa; phylum Chordata; class Amphibia; order Caudata; family Salamandridae; genus Calotriton; species Calotriton arnoldi. The sequence goes on along the minus strand of CAWUFW010001678.1, from coordinate 1,152,255 downwards.
TATAGTTCTTGTGTGTTGTCTCATACTTTTTATTCAATAGTTCTTTCAAGTTATGGGAACGCTGCATTGCGAAAGTAGGTCGTGGAGGAAAAATGTCTTTTAAATCCGGTTCAGTCTGGATGATAGTCCAATGTCTCATGATGATTGTTTTAATCAAATTCGATTGCGAAGAAAATTTCAACACACAAGCTATGGTGTTAGACTGTTTTGGTACTGTGCATTGTAACAACGATGCTCTGTCTAAAGCTACAACTCTCTTCGTGGCCTTATCGAGCACTTCTTCAGGATATCCACGTTGTTTGAATTTCTCACCAAATTGTTTGATGATGGCGTCAGTTTCCTCAAGGTCGGAAGTGATCCGTTTCAGTCTGATGAATTGGGAGTACAGTAAATGGTGTTTAAGGGATTTTTGCAGGAAACTCCGAAAATGCAGGGAGTTATTCCCGTCAGTCTTTTTGGTATACACGCTTGTTTTGATAGTTCCTGTCTCGATTTGAAATCAATACATCCAAGAAAGCAATGCGGTTTTTCTCAATTTGGTAAGTAAATTTAACACGATCATGAATGAGGTTTAATTGAATGATGTTGGTTTCTAAAAGCTTTACATCTCCTTTCCAAATGACTAAAATGTCATCTATGTAACGCTTGAATAGGACTAGATGTTCAGTCCATTGTTCGTTCTGGAGAATGTGATCAAATTCTAATTTGGCCATAAAAATATTAGCGTAGGATGGCACCCCGGCAAATCCCATAGAGGTCCCGTTGTTTTGAGCATAAAATGTGCCAATCCATTCGAAGTAACTGTGTACCAATGCAAAGTGCAGAAGCTCTAGCAATAAGACCTTTTCAGCTCTCAACGTGTCGTGTTTTAGTAGAGCCCATTCCATAGCTTCTATGCCGTCTTTATGTGGTATTGAGGTATAAAGGGCAGTGACGTCAATGGTACATAAGTGCCAATCTTCAATATGATCCGTGTTGAGTTCATGTAGTATGTTCAACAGTGAAGTGGTATCCTGGATGTAAGTGGCTTGTTGTTGCACAATGGGTTGCAGGAAACTGTCAAGGTATCTCCCGATGGGTTCTGACAATGATCCACATGCCGATACAATCGAACGGAATGGAGGTTTTTCAATGTTCTTATGGATTTTTGGGAGCATATAGAGCTTTGGGCGTCTAGGATAGAGTGTGTACAGAGACTTCTTAGTATTTTCACTGATCCAACCCATCTCAAGTGCATGGGTCAAAATTTGTTGCAAAGCTTTCTGGTATGCCGGAAGTTGGATCTTGGTCAAGTTTGGAATAAGTGTCACTATCTTGGATGTGATCAAGCACACTCTGTTCATAAAATTCTGAATCGAGTACTACCAACGCACCACCCTTATCCGCTTTTTGGAAAGTCAATCGGGTATCTTGTGCCAATTGTTTCAAAGTGCTCCATTCTTTTGCAGTGAAGTTCACTCGCTTGTCCTTTTTGAAGTTGACCTGTTGGAACTCAGCTTTGACAAGTCGTTCAAATGCATCGATAGATTTATGCGAAATGGGTGAACAGAAGGAACTCTTAGGTTTAAATTCTTTAAATGGCGACTCATCCCATGGGATGGCGGGCGGTTCCATGGTACTGAAGAAATATTTCAATCTCAGAATTCTAGTGAACTTGAAAAACGCAATCTCTGTCTCAGCCAAATTACTGTGATAAGTTGGTACGTACGAAGCGCCTTTGTTGAGAACCGCATTTTGAGCCGTAGATAAATTCACCTTAGAGATGTTAATTACTAGGTTACTCTCGTCTTGCTTCGAGTGGATCTCTTGTCTGCCTCTGGGTCTGGTTCTTTTGCCCCTCCTTGTTTTTGTCCAGATTTGTCAGGTTGATGGTTGGATGCTGGGCAGGTGGACAAAAAAGAAGCCTTTGATGAATGTGGTCCTTCTGTCATTCCTTCAGGTTGTGAGGGTGTTCTACCATTTCTGCTTAATGGTGGACGACTGTGAGCAATGTCAGACTCAGATGCGACACTTTCCTGTGAAGAGCCAGATGTAGGTGGTTTTTGCCATTTACGCTGATTATAAACTTCAGCCCAAGTATACACTTCGTCTAGTTTATAGTTGATTCCTTCCTGGTAGTAACAGGAGGGATACTTGGCCCCTCAATGACCCTCAGCAGCCAAGGGGACTTCTTCCCCCAACCAGTAGCGCACTAGAAGGCGCGTTTGCGGAGTGGTTGAGAAAGGAGGAGTGGCCTCCGACGAGGTCTCAGCAATCCCGCTGTGTGGACTTTCTGGTGGTTACAATAGGGGGCTCTTGGTTCCCAACGACCCTCAGCATCCAAGGGGACTTCATCCCCCCAAGGAGCAGTGCAACGGGAGGCGTGTTCGCAAAGTGGTGAAGAAAGGGGGCAGGGACTCCGTAGCGCTCTCAGCAATCACACTGTGTGGGACTTACTGGTTGTAACAATAGGGGTTCTTGGCCCCCAATGACCCTCTGCAGCCAAGGGGACTTCATCCCCCAGCCAGTAGTGCACCAGGAGGTGCGTTTGCAGAGTATTTGAGAAAGGGGTGGGGCTTCCAATGAGGTCTCAGCAATCCCACCGTGGGGGACCTTCTGGTGGTAACAATAGGAGTTCTTGGCCCCAAACGACCCTCAGCATCCAAGGGGCCTTCAACCCCCAGGAAGTAGTACAACGAGAGGCGCGTTTGCAAAGTGATTGAGAAATGGGGCAGGGCCTCCGATGAGTCTCAGCAATCCCGTTGTGTGGGACTTACTGAGGTAACAAGAGGGGTTCTTGTCCCCCAACGATCCTCAGCATCCAAAGGGACTTCATCCCCCAACGAGTAGTGAATTAGGTGGCGCATTTGTAGTGTGGTGGAGAAAGGGGGCAGGCCTCCGACAAGCTCGCAGCAATCATACTGTGTGGGACTTACTGCTGATAACAATAGGGATTCTTTGTCCCCAATGACCCTAAGCAGCCAAAGGGGCATCCTCCCCCAACCAGTAGTGCGCCAGGAGGCGTGTTTGCAGAGTAGTTAAGAAAGGGGCCAGGCCCTCTGATGAGTTCTCAGCAATACTGCTGTGTGGGACTTTCTTGGGATAACTGGGGGGAGGGGGTTCTTGGCCCCCAACGACCCTCAGCATCCAAGGGGACTTTATCAACCAAACCACTAGTGCACCAGGAGGAGCGTTTGCAGAGTGGCTGAGAAAGGGGGGGACCTCCAACGAGGTCTCAGCAATCCTCCTGTGTGGGACTTTCCGGAGGTATTAATAGGAGTTCTTGGCCCCCAACGACCCTCAGCCTCCAAGTGAACTTGATCCCCCATGAGTAGTGCACCAGTAGGCGCATTTGCAGATTGGTTGAGAAATGGGACGGGCCTCCTACGAGCTCTCAGCAATTCCACTGTGTGGGACTTACTTGGGGTAACAGGCGGGGTTCTTGGCCCCAAACGACCCTCAGCAGCCAAGAGGACTTCATTCCCCAACCAGTAGTGCACCAGGAGGCGCGTTTGCAGAGTGGTTGAGAAAGAGGGCGGGCCTCTGACGAGGTCTCAACATTCCCGCTGTGTGTGACTTCCTGATGGTATCAACAGGGGTTCTTGGACGTCAAAGACCCTCAGCGTCCAAGGGGACTTCATCCCACAACGAGTAGTGCGCCGGGAGGTGTGTTTGCAGAGTGGTGGAGAAAGGGGGCGGGCCTCTGATGAAGGGGTCGGGCCTCTGACGAGCTCTGAGCAATCACGCTGTGTGGGAATTACTGGTGGTAGCAGGAGGGGCTCTTGGCCCACACCGACCCTCTGCATCCAAGGGGACTTTATCGCCCAACCAGTAGTGTGCCAGGAGGCATGTTTGCAGAGTGGTTGAGAAAGGGGGCGGGGTCTCCGGCAAGGTCTCCACCCACTGTGTGGGACTTACTGGTGGTAACAATATGGGTTCTTAGCCCCCAACGACCCTCAGCAGCCAAGGGGACTTTTCCCCCCCAACCAGTAGTGTGCCAGGAGGCGCGTTTTGCTGGCCGAGCAATGTATTCCACGGGCTCACAGAACTCTGCGAAATTTGGCTGAGTTTTTCAGTAACTCAGCGGAATTCCGAAGAGTGAAACTCCATGAGCTCCACCCAGGCCTACCAATTTTCTAAATATGGAGGGAAACGTTCTCTCATCATGTTAGTACCATAAGAGACCAGTTAACACACTCAAATGCCTTTTCAGCATCTAAAGATAGTATAAGGGCTTGTTTCGGAGATCTGTGTGTGTTGTCTACTGTGTGTAAGAATTTGCCAGTATTTCCAAGACCACTGCGATCCGAATCAGTCCTGGTCCTGTTCTAGGTCTATCAGGCCGGGTAGTATAAAATTAACCTCACTGCTAGGATACCAGTAAATATTTTTACATCTATAATCAAATATAATGTAGATCTATACGACTCACATTTTGACAGGCTTTTACCTGGCTTTGAAATTCTAATTTGTGCTTAGTTCACTGCATATGTACTCAGTCGTGTTCGGCAAATGAGTTGTAAAATCAAGCCAATATTGGACATAGTTGATCTGCAAACTTTATAAAATTTAGAAGTGAATCCACCTAGAGTGGGTGCTTTAAGTTTCAGTTTTGCAATGTCACTGAGGACTTCCTTCGTTGTGACGAATTGATCCAATTGTGCAACTTGTACTTCTGATAATACTTGGATTTGTGCTAGTACTCTGATTAAAGTAGCACTTACTACCCCTGACAAGGCGTTGAAACGCTTTAAGGCAAGTAGCACGCTCTTCCAGAACCCAATGTTAGTGGTTAGCCCAGTTGTTATTGTTGTTTATTGTTATTAGTAATGTGCTCTCAAGAAAAATTGCATGCATTTACTTCATTTACCTTGTGATATATTAATACCAGGTTGGTGTGCATATTAGAGGGGGCAATGTGGTTTCAGGTGAATGGTTGGTGAGAAAGATAGGTTGGCGGAGATTAGTTAATGTTAATTACAGGGATAGGGTTTTAAAGAGAAGATTTTGTGAGCTATGAAATGAGGTGTTAGCCAATTGCAGAATTACAATAAGAAGGATTGAGGCAAACAGCCATGAGACTGAGAGTAGGCTATTCTCAGAAATAGAAGACATGCAGAGGATGAAAGGTAAGAAGAGGGTAACTCTGAGGAAAGAGAGGAGAGGAATCAAGCAATAGTAAATCAATGTAAATTTTCATGTAGGGTTTTCGAAGTATAGTGGGAGAATTCTTTGAGTTAGCAAGCAGTCAAAGAATGTAGGCTGCAGAGAGAAACATTATACATAGTGTTCCATATCCAGGGCAGACAGCTTAAACATGTGAATCCAAGTGTACACATCATTCAAACAGTAAGAGCCCTACCCTACTGTGTGCCAAGCCTAGAACAGCGCTTTTAAGCAGAGTCTAGAGTATTCCAACAGCCAGGGTCGGTATGCTGCACAAGGGGAGATGGCACAGAAAAAGAGAAGCCATTATTTAAATGTCTTCCTTCACTACTTTGTAAATAAAAGATTTTTTCACTCACTCACTAAAAATGTGTTATTTGGTACCGGCTGAGAGTGTCTTGCCAATGCTCAAACAGATTTATACTGTGTTTTGTGTGCTGTCTAAATGTGTAGACATCTGCTCTTGTGCTGAGCGAGTGCTGATGAGTATAAATTACTATAATATAAGGTGAATCCTGTGCAATCAGGGGCTCATCAGATTTGGAGATTTGTGTGATATTTAATTTCTTGCACCCTATTTTGTTTTGTCCTTGCCCTTAATTTAAATGTTAGTCATCTGCCTGACTTATTCTGTCTGGAACAGTATTTTTGTTGCAGTCTTATGGGCCTGTATTCTGCCTTTTCATAGTCATGAGCTTTTACAAGTACCCCTAAACCTGTGATGTATCCACGTTTTCACAGCGTTAGGATGGAATGGCACACACCAACTTATCGTTAGGCTCTAGGCATTGCTTGGTGTGTGTGGCAATTCCATCTCTAATGGACCAGTAGTGTAAGAGGAAGTAGCAGAATGTCTAGTGTCGGATATTGGAGTGAGAGTGGGGTACCATGATACTCAGGTTGACTGGTGTGTGATCTGAGCTGGCAATGTGTCCTAAATCTGCGCATGTTACTTTTTTTGTTCAAAGTTGTACTTATGAATAAGTAATCATGTCTAGAGTATGTAAATGAGATGAGGAGCAATATGTATAATCTTTCAAGGAGGGGTGCATTTCCCGCCATATGTCTAAAGGTCCTGTCTAAAAGTCCAAGAGACTGCACCCAACTCTTCCCCGACTGAGGCACAGACTCTGCTGATATTTGGACAGATCTATTTTTGGAACCATCCATTTCCAAATTTAGATTACTTCCAATGATTATATACCTCTCTGATAATTCAATAATTTTGGCTATGGTCATTTTAAAGAACTTTCCTTGTCTTGAATTTTGTGCATATTGTGTTGCAACAGTGATAACAGTACCACAGTGATTCAGTTTAAGTGCTACTATTAACCAGCATCAACAGACATTGAGTCTAAGACTTGGCAGTTCACTCTGTTCTCTATTAGTATGAAGACTCCACCAGATTTAGCCGAGCTTGAGAAGTAGTACTCTATAGGGAGCCATTTAAACCAGTTATACTCGGGAATGGTTTCTCCTAGAGTAGACAAATGCCATACTTGGAATTATGGGCTGATGCACAAACATTAAGAACACCGATTTCCTAACTTCGATTATCTCCGCACTGCAGTAATACATACCAAATTGATTCAGTATTTGGAAGAGACGCCCAAAACAAGCCCCTTCCAAATACCGAATCACAAATGCAAATTAGAATTCAGTAACAAGTTACCGAATCGCATTTTGTGCATTTGAAAAAGCTATTTTGGGGTCGCAACCGCAAAATGCTTTGTACATCTGGCGCTATGTAACATGTTCAAGAAAGCTAATCGCTCAACTGGGGCTTTAAGGTCTCTGGTATTAAATGTGGCACACTTCAAAATAGTGAGGTGTAAAGTAGAATTCCTTTTGGTCTGTCCGGAGTCAGCAGTAGGAGCTATCAAATGTAAGACATGCAACGGTCGCAATATGGGTATTAAGAAGCAATATAAACAGTTATCCTCAAAAAATAAACAGCTTTAACAACAAGCAAACAGTGTCCGGTCTGGATGGGCTTTACTAGTTCAATGATTGTTCGTTGTCCTCCCCCAACAAAAAATACGGGTCCATTGTGGTTTAAACTTTTTTTTTTTTTTTTTTTACATGCATATGACTTCCGATACCCTTTCTAAGTCAGGTGCTAGTGGAGCGCCCTATCCCACCCCACCCCCCTCCCTGCAAGAAGCTGCCAGCACTTTTGACAGTCGGTGCTTTATCCTTCTTGGGAGTTTTGGACAGAGTCACAATCTGTGGTCTTTGTTTGAATCTTCAACAAATTCGGATGTGGGCTTATTCTATTTTTTGTGAGAGCTTACTGTTTTCCAGTTATATTATCCATTAGTGTTTAAAGTTCTGGCATCTTCTTAAGCTTGCTTGATAATGTTTAGCTCGAGTACTTCGGAAACGCAATTCAAAGAACGAACTACAAATCTTTTTTCCTTCTTAGTGAAAATGAGACAGAAGGGATGGCCTCACTGATGAGGAATTTTCTGGTTATGCAGATCTTCTGTTATCAGCCTGAAAGTCCTTAATCTTTGTAACATTAAGGGCCTGATTTAGATCTCGGCGGACAGGTTACTCTGTCACAATGGTGACATATCTCGTCTGCCAAAATATAAATTCCATTATATCCTATGGGATTTATATTTCAGCGGAGTAACCCATCCACAGAGATCTAAATCAGGCCCAAAGTGTGCCAAATCTTTAAATAATTGTTCCGTGTAGCATATGAATTTCATTTTGCTCCATAATCTTTTTTTTGTCCTTGAAGAAATGATCTCGTTTTTATGCCAGGTGGAAGGTTACTGCGTGTGTTGCTGGCACCTACTCTGTGTGTATGTGATCTAGTCTTGTGTGTTAATCAAAAAGAGCCCTTCCGTAAAATGTGGAAGGGTTGTTTCTTTCCACTCACTGGTTTGTTTAGAAAAACAGTGTGTTTTCTTTAAATAACCGTCACCCATCAGGGTTTCTCCTTGGTGGCATGCTTCATCATAGGGTTTCTTCCCATTCCGCTGTGATTTAGTCTCAACGGTTCAGCCTCTTGTTACTCACATGTTGGAGCAGATCTTAAACAAATCCCTATAATTCTTGGCCTTCATTCCACGTGGAAAGCCCCAAATGCAGATATTATTTCTACGGAACCAGTTCTCTTTTCTTGTTTTAGTAGTAGCTCTTCTTTTTGTGCCTATGTCAGGGTAACACACCACATATGGTGTTGCTGCTCCGCTTGTTTATTAACACTCTTCTCCATGACATCCACCCTTGTTGCCAGACAAGTTTTATCTCAATGTAGGTCCTCTGAGCAGGATTTAAAATCGAACTCAATGGTTTCAATTTGTTTTTTTAATTTTTTTAGGAATGTCTGGAAGAATTCCTGGGTGATTTCCATTCAGGTTGTTTCCGAGGACAGCAAGTCTTAGGCGTTCTCTACCATGATCATCTTGTTTGTATCACTGTCTTTGTATGTTTAGTTTGTAAAGTGTATTTTAGGGACAGTTCATTTCTACTGTTCTGGCCGGCCATGACCGTGTTCACACTGATAATCTTTGAGGTACTATGGGTGGTTTTGCAGGCTAGTTTGTGGTCTAAAGTGCGTATTACAATGTGAGGGTGCAGTTCTCTCTTTTAGCTTCGTTCTCCCCCCACCACCATTCTTTCAAGATCTTCATAGCAGTCCCTTCTTTAATTGGAGTTTTCTCTTTGCTTCATTACCGTCCAGATGGAGCCATTTAAGCAATCCTTGGTCAGATTTGTTACTTTTTAGGTGTGTTGTTGTCTGATATTTTTTGCTTAATCCTTTACTTGGTTGATAAGCTATTTTTGCTTCGTTCATTTGTCTTGTTGTCTCTGATTGCTTTTCCTTGTTTCAGCAGCACATTTTGCAGGTAAGTTGTAATACTATGTGCTTATGTACTCCAGCCTTCTGGGCATCCTCGGATTCCCTTTAAACAGACATGGTTCCTCCCGTTTGTGTTACTTCTCCAATGTCAGAGTTAAGTGTAGTTGCCTTTATTGCTTTTCCAGCCGCTAGTCTAAGCCTCATAATAGATCTGTAGCATTGGTTTAGGAGTTTTGGCTGCTGTGGCTTTATATGGTTTTCCTACGTCATCACTTCTCTTTTAAGGACTGCCTTGCATGTTCCTCTATGCGGTCTTGTTCACTCCACTGTCTGCTTATTTGCTCCCTATCTCACTGTGACAATGAAGCTCCCTGTTTGCAAGCGCTGTATGAGGCTGGCTGTGCATTCTAGGTCCCAGCTTTGGACCAGTACATGAATGCGTCCTCCAGTCTTTGTTCTATCAATTTGACACAATATGTTGTTTTAGTGCTACTCCTACATTGTTTAAAGGAGATGTAACCACCTTTATTGCCTTTCAGACCAATGATACACTGTTGCCTCATGAAGTCTCTAGAGCAGCGAGGAAAATTTCAGCTGTGCTGTGGCATGGTATAACTTTCCTACCATCTTGTTTACTTGAATGCGGCTTTATTTACCACTGTGCGTGCTCCTCGAAGTTACTGCATTTGCATCACTGTTCTTTGCTGGCTCGAATTCAGACTCTCTGAGACTCCGGAACTGTGGGTTGCGATTGGCGAAGTACGCAACATCACATGCAGATGGCTGTGTAGCTCAGATCCCAGCTTCTGGACGTACATACCTACATACTGGTCAGGGATCGACATCCGACAGTAGTCTTCCTCCTCTCCGTGACTGTTGGTAGAGCTTTCTCTCTTTTCTACAGCAGCTAAAGAGATAGGCCTGCACTAGTTTGGATACTTTTAGACGCTGTTTTAGCCAGGTTTGTATGAGCTCCTTGGAAAGACATCTACTCCACTGCAGAGATGCCTGCCCCAAATAAATATATTTAAACCTTAACAGCCAGCAAGGTTTTCTATAAATGAGCAGAGATCTGTGACTCTTCCCATTAGCTCTTCTTTGATCACTCTCTGTTCCGCAATCAAGACCTCAGACCAGAAACTGCCAGCGCATTAATTTAGGAACTCCTGTCAAAGAAATCTAAAAAAATCTAAATTCGTATTTGTAAAGCGCGAACTACTCACCCTTACGGGTCTCAAGGCGCTGGGGGGCCGTCGTGGAAATTAAGTGAGCTATTGCCCAGAGTCACATGGTGCTGAGCTGAGCTGCCGCGGGAGCCGGGGATCGAACCATGAACCCTGTGCTCCGAAGTCAGCTGCCCTGGCCGCTGCACCACACCTCTCCACCTTGTCAAAGGAACAACTTTTTTAGGTCTGTCCCTGCTGCAGCTGAACAATCTTTTGGTTTATGATAGGGTTGAATGTATACCCAATGAACATGCTGGTGAAGGCAAGAAGCAAAGTCCCTGAGAGAAAAATTTGCAGGAAAACAAGCTATTGCAGGTAGTTTTTCCCACACAAGTATTAGGCCTGCATCCACACCCAAGGAAATAATTGTTGAAGATAAGTACTCAAATGCATACATTTCTGTTACACACCCCAGTAAGATTACTATTATTAAAGAAATATGTATTCATAGTCTTGCCTCCGATACCAGCCTTTTGGAGACCCTTAAAAGGGAAAGTATGAAAGCTTATAACAATACTTATTGAAAAAGACCAACACATAAGGTATCCACACCAAATGTGTGTTCTTTTGTCCAACATCCTGGGGATTCTAAAGTTACCCAATGTTTGTGGATTCCCCTGGAGGGGACCGAGAAAATAGACAAAATAAAGCAAATGTTTGGGAAAAATAGGAAAAAAGTGCTCCGCAAAAAAGTTGTTTTTCCCCCTAAAATTTTAATCAACGAAAGTTTGCTGTGCTAATGTCACCATCTTCCCAGCGACCAGGAACGTGCAGAGCTGAATAAAAAAATTTTTTAAAAAAATGTACAACAGTTTTGGCATTTTTCAAAGAGGTAGCCCATTTTCCTAATTTGTTTGCTTTTAACCTACCTACAGTTTGTTGTGGAAAATGGTGTGAAACCCAAGGGTGATCCCGGCAAAGCTACAGATTTCTTAAAAGTAGACAAAACTCTGAATTCAGCAGGGGTAGTTTGTGTAGATCGCTTAAGGTTTTCCCAACTAAGTATTACAATAAAATTAATGAAAATTAATGGGGAAAAAACAAGCAGTTTGTGACAGAGTTTTCATCCGTAACTTCTTGTCAGAATGGGTGATTTCCAAAAGCAATATACCACCACAGCCGCTAGACTTTGAGTCACTGGGATATATAAGGTTTGTAGGTTCTCCAAAAACCTGAGGTACCCAGAGCCACCAACTGAGCTGCACCTTACAATGGTTATGGTCTTGCTTGACAGCACAGATGTTGCCAGACAATGTGAGCATAACTAGAGAAGAGCTTTGGCTATGCCCACATGTTGGGAGCCAGGAGTAAAGGTCTTGATTGGACAGAAGTGGTGTGCTTCCACAAAATGTGCTTGCTATCCACACAGCAGTGACACAGCTGTGATCATTTTGTTTATTTATCCAGCTGCTCGAGGTTGAACTTTCAGGGTCACACTCATGATGTAATGCTATTAAAGTGTTGTAGATAACTAGATAAATTATTGTGTTTTTTTCTGGCAGTAGCACAGGTAGGAGGGTATTCATTAGCCAACATGGATTTTTAGGTCTGGCTAGACAGTGCATTTATAAGCCAGACCGATTAGCATCGCCAATGCCGGTTTTTCATTGTGTACTGACTATATAGACATTCATATGGTGAAATATGAAGCTTGAGAAATAAGTATGAAGGAAATCTATGCGTTTCTGTAATGTACAGCAGATACTGAGTTTAGGAGCAGAGATTATGTGGACATATCTCAATTTGTGGGCAACTATACTAGCATGTGATTCAGAAGCCATTTTTCAAAATGTGTTTTTTTTTGTTTTTTTACACACACTGGATTACATTTGGAAGGCACACATGCAGAGAAATCCAATTGATAATAATGTTTCTACTAGTATATGGTCCGCCCCCCCAAGTCGCCCAGTATAAATGTGACCTCACTTGTGTGGAAAGGCCTAGTGCCTGAAACAGGAAAGGGCACAAAATGCAACATGAACATCACATTTTTCCACCGATAACTGGTCCTTTTTTTGCAATATGGGTAGCTGTGGATTTAGGGCCCTAGTTCAGCTAGCACCTACAGAGACTAGCATACCTGTACTTTTTAAAACTACACACCTGGGGAAATCCAGGGGGGACTACTTGCATGGATCTCACCAGGGTTCCTTACCCAAAAGCCCTTTCAAAACCTTAAACTTTGGCTAAAAAATACATTTTTCTCACATTTCTGTGATGCAAGGTTCTTGTATCGGCTGGCAGCCACAAATTTCCTACCGTCCAGCATTCCCCCAAGTTTTCTGATATACATGGTACCTCAATTCTGTGGGTAGGCCTAGTGCCTGCAACATGAAAGGTCCCAAAACGCAATATGGACACATCACATTTTTCCACTGAAAACTGTTTTTTTTTTTTGTGTGTGCAATGTGAGTAGCTGAGGATTTTGGTCCCTACCTCAGCTGGCACCCAGGGAAACCTAGCAAACCTGTACATTATTTAAAACTAGACACCCAGGGGAATCCAGGGTGTGGTGACTTGTATAGTTTCAGCAAGTTTCCTTACCCAGAAGCCATTGCAAATCTTAAACTTTGACTGAAGAAACACATTTCTGTGATGTAAAGTTCTAGAATCTGCCGGGAGCCATACATTTCCTATCACCCAGCATTCCCCCAAGTATCTTGATAAAATTGGTACCTCACTTGTGCAAGTAGGCCTAGTGCCCATGACAGGAAAGGGTCCAAAACACAATGTGGAGACCTCATCATTTTCTGTCACAAAATGACCTGATTTGGCAAAGGGGGTAGCTGTGTTTTTTGGGCCAGGGTTTGACAGCCACCCAGGGAAGCCTACTAAAGCCAGACATGTCTGAAAACTAGACATCTAGGGTAGTCCTGGGTGGTATGTCTTAAGTTGATCCCACAACATTTTCTTACCCACAATGTGGTGCAAATCTCAAACTTTGACTAAAATCACACATTTTCCTTGCATTGCTATGATGTAAACTTCTGGAAAACATAGGGACTCATAAAATTCCTACCACTCAGCCTTCCCCTACTTGTCCTGATAACAATGCTACCCAATTGTTAGGCTGGGCCTAGTTCCCACAACAGGCATGCATCAAACCAAGGTCAATGGGAGTTTGGCAGGAAGACTCATTGACCCTGGTTTGATTTCTGCATGCCGGAGGCACTAGGTCCAGCCATACAAATGGGGTTGTATTTTTATTGGGACAAGTGGGGGAACAATCGGTGGTAGGGATTTTGTGATTCCCTATGTTTTTCGAAAGTTTACATCACAGAAACGCAAGAAAAATGTGTGATTTTAGTCAAAGTTTGAGAGTTGCACCACATAGTGGGTAAGGAAATGACATGGGATCCATACGAGGCACGCCATTCTGGACTACCCAGATGTCTAGTTTTCAGAAATGTCTGGGTTTGGTAAGGTTTCCCTGTGTGGCTGCTGAGCCCGGGCCCTAACACCGGAGCTAACCCTACTGCTGATTTCTCCACATTGCGTTTTGGAGACTTTTGGATCACGGGCACTAGACCCAGCCACACGTGTGAAGTGTTTTTATTGGGACAAGTGGGGGAACGCTGGGTGTCAGGAATTTTGTGGATTACTCTGGCTCCTGGAACTTTACGTCACAGAAATGCTGAGAAAATATGCAATTTTAGTCTAGACCACCAGGGATGAGGCGCAGGCAGGAGCCTACAGGTGCAGGAGGGCCTCGAACTCCTGACCTCTGGGTTAGCAGCAGCAACGGGGACAGCAGAAGCTACCAGACGGAGCCGCACTGTGAAAGAAGCAAGTCCACTAAAATGATTTTGGACTGCACTTTCACTGCACAGCAGCCACCATTAAGTAGTGCTGAAGGGGGACTGGACAGCTGGGAGGCGGGAAAACGCAGGAGTGGAAAGGGACACTGGAGGGGGGCGAGGCCGCGGGGTTCGCAGCAGCCAGGGCGACAAAGAGAAAAAACAGGCAGAAAACGGAAAAAGGAAAGAAAGGCAAAGCCAAAAGGCAGAGGCAGAATATTGTAAAAAGTGAAAGAGAAAAGCAGAAAGAGGCAGAAAAAGCAGAAAGAGAGACAGAAAAAGTAATAAGAGACAGAAAAAGAAGAAAGAGAGACAGAAGGGCAGCCCTAGCAGCAGAGCAGTGACGCTCTGCCACTAGACCATCAGGGTGAGGCACAGGCTTGAGCCTGCGGGTGGAGGAGGGCCTCGAACTCCTGACCTCTGGGTCAGCAGCAGCAAAAAGGAGATCAGCAGCTACCAGACAGAGCTGCGCTTTGAAAGGAGCAAGTCCACTAAAAGAATAGAACTACACAACACTCTTAGGCAACCAAGCCATTTCTGATGGGATCATAGAGTAGCATAGTACAAGGTGCCTAATTCATGCAGAGCACCATTCATGTTAGAGATCAGAGGCTGTAGTAAGACATGTTTTGAAAGAGCATTCCATCTCTGGAGGCACTGATTTTTAATTCCTCCTCATTCATCCTGGATAGCCACCAATTCAGTAACCAGGACACTAAGGGCAGAGATAGAAATCGCCCTCCCACTTTGAAGTCCAACATAATTCTATTTCACCTCACCCCAAAACCTTTGATACCAATTCCATTAATCTTTAACAGACTCCTGTAAAATTGAGTCTGGCCCTATTGCTAGTCTGGCAAGACATAGGGCAAAAAGAAAATGAACGAGGACTATGATCCTAGTAGTTAGTTTGACTGTATGAATCTGAGGAATTTACTTAACAGTAGTCTACAAAAACTAGAGAGATGAGCTGCTACCATGGCTATTCAACTGGAGAACACCGAGGCCAAATGGAGGGATATTAGATTGGTAGTAGGTTTTTTTAATGACAATTACTAAGAAAAAGCAACACTTTTCAGAAAACTAGAATTAGGAATCAAGGCTCCTGAAAGGCTAATGATACCTGGATATCCTGTTTCAAAAATGATAGGCTGGCAATCTAGGTTGCCTTTGGAAGATCGGCACTAATCATGCCTGGGCCCTGAAGTCCTACTGCACCTTCTGCCACTGGTGCCACAACCTGACCCAGGGAATTTCCGCCAGCTTTCACAAGGGGACCATATGTGGTCGGGAGGGCGAAGGGTCTCGGGTCTCCTGGAAGTGGTGGTGGCTGGATGAGTAGCAGGCCCAGGTTGCATCAGTGCAGTTGAGCTTTGAGGCCTGCAGCTTTTGGACCATGTATACAGCAAACAGTTCTATAATCAAACAGTTTTGGCTCTAACACTATGCACAGTTAAAAAAAAAAACTCGCAGTCCTTAATGAACAGTTGATAGAGTGAATAGAGAAGAACAGTGCACCCCCATGAGACCGCACATTATTGGGTAAAATCACCGGCAGTTTGGTTATCTCTTGCCCAACGCTGGGGACACCATCAGTTTACAAGACTGAACTGGTAGTAAATTTATCATCAAGTTGACAACTTATCTACAAATAAAGTACTTGAGTGTTAAGAGTGCTGAGAGCACTGAACATTTTGCAACTGTCTTTGTGCTTCATGACAGGACGAAGGCAGTTTACTGTTCCTTTAGTTTTCTTCCTGCTGCTTGTTAATGCCAAACAAGAGCTTAAAAGCCTTAAGGGGTACCTCATGATCATCCACCAATCATCTGTAAGAGCATGAGCTAGAGCTAAAAAAGTGACTAACAATCCGAGCGTGGCATAGCTAATTCATTAATCCTTTGTTCAGTTGATCAGTTAACTCTGTAGCCGTGCCTCTGGTACAGAAGCCAATAATACAGCGTATATTATATAAAAAGTAGGACAGATGGGCAAACAGAAACTCAGGAATAGGAGCATTAAGATTAGGGCTGGGCATAAAACTCCCTCTGCTCACGGACTTTGTGGAATTTTCCGCGTTCCGCGAAGAACACGGAGTTACCGATAAACTCCACATCGGAGCAGAGGGTTTTTTTATTCGTTGGCACGCTAGAAATATCGTTTCGTGCACGAGGGGGAGCGACGAGAGATTTGCCAGGCGCTCGTGAGCGCCAATGAGATGTGTAGAAGGGTGTTGTTTGATTGACTTGGGGCATGCACCAGGATTTATTTGTACTTTTATTACATTTTTAAAATTTATTGTGGTGGGTGGCCTGCAGTTTCAGTAGGGCCCCACCCCCAAGTAATTTTTTTGCATGTAATTTTTCTTCTTTTGAAAAGGAAAAATGTTGCACAGTTTAGTACATGTTCTACATGTTTTTTAAATAAATTTGAAATAATCATTTAATTCACTATGTGGCCTAGTCTGCCAAAGGGCCTTCCAGCCAGTAGGCCCAGTTCTAGTCATGGGTGCATGAAACAACTGTTTCTGTGGTGTCTGCTGAATTGAAACATCATTTAGGTCATGGATGGCATTTGATTAAAATTACAAAAAGTGTTTTTTGGTTTTTTTTTTAAATGTTTTTTTTCTGCAAACAATGTATAGGTGTAGTGATATATTTGATGCCTTTGACAGATAAGTGTTGGTGTAAACTTTTTTAGCCCACTTAATTTACCCTCTTGGTATTGCTGAATTAATGCTGTTTCCTACTGTGTTACCATGCCTCCTCTGTCTGGCCAGTGTGTGAGTGTATTTGCCATAGGCCACCATCTGCCTTTGTTGACCATGACATGTGGCCATTTTATATAGTCAGTGCCCATAGGCTTGCATGTGTTCTTTGTTTTCCATGCCTCCTGCTTGTTGTTTGACCATGTGGCTGGCAGCCATTTTGTGTATGCAGCCACTGTGCTTTTGCCTTAGGCCTGCATGTCTTCTTTGTTTTGGCCATGCCTCCTTGCTGGTTGTTGTTGTTGTGCCCATGTGGTTGGCGGCCATTTTGAGTTGGCAGCCACTGTGCTTTTGCCATGGGCCTGCATGTCTTCTTTGTTTTGGCCATGCACCCTTGCTGGTTGTTGTTGTTGTGCCCATGTGGCTGGCAGCCATTTTGTGTAGGCAGCCAGTGTGCTTTTGCCATAGGCTTGCATGTCTTTTTTGTTGTGACCATGCTTCCATGCTTGCTGGACGAGGCTGGGCTGGGCCCACTCTCTAACCCCTCCAGTAAGGTAAGGGAATTGGCTACAAACAGAGACCTTTATTTGGCTACTTCGCTTCACGGTGTACTTAATAATCTAATAACTGGCATAACAAGAATTGAAGTGAGCTGTTCACTTATGCACCTCTAAAGACGGCCACTATCCGAAGTCTCAGGGGACGTATAGGCCTATAGGAGAGGACTCAATTTCACCGAAGGTTTTGGCCAACGGAGGGTGTGAGAGTTTGAAGCCCAGAATGAGTAATAAAAGCACGTCAAAATCTGCAAACACTCAAATGTCCGGCAGGATACCAGGAACCCTGGACTCTTTTCTGATAAGGGCTACAAACATTCTGGAGAACGAGATAACGTTAACTGAGCGCCGCATTTCAGCGGAATTTTCATCGCAAAAAAGGTCATCTCTTGGGGCTTTTGCATACAGCGTTTGTCCGGGCGTACGAGGTGGAATAGATGAGGGGCCGGTGGAGATACCATCTGAGGATTTGGTCTTGGGGGATGTAATAGAACACTCTTTGGAAGTGGTGGTTCCTGAAGAGACCCCTCAAAGGACAAACCCTCAAAGGACTAATACAAGGGCCACAACGAGGAAGAAACCCCAGGAATCAAAGCAGGAGACAGGGACTAAAAGAAAACGGGGTGGTGGGCCACAAAGGGTGAATGCAGCAAAGGTGCCAAGATCTAATAAAAACAATTGTGGGGGGGAGGATGGGGAAGACGTGGCAGTGGGGAGAGACCACGATGCGTTAGACCCCATAAACAGTGTAAATAATGTAATGCTGGCATCTAAAGATGGTCTCGACGAAGCAACTTGGCTTAGATTGGAGTCCTTGATTTCCTCACTCCTTAATCCCATTACGGAAAGGTTGAACCAGATGGAGCAAAAAATAAGTAACCTCGGAGCACATGTTTTAGATTTTTCTAACAAAATTGAGGCAATAGGAATAAACATTCAGAGCCTACCAAGGTTAAATGTGGCCCCTGAAATTAAACAAGTGGACCCCAGTCTAAGCACGAACAGGGCAGGAGTTCCCAACTCAGCCACTGAAGAGCATGACGAAGTGTCTAATATCCCCAAACTAACGCCCCCATATGTGGGAAACATTTTATTGGGCACCGGTATAAACAATAAGGAGTCGAAAGGGGCCCAGAGGGAGAAGGATAAAGAAAACAATGATAGTAGCCTACCTAGCCTACCTAGAACGGTTAAGGGAAGGAGCGCAGAAGGGGGAATTTTAGGCTGGGATGTATGTCTGACTAATGGCAGGGAAAGGGCGGCGGATCAAGTTCTCCATCTTCCGCCCGCAGCAGCACCCCTGACCTTGGTATTAGGAAATGTTCCCCTGTTAAGGAGAGACCAAACTGAGTCTTCTCCTCAGCTGATCTCTAAGGCTCTCCATTGGCTGAACCAAAATCTGAGGAAAACTGGAGTGCGGGGGGAAATTGAAGTAAATCAGAAACTCATGGCGAGAAGGGTTGCATGGGTGGGCCCAACAACGAAACAAATGGAGGGGGATTGTGTGGTTGTCAATTTTAATAGTAGACACGTAGTAGGTTTCATTCTTGCACAATTAGGCCATATTCCCCTTGGTACTCCTAGTATTGTGCCCTTACCTTTAGGTTATTTTTATAGACCGTCCAATCCACATAGAATATACCCTCAGGGGACGAAGAATTCTGATCAGGGTATGAAGTGGCAGGAGAGGCACAGTTTTAGGGATTCACTAGAATTGGCAAACCAGAACCATTTCGCACCTCTATCTGATTTGGAGGAGTGCGATTGACTCCATGCTGGCCCCCAAGGTATGGGAATGGCAGAGGAGGAGCAGGTGTCTCGGAACAATAATAATAATAATATTGACCACAGAAATCCGCTCCAACCATTAGCGGGCTTGAGGAGAGAGAGGGGCAACTTAAAGATTGCTTCTTGAAATGTTGCAGGTGTAACTGCAAAATTGAACAAAAACGATTGGCTGAGGGAGTGGTAGGATTATCAGGTAGTATGTTTTCAAGAAACCTGGGCTACGGATCTGGTATTTGTGAACAATTATAGATCATTTCAAACTAAAGCGGTACCTTCTCCCGCAGGTAGGGCTAAAGGAGGGATACTAACTTTGGTCCAGAATGATCTACCAGTCAAGATAACAATGCAGAGCAACGACAATCCAAACTTTCATATCTTAATGTTAGAAATATCACAGGGTGGAGTATGGCTGGTGGTTAACTATTATAATAATAGATTTGGGGCATTGATGTACCAGCTGGTGGGCGAGATCAAGAAAGAGATCACTACAATATTACATAAAAATAAAAGGGCAATCATCGATATACTATGGATGGGGGATTTTAACATACATCCCTGTAAAAATGGTGCATTTGCGATATGTGGTGTAGATGATTTAGGAGGGAATGCAACTTACCATTTTTCCCACAATGAGTATGGGGACAGATTAAACGAGATGTTAACAGATTTAAATTTGGAAATGGTATGTCAAGTCACCCCAGATACGGGCCATATAGCAAAAACATTTAGGAGGAATGGGGTAGAGACAACGCTTGACTATATCATTTTAACTCCAGCATTAACCCGTAGGGTGTGTAAGATAAGCTACGATTTTAATATCTATAGTGACCCCGCCATGGTATCTCTGGAGCTGAAGTGTGTGCTCCAATTGAGACAGGGCATGGGAAATGTGGGGACGCCAGTAGTTGCAAGAAGAAATGGGGTTCAGCTGAAGTGGGGAAAGATAGATAAAAGTAAGACTATCCAGGAGATATTCTCCCACTCACAGGTTGAAATCGATGTATGTCTGAACCCAGAAGGCCCTCCTTTAGCTGTAGTTGAGGCCTTTAGTGGAATTCTGGGAAACATCAAAACGGCTTTAACGTCCAGGGAAAAACTAGCCCCCAAGAAGGCAAGGAGGGATGGTTTGACAGTGCTTGCACAAAGGCTAAGGCAGCTTTGCACAGAGAACTTAAGGTGAAACCGCGAGACCCGGCCCTTATAAAAACCTTGCGGGCTGAGTACAAAGAGGTAAGGAAAAAGAGAGAGAGGGAGATCAAGGAGGAACTGTGGGCAGACCTAGAAAAAGCAGCCCAAACAGGGAATAGTAGCGAATTTTGGGGTCTGATTAATGCCCCATACTTTAAATCACCAACCGACCCCTCTCTGGATGTAAACGTGGTAGAGGATGCCTGGGTTCTCCATTTTGGGGAGATTTTCCGTGGCACAGATACCGAAAGGATTCACGTAGGGCCACTATTGGACATGGTAAGCGAACCCATAAGTTTCTCTTGCCGTGAGCTCAGGAAGGGGCTAGAGACGTGTAGCTTGGGGAAAGCGCCCGGGCCAGACGGTGTTCCAATCGATATCTTTCGAGAAAGTCTAGATTTATGGGTACCACTGTTGACAAATGTTATGAATAGTATTGCTCTGGTCGGTCCCCCTTTATCATGGTCTTCGGGAGTGATCGTTCCGATACACAAAAAGGGAGATAGGTCGAATCCGAATAACTACAGACCAATTTCCCTGTTAGATACAACCTCAAAGTTAATGGGTCGACTCCTACTGTCCAGGCTGGAAGATTGGGCTAAGAATAATAATATTCTCATCCAAGCCCAATATGGTTTTCAGAAGGGGAGGGGCACTGTAGACCAAGCCCTAAACTTAGCCTTGACAACAGAGAAATATACAATGATAATGAAAGGCAAATTATATTTGGGGTTCATGGACCTGAGCGCAGCCTTTGACTGCGTGGTCCATGAGAAGCTGTGGGGCATAATGCAGAGGATGGGGTAGACCCGGCTATTTTAAATTTCATCCGTCAGTCATACTCTAACGCATCCGCTACAGTACGCTATACAAAATCGGGTGATTGCACGCGCCAATTTAAAATTGGAAGGGAGTACGCCAGGGATGCGTTTTAGCCCCGTTTCTGTTTTCTTTGTACACTAATGGTGTAGAAGAAGAACTTCTAGCGGCCACTGAGGACATCCCGAGATTTGGTAACTTAAGGACCCCAATATTGGCGTATGCAGATGACGCTGTATTGATTGCAAGGACGGGGCTGGGCCTGCAGAAATTGATTGCGACGTATGTCTCTTTCATGGGCATGCTACGGATGAAAGTAAATCACACTAAATCATTTGTAATTGTGGCTGGGGCTGCTAAGAGAGACAAAACCCCTAGTTTTCGTGCGGAAGGTCATAAAATTGAGGTAGTAGAATCCTTCCCTTATTTAGGGTTGCTTTTTGATAAAGACCTCACATGGAACAAATTAGTGGCAGGAAGGAGGAGGGTTATGGAGAGGGGTATTAGCGCCCTGAAATTATTTTCCAAAAAATTGGGGGCGAAGCCTCTGCCCACTATTAAGAATATTTACCAAGCTCGGGTAAAAGCTGCTGTAACTTATGGAGCAGGGGTGTGGGGTACGGCAAACACCTCGATACTCCAGACAGTTGAGAATAAATATTTTAAATCTGTAGTTGGTCTCCCCCCT
This sequence comes from Calotriton arnoldi, assembly GCA_963921515.1. Lineage (NCBI taxonomy): Eukaryota > Metazoa > Chordata > Amphibia > Caudata > Salamandridae > Calotriton > Calotriton arnoldi. Next base: position 1,130,525 of record CAWUFW010001678.1, on the reverse strand, counting down.
TCTTTTACAAACTCCATATTACACAAGGAGTTAGATACCCCTTACATTACTGAGCAGATTAAATTGGCTCCGTTGCTTTTGTGGCACTCAGAATGGAGGAGGGAATCTATTCCTCTCACACAGGTAACACTTAAGAATTGCCTCGATATGGATCAATGGTAGAGTTCCAAGTGGTTGACCTATGTGGAGCAGACCTTTAGAGAAATTGGGCTCCTGGAACTTTTTAAGACTCCTCAAACGTGCAAGAGGTGCTCCAAAGAGTATATAACTAACAGGTTCTCCCGGTTGGCGGAATATAAGAGGGAGGAAGATGAGAAGGGAAAACAAGCCATGCAATTATATCAAGGAACCCCTCCGTTATTAAAAGGGAGGGTTCTCGTATCTAGCAATAGCTAATATTCCACAACACAGGTATATTTTATTAAGGTTTAGAACGAATTTGATAACGTGCATGTTAGGCTATCCGGAGAACACTTTTAGGACCAAGGACTTGAGCGTTTGCCCATGTGACAACGCATCAACTCAATCCGAGTTGCATTTAATCCTGTTCTGTTCATTATATAAGAAGGAAAGGAAAGAATATTTACTGCCGATTTTAAAGAAAGCAAGGTTTACGCAGTGTCGAGTGGCCCTATACTTTTTAAAATCATTACCGGATTCGCATGTTTGTTTTTCAATGGCCTCTTACCTATTGGCATGTTTGAAGAGAAGTAAAGGGGGCGGGGCAATAAGATCCTGAGCTGCGATTTTAATTGTAAATCACTGTTTTAACTGTTTAGCAATTTTAATTATTGTGATTTAACTGTGAGTATCAACCGAATGATTTTTAATGGAATACTATGAACTTGGGATTTTTATGTATTTTATTTTATTCTTTTATGATCATTATAAACTTTGATCGAATAAAGATGGTTTGATACTGAAAGCACAATGCAAATCTAAACAAGCGGCTGCCCTTGCGCAATGGTGACAGCTTGTTCTTCATTAAGAGCAGGATCTTGGGTCGGGTTGCAGCTGATTTCGTGTTTTTCTATTCGGACACTAGATGGCACCAGTAGAACACAAAAATGCACTCGCCTATGGGTTTCGATCAAACTGACATTGTTAGACTAAATACACAACTGAAAACATCTAACGCATACATTAGAAAGTCGCTCTTCAGCGAACTTACATTCCATAGACCATTAGGGTAAAACAACTTCAAGCTATGAATCAAGCCACCGGAAGTTTTTAAATCTAACAATTTTTAATGTGTGCATGAGCTTTCAAAAAACTTCGAAAGAGTAACAAAAAGTTCTTTCCACCTTTTCGTTTGTTGTTTGACTATTAGCTAAAACAAGTATTTTGGTGGCACTGTGGTCTCTATATGTTCTGTTGTTTTTTTTTCCTTTCTTTTTTAGGGGGAGGCGGAGTGATGGAGAGACGCCAGAAAAAAACATAATAATACGAAATTAGATATACATTTTGGAGGAGGCTAAAGCTTCTCTGTAGTGCTGGGTAGGTCAGTCAGTTCATAAAAAGTCAACTGTGTATTATCAATAACTTTGGTGGCGTTTGGTGACTTAGCAATACATTCCACATTAGAAAACATATTGTACTTCTGTTCAGTACTTTAAAGCTTTGTCTAAAAGGGCAAAAGGAGGACGTAATTTTGTACAATGATGGAGATGGGTGCTCTGATATTCTGATTTCTTTATTTGAAGTCTTTTTGAGAGCAGTTCGCTTTTTCCATCTGTACAGCCTGAGGTAACATGCATTTCCTCTCTAACGATGTTAAACATCTTGCAACCTCTCAGATCAGTGGGTCCCTATCGACTATGCAAAGCTGTGTATTTGAGCCTCCCAACTATCTTTTGCATCGGTTTCAATGGCATTTCAAATCAGGCAATGGAAACACGTCTTGGAGCCCCCACACGTGTTCATGCCAAGCCCCTCTGCCTCCAGCTCCACTGGCTTCCCATCAAGGCAAGGCTCTCTTTAAAAGTCATGTGCATCCTGCTCCTTGGAGCCCTAACATGGAAACACATGCTTCATGGAGTGCTTAATGTAAAAGGCTCCAGGGGAGGGACAAACATAAGAAGAGGAAGGAAAGCCACCGAATGAGAAGCAAGGAAATAGGAGTGACAAAGCCAAACAATGGAGGCAATGGGCAGGCTTTAGGCCCATGGTGATTTTTGTGATAGTCCACAAGAGGTCTTTCGCAACCAAGCAGCTTGGAGATGGGTACTGCTTGGAGACTCTACAAGAGGAACATCTGAGGTGGAGGTGTGACTAGCGAGAGAATTTTCAAGCTTCCCTTTAGATGTACTCCAAGGGGCAATGTGTTAGACAACGCTCAAGAGCGTAAGAGGCCTTAAGCGTGAGCAATATATAAGACCAATATTGCCCATACTCTGACACTTCTCAAATGGGTGATATGTTCCTCTGCTCACTAGTATGCAGCATAGTGCAATAAAATGTGTTTGTGTCACTGCTGATGCGTGACACTTGGCGGGGCTGCAAAGGATTATCTTTCAGGCATGTCATGCACGCAGAGACACACCATGCTACAAATCCAACATGCCCCTTCCAGGCTTACTCAATATAAGGGTATCCTTATGTCAGATTCAGTATGGTTTAATTAGAGCAATGACAAGATGTCTCAGTGTGTTTATTGCCTGCTGCTGATGTTTTCTGAGACGGAAGGAGAGGCCTGCTTGGTGTTTGCATCAAGGGGGCACATTCGGTTACAAGGCACACTCCTGATACCATGACATGGTCAGGGACGTATCTTCAGGAGGGTGTTTGAGGTGGGACATCCCCCTAATATTTTCTCAGAGTCAGGTAATTGTGTCCTCAGGCGGCCTTGTGATAATCAAGTTGGGTTGTATGGTTAGTGCAAGGTTGCTGAGTGTGTGCCTGATGTAAAATTGCACTCTCGCCACAGGGCCCTGCCTGTCGCTAACATGCGCTTTGCTAGAATGAAACCAGTAGCACAACACACAAGGCGCTCGGGTTGAGATTCTAAGGACACTGCTTCAGCCAGTGAGATCCTGTTCTTTGTCCCCAATAACAGCAGACTTTCCCACCCACGTGCCACTGCATCTGTTCTGGATGCATATATCACCTTTACCAAGATAAGGTCATGTCATCTTAGGTATGACTCCCAGCAGGGCTTTAAGTGGGGCCACATGTCTCAAACACAGCCCTAATAAAAAACGCAATAGCTTTCAGGCATGTTGTGCAGCAGCGCAGCTGCTGTGCAGCATGATGGAAAGTTTTTAAAAAAACAAGCATTTGCAATGCAATAGGTCTCGCATTTACGCGGGTTTGAGCTATTGGCATTGTAAATGACAATGCCTTTTATTTATGTTTTGGTTTTTCAAACATAAATAAAAGGCATAGTCATTTACAATGCTAATAGCTTAAACTCTCGCAAATGCGAGACCTATTGCACTGCAAATGCTTGTCTTTTATTGGAAAGAAGGAGACTCTTACTCCCTGTTTGCAGACAACTACTGATTTGGAGAGTGGACTAACTGCTATCATTTATAATGAAATGGAATAGTGTGACACTATGTTTTAAACATGGAAAACTTTTAGACACTGAAAATGTAAGAGCAGAAGGTGGAAAATAGAACATCAAATAAGTTAGATAACGGGCATCATAGGCGAGGGCCAAAAATAACAACATACAGAGTATTAGTATATTACAGCCGACTCCAAATTAAGTCTATCGATATTCAGCATTTTGTGCACAATATAGTCTAAAATCCTTTATACACCTCATGGTCCTTTTAGCAGTACCTGAGAGTAGTTTCATTATAAAGTAGATTCCCAAATCCTCTTAGCACTTTGAAACATTTTTTCTTTTTTGTACAACTAATGAGAACATAATGTATTTTATAGATCATATTCTGCTTTGTTGCCATTGCATTTTCTTATATGGTTCTCTTAGAACAAAATAGATCACAGCATGTTAAGAATTGATTGCTGTTTTAAACCTTGGCTGGAGGTTTTAGACTCTGACAGAGGGCGTTTTTAGGGTTCAATGGAATGCAAAAGCGGGGTATTGACTATGACGTTTTAAAAACTTGGCTGCACAGGAATGATCAAATTGTAAATCGTTTTTGTGGTTGTTTTAATGTTTTTGTTTGCCAAAATGGCATAATATCAAACTTAAATAAAAATTTTAACCAATTGAAAAAGTTGAAACCAATGTGTTCTCGGGCTGTAATTTGGAACAGAGCAATGACTGTGAAGATTTGTAAATCTAAAGAGCGTTGCTAGCTATAAACAGGAGGTGCAACAGATATTATCAATATATCGGAATATTAGGGAAAAGGACAAAGAGCAATTTCCAAGTGAGAGCTCAAGCATAATGTCCATAAGAAAAGGTGGGGTTACAAATGCGGATTGAATTCAAAAGCAAGCTTTGTTGCATGTTTCAAGGACTTGTACCCACATTCACAACAAAGGGACTTTTACTAGGAAGAGGAACAAAGTAATAATGGAGAAGGAAGAAGGGAAAATGAAAAGGTATCAAGGCATGTAGAAGGACTGCAAGAGAGGTGATGTTGAGAACATGAAGAGAGTTATAGGACTTGTTTGTATGGTAATGGCTTACAAAAAAGATCATCCTGTCAAAGAAGTGTGCAGTCCTATGTTAGCATGCGTTTTATGCCAATTTCTTAGGAGGGGTCTGAGTCAGGGGTGTCATCTCATTAAAAAATAGCAAGATTTTAAGGTTCTCTTAAATGGTGGGCTCTTGATTGATTATTCTTTTTCTTGCATAAATGGAGTTCCAGGACCTGCTGTCTAGACTGAAAAGTTCCCACCACTGCAATACTTTCATAAGGAAGGGAAGGTCAAGAGTGAAGCTAGTCTGGAAAACTGCAACCTACACTGTCAGTAAACATAAGAGTTAATGCTGAAGAACAATTGGTCCTGTGATGTACAGGGGCAATGGTACATAGCTTCAAAAGGACTACCTTCTGCCATAAAAAGCCAGTGTAGAGACTGAAAGGCTGGTTAGATACGGTCCAGGATCTTTAGATTTAGGAGAAGTCTGTGTACACTGCAGCCTACAGGGTAGAAGGAGGGGGCTCTGAAGTAATGACCATTGGCATAATTTTTGGATTACTATGTTATAGTAATGATTTACATCACAATTGCAATAGTGAAAATGCAGACCAACATGGCCTGCCCAAATATGGTTAAACATTCTTTTTATAGTCTAGATATATTCTGTATTCACAAAAATCCAATCAGAGTCACCTTCACTGATAGTCAATGGGACATTTGGACCCCAGATGGGATATCTCCACATTCTTGAGGGTATGAGCGTGGTTTAACAACATAAAGGGATAGCGGAGGTGAAATGGAGGATAGATGAGATTAAAGGGAGGTGTAGCTAAAAGATGGACAGCCAATTATGAGATGAGATGCAAGGGTGGTTAAAGAGACGTGGAGGAGATACCAGGGTGGTATCCCTGGTTGTGGTGGGGTGGGAGGTGAGGAGAAGAACTGTATCATAGGCTAAGGAAAATTAGATGTGGACACCTCTACAGAGGAAGTCAAGCAGCAAGGAAATGTGTGCAGTAGTGTCTCATATCAAATCAACTATTCAATAGGACCTATTGAAGTTACCTCAGTGAACATTTACGCCCCAGTTATATTGCAAAAAGAGGCTAGGAACCTCCAAAGGATCAGGCTACCATAATGAAGTTATAAATGTGGCGATATAAAACATCTCCACTCTCTTCAAAGCACCTTCACTCATGCCTGGTTCTATACTCGGTACATACACCGTAGCTGCCTCCACATTGGTACATATTAAGGCTTGCCAACAATGAATCATCAGTTTTGCTAGATGCTTGATAGAAGCTCAAGACAATGGTACACAATGATTCTTCACGGGCCAAATATCATAAAAAAGAACATTCAGGACTCTTTTTTTGGTCAGTACTCATTTACAGCCACTGCTTTAAGAATGGCAAGTGCTTCCTCCTCTTACCTAAAGACTGCCAGAACCATTCCTCTGTTCTTACTCATCTTACCTGAGCCTCTCATCAGAAGTCGGAAGACCTTCGCCAGCCTTGAGAACTTTATTATTATGAGGTGATTTATAAAGAGCCTGGTTACTCCACCCTGAGCGTCTCTGAGCTAGGAATGCAATCTCCAGTTTTGACCCTTAACTGGTGCGCTTGGCAGGCCCTCGGTTTGCCTAAAGAACGAAAAATTGATTCCGACCCTTCCTGCCTCAGATCAAATGGCAAAGTGTCCCACAATTTAGGTGTCAAAAAACCCAAAAGAACACCCTCCCATACTGTTTTTATTTTCATAAATTTTAATCGGGTTTTTGCAATAAACATGGCCAAGACAGCATACAAATATACATAGGAGGTTGTAAAATATACCCCCGTAAAAACATGTAACACAGAAACTGGCACTGACAATCCCAGACATCCCACCCACGCGCCTCCTCCCGCCCACAGAGCCTCAAATCAGATTTAACATTAGACACATATTGCAAACTCTCATGCTGTGGTACCGTAGTTCCACACCTCAACATCAAGCTGGGAGTCCATAGTAAGGAGTGGGGCCAAGATTATACCCCTGTAATCCGCCCATCTCTGCCATACCTTTACATGTTTCAAGGGTATCCCCTTGCCTGGTACACCGCTACCTCAAGGCCCATTCTAAGGTCCATTCCCCTTATCCAGGCCCAAACGGATGGAGGTACATTCCAATCCACCTTCTAGCAATATCTCTTTTCGCGAATGTGAGCCCTAAAAACAACAGCTGCTTCTTATACCTGTTCCCCCCATTCCCTCCATGCTATGTAAAAGAATTACTTTAGGGTCCAGTGGAATCACCCAAGAGAGAACCTCCACAAGGCAGGAAGTCACCCACTGCCAAAAGCAGGTCAATGCAACACAGCTCCACACTGTGTGGAGGAAGATACCCTCTTCTACCCCACAACAGAGGCACACAGGGGAAGCAATTACATCCATGTGCCAAAGATGCTGGCCCATATAATAGGCCCTATGTAGGTATTTTATTTGTATTAGGCGGAGGCGTGCTGGTATCGCCGCTGCCTGGGGAGCCTCCAGGGCTTCCGTCCAATCATCATATTCCAAATTGTCAATGTCTGCCTCCCATGCCACCCTTAAAGCCAGTAGAGTGGTGGAGCTCGTGGTAACCAGGGACAGATAAATCTGGTAATCGTTATGAACCCCTGGCCCATTTGATTACTGAAACTGAGAATCCTGACAGCGATGTCACTGATGGTATTGCTGATGTTATTTCCGAACCATGTATTCCTGGGGCTGCGAAGGGAGGGCATGGGGGTTGTACACAAAACAAAGATAAGTGTGTTTGTCTGGGTGAACTAATAGAGCTCAAATCGATTGTTAAACAATTAGTAGCCGAGGTGTCGAACCTAAAAGCTACTCTGGGAATACTCACTAAGGAACTCAATAGGAGCTATTCACGTAAGGAGGGTTGTGACACTGCAGAAGCTACAGATTCCCATTATTCCAATAGAGTATTGCCTGCAATAGGACCTATAAACACCAATCCATTCGTCGATCCATTATCCTTGGGTATGGTATCCTCTAAGGTCCATTTAGTTCAATATGACCCCATGCAACACTTTCTTAATAGGGAAGAGTCTAAAGCCAAATCTAGGAGAATAGTAGCAAGGTCCCCATTGCACACCATCCCTTATACTGGCCCATCAATTCCAGAGGGAAATACCGGAAGAGGCCAGATGATGGGGAGACCTGGGGAGATAACACCAACATCACTACCCATTTTGAAGGCTCCCAATGGGTTGCCTGGTACTCATATGAAGGGGGGAGGCTACCAAAGGGAAGAGCACCCTAGGATCAGGCCTGGGAAAGTATGGGGAGACCTTAAGAACATTTACAACGAGGTCAGGTTTCGCATTTTTATGGTATATGTCCCCAAATTGAAAGCTAGCGTTGAAGAAACAAGTGAATCCTCTAATAAACAAAGTAATCCACTGGATAAAACAGGTCAGGCAATGCCGCTCTATAATAAGATCTGATATAGTAGCGGCAGAGCGCTGTACTACGATGGGTGAACATGACTACATTGTGTTGGATCTAGCTAGTAGGACGTTGGGGGAAGGACTGATCAACTTGGACCTTCACATTCTAGCACCATATGGATCCTTAATCCTGTTTAAATATACATCCTTCCTCAAAAAAATATCATAGTTGACCCAGAGACCGTGAGGCCTAGGGTCTATCAAACCACCATTAGACCAAAGGTTATCAATAAAGGTCAGCTTGTACAAGAGGGTAGAGATGATAACATATGACAGGTAGAGGGATTGCCATCCGGAAGTGCTCAAAGCACCCTGATGGAAGGAGAATCCGATCTCAGTGCACCTATCATGATTGACGGAGCTGGAGTTGTGGAAAGGAAATCCCGTCAATACCCAAAATATATTATGAACTTAAAGCTACTATATTGGAACTTAGCCGGCCTCAAGTCTAAACTCAACTATGAGGAGTGGGGGAGGTTTGTTGACACCTATGACATATGCCTTTTCCAGGAGACATGGGCCACAGCTTTGATCTATAGGGTGGGCTTCACTAGCTATACCATAGAAGCCGTACAGTCACCTAAGGGCCGTCCAGCTGGGGGCCTTATCATCTGGATTAAGACCAATTTACAATGCACCATCAAAAGGCTGGACACAAAATCCATTGATCTCCTAGCTTTGGCTCTTAAAAGTAATTACTAATGACTCTGTTCTCTTGGTCAATATTTATAATAGATTTTCTTCACAACATCAGGATTCACCTACTGTAATAGCACTTGACGAATTCCTAGGAAGAGAAGGGGTACTTAATAACTTAGTGCTTGCCGGGGATATGAACATTACTTACGAACTCCTAGCAACAACCTGGAAAGTTACAGACAAGAAGGATAATGAGAGGGGAATCCAAAGCCTAAAACAAAGCAAAATGGCCAAGAACGTGAAGGCAGCTTCTCAAGTAGCCTCTTTTATTATCAAGTATGGCCTTAGGGCCTGCAATGGCCGTTCACCTTCCGATAAGGAGCCTAGATATACCTTTAAAAGAGCTAATAGTAAAATCAGGATTGATTACATCCTGTTGGATGTATTCTTATGGTGTAAATTTCTAGATATGGAGGTTATTGAGAGGCTAGATAGCGACCATAATGTCTTGTCATTAGAATTGCTGGATATATTTGTCCCCCTCCAGCCCCCCCTGGCAGAACACTCAATAAACCCAATAATTGTCAGTAATGATAGAAAGAAGGTCCAGTAGACCTTGGTTAACAAGAGGGATGATATCCGTGCGCAAATTTACAACATTGTAGCCGAGTCATTGGTAAACTTAAGTAAATGTTCCATGGAAGCCCAACCTACATTGGACCAATTTACTATATTAATTTCACAGATTAAGAAGTTTTTGTCCAAGCTAGGGAAATCTAAGCCACCTAGCTCTAACAAAAATGAGTGGTATAATGAGCATTGTAAGATAGCCAGAGTAGAACTGATGGAAGCTATTAATTCAGGTTCTAGGACTATGATTTTCACAAAAAAGAAAAATTATAATTTAGTTCAAAATGAGGCAAAAAAAAGCTGGCTTGAGGGATTCTGAGAGATCTGCATGCCTCCGCACAAATCAAGGACAGCAGACAGTTTTGTCACATATTAGCCAAGAGGGAACAAAAGCCTTAACTGTAGAAGAAGATTACTATATCCAGCCACAATCCTGGAAAAACCACTTCAAAGCATTATATGCAGGGGAGAATATCACAAGATTAGAGTACTGAATTAACAACAGAGGTCCCTCTAGAAAGGGCAAGGGATGTAGGGGCCGATTACGATGGCTGAAGGCCCGCCACCGCCAGCCGTGCAGTGGCGGGCCCTCCGCCATGTGACAACGATTTCCCCCGTCAAATTACTATGGCGGAGGGAATCGCCCTAGTACCGTGGCGGTTGCAAAGACCGCCCACCACTGGTCCGCCACAGGCAATCGTTCCGATTCCCTGGTGGAGCGGTCAGCATGGGTAAAATGGTGGCGGTGCCTAGCAGGCACCGTCCGCCAAATTACAATGCAGGCTGCAGCCAGCCTTTCCAAGGCGGGGAAACTGCCATGGAAAGGCTCGCTTGGATTGAATTCGGGGGCCCGTTGCGGGCCCCCCTTGTGTGGGGGGGATGGTGCACTGGGGGGTACCCGGTGCACCCCCTTACATTTCCCTGCACTAAGTGGCAGGCACCACGTGGTGCCTGCCACGCAGTGCAGGGAAATGCACGACATGGCTTTTTAGCATTGCGGCGGGTGCTGCAGCCAGCAGCACCCGCTGCAATGTTAAATGGCCTGGATGCGACCGCCATGGTGGCGGTCGCATCGTAATACTGCGGGACCCCAGTCACCGCAATGATGGCGGGTGTACTCGAGTTCGCCATCGTAATCGGCCCCGTAGACTCGACCAATCAGACCCTGGAAGATATCGGGATGGCACTTGGAAACTATACTACCTTGTTACATACAAGGGAAATTAGCACAAGATCAGAGAGTAGTGAATTAACACCAGAGGTTCCTTTTGACAGGGCAAGGGATGCAAATATGATTGATTTTACCCTGGAAGAAACCCAGATGGCACTTGCTAAAATGAAGACGGGTAAAGCAGCAGGGTTAGATAAAATTCCATGAGACTTATATCTCTCCGAACCCACGATTTGGAGTGTGATTCTTAATCTTAGTTTTAATGCGATCTTTAAGGATGCGGCTATCCCAGATTCATGGTTGGGGGCGGAAGTCATACCAATATTCAAACAAGCATTTACAATGCAATAGGTCTCGCAACTGCGAATTTTGGAGCTATTGGCATTGTAAATGGCAATGCCTTTAAAAAAATTAAAAGCCATTGTTATTTACAATACCAAAAGCAACACCTATTGCATTGCATAGCGCGGTGTCCGTGAAGACGGCGCCGCGCTCATTAAAGTTAAAAAAACAGCAGTCCAGGGGGAGGGGTACAAGCCCCGCACAGACACATGCTCTGTCCTGAGGGGCCCAGCTGCAATCAGCTTTGAGACCTTTAAAGCCTCGGGCGCGATCAAATGGCACAGCCCCGAGACAGGAGGAGACACAACACGCACCACCCCCCCCCCACCCCCAATCCCCAGCTCCTCCTAACACAAGGTCCTACCTTGGCCCATCCCACCCCTCCTCCACAGTCCCTTCACTCACCCACTCATCCTGCCAAGTAATAAACACAGAGCACCTCCACTCACCCAAACCTATTTCACATGAATGAACACACCACTCGAGCCCCGAATTTTACTCACGTGCCCCGTCTGAACACACAGCCCATACTCGCCCCCTTTCTCTTTAAGAAACGGACCAAATACTGCTCGCTTACACACCAGTCTCTGCTGTTCTCTTAGTCACATGCTCCCCAAAACCCCCCTATTCCATCCACCCTCCTTCACCCAAACCTAATTACTTTGCTCTCATTCTGCCGTCGACCATTGATTAATTTCCTCATGCTACAATACACGTATGGTGGGTGGGTGCGGGCGGGAGTGCCCCCGAGAGGATGGACAAGCAAGTGGAGACGGTAAGCAGGGGCCAGAACCGGTAAGGCGGACGGAAGCGGGGGCAGCAGGGTGGCGCGAAGCAGGATGAATAACAGGCTGAATTTTCTGTAGCGTTTATAATTGTATCTTGCGTAAACCCCGTACCTGCCCGCACTGAATACCTCTCTTTTTCAACAGTGTTTTCATCATGCCAAGTTTGCTGTACTGTGGTAAAAAAAAAAAACGAATGTGACCTTTGCACTCTAGCAACAGATGTGTTAATACATGTTTATTAGTAAGGTTACTCTAAATAACGTGTTATTGGGCCACATTTATTTTATGCCACAGCAGTGAAAATAAATATGACCCAATATTCATAACAATTCTACTAATAAACGTGCACACATCCACATAGTTATTACTACAGTGCAAATGTCACATTGACCTTATTATTGTACAAATTTAAACTCATGCACCCTGTGGTTTTGGTTAAATATCTTTCGTTAAACCAAGAACATATGAAAATAATGCCACGGCATAAACTATACATGCAGATACGCAGAGAGTAATAAACTACTGATTCCCCGTGTTGTGGGAGGGATAAGCTTTATGACTAGCTGAAGGCACAGTTGCTACATTTGAAAACCAGTTACTTATGTATGACCTGGAAGCCCCCCAAACTAGTTCCCACAGGCTTTATAATCTGTGACCTGCAGATTACACAAACACATGTATGGAACAGTACAGAATTTGATAGTGGTCCTCCATAGGGGGCCAGTAACCATAGTAACGGAGAACCAAGGGGAAAGGAAAAAGAGAACCAGCTGAAATCTAAGGGAGCTGGGGCACAGAAAATGAGTGAGAAAGACAGGGTGAGTGGCTGGTCAAGCAGAGCAGGGAAGTGGAAGGTGGGTTTAGGGTAGTGGCTATTAGCTTGTGCTACATTGTTTTGTCGTTATTTGCGTGTGCTGCAGTGTATAGGAAAACTGGCAGGTGAGACGCTTAGTCGTTATCAGTGGGTGCTGCACGAAGCAGTAAAAGGGTGGAAGTTGTTACACGGGCAGCATGGAGCCGAAAAAGAGAGGTACTTATTGGCACGCAGTGGGTGATGCAGTAGAACAGTGGTGGTGCTTTTGGCAATCCTGTATGGTACAGCAAAGGGGGGATGATTATTGGTAGGCAATGAATGCATCGTCTGGCAGAATGGTGGTTAATATCACTAGGCACTCTATGGAACACTGAAATGGAGGTAGTTATTGGCAGGTGCTACATGGAGGTTAGAAAGGACAAAGAACAGAAATGACTATGTGAAGGGTGGAGAAATAAAAGGCTGCTTGTTACCGGCAAGAACAGCAGAGTAAGGTGGAAGTTCTGGTAAGGACTGGTAAAAGAATGGTGCATGTTGCATTGTGTTGTAGAACAGTGGTGGTTGTTGGCACGCACAGTAGGGAGCAGTAAGCGTGTGGTTCTTCCTGGCACGCCCTGCAGTGGGGAGCATTACATGGGTGGTGGTTGCTGGTAGGTCTTGCTTGGAGAAGTAGAAAAGGTGGTGGTTATTGGCATGTGCTGGATGCAGCAGCAAAACCGCACTAGCTATTGGAAGGTACTGCATAGGAAAGTTAAAAGGTAGTGGTTATTAGGAGGGCAGTACCTGGAGCAGGACATGGGTCGTAGTTATTGGGTGGTGGTTGTCGTCAGGCGTTGTATGGCTCAGTATAAAGAGGGAGGGTATTATACATGTACGGATTAGCATTACCTTTCTACTATGTCTGTGTGCAGTGAGGAAGGTCGTGGTGATACGGGGTGGGCTGCATTGCACGGTATAAGGTGGTGGCGGCGATTTACTTCTTGTACGTGGTGTTTTTGTCTGTTTGGTGAAATCTGCATGCTAGGGAAGCTCCCACTGCTACACAAATGCTGTATCCCGTGTTTGTGTGAGAGGGGGTGGCTCGCCAGCTGCGCACGCTGGGCCTATTCTGTGAGCGAGGCAAGATTACAAAACGGAGATGTGTTATGAGGGAGGGGCTCTTGCACCGCTGCGGCCCATGCGGTGGGTGGGTTGATAATTTCCCTCTGACGGCTGGGACTGAACGTTTCGCTACAGGCTTGGTCAAAGCGCTTTTTCTCTGCCTGCGTCAAGGATAGGCTCACACGTAGGGCTTCTGACTAAACAGCTCGATGTTTTAGCTCCTCGCCGAGGAGACCCAGTGAAGATTGAAGCCTGTCAGGGTTGCGTGTTCCTGTAGTGATTGGCCATGGCTGAGCAGTCCGGGCTCTACTCCTTTTGCGGCAGGGCCAGTACTGATTTCCATATAATTGGCCCTCTCCTGTAGGGGCGCTTAGTAATTACTACTGGCGGGCAGGGCAGATTTGAATATTCCCATCGATCCAAATGTGGTTCTGTCGCTAATTGAATCATTTGTGACGGCATCCAGGCGCTATGTTCAGATGCAAGGAGCGCTGGCCAGCCACAGAGGAATGCACTAACATTGACTTCCATGAGCAACCGGCGCCCAACTTCAGAAGAATTTTCCCATAAACACATTCTATGCACTCCTACAGACTCTATATTGATTACACTGTCGGTTTAAACATAAGAAGAATCTCTCAAAAATGGTGGTGGGGCAGTGAACCACAGTCTGAGGGCAGTGCGAGCTGACCTGGGTTGAGGCGCTCGGATACAACTGTAGGCTCCGGTCGAATTGAGGTGTTTCATCAGACTTGAGTGGACGAGACCAGAAAACAAACAGCAGGGGGTGCTGCAGGATAGAGGAGTATTATCGATAGTATTTATAGCACGTTTAAATGACAACAGTTCGGTATTAAGCTCTGAACTCCGAACACGTTAACATTACGGTAAACTAGTCGAGTATTGAAAGGGGTGCGGGTGCTAACGGCTCGTAAGTACATAGCAGCAGGGTGCTTCGCCAGAGAGAGAGCAGGGCTGGGGGTGAAGGATGTTCGATAGTGTGACAGAACAGGCGCGGTGTTATCGCCGGGCACAGCTTTTTAGCCCAGAGATCTCGAACTGCACTAGTGGATGTGCTGTACGGCAGGGGGCTCTTAGAAAAGGGACCTGAAAATGAGCTGAAGGGAGCTGCAGGACTGCAAAGGGGTTCGGCAGTGACGGAGGGTGGTTGGTGTTAGGCTGGATACAGTTCTGGTGTGGGGGCGGTCTCAGCAATGAAAGAGTGGGGAGCTCATAGCGAGCAGCGGATACTAGGGACTCGGTTTTATGTTATTTGAGAGTAGGATAGCAGCGGACAACTGAGACATGGGGAAGTGGCATTGATTCCTCCACTGGGAAAGCGGGGGTGGTGCAAATCCAAAATAAAAGCAGGACCTCATACAAGCAAGGACTGCAGCGGGACATAACAAGCGCGGCCGCGAAAGCGAACGCGCTAAGGCCATGCTAATTAGAAACAGATGGCCCCCCTATAAAGATAAGAAATTGCTTCGCGACAGCCGCAAAGCAGACGATCCAGTCCGGATGGGCCGGAGGAAAAGGAGAAAGGGCAGTGACCAAGAAGCATCCTTTTCAATGGGAAGCCAGCGTTTAGCATAAACGCTGATGCGACCCAATGAAAATGATGGGCGGGGCTTCAAGCCCCTTTCTGAAATCTTCTATCTCACTATATGTCTCGCCGAGCGAGCAGCGCATGGGCTGCAACGCTAGGCGAGCCCTAAAAAGGGAATAAAAGTGACCCAGCAAATTACAGGCTTATTTGCCTGATTGACACGGCACAGAAAATATTTAGTAGGCACTTACTAGAGAGGCTCCAAGACTGGATAAGGGAAGGGCAAATATTGTCTCCCCTACAAGCTGGTTTCAGGGAAAACACGAGCACTGTAGATCAACTGTTTAGGTTTCTACTGATTTTGTGGAAATATGTAACCATCAAGAAGGAACATGTATATGTTGTGTTCATGGACTTGCAAGCTGCTTTTGATTTAATCCCCCGGGAAAAACGGTGGGAAGTCTTACATAAAATAGGGGTCCCACATTATTTACTTGAGATTATCATTAGACTACACAGGGATAACTATGCCCAAGTGAGATGGGGGAAGAATGGCGATTTGACCAACAAGATAAGGGTGAATAAGGGTGAACAGAGGAGTGCAACAAGGATGTGTATTGGCGCCCTATATATCAATGGATTAATTGAAACAATGACAGACTGCAAAGGCGATCCTCCTAAACTAGCTGGCCAAGCAGTGCCAGCTCTGCTTTTTGCTGACTATACCCTACTTATTTCTAGGACGCCAATGGGGCTCCAAAATCTATTGGATCGCTTCTTAGAAGCGTGCGGGAAATTTGGCTTGGAAATTAATGTAACGAAAAGCAAATTTATGGCCTTTAATCCCCACAAGTCGTATAGGGGGATGGTTAAAATGGGGGAAACTCCACTAGAGCGGGTGACGTAATTGGACTATCTGGGGGTCAGGCGGACGAACTCCTTAACATGGGATCCCGCAAGTTGCAAAAAGCCACTTAATATTGCAACACGTGAGTTCTGCACTAATAAATAAAATGAGAATGTCAGCCTACAGGCCTGCCGCCCCAGTTATCAAAGTCTATCAAGCAAAGGGCATAGGAGCCACGGCATATGGTGCGGAGTTATAGGGTCACAATAATGTTAGGGCGATCGAAAAAACTGAGAATGTTTTCATGAGAACTTCCACGGAATGGTCTTCAGATTCCCATGCACCTGGATTTGGGACTTAAAAATGTAGTCCAGGTGATTGGCTTCAGGCCATTAGCTTTTTGGATTCAAGTTTGGGCAAATAATTCCCCACTCCCCCTGAGAGAGTCACTGCTTGATATGTTGGCATTAGACATGAAAGGGAACAGCTTGTGGCTAAAGTACATTAAGAGCTCGATGCTTAAATTGGGTCTGAGCGAGCTCTGACCACCCCGGAGAGCATAGAGAAAAGATCTCAGATGAATTTAAAAAGAAATATTGGGATCATATAATCAATTTGTGTATAATAGGGGGAAGAACTGGGGATCTAACAAGGAGGTTTTAAAGATAATATGTATCTAGAGGAGTTATTAAATACCATAGAACCTCGGCTAATCGAAATCATTGTTTTCAAAATTTAGATATGGCCTTTTGCCAGTCAATGAATTTTGCAGTCACTGGACTGGCGTTAATATTTCGCCGACTTGCCCCGTTTGTTTGGCAGCTCAAGAGAATGAAGTAAACTTCTTGTTTTTTTGTCCTGAATATACTGCAATCAGACAAACTTGGTTATTGCCCATCTGTCGCATACTATCAACAAATTGTTTAAAAGACACCGTTTGAATTCTTAGAACGGATCGCACTGAATGGTTATTTTTCGACCTGTCCAGATACATGTTGCACGCATGGAGACTAAGGACCCGGAAGATGAAATCTCTCACAAAACAATGACCATATACTGTACTGGCACGTGGTGACTTGTGTTAACTAACGGAATCTTGTATTTTATGTCAGTATTCCTGGTATATGACAGTTCATTAAGATAAATATAAGCTCCTACGAGGCTAGCTACCAACAGTAGTGGATATGAATTAGATAACTTGTTTTTAGTATTTTTATGGGTTTTATTGATTAGAATTGTATATTTTACAGGCTTATTATCTTATATTATTCTTAAAGTATAGGTTTTTATAAGTAGCTAAGAATGAATGAATGCCATTAAATTATTGTATAGGACTGTGATTGCGATGAGCTTTTATGGTTTCTTTGCACAAACTGAATAAAGACTATTAGACCTGCAGGTCTAGTGACAAACAATCTACTTGACATAATTGTAATGTTCTTGACCCATAAACTGGTTTAAAATGATGTGATCATGGGCAAATATTTTAATTCACTGAGCCACCATTTCTTAATCACATATGAGAGCACCTTCAAATATGCGACCTCGGCAAGTCTGCTATACAAAAAACTCTTATTTGATTTAATAGACGAAACGTTTGCTCCATATATATTACAAATCTAGCCCCATAAAGGATACGCATGACCCCTGACTTGCCTTTTACTTAATTAACAGCACTGTCATCACGGCAGGGGCAGAAATGTTTCTCAAATAATGTTAAAAAACTATCACTTTTAACAGAATACACAAATAAAGTATGAAGTGGTAGCACACTGTCATTTGCAATCAGCAGTTCAGTTCGATTAACTTTATTCAATTAATTTGAGTTAATCATGAAAGATCAGAAGAACATAATGTATACTATTAAGAAGCGAAGGATAAAAACAATATAAAAGTATTATAAAAACAATTCATCTCAGTAATTAAACATTTTCCTAGTTTTCATAGACTGGCATAAAAAGTAGGCGACACAAAAGCAGATTGGGGGCGGGCAACAATCGTAAAATATAGAGCCGGGCAACATTGGATAAAATTATACTTGCGCATAATTGGAATTAAAAATCTCTTACGGTGTTCACAGTAGAAATTACAGAAAAAGAAAATGTGCAAATCAGAATTAATTGAGGAGCTGTTACAATGGCAACTCGGGAGATCATGGGCAGAATATAAACCTGAAGGAAAGCCAATCATGCATGGGATGAGATTAAGGCGAAACCTTAATAAAATAAATCTATGACGAGGCTTTGTTACAAAGTCCAAATATGATGACACCCCCTCTGCAAGCATTGGGCCCTCAAGATACTCTCGTGTCATAGATTTGAGGGCATGGGTGATAAAGCTGGCCTTGTTCATAGATTTTAGATAACGGGCTTTTAGGGTTTTTTTCGAAATGGACAAACATTTTTCTGGGGAATCAAACAGATTTCCTAGGTCCAAGGCGTGAAGAGTGTTTTTAACGTACATTAACCACATTATACTCTGTACACGTTCTAAAGACAGACAATCTACAATGTTTTGTTGAGTAAAAATGACTCTCTCTGCTCCAAGTTGAGTACCAAAGGAGGATTGGTGCAACATTTATTTGTTCAGTGATGTGCGGGATGTTCAGCTTGTGATGCAAGTTATAATTAGAGCAACTGGTGGGAAGGCTCATCATTTTGTTCCAGAATTAATTTTCAATTATTTGTATTGACTTTACATTGGCACAGCCCCACACTCCTGCACCATAGGACTCTACTCAAATTGCTTTAGCTCCATACACTTTTTTAACCGTACCTAAATGTCTCGTGGCCAGCTTTTTAGAAAACAATTTTATGGCATTGGTGCTCTTTTCTAGCATCAATCCTCGATTGGCCACCATATTAGACCAGGATAATCTGTGGTCAAAGATCAGCTCTAAATAAGAAAACTGCTATGTTTGCACTACTTTACTATCAGAAAAGGAAAAAAAAGGGGGGATTCTTCATCTTTCGCCCTGCAACTAAGACAAAAGACTTAGCCTCATTTGTTTTTAAGTCCAAACTTAGCATATAATTTGCATAGGTGTCTAACAATTTCTGGAGGGCCCTACCCGTATGGGCAATTAACACAGCATTGTCTGAGTATAATAAAATTGGGATGCGTGTCTTGTTTATTATGGGGACGTCCAGGGTTGATTCTAAAAGTTGGGACTCTACTCAGTTTGTATACAAGGAGAACAGAAATGGGGCGAGAACGCACCCTTGCCGACCCCCCCTAGAAATATGGAACCATCTAGTAGACTCCTCCTGTTGCCCATAGCGTACACAGGCTTCTGCCTTTGAGTACAGCTGTCTTAAAAAGGTAATTATAGCTTGGTCTACCCCCATTTCCTTCATTAATCCTCCATAGATGGGAATGAGTAACGGAGTCGAAGGCATGCACTTAGGTCCATAAAACCCAAATATAAAAAATTATTTAGTGTTTTATAGAGCGCGATTGTGACCCGTTAGGGTATCAGAGCGCTTTACAGGGATAACACGTTGTATACAAGTATGAAATAGTCAAAGAAAAAAAAACATAAGTAGGGGTATAAGGAAGTGAAACATTTGGGGAATAACAGGGTGTATACAATGTTCAGATCATAATTCAGAGAAATCCAGCAATTACATTTGTGGGAGTACAAGGTCAGTACAAGATGGATAGCAGCCAGTCAGTCCAAACTCTAGCGGCAACTAAAATAGGCAAAGCCACTGAGCGGTGTGTGCAATGCATGATTTATGGGAGAAACTTTACTATTAGGAAGGTTTTGGCTTCCTTTTTAAATATTGACAGAGAGGGAATTCTTCTGATTAAAGACGGCAGCGAGTTCCAGAACCTTGGTGCGGCCCCAGAGAAAGCACGATTGTACGTTTTTAGGTCGAGCCTCGAGTAGCGCGCAAGCGCTGCTCTGGCGAGACTTTAAGTTAGGGGGTTTCGAAAGCTGACCAGACGCTCGTGCGTCATGGCCTTTTCCCTGCGGTTACGCGCAGGGCAGACATCGGTTTCCAATTATCGTGCCCAGACGTGGGCGCGATAATTGGAAACACATGGCCATTGTGCACGAGCGTGTGGTCAGCTCAGCAGGCTGCCGCGCTCGCTCGTTCCCGCTCCTCTCTGACGCTGCGCCACATCTGTGTTACTTGTTTAACATGTCCTCGCCGTTTCCGTGTACTATTAATTCGCCTTCCCATATTATTATTATTCCCTTCTTGAAGAGCCAGGAAAACAAAACCACTACCGCACAGTGAGAGATATTACAGGCAGGCAACGGCGTAGGCAGAGCGCGTTGCCCGCGATTCCTGGAAGTCCTTGTAAGCAGAGAAAAGCGGACAGCGGAGTGTGCTGAGCGCGCAGCCCGCGAGGAGAGCTGGAAATCGGGCAGCGGCGTTGAGGCGAGCTCGCTGCCCCTGGCAGGGAAGATGCGACCGTGATGGTGGGCGACGTGGAGAACTGCATTGCTCAAGAGGAGATGGCTGCAGGCTTAACAGAGCCCCATGGAGACAACACAGCAGCGCCGGTGGGGCCGCAGGATGATGATCTGAGCTCCCGCATTACGTGCAGTCTCGGCGCTGTGCACAGCTCACGGGAAGGCGTGCAGTCTCGGCGCTGTGCACAGCTCACGGGAAGGCGTGCAGTCTCGGCGCTGTGCACAGCTCACGGGAAGGCGTGCAGTCTCGGCGATGTGCACAGCTCATGGGAAGGTGTGCAGTCTCGGCGCTGTGCACAGCTCAGGGGAAGGTGTGCAGTGTACGGGCCAGGCCGTTTTAGGCTACCTTCTATCTATCTATCGCAACACAAATCTCTTCATTTGTTTTCATGCTCTGTAACAATGCTACGTTAGAACAAACAGATTGAGCTCGGAACAGTTTCCAAAAGCTTGTCCGTAGCAGCCCTGAACAAAAATGCAAACTGTTTCTTAGTTCACATACTAGCCTATATCAGAATGAAAGGGCCATCTGAAACGCAACGTGATGGTCTTTTTTTGTGAAAGATTTAGGTAGAAGTGACCGCGGGGGGGGGAGAGAGGGAGGGTGAGGTTCAACAAGTGTGAAGTTATTTGAAGACCTTTAAAATAAAATGAGTCTACAATAGTGTCGAGAAAGTTGTCACCATATTAACAGGGTAAAAAGCAGTGGACCATATCTAAGTATTGATATGCAGCGACATGTTTACTTGTTATTGTTGAATAAAAACAGAGGTGGTAAGTAGGAATGTGTCTTTCTCATGCCCACTAATGCATCACAGTAAAAAGTAGGGGCACAATGCCTCTCTTATAAGGCAACACAAAGGGGTGCCCGCGTTAAGCTTACACTCAATAGGGGAGACAAGACGCGGCAAGGGTCGGGGTTCCGCTAACCCTGCCAAAGGAGAACTAGGTGCACTAACATGTAAACACGTAGTTCGTTGAGATGAACGGGGTGGACTGCTCCCGGCAGCTCCAGTGTCCACCCGTGCTACCTTCCAGAGGATAAAGTCACTGTTTTTACCTTTTTGTTAACCAATATTTTCTTAGCTGTATCAGATTTTCGCTGTCATGTTCTGTAGGTTTGCAGTTGACCAAGGTTTTGAATTTTTAATAATGCACACAGATTACACTAAGAAGGTATCGGTGTCATGTATTCATATTTTTATCTAACACTGTGACCCATTAATGTTGTCCTGAAATATCCCAATAAACCGTAGTAATATGGCTGCAGGCTCAAACCCCGGCGGGTCTAGTCAGTCTTTCGTCCTTCCGAGGTTGATAAATGAGTACAATTGAGTTGGGTGACAATAGACACCTGTTATTCAGCACCAATATGCCACAGGGTGTGAACGTGCGCTTTACAAATACACAGGTTGTATTTTGTTTTAAACGCTAAGGTTTGTTTGCTATTTTTATACTTTCTTTTTCATCACCAAGAGGAATCTAGCATTCTGTCATCCCACTGTTTGTCCTTCGTCTCTTTTGAAAACGCTACACCTTTCACATTTGTAACCTGCTCTTCATAATTAATACATGTTTAAGAAGCCAACATTACACTTTATTTGCCTTTTAAAATTGTAGTGGTGCAACTAAAAAATGCTGTCAAAATTGCTACATTGAATTAAACAACATATAATTAAATTAATTTGGAGGTTTTCAAAAGTGTACTTAAGCATTGGCATAGCCAATAGGTCTCGCCTTTGGGACCTTATAAGTGTTTAGCCATGCAACACTTGATGTTGTTGCACCAAGGATATTGTGCTGGATAACTAAACACTTATAAGGTCCTAAAGGCGAGACCTATTGGCTATGCCAATGCTTGTTTCCTTTTGGAAGCGGGGTGGCTGGAGCACAAAGTCTCTAGCGGACTGGGAGTTTCTGGCTCCTCCAGAAACCATGATTTTCTGGGCAAGATATGCAGGGGATTTCGTGTGTAGCGCTTTGTGGGTGATACATGCCAGTCTGAGTTGGATTCTGGCTTCAAGAGGAAGCCAGTTCAGCGCCTTCAGATGCGGTGAGATGTGATCGAATTTGTTTGAGCCTGTTAAGAGTCTGGCGGCGGCGGCGGCGTTGAGGCAAGCTTTTAGGGAGGCCGTGGAGCTCTTGGGCAGGCCTGAAAGGGTTGAGCATCCGTATTCGATTCTGGAGAGAACTAATGCCTGG
The DNA here is from genome assembly GCA_963921515.1 of Calotriton arnoldi. Lineage (NCBI taxonomy): Eukaryota > Metazoa > Chordata > Amphibia > Caudata > Salamandridae > Calotriton > Calotriton arnoldi. The sequence continues at coordinate 1,107,960 of CAWUFW010001678.1, read as the reverse complement.
ACTGCCATTTTTAGGTAGAGATTGAAAAGGCTTGGGGAAAGAGTTGATCCTTGGGGGACTCCAATCGTTATTGGGGAAGGAGCAGATAGATTACTGTTGACTAAGAATCTCTGGGTGAGGTTCCGGAGGAAGGATCTAAACCATTCGAGAACGGTTCCCCTTACTTCCATCCTGAATTCGAAGCGTTAAAGTAGTTTCTCGTGGTTGACTGTGTCGAATGCCGATGATAAATCCAGTAGAATTAGGAGACATGTTTTGCCTTGGTCAAGGGCTTGAAGAGCATCATCCACAATATGGAGAATAGTAGTTTCCGTGCTGTGCCCAGGCCTGAACCAGGATTGGAATTCGTCTAGCAGAATAAAGTTGGTGATATGTTGGCTCAGTTGAAGTTGCACAATTTCTCCAGAGATTTCGCTAGAAGTGGGATATTGGTCTGAAATTGTCTGGAGCAGCAGGATTCAAGGTGGGTTTTTTTAAGATGGGGACGACTTGGCCGGCTTTTAGAGAGTCAGGTATGGACCCCTGCTGTAGTGAAGCGTTGATTATTGTAGTCCAAATGGGAATGATAAATTGGGAGGTCGAGCTGGAGGGGAGAGGGTCATTAAAGTGGTTATTCGGATTTAAGGAGGATAGAATTTTGTAGATGGAATGGTCGTCATCTAACTTGAAGTTGGACCAGAGCGCTTGGTTCTTGGGTGTTGTCTGGGGGGGGGGAAGGGGGAAGAGGAGAGATGTGACCCGGCAGGAAGAGGTTGGATGTTGGTGGCGGAATTAAGTTATTTTCCTAGGGAGGTAATTTTGCTGTAAAGAAGTCAATAAATAACCTTGTTTGGCATGGGTGTATTTTGCTATCAGCAGACTAAGGTTAAGACATTGGTCTTGTGTACCCCTACCCTTTTTAAAGCCGTATTGGGCAGGAATCATGATATTATGACCCCAGACCCCCAATTTGATTAGTAAAACTCTGCCCATAAGTTTCACCGTGCTGTTACGGAGAGAAATTGGCCTGTAATTTCTGGGGTCAGCTCTGTCTCCTTTTTTGTGAATAGGTATTAAAATTGATTTATGCAAAGATACGGGGGCCGTCTATGGCTATAGCATTAAACACATTCGTAATCACAGGCCCCCATAGTTCGGGCAAGGCTGTAAAAAAGTCTATAGGGTTGCCATCAAAGCCAGTGGCTTTGTTACTTGTACTTTGTGCTAAAACATCGGTTATGTCTTCATGGTTAAAAATAAGATTACTGTTGGGGGGATGGGACTAAGTCATTATAAAATTCCCGCTCACCCTCCCACTTTCTATTAAAAGTTTTATTAAAATGCTCTACCCAAGAGTCCTCATCGAGGTGATTATCAAAATTGGGGTCTGTGGGTGGCTTTAAAAATGGGGCATTAACTACTGGCCAGAAGTCCCTCGTATTGTTTGTGGTGGATGCTTGGAGCAATTTTTCCCAGGCTTCTTCTTTTAAAAACGTAACCCTATTCTTCCTAGCCGTAGAATACATAACGAGGGCCTATTTCACCAGGCAGGGGTTTCTTGGAACAGACTTTAGAGTATGATGCAGATGGGAGAGAGCCTTGGTACAATGCCTATCAAACCGTTTCTCGCCTTCACAAGATTCTTTTTTACATCGGACAGGATTGATTCAAAGGCTACAATGGTGCTTGATGGAGACGTATTTAAATCAAGACAGGTTTCTATTTCTCGAATCCTGCTTGATACCACCCTAGGGATGAGGACTGCCTTATCTATGCTTTCCCATTTAAGTGTTAATCCGTTCTTTTTAGCCACGTGTGGTTTTATGTGTGTCAAATCGGAACCATGAATTCCTGCGCAACATAATTGGCAAGTTACGGCTGCGTGATCGCTAAAACCTAAAAAAGTGACCTCGGTCTTGCTAAGGACCCTTCTAAGGGAAGCCGTTGCTAATATAAAATCAATAGTGGAGCTAGTTACATTAGAACGGTACGTTTTTAACAGCTGGCCAGTAGTTTCCAGTGCGGGATTCAATTCAATTCAATAAAGCTTTATTCGATTTCTTAATTAAGAGAATCATAAAAGCAAATAAAAAATTACAGCATGGTTATCAGTACATACATTTTTTTTTAAATAATGTAATATACAATTTCAGAAAACGATTATATACGAAGACAGCGGTCCATTCTCTTAATCGCGCTCAAAGTGGTCTCACATCAGAATAGTTTTCCTAAATTTAAAAATATTTTTAAAAACACAATCATAGAAGCAATAAAAAGTTCATTCTCTAGAGATTGTAAGACCAAAAGTGCAGGACGACATTGTCTAAGGCCGAGTGATCTTAAGACCGGAAGGATCCACCTCCTTCTCTGCACAGAATAAAATTTACAAAAAAAGAATACATGCAGTGAAGACTGTTGAGATAGGTCATCACAAGGACATTTACACATCGGTCTGGACCAATCATTCAAGTCAGGAAAACTAATTGTTCTGTGTATGATGCCTAATCTAAAACGCGTTAACAGGAATCTGTCGTAGTCACCTACAATAATCCTTAAATACTGCTGAATACTGAATGTAGTCATGGTAAGGTGGTGATTTTGTCATTTCGATGGTATTTCTATTTGCTTCCAGTAAGGACAGGCAACTACTTTTAAGATCTTTCCTAGCAACTGTACTCATGGTATTGGGGTCATTATAATATTCTGGGTGGTCAAGATTAAATGTGAAATTTTGTATGTAATTTAGCCACCTAATGTGCATGGCTCCATGTAATCTGCAACTGTCATTCAAGATTTGGCGATTAAGTAGTGTTTTCTCAGTAGTCCAGATCCTGTGCCACAATAGGACTGGCTGAAGTTTTATAATGTCCGCTAAATATGGCATGCCTAATTCTGCATGGCAGAAATGGGTGGAAGTACTATCTGGAACGGCCAGCAAGAACTTAAAAAAGACGTGCTCGGCAATCTGTAGAGAATTAATGTCAACATGACCCCAGATGCCAGCACCATAAATGGCAATTGACACACTTTGCTTTGTAAATTTGCAACAGTTCTACCGGTGGGCGTCTGCCCAATTTTCTACTAAAGTTTGATAGGGCTGTCAATGCTTTTATAAACAATAATCTCCTGGCTTTGACTGCCTGAGTCCAAGTCCCCATTCGGTCAAACAATATCCCTAAATAAGAGAACGTTTTTGAGCATTCAATCCTTTTAGCGTTAATATAGAAGTCTCTGCTCTTAATGCTGCCTGCTCCGCACTTCATTATGAATGTTTTTGAAGTATTAACAGTGAAACCCAGTGCGGGATTCATTATTTCCAGATATTTTGTAATGATAAGCTTATTTAATACATTCCCATACTGGTTTTGGCAAAAATGTGCTCCTCCCCCTCCGTCCTCATCAAGTAGGCCACATATTGGGTTTAGGGCAAAGGGACAGGAGTGTACATTAAAATTCCCCAGCCATAACACTTCTGGATCTTTTTTGAACGAGTTAAATAACCAATTCATTTTCTCTTCCACTAGGGTCGCAACCTTATACATCTCACCCCCAAATAAATTGCTGTAAAAATTAATTAATATAAAAGAGTTACCATCAGGGCCTTTAAGGTGCAACATGTTAAAATATTGAGATTCATTGTGGGAAGAGAGTACTTTAAAATTCAAAGTATTTTTTAAAAGTGTCACAATCCTGCCCCTCGCCCGACCAGACTTTGAGGCAATCGCTGGGGTAAAATATGATCTATAACCGTCTATATTGATGGGTCCCAATGACCAAGTCTCTTGAAGGCAAACTAGATCAAAGGTGGTGATGAACTTAAGCCAATCTGGGTCTGACAATTTGTGGCCTTGCCCTGCAGTATTCCATGTGATAACAGTAAATAAGTATCTGTCCTTTGGCAGAACATCTTGAGAAGCCACGTCTACAAGGGTGCCAGTAACTACTGCCTTTTGAGGCCCTTCCTTCACTTTTGTCAGTCACAGGAGTTGAAATCCGACAGCGCTGTAAATCGGTTAGAGGTTGATAAGGGAGGTACAGTAGTAACACTGTGCCATATGTGCGATTGACTATTCAATGCAGGAGGAATATACTTATGCGACCAATTTCCATTTGTACAAGGCTGAGGTGGTAACAGTTTATAAAAGAAACCAAGCGGTAGAGCAAATATTTGAGTTGATATTGATGGTTTGTGAGGCAATAAATAAAGCAGTTTTCTGCCATAGCTGGAGTTTAAAACGTTATAACAACACAATCCCCCAGAATAGATTTGACCTGTTTGCCGACACAAGGAACTCTTCGTGCCATTAGGATTTTGCAATGCCATTCTGACTGATCGTTACTAAATTTGTGAATCCAATGTTGAGCTTTATTAATTAATTAAGTAGTGTATTCCTTTGGTTCACTTTTTAGAACCGGGGTATTTGCCAGAACAACCACATAGGGACAAGCCGCTGGTGCAAGGTCAAGCCTCAAACCCTCTTCGGGTTTTTGCCCTGAACATAGGCCACCTGACTTTATTGTTTGTCTAGCCTGATCAATCTCCTGTGGCTGAACTTGGGGTCGGGATACCCTTGGTAATTCTACAGCTTGGCTCCCATCAGAGACCAAAGGTAAATGATCATCAGAGGATAAAAGAGGAGACTGCGGCAATGGAGCCATAGAATTAAACAATTCAACAAAGATCGGCCGCTCTGGCCAATGGCATCCACTACACTAGTGCCACCTTCCTGTGAGTGTTGATTCAATTCTGAGGAGCAACTTCCAGATCCAACTTTGCGAAGTGGCCCATATCTAGTTATCGCTAGCTCCTTCATAGCTTTTTCAATTGAATCTAAGCGCTGGCAAATTGGCGATGGGAGCCCGCTGAGTTTATCAAATAGATCGTCCAAATTCAGAACCTTGGGGGGCAGATCAATGGACTGGGGTTGTAGGAGCTCCACGTTACCAGTTAATGGTTTCCCTGCTTGTGGTTTGCATTTCCTAGGTCGCTTGGGGTTACTGGCGCAAAGGACTTTTCAGGGGACCCCTCTGTCTTTTAAGAACAGATGCTACCACAGGTGGAGTTATGTCCTCTGGGTGGGAATAGCTGGTGACCCCAAAAACAGGGGGGGGGGGGCGTCTTTAACAGTAGGGAAGCAAGGAGACTGGTCCTTGTTGTGAGTCTCTTGCGACGCACCCATAGTTAGATTGTCAATCCCACCATCCGATAGCCTCCTCTCAGCACGGGCAATTTCCATAGCTATAGCTGAAGAGGCTTTCGCTAAAAAGGTATCTAAAGAAGTAATGGTTACCTCTTCAGCAGGTGCGTGGGTGTCTTCTTCATCCCCATCCTCTCGACGTACTTTTTCACTGTATTCAGGCTCCCCTTTGACAAAACGTTGGAGGGTGCCCAGCCCAGCCTCTTCCGGGCTCTGATGGGCTCGCTCTTGGCCCGGGCATGCGCCCGGGCGCGTCCCACGCAGAGGGAGCTCAGGGAGCCTTTTGAACGCGCCTCCAGGAGCGGGAAACTGGCAGCAGGCTGCGGCGTCAGCCGCAATAGACTCTGGGGATGGTGGCCCGCCCCTCTCCTCCTCGAATTCGGCAGATTTTACTTTAATATGGCCACAAAATTTCCCACTAACATGCGGTTTTACTGACAAAAATATATAGTGTACAAACAATGTTTGGAAATCAAGTTTCTGCAAATATGTGTCATTTGCACATCACCAAGTAAATTGTTCTGAATTGTTTGGCTCCTATTTAAATCTTTGTTTGCATCACACTTCTTAACTACAAAAAAAATGTGCTTTCGTAATTCCTGATATATTTTGAAATATTTGTACTATTCACTTACATGCTATTTAAATGTTAAACGAAAGTACTGTAGTACGAAAAATAAAAATAAACTTCATTTTCCAAGCAGCAATTAGTAAAAAGACAAACTGACATTTGACCTTTTCCTTGAACAGACAGCAAATGTGTCAAGATAAAAACAAAATTTAATGGCATCTTCATTGCTTGTTCACTTTCTGAATGAACAGAACACCTTTCCAGCTAAAGTTCACTCACCAGAACAGACTAGTAGGTTCTAAAAATAGCTCGACCTAATAAAATCTGGCTAGCAATTTTGAGGGGGCGAGTAGATTTTTCGAGGCCTGTATGGGTACCCAAATCTCCCATTAAAGGCTTGCCTTCCAATGGACTCTGGGAGCTCCTGGAGATTACGGAGCTAGGGTGATATGGCGTTGCAGAGCTGTATATTTGATAAAATTGGCTACAATGTAGCTGGTAATCACTTTTCAGCTCCAGGAACGATTGGAGTACTGTGCACCGCAGAACATTTCCAAGCGTGGAGATACCAATAATATCCCATTTCTGGAAGCCGCCCAATAAAGCTACTTGTTGAAGGAGAGTGCCCTGCCACAGAGGCATCCATTGCGTCTGCTTTCCCCACCAGCCCATCTGCCTGAGGGAGCGTCTCCATGCGTCTATGACCACTTGGGTCACCGGTGGAAGGAAACCCCCCCCCCCTTCTCTCACTGTATAGGTAGTCAAGCAGGGAGGCCTCGCCCATTGCTCCGTCGCATAAGCTGGGTCATCCCTAGGGCCATACCACCAGTCATTGATAATCAGCAACTGGGAGGCAGCATATTAGGACTGGACATCGGCGGCAGCTATGCCCCCATAGGAGGTGGACTGGAAGTAAGTTCTCAGAGCAATAGGAGCCACTCCCCCACCCCCACCCCCCCTCCCCACACCTTCCCCGTAGAGGTAGTTCTGGAGTGGATATAAGAGTCGGGGCAAGGAGAACATTTCGAATATTGAGGAGCGTCCTAACAATCTTAATAGCAACAGGGACCATGCCTTTACTTCCTCTGTGACGCATGCTAATACTGGGACGAGATTGTGAGTCCACGATAACGTAGGATCTGGAGAAACAAATACTCCCAAATATTTGAACTCACCGGTAGCTAAATTCAATCCCGATGCTCACACCATGTCGGCAGTAGTCCCAACGACAGGGTACACTACAGATTTCGCAACATTCATGTAAAGCCCAGAGGTCTCTCCGAAGATCAGCATAATCTGCAGAATGCGGGGTCCCGGGGCCATGATCCATGATCTGATCCATGCCTATCACTATCCGCCAGGAACATACTTCCCCAAGACATGCAGCGAAACTTTAGGCCAGCTCCCGGAGCTACACAGCAGCACTCCCCGAGCGTCTCGTTTCACTGGTACAGGCGAGACATCTCGAGCGACCCTACACAGTCTATGTAAAATTCTACTTGATTTAACGCCCCATTGGTAGATGTGTCTTTGTGCAGCCTGCCACGCCGGTTTGGCATCGTTGGTACCGGTATTGAAACCCAACCGGCGCCGCGCCACACTACTATCTCCAAGGTGGCTACTCTCTTCCAACTGCCGCATCTTCCGCTCTAGGTCTACCAGAATGCGGGTTTGGCATTTACGCTCTCCAGCACAGTAGCCAATATCGACACCTTGGAGCGTTGGCTTGAGGGCCTCCCATAATATTGTTACAGAAGCAGCTGTCGTGGCATTAAGGGCAACATATTTGTCAATGGACCGATGCATGGGTGCTTTATACGAAGGATGCCGCAGGTGCCATGGTGATAGGCACCAGCAGAAAGGTGGCCACTCAGGTCCCATATGGAGCTCCAGAGCCACCGGGGAATGATCGGAGAACCCCCTGGGCAATATGTCTACATCAGCCACCCTATGGATGAGGCGGCCAGGGACAAGCAGTTCATCCAGCCTAGAAAAAGAGCTGTGGACTGCTGAATAATATGTATACCCCGAGTCTGTCGGATGATAGGCCTTCCATGTATCAGCCCAGCGCGGACACCATGGAGCCCAGTCTGGACGCCTGGGCCCTGACATCTTCCCCCTCTGGCGTACTGCCTGTCCACCTCTGGATGCATTAAGTCGTTCCAGTACTCCCTACTACCAAAAGGCCGCCCAGCAGTTCCCCCAAAGGCCGATCAGCGATCAACAAAAGCCTGTCCCAGCGGAGGAGGGCATAAACACTGGTAAGTGTAAGAGGCTCCCCATATAGTGTACTGGTTACTAGTGAGTATCTACCATAGCTGTCTGTCCAGACTTTAGTGGGCTGGAAGGGAACTCTACTATGGATTAGGATACCTGTACCAATCGACCCGGAGGGGAAATTCTGGGTATAGCCATACCTGGACAGGCATGGGACTTTGAAGCCTAGGAGATGTCTCTTCTGCAGGAGGAGAATGTCTGCCCATAGCTTCTTGGCCTGCTTCAGAACCACACCTCATTTAATCTTATCTAGGACCCCGCGCACATTTCATGTAATAACACGGAGATGCCCCAGGGAACCAGCTGGGCCTGTATCAGACATTGGCAGTTAAAGTAAGTAAATGTGGGCTTTCCCACAAGAAACAAAGGAGGCATGTTTCGGTGGGTCTGTGCAGTGTAACTAAAAACAGTCAACCAAATCTCTTTACCTCTCCCCCCTCATATTACAGTAAACAAGAAGCATCTGTCAAGGAAAAGAATCTCCCCGGACCCCAACGGGGGTTGCCAGGAGGGTATTACCAATGGATACCCACAACCCCCCCCCCCCCAACTAAGAACTTGTGCTAGAGAAAATGAAACCTTTGTTCCTGTTTTCCTTTCTTCTAGGGGTGCAGTCGAACATGTACGTCCCACCCTACCAAAGCATGCAAATTCTCCACCACTCAAATGGTGCCAGTGGTGCCGGAGCTATCAATCCCTGGCAGGGAACAAACATGTCTTACTGATTTAGTATATAGCAACTAGGGTGCATCATCGCAACGCCCGTTTCTGTGGAAGGAGCGGGATCGATTCCGGCGTTTCACAGTAGATTTGGTGGTCAGGCTCCTATCACAACTGGGTAGACTCCAAAAAGTGGCCTACTAGGGCTTTTGTGCGGTGCAACTGGTGCCATTGCACTAGGCGCCAAGATCAAGGGTGCACGCTCTGCACGATAGGGTGAACTGAGATAAGAGGGGCCTACAGAGATCATTGTGTATATGGTATTTTTCAAGAGACATTACACTGGAATGATAACTCTGTTGGTTAATGCGCTTGAGGGAAAGATCTGCGAGTTATCTAGTCACAGGTTTGACTGCATGTGTGACATGCAGATCACAGATTAGTATTTTATGTTGATAGCTCAGTGGCTGTTGCTTTTGTCACAGAGATCCTTTTGTTACTTGGAGTTCATAAGTATCAATCTTGCTAATATAACACACTAAGCTATGAACTGGCATCAAAGTGATGTATGTAAATTGAAAGGCATGGTTTTAGAACCTTATTGTTTTCCCCCCTCAATCTTTCGTTATTCTAAGGTTGCTCAAAAGGGCTCCTTTGAGTAGCAGTGCAATTTTATTAGTATGACACCCCAACCATTGTGTTACATTTAAGGAGCAGATTTACTAACACTTTGCACCTGGTTTGCATTACAAAAGAGATGCAAACCAGGTGCAAAGTGATGTTGTGGAGCTTACTTTCCAGCGTGAATCCTGAATTGCGTTGGAAGGTAGCCCTAAAGTAACACAAAGTAGCACTATGCACTACTTTACGTCAAGGAGGCATGCCACGGGTGGTACATGGACGTTGCCATGCACTCACCCATTGATTTGGACACTAATCCCCATTTACTAAATTGGGTAGAAATGGACTGGCATCAAAAAAATATGCTTCCCCGCGGCAGGTGTAAAAAGTTGGGGAAAAAAATGTTGTTTCTCCAAATCTTTCCAACTTTGCATGTGTGTTGTACCATACAGCACACTAAGTGCTAAGGTATTAAACTTGGTTATAACACAGAATTTTGTGCTAGAAGGTTACCATTCCAGAATAAAACCTAAGCTTGACATCATGCAAAACACCCCTGCAGTAAGGTGCAAGCTTGTGTGCATTGGCATAAGGCAGCCTAGGGTACACCAGGACTAGAGTAGAGAGCATCAGCACCATATCTTAGTATAGGTGCTGTTGTGCTATCTCCTTTTCACACAACATAGTGCAGCAACGTTAGTTACTGCCCATCGTAAAAAATTAGTTAATCTGCCCCTTCAATTCCCCAAGACCAAGCACTATAATCATATAATGCCTATCAGTATGATGAAATGTGACAACTACACCTTGAAGTCCTCATTGTTTTAAGTAACCTTTCCTATACATTGATTTACACACATGTATGACTCATTATCTATGTATAATATGTATGTGAAGTAAAGCACTCCGACAGTCCACTTGGGGATGAGTAGCGTTACAAAATACATAAATGTGAGAGAGGGGCTAAGGGGAGATTAGGGCCACCATTGGAGGGTGGTAGGGAATTAGCGAAGGAAAGGATTGAGGCGGGTGCCGCCAACAAAGATTGCTGCGCCAACGCTAAAGCCAGCCATGGGTGGTGTAACAGTACCTCCAGAGATCAGGTTCCTATCACAACAGGGTAGACTCCACTAAGTGATTTACTGGTGGTGTAAAAGTGTGACAAGTGGTTGGGCTATTTTTGAGCCAGGAGCAACTCCAATCGTATCCTATTTATGAGGCACCTCCTCTTATCCTGCCATTTAAACCTTGGATCTCACCCCATGCTGAATAATTAACATAAAAGCTACTGGTATTTAGATCCCCAAGGACTAGGGCTCTCCTAAAAAGCAACATAGATAAAATTGAATGACACATTCATTTTTGTATACTGCCTTATGTGTGACACATTTAAATGCTCCTGTGACAAATTTGGAGCACACGCTCAGGGTACTCATGCATGACATTAATACCCTTCACTTTATATAACACTACAATTAACACCCTTCCATATCCATGCATTGTAAGTTTGGGTCCTATTTAATCATCCACTTGGAGTGTTCGTTGAGGCCTCAGCAAGAGGTACAGAGAGCACTATAGAAATGCTTCATTACAGTATAAATTGAGGTTTATTTATAAGAATCCATTACAGATGGTATCTTTGAAAGGGCTGAGTCAGAGTTCATCCCACTTCAGGGAATACTTCAATTATTTTATTGCTTACCATGAGGCTGAATCAGTCCTAGCTTGTCCCCACTTTCACAAATACCAACCAGTATAAAATCACCTTATTTCTAAGTTCATTTAAAATTCCTTCCGCTCTTTCCTCATACCCTACTATGTGCCAATCACTAAAACTGTCCCATGTGATTTAAATACACCAGGCCATTTCTTAAATAATTACTGGAGATTTTGGTTTAAATTCTAGTGTGGGTTAAGCAATTTAACGAGCCCAGTTTGTATTAAAATGAACCACTCACCAGTTTTTTCCAAAATGTCATTGATGTTTCCAAAGAGAACGTATAGCCATGTGTAAGAGTATATTTAAAACCTCAAATTTTGAAGTGATAAAAAATATCTATTAGAATGAAACATTTGCTGTGGCTGCTCAAAAACATTTTGGGGAAAACCAAGAATGGAATTATGCAGGTAGTTTTTTCACCAGGACCTCACAAACCTTCTAACCAAAACGAGCAGAAGGAGTTGAGTTTAGTGAGAAAGAGATGCAAGCTCCCATTAGATGGAAGTTTAAAATGAAGACAGAAAAATTGGCGCTAGACACTGCCAAGGTAGCACCCACTAGATGCAACATCACTAAAGATGTTTTCTTCACTTCTTAGACATTGCTATATATAATATTGGACGGATGTCAGAGAACAGCAGAGCTCCAAAATTCTTTTGTAGAATTTTGCTCGCTTGGCCCACGGCCCACCTGGGTTTGTTCATAATCCATCTTGACTGAGAAACCTTTGAGCCGGGCCAAAGGTTAATCGTGAATAGAGCCACGATAACGTGTCACTCAAGATATCACACATATGGAGGAACTGGAAAAAAAAGCACACATAAGTGGATCGCAATAACGAAAAGTCCTAAATAAGCAGACGGAAAATGCTTTGGTACGCTATCTCTGCTTTATATGAATTTAACTAAAGTTACTCACTTCATAATGCTCGATTCTGTTGTCACTCCTTGTGCGAACACGAGCTTACGGCAACCATCATGGAGGTCTCATTTGGTCTGCGTTGCCTTGCCTGGTTCCAACATGGCCGCTCTTCTAGACAAGACGCGCACAGCTTGCAACGCTTGGCTTAGGTTAGCTAATCGGAGAGGTGAAAGAGTGTTATTCCAACATTCAATCCTATTAATAGGTCAAAAAATTAAAGAAGTAGTAAATTAGTACCTGCCGTACGTCTCCTAAGCATTTTATTCTAGACGCAATAGTTTTTAAACCGGTGCAGTCACCGGGACAAGAAAACATACCGTCTGCGTTCAAGGTTTAGTGGTAGGTAGATTGGAAGCAAATTCAACCATCTGAGAAAAAAACGCCCAAAGTTAGCTATCTGCATCTAACGATAGTGATACCTATACTAACGTCCCTGAGTGCTTGTTTTGGGCTCATTTCTGTTGGCAGTAGAGCTTGTAATAACACAGCGGTTCTCTTTGCAAGTTGTTCTCGGTTACACTCTCGCTGCCAGAAGTTGAAGACAAGATTATGTCAGGATTTTCTTTTTAGCGGCGATCTGAGGTCTGTAACCGTCTGTATTGCTTTGAGGCGTTAATTACTAAGTTTCAATCACGTTTTACGGTATTTGGGGTATTTTAACCTTTCTTCGACGTATCCCAGTGATGGAAATCTAAATATTATGAAGCCGCCTGAAAAACTGTCGGTTTTTTTTCTTTACATGAGACTCAGTTACATTATTCAAGAACATTTTTTTTTTTATAGATCCGAGAGGGAAAGGACGTGGCGCAACGGCCAGATCTGCCGACTTTGGAGCGGGAGAACTAGGTTCAAGCTTCGCCCTCGGCTCAACATCCTGTGATTGTGGGCAAATCTCTTAATCTCCCCGTGCCTACCGAAAATGAATGTGTCCTTGTGTAGTGCAACTGGTGCTCGTGTAAAGCGCTCCAATACATTCGGGTCGAGTTCGTGCTCTGTAAAACTGCAAACAAAAACAAGCATTTGCAATGCAATAGGTCTCGCATTTACGCGAGTTTTGAGCTATTGGCATTGTAAATGACAATGCCTTTTATTTATGTTTTAAAAACCAAAACATAAATAAAAGGCATTATCATTTACAAGGCCAATAGCTCAAACTCGCGTAAATGCGAGACCTATTGCATTGCTACCACTTGTAACAAAACCCCACTGCTGCCTCTACACAGGTGTGGGGAGGGGCCGCTGTGCTCAGAAACAGTGTTTGGGGGAAGGGATTCGCTAGAAAAGTGTTTGTAGCATCGACTGCAGAGAAGGGAGGCGATTTTACAATCTGCCATTTTGTAGAGTTTAGTGATGGTAGAAGGGAGGAAGGGTTTCTAGATCACCGAGAAGGGATGCTACTGTTTATTTGTGGAGTAGAAAACATGGTGGAGTTTCTGTATTGAACATTTTAGTGGAAGAGGAGGTTTTTTGTGTGTTTCGGTGTGGGTCTAACTGCAAATGTAGGTGTGCCCTTGTAAACGTGTAAGTTTGTGGGAATTCACGGACTGCTCACAGATAAGAGTTCCACCAGAAAAACATAGGCACATTTACTCCTTTCAAGAACAGGGCTAAGTGCGTTTCCATAATGAGAATGAGGGGGTAACACCTCTCATAATAATCAAAGGTGTAGGGACAGGCCACATTTTCCCCAAAGAGAATTACGTTCACTGTGCAAATGCACACTTGCATTTATTCGTCCATGCAGAATGTTCCCATGCGTAAATTGTATACATTTCTGCACTCCTGGGAGCCTAGTGTGGCGATGTTCTGACTCCTGTCAAAAGCCATTGGTGACTCAGGTTATCCATCTGGCCTCTCTTTTACTTCTCCACCCCCTCTCCCTTTGCCTCGGTTATTCTCGATCTCTCTTCCACCTACTTACCGCCTCCCCCAGTCACACATTGCTGCCTACCCCATCTTCCTCCCACTGGTCCCTCTCTCAGAGCATTGGCCTTGCCTGGGCGGGAGTACGGGACTGACTCACTTCCGATGAGCCGCCCCTGAGTCAGAGCAGGGAAGGGAAGTCCCTTCCTTCCGGCTCGATGTACTGAAGGGATCGCGGGGCGAGAAAAGGGAAAGTGCGCTGCTGTGTGAGGTACTTAAAGTTCACTCTGGAATGCCTCATCTTAACCCAAGTCCCTCTGGGCCAGCGAGTGAACTTTGGAGACCTAAGTAACCCAAGTAATAACGTGCGCGTGAATTAGGCAATATCTACTGAACAAACAAGGTCCCAAACAAAGGGCGATAAGGCTGAAAACCGGGTGGGGGTGGGGGAAGGGAAGGAAAACAAAAGAAAAGATTGATTGGAAAAGAAAGGAAAACAGAATCAAAATTATCAGTTACGGGGTGAGCAAGAATAAGATGGCAATAGAGCACGGAACAAAGAAAATTAAAGTGAAAACACAAGGAAATAAAGAACAAATGTAAGCCCGCTCCACGTGCACGCGCTTTAATTTGACATAGCCTGTCAGCGCCTGGTCCCCTAATCTCTTCCATATTTCCAGCATTTAAATCATAATATCGATGCCATTTAGCTGTCATCCGGAAGCGTGTTAAAGGGCCAGCCAGGTGGTGAAGTCAACAATCCAGTGACATCTCTAAAAGCCTCATAACAATGGCTCGTTCGGGCTCTTGGAAAAATGAAAGGCGGCGGCTACTGTGCAGGCTTAAAGCGAGACATATTTAGAGCCTGCATTCCTGGCTCTTAGAGACACGCTTGGAAGACGAGGGCTATTGTTAAAGATAAAGCGCGGCGTACCACGCTGTTTAAAAAATTAAATGGGAGACTGCCTGTGTCAATACTGGTGCGTCAGATAGGAGATGTCGGGGGAGCGGAGCGCTGCGGCCATTGAAATCAGCGTGTCCTGCACTGAAAGCGGCGCCTTAAAGAAACAAGCGCAGCCAAAGCGGACCGCGCTCACAATGAAAATAAAAGAGTGCTTACGGACTTTTAAAGGAGAGCGTGCGAAGCCGCAAGTAAACGATCCAGTCCGGGTGGGCGGGGCCTAAAGAGGACAGGGTGGCAACCAGGAGGGACTAAAAAGCCTCCGGTACAATCAGCACACTACCTTCAGCATAATCAATGACGCACACCAATGAAAATTACAGGCGGAGCAGAGACACGACTTCTGAAACCGTATTGATTCCAAGAAGCCCTCGCAGAGCGAGCAGCGCATGTGCGCTGCAACGCCAGGCGAGACCTAAAAAAGTAATTTGACCAGACTCACAGGATGTTGAGCCCACACCGAGGCTTCGAATCTGGTTTCCCAGTTCTAAAGTTGGCAGCTGGTTGTTACGCCACATCCTCCTATTCAGGTTATGTTTAACTTTGTCAAGCAGCCTATCCTCAGACGAATCATTTCAATTGTACTGCTTCAACGCAGCAAGATTCATTCCATATTTGATTTTCAAACTTATTAAAAAGTATTAAAAAAGAATTGTCATACTTGTGTACGTGTTAATAATCAGGTACACATTGAGACGCCATTCTAACGTTCCGACACCGTGCCGGAATCTGTATTGGATTTCGGATAATCTATAGTTTTGCTAGGTTTCTAAACGGGACAGCAGCACTGTCCCCAAAATCTTAATTGTGGAATCCAGGAGTGAGATCAATTCTAAATATTTTATTGTTCGATTAATTGAAATATTTACAATAGTGAACATTCAAACAGTAAAATGAGTGAAAAAATTCATTAATTCCTCAGTGAGATCAGTTGATAAAAGCTTTGATCGCTCCTGACACCTTTCTTGATAATGGGACTATGATGGATTTTGACAATGATGTTAGCATGGTAATCTTGAGGGGTCTCTCATCACGTTCATTAAAATGGGGGCCCACAGATCAGGTCACTTTTAACCCTTTTGCTGCCTGGCCTTTCTGTGCCACGCCCTTTTTTTGATAATTGGGGTAGTTTGCGCTTAGGCCCCCATAACATTTTGTCCAACTAAGGTATCCACGCCAAATTTGTGTCCTTTTCTTCCAACATCTTGAGGATTCTAAAGGTACCCAGGCCAGGGTTTGTGGATTCCCCTGGAGGGGACTGAGAAATTAGGCAAAATACAGCAAAATTTGGTTTTTTGGGGGAAAAAAGTGCTGAAGAAGAAAGCGTCTGTTTTTTTCCCCTGCAAATGGTATCAACGAAGGGTTTGAGGTGCTAAAATCACCATCTTCCCAGCTTTCAGGAACAGGCAGACCTTTGTCAGAAAACCATCATTTTCTACACGCTTTTGGCATTTTATTGGTACATAACCTATTTTTCCTATTTTTGTGTTTTCAACCTCCTTCCAGTTAGTGGTAGAAATGAGTGTGAAACCAAAAATGGATCCCAGAAAGCTATACATTTCTGAAAAGTAGACAAAATTCTGAATTCAGTATAAGGTCATTTGTGTAGATCCTTCAAGGTTTTCCTATAGAGAGTAACAGTTGAAATAAAAAAATATTGAAATTTAGTTGAAAAAAACAGCCATTTGTGCCTATATTTTCACCTGTAACTTCTTCTAACTATGGTAGATTTTTGAAAGCAATATACTGTTACGTCCGCGGGACCCTTTTGGGTGCGGGGATATATGAGGCTTGTAGGTTCACCAAGAACCTGAGGTACCCAGAGCAATAACTGAGTTGCACCTTGCAATGGTTTTTCATTGTGTACCGGGTATACAGCAATTCCTTTGGTAAAACGTAAAGATTGAAAAATAGGTATCGAGGAAACCTATTTATTTCTGAAATAGGAACAAGATATGTAGTTTAGAAACAGTGATTATATGTGTACCTCTGAATTTGTGGGTACCCATATTAGCATGTGAATTAGAGGCTATTGTTCAAAATGACTCATTTTTTACACATTCTTACATTTGGAAGGCAGAAATGCATATAAAGACAAATGGTAATAACACTTGTTTTACTATTTTGTGTTCCTCTAAGTCTTCGGATATAAATGGAACCTCATTTGTGTGGGTAGGCCTAGCGTCCGCAGCAGGAAACGGCCCAAAACGCAACGTAGACACCACGTTTTTCCACAGAAAACTGACCCTTTTTTTTTTGCAGTGTGCCTAGCTGTGGATTTTGGGCCCTAGCTCAGCCGCTAGCTAGGGAAACCGACCAAACCTGTACATTTTTGAAAACTAGACACCCCGGGGAATCAAGGATGGGGTGACTTGTGTGGCTCTCACAAGGTTCTATTACCCAGAAACCCTTGCAAACTTCAAATTTGTAAAAAACAACATTTTCCTCACATTTCTGTGATGGAATGTTCTGGAATCTGTGGGGAGCCACAAACTTCCACCCACCCAGCATTCCCCCAATTCTGCCGATAAAATTGGCACTTCACTTGTGTGGGTAAGCCTAGTGCCCGCAATAAGAAACTGCCCAAAAGGACATATCACATTTTTCCACTGAAAGCCGACCCTTTTTTTTTTGCAATGTGCCTAGTTGTGGATTTTGGGCCCTAGTTCAGCCGGCACCTTGGCAAACCTAGCAAATCTGTAAATTTTTTAAAACTATACACCCAGGGAAATCCAGGAACGGGAGACTTGTGTGGCTCTCACAAGGTTCTATTACCCAGAAACCCTTGCAAACTTCAAATTTGTAAAAAAAAAAACATTTTCCTCACATTTCTGTGATGGAAAGTTCTGGAATCTGTTGGGAGCCACAAACTTCCACCCACTTGGCAACCCCCCCAAGTCTGCCGATAAAAATGGTACCTCACTTGTGTGGGTAGGCCTTGTGCCCACGACAGCAGTAGTCCCAAAACGCAACGTGGGCACCTCACATTTTTCCAGTGAAAACTGACCCTTCTTTTGCAATATGCTTAGCTGTGAATTTTGGGCCCTAGCTCAGCCAGCAGCTGAGAAAACTTAGGAAAGCTGTACATTTTTGGAAACTAGACACAAAGGGGAATCCAGGATGGGGTGACCTGTGTGGCTCTCACCAGGTTCTGATACCCAGAGTCCCTTGCAAACCTCAAACCTGGTAAAAAAAAAATCAATTTTCCTGACATTTCTGTGATAAAAAGTTCTGGAATCTGTGGGGAGCCACAAACTTCCACCCACCCAGCATTCTCCCCAAGACTGCCGATAAAAATGTTACCTCACTTGTATGGGTAGACTTAGTGCCCGCAACAGGAAGTGTCCCAAAACGCAATATGGACACATGGCATTTTTCCATTGAAAACTGACCCTTTATTTGCAATGTGCCTAGCTGTGGATTTTGGAACCTATCTCAGCCGACACATAAGGAAACCTAGCAAACCTGTACATTTTTGAAAACTATACACCCAGGGGACTCCAGGATTGGGTGACTTGTGTGGCTCTCACCAGGTTATGTTACCTAGAATCCCTTGCAGACCGCAATATTAGTAAAAAAATATATATATATTTTCCTCACATTTCTGTGATGGAAAGTTCTGTAATCTGTGTGTAGCCACAAACTTCCACCCACTCAGCATTCCTCCAAGTCTCCCGATAAAAATGGTACCTCACTTGTGTGGGTAGGCTTAGTGCCCGTGACAGGAAACGGCCAAAAACGCAACGTGGACACATCACAAATTTCCAGTGAAAACTGACTCTTTGTTTGCAATGTGCCTAGCTGTGGATTTTGGGCCCTAGCTCAGCCAGCACCTAGGGAAACCTAGGAAACCTGTACATTTTTGAAAACGAGACACCCAGGGGACTCCAGGATGGGGTGACTTGTGTGGCTCTCACCAGGTTCTGTTACCCAGAATCCCTTGCAAACCTCAAACTTTGTCAAAAAAAACATTTTCCTCAAATTTCTGTGATGGAAAGTTCTGGAATCTGCGGGGAGCCACAAACTTCCACCCACCCAGCATTCCCCCAAGTCTGCCGATAAAAATGGTACCTCACTAGTGATCTTTTCATTTATTAATAAATCCAACATTGGAATCAGTGTGGAATTATTAAGACAAGATGTTTGGTACCAAACATCCCTGGGTGCAGTGAAGCCATCATGGTGCTGGGGAACTTGTAATGACAGGTGTGCAGTCCATGTACTCTCTGTGGCTTCCCTGCACACTTACAATATCCAAGAATGGGCGTAGATATTGTAGGGTCATATCTGCTCAGGCAGATTTGACCACACGTGATAGAGTGCACCCTGCCTTAGGGCAGTGTTGGCAGGCATGGCACATCCATATCGACCCTTTAGTTTTCTCTGCACCAAGACACGCAGCTTGCAATGGCAGTGTTCATGATCTTGGCGAGGGGTCCCTAGGGTGGCACAATTTGTGCTGCAGCCCTAGTGGACCGTCTTCAGTCCCAATGTCCTAGGTACCAGGGGCACCATTTATTAGGAACTTACAGGGGTTGCTAAAGTTGTGCCAATTGTGGTACTGTTTTTAGGGAAATAACACTGGTGCTGGGGACCTGGTTAGCAGGGACACAGTACACCTCTATCAAAGTTGCATCAAAAACCAGGCAAAAGTGAGGAGGTACTGCAACAAAAACCCAGCTTCTCACAGTCACAGAACAGAAACTGTGATCCTCCAAATAGTCGATGACTCCCTCAGAATCCTCGACTCCGGCAACTCCTGCCTCCAGGTCCTCCTGGATTTATCCACTGCATTCAACACTGTAAACCATCTGGACCTCCTTCGTGCTCTTGAACTTCGCATGAGATGTGGAGGCACTGTCCTCAACTGGTTCTCCTCATACATACCCAACCGTTCCCAAATTGTGAAAACTGGCAACTCACTTTCGAGACCAGTCAGTGTTCACCAAGGGGTCCCCCTAAGTTCGATCCGCTCCCCAATCCTCTTTAACCTCTACCTAGAACCTCTATGTGTGATTCTCAGAAACTCTGGGATTCTTTTCCACCGCTACACTGATAACACCCAAATATACTTGAAAATCTCTTCCCCAAAAGACGTTTACCTGCTTTCAAAAACTCTCTTAAAGATTCAAAACTGGATGTTCAACCACCATTTAAAACTCAACCCAACTAAAACAGAATTTCTTTTGATCTCACCTCCGAAAGCAAAAACACCAGTACAAGAATGGATGGCTAATCTTCCTGCCCTGGATGGTTGCCCCACCATTGTCCAGAGTGCCAGATCACTCGGCATCACTCTTGATAATCATTTGAATCTTCACAGCCACATCGCAGCCATGGCCAACAGCGCACGACTTCAACTTAGGCAGCTTTGAAGGATCAGACAACTGATTCCGGAACAAGACCTCAAAATAGTGGTGCGGTCACTCGATCTCTAGACAAGACTATGAAATTGCCCTTCTCTCAGGTATTTCCAGAGTTCACCTAGGCCCACTGCTAGCAACTCTGCATGCTGCAGCACTCTTCGTTTTAGGTCTCAAGAGATTTGACCACATTTCCCTGCCCTTGCTAACCCTTCACTGGCTTCCGAAAGAAGCTCGGTCCCAATTAAAAATCGCTTGCATTACCCTCAGAGCGCTGCACTCCTCCTCACTCTCCTTTCTGAACGAGAAACTGAAAATCTCCCGAACATACAGGGGTTCCAGAAATGTTCAATCCCAGCTACTGAAACCCCCCAAAAACGATACATGAACCAGTCTTTCTCTGGAAGTGCCACTAGAATCTGGAACTCTTTGCCTCCCTCCTCTGTCTAACCACCTGCCTAGTAACCTTCAAAAAGGATCTCAAGCTCCTCTTTTTTGACAGACATCTTGGTTAATTCACCCTCGACCAGACTTATGTCCTCGTTCCACGGCGATCTGACCTGCCTTCGTTAGTTGACCCCATCATCTAAATTGATGCTGTAACTGTGAATTTCCTCAGCCCAATTGCTGTAGCTGTTTCTTGTGGTTAACCCTGCACACATTCACTGAAGTAATCATTTGAGTTTAATTACTAGTAATGTAACCAGCTGTAACCCTTATATCCTGCTTGTTGTAAAGCGCTCTGATGCCTTCGGGCTCTATGTAAAATTGCAAAAATAAATAAAACTTTAATACTCCAGACTTGGGATTCATAATTGCACTTCTGCTTTTCCTCATGCCACCGAAAGAAGAGTAGCCACTGTTCATCATCTATTTTATTTTTTAGTTCTTTTCAGACTCTTTTGCAGATTAGCTAATCTTTCTATGTCAAAGGTACCCTGCTCCGGAGTGAACTTAATCTGTCGTCATTAGTGAGTACCACTCACTCCTTTAGGTATTTGCACGTGTGTTTACCATACTGCTGGTTTAACGGGTGGGCAGGAGTCCCTTTCAGTGGGGGCTCACTACATTTACACTGTCCAGCCCCATCACAAGTCCTTATTGTGCAATCACACTCGGGTAGAAGGCAAAAAAGGTCTGCAAGCCTTGTGCTCGTAGCTCATCCCATGGAGGGAGGTAGGGGAGGAAACAGAAAGCAGGATTCCACTCAGTTATTATTGGTTCTAACAAATCTCGTTAAGATGGGAGTGAAGGTATTGGGCACTCACACCCAAAGATCCCCTTACGTTCAATGAACTTTAAGTCCATGCCGGGAAAGGCTTGTTAAAATGTCGGACAGCTAAATCAGAGGGTCTCTTTTTCACACACATTGATACTTCAGGTCTGTGATTCGAGTCCTGGCGCTCCTGTCAATGTTCCCTGTTACCGCACTATTTCTCATTCCCTATTGCTCTGTACCATGTGGTCTCACTCATACATATTTTCCTTTCTACACTCCCCTCAGTCCTACCTGCTCAACCATTTTCCAGAGTGCAATTGTGCATACTTAACCACAAACAATGTAGGCCATGCAAATTAGCTACTCAATCACCAGGTCCAGCAGTTGGCCATTCTCTTCCCCAGTTCCCTCTGGACAAACCTTTTCTTTACCTCTAGCTTCCTGGGTCCTCAAGTGGAGTCCTGTCCATTGGTCCCCTGCTTCTTTTCGTGGAGGCAGTTCCTGCCACCACAGTGCCCCATCTGTTAAAAATAAAACACAACACGTCAGGAGCCTAAAGTCTAACTAGCATTTAATGCAAAATTGCAGGCAGCAAAGCAAAAGATCAGACTACCACTGCCATTTATACAATGGTCAGTTGTAGATAAAAACATTTAAAGTCAACTTAGTATATATAGTTTCTTTCAATACGAGTCAATGACACATGACAGAAACTTTTTATTCGCAGTGAAAATATATTAACTGTGCAGTTGTTAGGATCTTCCCCTCAAGGAAGCGCAGGATGGCCTCGAAAAGGATATATAATTCCTGTACAAAATACTGGATACAGTATTCTCACAAAATCCTTCTTTCTTTGCCAAGTTTGAAAACAAGGTTATGTTACTGGAAAGTGTGCAATGTACAACATGGAACAGACAAAAGGTGGTGGAAGGAATGCTTGCAATAAGTCTAACCACTGGCAATTGCTCGGGGTAGCATTCCAATCCATTGTTCTTTTGCCCACTGTCCACCTCAGTTTGGACCCAGCCATTTGCAAATCAGTCTTGACCCTGCTTTAATAGGAACAGTCTAGCACGAACTGCCAGGCCAGGTCCTCCATGAAATGGAACACAGTTGGGATGCGGCCCTAGTAATTACCAGTGGCTGAGATTAATTTGAGCATTCCATCCATCAGTTTTTTTGCACACTTCAATGTACAACAGGAAGCATTATGGTTTGTGGACCTGTTAAGGCCATGAAAGGATTTTGATTAATGCAATGCCATAGGATACGTCAAGCAAATAGAAGGGAAAATTCGTATTTGATTAGTAGTTGATACATCCTTGATTACATATATGGTTGTTCACATTACTTTTCATGGGTGTATATGAACAGATTACAAACAGATTTTCAGTACGTTTTCACAATGAGGTTCCCTTATACGCAGGAAAGATGAAGCAAAAGGTATGAGCTTCAATCATAGATAAAACAAGGAGAGCAGCAGGCTTAGCTTCCATCACACAACTGGTAACAGCATAGACATCAACAACCAAACTTCCCTAGTACATACAAACTGACCCAATTTAGGCAGGAGACTACCAATTTTTAATCTTAAAATTATGTTATTTTTGTTTTATCTTGCTTAAAACATCCACCACTGAAATGCACTTTAATGGGGAAATAAAATTTTCCTTATTTTGTTCACTCTAAATATCCCACTTCGGTGTTACCAAATGTTGGTATCTCCATTGCACACAGCACAAGTATAGCTCAAGTAGCGGCGGACTGTAAATCCATCATACAGAGAACATACTCAGCATTGGCACCATTGGCTCAAGCTACACACACACACACATATTACGGTCCACCGCTCTACAGGCTTCCTTCATTCACAGAGGTCATGCATCACATGAACATCAACAATGTGAGCTCTCTGCTCCTCCACAACAGGTACAAAAGCACAGGCCAACACACCAAAGTATCCTGTGCCATAGTCTATCCTTGTTGCAGAATCCACAACACAATGGATAAATCCCAGGAACAAGTTTTTTTTTTTGTTAGACCCCCACCCATTCTATTAGTGGCATGCATCATCATCGCGTCTCATCCCAGTCCCTATGAACCAGGATGGACTTAACCATATTCCAGGGAGCACTTTTAATAAACTTGTTGGAACGGGTATTGAAAGATACAAATACCTTGAGCCTATCCCGGTTTCCATTTATTATTGGGCGTCATAGGTAAGATTGAAATTAAGATTATCTAGGTGCATCCAGGGAGTTAGTACCCTTACATCTCTTTTGTCAGCATGTTTCAGCCTCTCAAATCGGCCACTCTGGGTCCTAACCTGTTATCAGGATGTTCAAAGGTCATCCTTTTATCAATTTCTTTGCAGTCCTGTCCCTAAAGTATGGGAGCGTTGTATAGTCAACAAATAACATACAAAAACATGGAGGCTTACTTTGCCTCTGTGGTAAAGCACAAACTAGTACCCTGAAAAGTATGCTTATTTTCAGTGGCGGTGCGTCCATTAGGGCGCTGGGGCGTTGTCCTACTGGTAATTTCTGGCCCCGCTGCCCCTATTATTATTACCTTCTTTCAATCAGTAGTTTTTAACTGGCTTCAATCAGTGGCTTTTAAATAATCCCGGGCCGCCCGACTTCAGTTCAGCGGCTCTGTCTGAAGGGGGTGGGGCGGGGCAACCAGCAGGTTGACTCTGGCGTCGTCATGCTGACTGACGGGGTGATCCTGGTCCGTCGAGCCGAGCGCACAGCAGCACAAGTGCGCATGTTGGGTTTGGGTCGGAGGATTTCTCCGACCCAAACCCCACATGCGCACTAGTAGTCTTCGCTGGCTGGCGGCTGCGCATTAGGAGAGCGAGGGTTGATCAACGCAGCAGCCCTCGATCTCCTAATGAGCGGCGAGTATCCCGGCTAAGCCAATCACAACGCTGCCATTGCAGCGTTGTGATTGGCGGAGGGGAGGGAGGCTGCCTGTGGGTGGCTTCCGCTTTCCTGAGGGGAGAGAGGGAGAGCAGCAGGAAAACGCGGGACTGGCCAGGAGCTGAGGCGGCGCGCCGGGCGCGGTGAGTTTTCTTTTCTTTTAAGGCCCAAGAATGATGCCTTTAGTCAGGCGGCAACAGCTGCACCACAATTAGTGATGATTGAGCTGGATTTTACCTCCTGATGAATCGTGTACAATGAAAAATGAAGCTTCACGGATTCCACCTTTGAACATCCCTAAATGCATTTAACAACAGCCTTTAGTTTCTTGTTATTCTATACGTTTTAGTAGTGCATGTCGTAATTTTACTGTATCACAGGTGCGGTAACATAGGGGTATACAAGGTCCTCAATTGTGCCAGTCAAAAATGTTTCTGAGAGTCGGCCCTTGTTCCTAATAAGTATCTAGAGGAGTCTGCAGCAGAGGCACACACATCACACTTTCCAAAAACTCTGCCCTGTCTCTGTCCTGTGCCTGCTCGGCGCTGATGTTTTGTTTTTACATTTGACACGCTGCTTCGCCCGCCGCCTCGAACCGTACGTCCTCATGCGCAGCGTATTTTGTGTTTGTAATTAAGGACTCACTTGGCACTCTCGACGCAGCGGTTTCTAACCCCAGTAAAGATGCCACGGGTTCAAGCTGAGAACACGTTTCCGCATTATTGCTTCCTCGAACAGACTGGTTATGTGACGCGCGCAGATAATTTCGCAGCCCAGACCGTTGAATTGCCTTTGCGTTTGCTTTGCTTATTTACAGTTAAATGAAAGGCAGCACATCGGCGCCTTATTTTCATAATATTTAGCATTTTGATGTAATATAACTGCCTGAATTCATATTGCCTTGCCCGGGCTCCCCCACCCGCTCAGAGATGGAACCCAGAATGCATCTGTGTAATGAAGGTAATATAATTATCTAAGCAGCTTTGGAAGGGAAACTGTATTTACTGAGTCCAGGTTTAATAATGCAGAACTTCGCCAACTGCTCCTTTGCTATTGTTTTATTCGTCTCGGTACGGCTGTTTCCTTCCTTCTTTATTAGAACACGAAGAGCAGAGATCTATTAGGGTGCCTGCTCCTTCTTATTAGATTGTGTGAAACTCTATTTTCCTGTGCTTAACAAAAGTAGGCCTAAAGGCACCTTTAATCCTAATTACTTTATTCCAACTTGACTTCATGTGCTAGGTCATTTAAATGTATTATTACTATTTTAATTTCTCAAATTTGCTTGAAAATGCACCATTTGTCCACTCAAATTTTTCTAGGGGGGAGAACCCCCGCCCAAACCCCCCCCCCGTAAGTTGTTCGGGCTCGCTCGCCGCGCTCGCTCGCCACAGTGCAGTGTCACAATTATTTTACGCCTTACCACTTTAAAGTGTCACCAGACGCCACTGCTTATTTTGTCTTGTTTTGTACTCAGGATAGGCATGTCTCTGTAGTCACATATACTCTAAGGGTATCATGTTGTGGGTTCAGTTATTCTGGTCCCACTATCTTCCTGCTTGTTCCAGGCAACACAACTCCTCCCTGTAAGAAAATGGGTTATTAATTTGAGAGGATGCAAGTTCATTTCAAGAAATTAGACAAATATTTTGTCAGGTCCAACGCACAAGTTCAATAAATAAACTTGGGCTCAACCACTGCTAGCCATGGCACAGAGCAGACAGGTTTAACTCAAGGAAAAGTGTTTAAAGTATTTAGCAGTACCTAAACAATTAAAAAATCAACACACTACACAATAGAAATCCCATAAGCATTTTAAAAAAAAGAGAACCTTTTAATTAGAAAAATGACAAATGATTGAAATCCAATAAAGGGAACCAGAAATGTGAATATTTAAAGTTTTAGGGCTAAAGCACCAAGGTAAATAGAGCCCCAATAAGAAGTCACTGTTGGTGGTTGATGGGGACCTAGGTGCGGTTTCAGGCTGACCCAGATGGAGCGGAGGTCAGATACACCAGGTGGGTCATTTTGGTCAAAGATTTTATTTTCTGACTTAGGCTTTGAAATGAAAGTCAAAATCCTCCAGCGAGGCAAGGTTGAAGGCTTTGTCCGGTGAAGTCCTCTCGAAGTTGAATAGCCATTGGATGAGGTCTGGCTGAAACAGTGGGTTTTGGCTGGAAAAGCTTGGAGCAGGAAAATTCGAATTTTGTTGCTGCCAAAGTCTTTGCGTCAGGCGGAAACTTTTCGTGCCTTGACCTGTTAAAGATTTCTATCTATAGACGTAGCCTCTATTTTTATGGTTCAACCTCTTTATTGAGTTTTGTTAACAAAATAACACATATTCCCACCTACATCCGCTGACCGGTGGGACTGGCAATGCTTATTAAGGTGGGAAAGGGATAGAAGGACATAAAAGGAGGGCGGGGGAGATGGACACCACAGAGTGGGAACGGGTGACAGTAGTGGAGGCAAAACAGGAAACCAAACACCCCTTCACTCACAAGCATGAACGTAGCCTCTATTTTTGTGCTCAAAATCCTCCAGCATGGCAAAGTTGAAGCTGTACACAATAAAGTGTTCTTGAAATCAGACACTTTTACGACAAGGCCCTGCTGGTTCTCTGGAAGTCATGGAAGTCCAAAAATGTTCCAAACTTTTCAGACTTTCTGGATCAACTCCTTTTGGTCACTTCTAAGGCTTCCAGGGCCTCTGGGTAGCACTTAGGGGGCAAGATCCACTCCAGCAGAGGCCACCACCATGGTCCAGTTCAGATCTAGCTGCTACTGGTCAGCTGGTCATTCAGGGGAAAGGGTCTCTTGCAGCTTGTTGTGGCCATTGTAGCTACACATGAGTTCAACCAACTGACTCTTGGAGTCCACTTCTCAGTCCTCCCTGGTTATTAGTAGGAGCTGGTCCAGCCCATGAGTTTTCTACACAAGTCAGAGACTACAGGTCCAGTCCTCCTCTTTTCTTGTACAGGCCCAGAAAATGTTTTGAAGAGTTGTGGGTGAGATGCCACTTTTGCAGGATCCACTAGCCAGATGGTGGGGAAGACTGCTGAACACTTTTTAACCAGTGGAAAAAAGTTCCCAATGGTAAACGTTCTCACTTGTGCAGCACATTATGTCTGCTTTACTGGAGTCCCACAGTGCACTATCTTGAGTAAAATTAAACATGGCAGCACCCTTCTGCCCTTGGAGGATAATGATGCTCCAGCCAGAAGTGGGTCTAGGCAATTGAACAGTGCCCTCCTCCTCACCCACACCTAGCTGGTCTAGGACAAGCACTACCTGCGAGTGGGCTGGTGCTAAGCTGGCTATAGTTGGTCATGGGAAGGATTCTCTTCCCCAAGTCTCTCTTTACACTTAACTATGAATGGGCCTGTATTGTAATCTTGATTGTATCTTTAAATACTTATGTTCTGCATTGGAACACTTCTGTGGAATCTATGTGAGTGTTCTTTTTCCAGTCAGTTGTCTGCTGGCTGGAGAGGGAACATCACCTGCAGTTGATCTGTTACTTTAATAAATCTTCTGAACTCAAGAAGACTACGTTTGATCTTTACAAAAGCCTGCCTCACTTTGGTCCCTATCAAGATAATAAAGTTTCCAAACACTTCCTATCTGCCCTTCCTAAGATGTGAGGAGTCAAATACCTCACACCGAGATCGTCCTGCTAAAAGGCCTAAGTCATTGTTGCTTCTCTAGGAGCCGTTTTCGCACCTCCTTAGGGGAAGCAGTGACAGGGGCCATGCTAATGCTAATTAGGTTGCTCAAGTTTCAGGCAGTCAAATTCTTACCTTTTGAAAATTACTTTCCCTATAAATTTATCAAAAATCCAACTTCACTATTGATTTTGATTCTTACTAAATATACCAGGGCTTCTAAGGGTTGACCTATTTAGTATTTAAAAGGAGGTGTTTTCCTGTCAAAAAAGGGTTATTTTGACAGGTTTCCCTACAGGTTTAAAACCTCCAGTGGTCAGGCTACATATGTAGGTCTGAAGCCCTGTTTTCCTTGTCAGCCTAGTGACTAAAACAAGATGTGCTGCAGTCCACAGGTGACATTTAACTTTCCATGCCATTGGTGTATTTTCCTGAACCCTATACTATGGCATCACTGGAAAGTTAAGTATGGTAGTTGTTACAATGTTTAAGGGGTCTGAATACATGCACTGCACTGGGGACTGGACAGCAGTGTCCTGATGCGCCAGTGTTAAACAATCAGCAATACCAGTCAGGAACACATGAGGTTGATCACGCAAAAAGAGGAATTTTCTCACACTTCCCCAGTCACACAAGTTTTGCTCAGACCACAAGTGCAGCTTTGCATACAATGGAAACAACTTAAAAAGCAGCAGTGCAACTCCCCCCCCCCTCGCCCCCCCCCACATACTCAAGAGGTAAAGCATGGGTAAGAGCAGTGTACGCTGCTCTAAAACATGTTGCAAATTCAACATTGACTGAAATAGCATACGCTTCTCTTCTCTTCTTTCATGGGCCAGGTCATGAGCTTGAAAGCCATCCTACACGAAACAAAGCAAGAAAGCATTCTGCACTGGGTCCTACTCACTCCTTGATCAGCTACTCCAAGATACCAGTGGGCGGAAGGACTCTAGCCACAGAAATGCCACCTCACCACCTGCCCTTAAACCTTTAAAGATTATTCCCATAGCTCCTACATTTTTAACATCTACATTTAAAACTTAGGGTAGGGAAAAACTCTTGTATAACATTGTAAGCATTTGTTGAAGCCTTTTCAGTTTAAGTTATAGGAGATACAGCCCTTCACTAGTGCCGTTTCCTTAACATATTTTACCATATTCCTATATGTATAATCAACTCTTGAAATCAGTCTTAAGGGAACCTATCTCTTAGCGTACGTCTGTTAGAAATTTTTCCATGTAGTCCTGCATCATAGGAAGGGGGAGGGCTTGGAGCATTTGGAGTTCCTGAGCGCGCCCCCTCCGTGGGCATTTGAGTGGCAGCAGCTGAATCAGGCGAGTTTGCCTGTACACAGCTTAGGCGGGCAGCACTCAGTGGGCTTAAAGTTCCACTAACACAGTCGTGCCACCGATGAGACCGGAGGATCTTTATGACTCTTCCTTTCAGGTTAAGTGTCTAATATGCCCTGCGGTGGAGGGGGCGATGCGACAATCCTGAAGCGAGTTCCTCTCCTTGATGACAGTGCTCAGGTGCTCCCAGGATGGGCTCACTTGGCGAGGGTGTGTTAATCAGGTGGCACATATTGGTGCTCCCGGTGACCCCCTCTGGCTTACGGGGTCACAGTATCCTCCCTCTACACTGGCTATGACAGGTTTGGCACTGCAAAGTCCCCAGCTGCAGCCCCTCCAGGCATACAGGGTCACAGCTCACCATGGCACAAGGACAACGGCCCTCACAGCATGGCAATCTTCTCGCGGTTGTCACTCCTGGCATACGGTGTCGCCACACACCACTCCACAAGGGCTGGAGCCCTCACAGCATGGCAGTCTTCTCGCTGCAGTCGCTCCTGGCATACATAGTTGCTGCTCACCACTGCACAAAGGCTATAGCCCTTACATCATGGCAGTCTTCTCACGGCAGCCCTTCTTGGCATACGGGGTCGTGACTCCTCACTACGCAGGGCTCCAGCCCGATCGGCTTGGCGATGCACACGGCTCAGTTCACAGCAGCCCTCCTCTGGCATATGATTGTTGCCAACTTCTTCCTGCACACAGACAATGACCCGATTGGTACAGCAGCCGTCTCCTCACACCTCGCAAAGGTATTCCACTCTACAGGTCTCCCTACTGGACATTGCTCCCTCCAACACTCTCCTCTTCCTCACATGGAACACTGGTCTTGGCAAGAAGGCAGGCAGGCACTGGTGCTCCAAGCTCCAGTCAGGTGGTCTTGGATTCCTTGGGTGATGTCCCCTCACCAAACAGTGAGACTAACAGGCCTTGGCCCCAGTTCTGGTAACAGGCATACGTCTTGCAGAGCTTCCCCTCCACACACAGCCAATCTGGCTGTTTGGCAGATGACCATTTTTGGGGTCTCAAGCTCCCATTCTTATATCCGAGTACAGACACCAAATGTGATTTTGAGTCTGAATCTGTGAAGTTTATGTTGTGGGTCTGCTTCTTTTGAAGTGCCCACTCCTCTGCCCTCATCCTCTTGAAAGCAGTCTCTCACCGCAGGAGTGATTCCAAAGCTGACTGCCCAAAAACACAGGACTAGATTTCACACCTGGGCGTCAGCCACAGTGATATGTATATTAAAAGGCAGTGGTGGCCCGTCCCCTGCAAAAGTGGCGGGGCGGGGCAGAGGAGGTAGGTGGGGGGAGGGGGGTTTCGGGGTCAAAAAATACATAAATTAAAATAAAAAACTGAACAACGCTGCCGCACTGCACTCTTCCGCTCTTCTTCTGGGCACAGGCTCCCAGACTGCACTGCGGCCAATTCTGATGCTGCATGAAAGCAGCGTCAGGATTGGCTTGACCTCTGTCAATTAGCACTCCCAGGCAGACTGGGAGCCTGTGCCTGCTCTAACCAGCCCCAGCAACGCAGCTGGGGCTGGAGAGAGCTTCAGTGCGCATGAGGGTTTGGCCAGCCTGAGACGGCCGACCAAACCCTCATGCGCACTGCAACAGTGCCCACCACTCCCCCACCAGCAGTGTCATCCCCATGGACACTCCCCCAAGACTCATCAGAGTCCAGGGGGAGGGTCCAGGGCGATTAAAATAAAATGATAATAAAACAGGTTTAAAACTTGTTTTATTTGAGGGTGGTGGCGGGGTGGGGGGCGGCGCTCCTCTGCCCTAATGGAGGGGCCCGCTGTTAAAAGGTTAGCCCAGGACCGCAGCCCTACTCTTTATGATTCTCTTCTCAGCTCCATCTCCTTCCTGAGATGTACCCAGGTCTCATCCATGGGACCTCTAAAATAATCATAGGGCACCCTTGGAAGTGT
Organism: Calotriton arnoldi; assembly: GCA_963921515.1. Taxonomy (NCBI): domain Eukaryota; kingdom Metazoa; phylum Chordata; class Amphibia; order Caudata; family Salamandridae; genus Calotriton; species Calotriton arnoldi. The sequence continues at coordinate 1,076,737 of CAWUFW010001678.1, read as the reverse complement.
ACAAGGGAAGCCTGGCTCTCCCCTCTCCAGCGTGTATCCCACCCAGCTTACAGGAGTGCAGCAATACACAAATCGGCCTGGGGGGATTCCTCTAACTCCTCTCTATGTTTCACCATACAGGCCTGGGTCTCCCAAAACGGAAACCAGAGTCTGCCATGTATTGTACCATTCACAGGCACACATAACCCACTGCATGCATACAGCATACACACACTGCACAGCACTTTGTTCTTCCTGTACTGTACTACTCATAGGCACACATACACCCAGCACATACATTTAACTGCATGCACTGCACAACACTGTATCCTTCATGTACTGTACCACTCACAGGCACACATACATCCAGCACATGCATTTAACAGGTACTTAGTGCACAGCACTACATCCTTCATGTCCACTCATAAGCACACATACATCCAACACATGCATTCAGCATGCACACACTGCACTAAACTGTGTTATCCCTGAATTGTACCCTTCCCAAGCACACATACACTCAGTGCAGATGCACCACTCATGTGATGCACATCACTACACACAAAACTGATGTAGGCCAAGAGCGAGTTAAGCACCCAGCAGCAGAACTTTAACTGAGTGAGCTTGTAGGCCTCACTCCAGTGACACAGGTTAGAAAGGATCACTCACTGATCACTACACGGTATGCTACCACCACCTTGCTTGTGCTGATTAACTCCAGGTGAAGACCGTAGCCTCTCACCATTATGAGGGTAGCGCTTTGGGTGCTGCTCCCGGTCCAACAAGACCGGAATCTGTCAAATCCGTGAGACAGGCCTATGTCACAGCACACATGCATGATCCTTGTTTGCCTATGACAACAAAAGTCAGCATTAGGGATCCAGATATCAGTACAGTTGATTTGATTTGTGCATTTATAATGCGCACAGTCACTCCGGCAGGAGCATCTTGGCACTATGCGGAATTAAAGCAGAGGATTCGGACCCTTATGGATTACACCAGAGAATGACAGAGGGGGTCTGGAGCTGTAAAGATCCAGGTCTTAAGTGCTTTCCTGAAGAGCGTTTCAGATTCTAAGAATCTTAGTTGGGTGGGCAAGGTGTTCCATGCTCTTGTACCTAGGCTGGCCAAGGACTTGCCACCTCTAGATTTAAGTTTAAGGGGAGGGGGGTTTACACAAATTAGCTGAAGAAGATCTGAGTGTTCTAGTAGTGACATATGGTGTGAATCTAGCAGTCAGTTATGAGGGTCCTGATTTCCTAAAAGCTCTAAAAGTAATTAATAGGACCTTGAATAGGATTCTCTTGTGGATCGGCAACCAGTGCAGGGTTTGCAGTGCTTTTCTAGCCGACGAGCGTGCTGGCAATTTCAGGACCAGTCGAGCAGCTGCATTTTGAACCATCTGCAACTATTTTAAGACCTGCTTGTTTGCACCAGCATGTAGGCTGTTGCAATAATCCAGTCTCGATAGGATCAGTGCTACTGCCACTGGTTTCCTTGCATCAATAGGGATGAAATCAAAGATGTTTTTAATTATTTTATTAGGTTAAAGCACATCTCTGCCACTGCCAGGGCTTGTGGCCAAAAAGAAAGAATGGCATCGAACTTGACTCCCAGATTCTTAACTATGTCCACTGTGTCAGGTGGGGCCGTGATGTCTTCAGGCCACCACTTGACTGAATCGAACGGGTTGTCTTTGCCTATTAGCATTATCTCGGTCTTGTCAGTATTACATTCAAGGTGGTTGAAAGACATCCATCGAATGACCTCTGATAAGCATTTGTTAAAGTTCAATTCAGATACATTTTTTATTTCTTATCCAAGACTAAGATAAGCTGTGTATCATCTGCATAGGATGTAGTTTTAATTGATGATATTAGTGGGGCCATATAGATATTGAACAAAAGAGGGCTAAGGGAAGAGCCCTGTGGTACGCCCATCGGAATAAGGCGTTCTGTAGAAAAGAAAGGATCTAAGGCCACCATTTGCCTACAATTGTGTAGAAAAGACTGGATCCAAGCCAGGACCGTATGTACTATACTGCAATTGTTCTTTCGGGATAGAAGAATATTGTGGCAAATCGTATCGAATGCAGCAGACAGATCCAATAGGATCAGTACTGCATTCTTTCCGCTGTCTAGAGTGAGCTTTAATGTATCTACCACCTCTAGCAAGGCAGTTGGGGCACTCAGGGTAGGGGTGCACGTCCATTACCATGCAGAGGACTTTTTCGTCCCACCAGATGCTCCTCCCAGATCAGAACACCCGAAGCAGCTCCAAACCTGTATAGGTTGGGTGGTCAGATCGGTAAAACCGGTGGGAATTTCCATCAGCATTGCCGCGGCTCCACTACAAAGTCTAACCCTTGCAAAGAAATGGACCATCTCAACAACTTGGGATTCTCTCCCTACATAGCCATCAACCATGTTAGCGGATTATGATCCGTTTGCACCACAAACTTCGTGCCAAACAAATAATGGCGGAACTTATGCAAGACTCACACTATGGCAAAGCACTCTTTCTCTATAGCCGCCGAGTTCTGTTCTCTAGGTAGTGACCTCCTACTAATAAAGGCTACTAGACGCTCTCTATCTTTGTCATCCAGTTGAGCTAACACTGTTTCAACTCCATTGTCAGAGGCATCCGTCTGTACAATGAAAGGCTGACTGTAGTCAGGTGCTTTAGGTACAGGTGCAGTACATAGTGCCTTCATTAGTTCCTCAAATGTTTTCTTACACTCCTTTGTCCATATCACTATCCTGGGTGCCTCTTGGAGGTCAAAGTAGTCATTGGGGGAGCTATACTTTCATAGTTCACCACAAAGTTGCTGTAATACCCGGTGAGTCCTAAAAAGGCAATCACTTCAGGATGGGTAGTAGCCCCCCCCCCCCACTCTATTACAGACTAAATCAAAGTATCCAATGGACAAATATTTCCATTCCCCACCACAAGCCCAAGGTAGACTACGGAGGACTGTCCCACCTGACACTTGGTTGCCTTGATGGTCAGTTTTGTCTCCTAGCCAACACCTGTCCTAGGTGATTCAGGTGGTCCTGTCATGAAAGACTAAACACCTCTGTGTCATCCAGGTAGGTCACACAGAACTCTTCCAGCCCTGCGAGAATATGGTTCACCAGGTACTGAAAAGTGGCAGGACCATTCTTCAACACAAAGAGCATCACCATGAACTGATACAGCCCCTCTGGCATAGAAAATGCAGTGTTCCCCTTGGCATTTAGTGCCAAAGCAAATCTGCCAATACCCACTGGTCAGATTCAAGGTGCTCAAGTACTTTGCAGCACCTAACTTGGATGTTCATCCGTTTTGGTTACCTCAATGGGGGCTCAGTAGTCCACACACAACCGCAAGTCAGTAGACCCTTGCTTTGGTACTAGAACCATAGGACTGGACTAAGGACTATGAGACCTCTCAATGACCCCCCTATGCCTAACATTTTGGCAACTTCCACCTTAATGCATCACTGAACCCAGTCAAGCATTCTGTACATCCTGCCCTTTACTGGCAGACTAAGTAAAAAAAAATTACAAGCAAGTAAAACTTTGATTTAATAATTTAAAATTATTACAATAGGTATATGTGACGTAATAAAAAGATTGTATCTAAAAGAGAAGCATAAACATTCATCAATTAAAATAGTATAAATTACTGTTTATTGCTAGCTATATTTATAAATTTGTGAAATCGGGCACGTTCCGTTGTGTCACAGGTGGTAAAAAAAAGTGCTAACGTTCCTCTACAAACATTGCAAGAAGTAGGGTGCGTCATTCATATAGAAATTCATGGCAACAACAAAGTAAATATGCAATCGATTCTTTCCCCAGTTCCAAAACCCACAGTCCTTGTTGACTGTAGGCTGTGCCCTCCATGTTGCTCTGTACTTACTGATGGGCAGGACCATGAAGCTTGCACGCAGAATATAGTTTATGGCTGAACTGCTTGCTGCCTTTGTTAAATAAGACTGCTTTTGCTAAATTTCATACGATTTACAGATAAATTCAAAGCATGCCTTAGTTTGTATATTGGTCCAGTCTGAATCCCTTGATAAAAGTTGCACCTGTGACTTTTTAAACAAAGCTATCAGAGCTGGATAGGAGATTGAGCTAGAGTGATAGTCTCAGGCAAGTTTTAGGTCTTTAATTGCGGTAAGCAAATATTTAGACTGTGGGTTGTTCTCTTGATTGAAAATTGCTTGTATCGCTGACTTCAATGTGTGTGGTTTCACCTTTAAGACTTGATAGTGATATTTGCTACAAGATGATTCACACTCCAAATCCTGTCAAAGAAGGACAAACTCTAATCAAATCTGTGCTTGTGAAGTGTATTGTGGTAAGCAAAAAACAAGCCTATATGTAATACATTGTAGTCTATCAAGCAACTGAGCTAGTGTAGAGGGGAAAGCGAGATGACCATAAGCCACTGTCAGAATTAGCTTGGCTTTAATTACTCTTAGTATTGCTTCAGCAGTTGGACTATACATCTGCAAGTCAAGCTTGCATAGAGCAAATGTTAGTTTGCTGGCTTTTTTCTTCATGTTGTTCCTATGAATGGTTGATGAGTCGGTACTTGTCAGCCATGCTCCCAAGTTTTCATACATTGGAGTGTACCCTTGTCTTGCTTTTTGTTTCTCCAGAACACCTGGGCAAGACTTCAAAATGCCAGGAAACAACGTCGACACTCTTGAAAATAGAACTCTACACACTTTAGAATACCAAAATACAACGTGAACAAAGCTCAACACTCATTTGCCAAGTAAACGGGAATATTTATTGCAGCAAGTTCCCATATATCAAATGGCAATAATCCACATGTAAAGTAAATGCATGTAGTAAATGTATGTACACACGAAAAACATTTATAGAAAGATAACTGTATGTACACAAGAATAAGTAATTAGAACTTGGAATACTTCACCGGCTGTCTGTTTGGTATCATCCTTGCCAGCACGACTGGGGAACCCGTTGACAGTCTGAGGCAGGAGATCTCAGCCAAGCACAAAACATAACATAACACTTGTATTTGTAAAGCGCACTTATCACCCATGGGTCTCAAGGCGCTGAATAACAGATGTTTATTGTTACCCAACTCAATGGTACTCATTTTATCGACCTCAAATGCATGAAAGGCTGAGTGGACCCGCCGGGATTTGAACCTGTGACCATGAGGTCGAACACAGGCCCCTGCAGTGGATGCATTAATCCACTAAGCCACCAGACCCGGCTTAAAAAAGCAAGGCCCTTGGCAGCGCTTCCACTCCCAGAAGAGTTCCTGTCAAAGTGCCAAGAGGTCTCTGTCTTTATACTCTTTACTAACACAGAGAGAGATTTCTAGAAGCTCCCCCTCCCTTCAACTGCACTGTAGGTGCTGGCTACACTCACTGCGTCGAGGTCACTCAACAGAGCTGGCCAGGCTCCTATGAGAGCTGAGGCAGAATTCTTCACATTCACATCCTTGGACACTGTAAGCATCCCACACTGTCTGTTCTGGCAGCTTATCTCTCCCGCTCGGTAAAGTGAGAAACATAAACAATCTGTGTGCGCAAGTAACCTGGGCCTGCCTTCGTTCACGGTTGAAAGGCAGGGTCAGACAGACACAAGATGAAACCATGCTCACAAATGTAGTTAAAGCAACATGGAGTCAATGGTCAGTACACAATCTCACAATGTATGATTGCCTGTAGCATTACAACCCTATCTTTAAGTGACCTTGGTACCAAAGCTGGGTTGGGTTGTTCTTTAATTTTCCAAATACCATCACCTTGGTTTTATCAACATTCACTTGTAACTTGAGTGAGTTATACTTACGTAGTTTGTCCAAGGAACATTACATTCCGATTGTCGCGTAGTCAAGAATGACTAGATCATTTCCAAACTGTATAAGCTGGATTGTTGGTGTGCCAAGCCTCGGAGGAAAGGAATTGGATTTCATAATGCATTACCAAGGTCTGCTGTTTAAAGATTAAATAGGAGTGGTGCCAGGACGCATCCCTGTTTCAGACCTTGGTTGGTTTGCATACAGGCAGACCCTTTTTCACCAGCCCCTAGCTTTACGCAAACCCAGGTCTCTGAGTAAAGAGAAACTATTGTGTTGAGTAATCTTTGCGAAATGCCCCAGCTGGTTAAAATAGCCCATAAATAGCTGCGATCCACTCTGTCAAAAGCTGCAGAGTAATCCACGAAACAAGCAAAGCGAGGAGATCTGGTAGGCAGTGTAGAACGGTGAGCAATATATGATAGATTTACGATGTTGTTGATTGTTGTTGATTTATGCCTAGACCCTGTTTGACAAAAGGGAATTAATTTGTTCACCTCAGCCCAATGCTCATGTTCCCCTAACAGAACCTTGGCATAGGCCTTTGCTTCCACATACATCCAGCAATGTTGTTAATCAGTCATTAGCTGGATTCTTGTTGTTACCTTTTTTGTATATCGGGTGAAGAACGGACCCTCTCCATGAGTCTGGGACTTGTGCATTTGTGAATGATGAAGAATGGGGGGGGGGGCGGTTTAAGCCATTGTACTCAGAACTTAATGTCAGCTTTAAAAAGTGAGCCAGGGAGAAAGTTTGGCCTAGCACACTGTCTTCTCTGATTGTATGCATGGCCGTCTTAAGGATGACTGTGCTGATGATCAGTTCATCATCCGGAAGTTTAGTCAGTGAGTCATTGTTGGGTTTAATCTGTTTCAGTTTTGTTTTATCAACATAGAGATCTTGTACTTGAATGACCCACCAAGCTGGCAGACTATCATCAGACTATTTCATGCACAGACAGGTGTCAACCTGGAGTCAGCAAGAAGAGGTTGGCAAACCGCACTGACACCTCTCTACATGCGCTCTGCTGCTCAGGCGTTAACTCTGGGGATAACTGAATCCCCTCCACAGTGCCACCCTTCATGTCACTAGACTGCAAGTCAGGAAGAGGTTCATTGTCTTCGTCTACCATATCCATGACATTCACTGTGTCATATCTCCGGAGGTAAGGCTTCAGCCTGTTCACATGCAACACCCTCTTAGCTTCCCTTGTGGCACCTTTGTCCACCAAGTAGTTAACCTCAGAAACCTTCTGAACTACCTTGTATGGCCCACACCATTTGCCCTACAAAGCCCTGACCGCTACACTTAGTGGGTTATGTGTCTGTTAGTCTATTCTTCCTACTTTCATGTTTTTTCGTTCCCTCCCCCTTCTTTACCCTCCCCCTCCTCTTCTTTATTCCTTTTTTTCTTTTCCTCTCCGTTAATTTTTCTTTCGGAGAGTGTATTCTCCCATATAGAGGGTATGTTCTAATATGTCAAACCATGCTCCTCTTTACTCTGACTACTATAGCAAAAAGATTTCAGAAGGTCCGTCCCTTTTCTCTGATACCACAGAGTACCTACAGCCAGCTAACATTCCTCTATCTGAGCAACTGGAGAAGTGCAAGAAGAAACTGGTTAGACTAAAATTAATGATTCGCATGCTCACTGAATATCTGAAGTCGTATATTATTCCTGTAGGCCTACAAGTGAGAAATATCCCTGGTGTCTCACTGAATGTAAAAAATACCTGAATAGTTTAAGTTATATTGGAACCACATGTTCCAGGCACTGGATGGTGCTTGAGATTGGCACAGCTGAGGAACATGTTAAAAAGTAGCAATTGAAATCACTGACTTAAAGAAACAAATTAACGAGACTAGTAACATCACAGATGCTAAGAACCTTCTGGAAAAAGTTGAGAAGAAAGTAACTGAGTTTTACAGAATGTAACAGAATAAAAAAACAGTAAAGGTTCAACGTGACATAAAGAACTACAAGACCGAGAGAATATACCCCTACCTGATTGACGACTTCTATAATAACAGGACCTACACAGGTCCTAATTTCCCACACCCCTGGGGTAGAAACAATAAACGGCATGCTATTGTTGGCTTTTCCGACACATCGGTTGACTCTTCGGACAGTTCCGACCCTGCTGAGGGTTCTAGCACATCCTCAAACACCTCCAACACAACTGCTTTCTTAGGAAGAGGCCAGGATCGCCCAACAGACGAGGCAACAGTCAACCCCCATGATGGTTCAGCACCCCAGGAGAATGCCAAACCCAACAGAAGTATTACCAGTGGTAACGAGTGACATCATGCCCCATAACTCTTTATCTAACAGAGACAATTCGCAGAGAGTTCCCATTTTCAATCTATCATCACACATTTTTGCAGAAGATGAAATATCACTGTTGAGCAGAGGCCTCTCCTGTGTACCTACTCTCCGGCCCAATTTCTTGGAACTTCAAATTAAAATACTACTGTTCTTTAGAAAAATACGCCTACACTTCTTCTTCCAAGAAAATCCCAGTTCCACCTGTACTACCAATACAAATTGCCGCCCACCATCTACCTTTTCACCTCCCATGGTTGCCTACAGGCTGAGATATTTACTTTTGAAAAAGTAATTCTCAAAGAAATCTCCAAATTAGATTTTAAACCAGGCTTTACTCCCTACAATCTTCCTCTTAACGAAAAAGAAGCACTGACAAAACTCAAACTTATCCATGCCCTGGTTGTTAAGCCTGCCGACAAAGGTGGCAGTATTGTGGTTCAGGACATCTATCCATACAAAACTGAGATCCTCAAACAATTGTCCAATACTGACCATTACTTGAGGTTAGGCACAGACCCCACTGTTGAAATTCAGAGCCTGATTTGCGACATCACAGAGAAAGCTGAAACAGAAGGCTTTCTGTCTCATAACAAATTGTCTAAGTCCCCCAGAACTCCAATTATCTACACCCTTCCCAAAATACACAAAAACACTGACACCCCCCTGGTCAACCAATCGTTTCTGGTTGCGGCTCCATACTAGAGCCCCTTTGACAATATGTAGACTTTTTTATTAAGGAGTTCATTCCCAAAACACGTTGCTACATTAAAGACACCATGGACATGATCACTCAAGTGGAACATCTTCCTTTTGACCCCAATACCGACGTTCTGTGCACCTTGGATGTGGAATCCCTCTACACTAACATCCCACAGATTGAAGGATTGCATGTCATTGAAAAAAATCCTTGATTCCAGAACAGACCACATCCTGGTCCTACGTCATTTATTCTGTATCATCTCAAAATGTGTCTCACACAAAACTTTTTTTCCTTTGACAGACTATTCTAACAACAGGTCAAGAGTAGTTCTATGGGAGCGGTCTTCGCTCCCAACTTTGCCATTTTGTAAGTGGATGACCTTGAAATTTCTAAGATACTCATCAATAACGTCACCAATTTAAAGACGGTACATAGATGATATATTTATGATCTGGGGCGGGACTGAGCCAACACTCTTGGGGCATATTTACAAGCCCCTATCGCCACCACAACATCACTTTCAGTGACTTGATGGCGATAGGGGCCTCGCCTTATTTACAAGGCAGTGTGTGGTATCTTCCTCTCTTTCTAGTCTCTTCTTTGTGTTTTGTACTCTGCTGGTCAGCCAGTCTCAGTGATGTCATGGAATGTTCCCTCTATGTATGTTTGAGTGTAATTGTCAGTTTATGCATGTAGGCTGAGCAGCAGGGATGCTGCTCCCGGTGGGGCTTATTCATCTGATTTACTTAATTCTACATGTGTTCCTGTCCTGACTGAACTTTGGAATAAAACAATCAAGATAAAACTACAACTCAGTTTACCTCCTTTCATTGAACTTCACACAGCGTTAAGCCACTTAACGTGGCTTAACGCTGCCTTGTAAATAAGGCACCCTTTCATGCTGACAGGGGCAGCGTAAATAGGAGGCAGCGCCAAAATTAAGACATGGGAAAACCTGGTCTCAAACAGGCGAAAGGAGGAGAAATGCTTTATGCTCGTTTTTGCTGTTTCCATGTGTGCTGCCTTGTGCAGCACACATAGAAACAGCAAATTGCCTATGATTGTTTATGTGCAGGAAGGCACATAGAAGTTACAAAACAGCATTTAAAGATTGTTTATGTGCAGGAAGGGGGACCTTCCTGCACATAAACAATCTTCCCCCCAACGCAGACACCCTTGCACTATGGTGCAAGGGTGCCTGCGTTGGCACTAGGCAGCTGAACTCCGCGCCAGCGCTAGGGGAAACGCAGGGGTGCGCCACATTCTTGTGAATACAGCACATCCCTGCATTTTCAGAATGGAAAAGCGTGGCGTTAGCAATGTTTGCTTAACGCCACGCTTCTCCATTCTACTGTAAATATGTCCCTATGTCCTTTCTCGACTGGCTCAACACTAACTGTAATGGACACAAATTCACGCACACATAAGTCAGAGATTGCCTTTCTAGACCTTTTGATTAACCTCGTTGATGGCAAACCTTTTACCACCCTATATCGTAAGCCCACAAAGAGGAATACCCTTCTCTCCTATGACAGTCATCCTCCCTGTGCCTTGAGGGACTCAATACCCTTTTCACAATTTCTACGTATTTGAAGGAATTGTTCATTTAAGCAAGACTATTTTCATGAGGCTAACAATTTGACCACAAGACTGATCACCGGGGGATACCCTCATAAACTTGTTCGCAAGTCCATCAAGAGAGCTATTGAGACGTATTGTCAATGTGAAATATTACTCACACCCAAACCTAAAACAGCTAATGAACGCTTAGTATGTGTCACTACTTTTTCTCCCATTTCTAACCAAGCCAAGAAATGTATTTTAAAACATTGGCCTATATTTAATGCAGGGGATTTTAACCATGAACGCCCGTTGTTTGCATTTCGAAAAAATCGGAACATTAAAGATCACTTAGTTAGAGCTAGCCTTCCTCCCAAAAAGACCACACAGACTCTTACTAATCTATGGGGTATACCTCTCTTAGTGGGAAACTCTAAATGTGGGAACTGTGTCGTATGTCAATTTGCTATTGAAAGTTAGGAATTAGAATTTGGCAACATCAAGATTGCTCTTAATCAATTCTCTAATTGTAATACTGCAAATGTTGTTTATGCTATTTTCTGCACCTGTGACAAGATATATATTGGTCGAACATCGCAGAAAATACGCATCTGCCAACACAGAAGCCGCCTTCGTTGCAAGGTACCCAATGCACCTCTGGTCGCACATTTTTCAGACAAAGGACACACGGAGGACGAAATCTGCTGGCAAGTAATCACTGTGGTCGAGCCACCTCCTTGAGGAACTGACATAAGCTCTATTGTCAACAAAGAGGAACTTAAATGGATACTGCGTACCAACAGTCTGAACACTGGTTTGAACAGACTAGAGGATTGGACTCTCTGGTTTGATGTTTTCATAGATACTTGGGACTTTTTAGTACCTCTGCATTTGATCTACATGCTCATAAATGCCTTACATGCCTATTGCTTGTTTTTCTAATGTCTAAGTTTATCATTATAATTTGTATATCCCCCCTTTTTTTCCGCCTTTATGTACAGAAGTATGCCCTGTTAACTCCACATCATGTACTATACATGCACGTTTCTTGTTATGTTATTATTCCCCTTCCATATTTCATCTCCCTTTGATTCCTCTGTTCCCTAAACACAGCTATTATGTCCTCTCTACATTGTCCCCCCTTCTTCTTTTTTCCTCCCCCTTTTTTCCTTCCCATTTAACATTTGATGGGTTTGCCCATTTTGGCAACTTCCTTGTATTTATCACTGTTCAAAAGACCCATGTGACCCTGTTTGCATAGCTGGTGCGATGATACTGTCCCTCTTTACTGTCTTTCCTTCTATTCCTCTACTGTTCTCGCCCTCCACAATATGGCCGCCACCTTGGACCTCCCGGCCCTCTCACCAGCTGTAGACACACTTCGTGACATTATGATGAAAACCGCATACATGTAATGCGCCACGTCGGTGGCTAAGCCGGCCGTGATGGCAGACGTGCCTGTGTAGAGCTCCGCACGTCGGCCTGCACAATCAGCAGAAATCCTGATCGGTGGGGTCCAGCAGGGGAGCGAAACAGAGCCTACCCACTGCCGGACACCCAATGTGCGAGCAGGGACCGTTGGAGAAGGCGAAGCGGGCCGCATCACAAGATCCGCAGGACCTCAGCCTTGAGGCCATCTTCCCCAAAATTGAAATCACAGAAAGGTGTCAAGGGAGGTTTATTTTAAATATTCTCGATAAACCTGAGACCACTAATTCTGAGGTTTATGAGCATTTATTCTGCTTAGTTTTGATAATTCAAAAAGACATTCATAAATCAATTGGACATGTCTTTTAAAAGGAAACACCACATTAGTAAATCACACAATTGCAACACATTTGTATGCGTGATTTAAAACCATTTCTTTTGTGAGACAATATAAACAACACATACATAATACCAAACGTTATTTGTGACAAAAATATATACAGCAAACCAATGATCACAAGACAAACATCGATAAGTTATGTGTGCCAGCCTGAAATGAAACCAGTCCTGCATTTGCACTGAAAACACAAGGCAGACAATTGCTCATTCAAAGACACATGTCTACTGTCCTGCCTGGGGATTCGAAACGCGTTGGCTGTTGAGTGTGGGGGAAGGTAGTACAGGGTGTGCCACGAGGGGACTGAATAGAAATGATTTCCCCCTTTTTCTAGGTTGTCAACACCCTTAAGTAGGATATGCATCCCCACCCTCCCACAGGCAGGACAGTAGACATATTTAAAATAAACCTCCCTTGACACCTTTCTGTGATTTCAATATTTTGGTGGTCCAGTCTGGGGAGTACAGGACCCAAGCCTTCCTTGTTTTCACTATCTTCCCCAAAATGGCGGACGGCGAGTGGAGAGCAGAGGAGCAGTAAACTTGAGCCCGTAACAGTCGTAGGACACCGGCTCGTAGTGAGGTCGGGCCCCGATCCCGGCCCCGCACAACATCCTGACCGCGGCCGTTGAACTGCTGACTCTGAAGGAGGCAAGGTGAGGAGCGGGCGGACCCGCTTCCCCCCCCCCCCCCACCAGCGGTGAGGTGTCCCCGGTCTGGAGACACACACTCGGGACTGGAGGAGAAGTTGGTGCAAACAAAGACCCCTGCCTTCATAGTACTCAGATGGGGGCTACCGAGACTGGGGCTTCCTACGAACTCCCAATAGGGCCACAGCATTGGACCCAGGCGGAGCCCTGAGACCGCTCTGCAGGCGACGGGGGGTGCGACACGAGGTGCCAGCAGCAATAAGGAATCACCCTTCCCCCTCGACACTCTGATATGGACTGCCGGGACCGGAGCCTTCCGGGAGATCCCCAGCAATATCCCGGCGCTGGACCCGGGCTGCGCTTCGGAGGCGATCCGCTGACAGTGAAGCGAGGGGGCGAGACACATCAAGGAGCGGCGGGCTGCACTGAACTGAGACTGGTGGCGCACCAGTAGGCGGTCAACAAGCAGCCCAAGTGATCTGGACAGCGGGACAATTGCCCCCACAGAGTGGAGTGACGGTGAGGTAGGCGAGCCATCCCCTGCCGGCCAACGGCAGGTAGGTGGGGGGAGCCCGCACTGCTTGGAACTTCGCGATCTCCAATCCGGGGGCTTAGTGGCGGCGCGGGACCCTGCGCTGGGGGTCGGTGCGTGGGGTCCCTCCATCGCTCTTCTTTCCTGCTGCCCGAAGAGGGGACCCCCCTTGGGGTTGATCTGGACTGAAACAAGAATATAACCCCCAACTGTCGCATTTGGCCCCTTGGCACCCCGCTGAGGGAACGTCTGGGGGGTGAGCCAGGTGAAGGTCAAGGATCTTCGAGAGCCACTGACGCACCGAGGGGAGGTGCGGGGACGAATTTGTGTCCACTCAGAGGAGGGGGAGACCGCTGGTCCAACCCGAGGAAGAAGTCCCCGGCGGAGACCGCATTATGCCCAGAAGACAGGGCTAACTCGAGAGCTCCCGGCCAGGCCGCAAGCCAGCTAAGCGGCGCACCTGAACGTCGATGTGAGGGAGCATATCCGGACAGTGAGAGGAGGCTAAGAAAGCCTGTTGAAATGCTCAGCAGACAACAGCCCGACAAAGAGGAGTTAATAAGCTGCAAGCACCGTGCTGACCGACGCCGGGCTGTAATGCACACGTGAGGCGGAGAGCACCCAGTGGCACTTGGACCATACTGCCCCTGGAACGAGCGGCCACAAGGGAACCTTGGACTGGCATATGGTTCGACCCTGAAGCTGGGGCCATCGGGGGTATTTCCAACCAGGGTGCAACCCTATCTGGATCTAGGGCTATCGGGCAGAGGACTAAATTGGAGATCCCTATATCTCTGCTCGCCCTTCCTTCCCAGGAGCCACTCCCTTGACGGAGGTTGGACCCGTCAGGCAGGCAGACACCGACAAGCAAAACAGCCAAAAGACTCATTAGACATCGGGCTACCCCGGGAACCACACAAGTGAGAGAATCTGCAGCGCCACTGCGCACATCATGGGGCGCCCACGCCAAACCAAAGGATCGCAAACGCTGGCTCCTGACCGACATCCACCCCAGATGGACTCCAACCAGCCCTCAGCGGCTGAGCCAGCTACTCCGCAGTCGATGTCCGACAAGCTGGACCTTGGCCTGCTACAGGATGACCACCGAAAGCTCGCTGATAGGGTAACAAATGGGGAGAAGACCCTGGCCACCCTCCAGCCGTGAGCAAAATCACAGCAGGAAACTTTACGAGACCTCACAACCAGTCTGAACAGGCTGGAGGAGAAAGCAGATGACCTAGAGGGGCGGTCTAGATGCAGCAACATTCCGGTGATCAATCTACTGGAGGGGGCTGAAGGAATCAATCCAGTGGAATTCGTGGAGACATGGTTCAGGTCCTTCAACTCGGACGCCCAACTCACGCCCTTCTTCTCTGTGGAGAGAGCGCACAGAGTCCTGGCCCAACGACCCCCCTGGTATGCCCCCAAGACCGCTCCTCCTGAAGTTGCTCCACTTTAGGGGCAGGGACGCAGTGCTGAGAGCGGCCAGACAACACGGGCCACTTCAGGTGGAAGACAAGCGGGTGATGATCTTCCCGGACTATTCCAGGGCAGTGCAGTGGCAGCGGGCCTCCTTCCCGGAGGCGAAGCGGATGCTCCGCCAGAAAGGAATCCAGTACTCACTCCTTTTCCCAGCCCGCCTCAGAATCATACATGACGGGGACACATAGTTCTTTGTGGACTCAAAGGCAGTGTTTGACTGGATCGAACAACATGAGATGGATGGCCCCTCCAAGGAGGCAGCCCCAGGCACTCGAGAGATGCGGCGCAGACGCCACAAAGGAAAGAGAACATCCCAGCGGCGGGGACTGAACCACCAGAGCCCGGCAGCGGGCCCCTCCAACCTCAAAGAAAAGATAGCGGAGCGAAGAAGGGCCATCCAGGCGGTGGCGAATATGGACCTGGCCTAGATGGGTTTGGACAGAGAGGATGGCCCGCATATCTTTTCCTCGGAAGAAGATTCCAGGGACACAAGTATCTCCAGAGCAGAATCAGTGACCCCTCCCCTGGTGACCCCCCAAACGGCAGACACACTGATTTGAGGGAACATGTCGTTCAGGAACATAATCCCCTTCTCACTTTCTCACCTTTGACTGGCCGGGATACCCACATTACCCCTGCCCAAGGGAGACCATAGGCAGCAATGGTATTACCCCCACTCATCTTGCGGCCCTCGCACTTCCCTAAACACAAAGGGCCCCATCAACACCATACCTGGGAACACAGCCCGCTATAGACAGCACCCCGAGCACACAGCCCCCCACATTACACACTAGAACGGTAGCTTTATGCACAGTTTGGACGTATTGCCAGTTGTGATAGGTCTGAAATGTTGGGGCCTGGTCCCCCTGAAAGGTTTATATTCCCCTTCAGTTATCCCCTATTCCCACGAAAGTAATCCCATCACATGACAAGGAACCGGGGGGGCTCAGAGCAAGGTATCTCATACCCATTCCCCCCAAACACAGTGCGCATCCGGGTATGACAGTGACTGCAGACACTAGTATCTTATCCCTCAATGTTCGGGGAATGCACACAGCATGTAAACGGTATGCGGTCTACTCATATGCTAAGTGCCAGAAAGCGCAGATAATACTGTTACAAGAGACCCACATCACAAGAGTCGAATTGGAACGTGTGCAAAAGCGCTGGCGAGGCACTTTCTGCGCCACCACATTCTCTGCGTTTGCACGTGGAAAGCTGATTTGGCTTAGGCCAGGGGTCCCATTCAGGGAAACCCACAGGGTGGTGGATAAAGAAGGGTGGTACGCCTTTATGGAGGGACTTCTAGACGGACAGCCCCTTCTCCTGGGCAGTATATATGCCCCAAACTCAGACCAGGGGAAGTTCTGGGACTCCCTATGGACAACCTTGACACAATTCACAACATCACCCTGGATACTGGGGGGAGACTATAATTGCGTACTGGACTTATCCCTAGACCGGTCACACACCCCAAATGTCGGCTCCCCAGCTAAAGCACAGGCGGAACGGTTCCGAACATGGGCACAACAGTGGTCTTTAACAGATGTATAGCGGAACCGAAACCCATCCTCTAGGTTGTATTCTTTTCACTCGATACCCCACAATCTACGGGTGCGCCTTGATCGATTTCTATGCTCGCTGACAATACTCCACATGGCCCGACAAGTAGATTACCTAGGGCATGTGGTCTCTGATCACAACACACATCTCCTAACCCTCCAATGGCGACCGCCTTATCCACCTGTCCCCACCTGGAAACTGCAGCAGGAATGTCTGGAAGACCCAGTCTTCCGCCATGACCAAGCAAACAGTATAGAAGAATACTTTGTGAAAAATACCAATACTGCATCCACCAGGACACAGGAGTGGGATGCTGTAAGAGGGATGGGCGGAAAACAAAACGAGGAGGTCTTACAGGCCGTTGAATGATGGCTTAATTTATTGACATAGGTCAGAACAATAAGAAATGTCAGAGTCAAAGGAAAACGAAGGGGTCAGGACGGGAGGTGGTTGTCGTCGTCGTCCGAGATGGTGCTGGTGTTGGCTCTTCTCGTCTTCTTCCCGTTGGGTAGCGATGGTACAGCCCCGGGTAAAACAAAGAAGAGAAGGCGGTCAATGCGGCTGTCCCTTCCCAGAAGAGTATGAATAAGTGCAGAACAGCCGTCACCGTGATCACAATGCTCTCAGAAAAGATGGGTGGGAAGGAGCGGGCGAGTCAGGGAAAAGATGCCAAGAGATAGCTCCGACATAGGTCAGGAAGACCGCAGAAAAGAGAAAAGATTATCTTTTACGTGTTCCAGTTATAAACCCCTATTTACCTTTAGACTTGGGAAAGGGGGTTAAGTGGACACGGATTAAGCGTTTTTCGTCTCCTTGGTGCTAGGGTGTAGGAGGTGAACAGGGAGTGAGGGTATCGTGCACAGAAAGCTTCTAGTGAGATGCGTGAACACCCCCCCCTTTTCTGCCCAGTGAACCCTGAGTCCCTTGGACTCGCCGCCCCCCCTCCCTCCCGTATTTACACAACCCTTTGCCTAGAATCACATACCGCAGGGGCCGCAACTCTCCTGAGCTGCGGCGGCGTTACAGCGTCCTCCGGGGGTGTCCACCACTCCTCCCGTTCGGTATCGGTTTTCTCCGGGCTTTGCTGGGGTCCTTCGTCTGCTTCTCCTCCTCGTTCCTGGGCCGGCTCGTCTGCTTCTCGTCCTCACTCCTGGGCCGGCTCGTCTGCTTCTCGTCCTCGCTGTTCCGTGGTGCTCCGTGCTTCCTCTTCCGACTCTCGCCTCCTAAACACGCACACCCCGGCGTCTTCCGGGATCTTCCTTTCAGCTACACGCTCCTCCCCTCGTCTCCAGGAGGTGTCACACCATTGGCCGTTCTGCGTCAGAGGGAGTTCCTTCTCCTGCATGGAAGAAGGGCCGCAAGAGGTTAACTCTTTCAGTACTGTCACCGGACTATCGTTAGGCGGGTCCAGTCCCTCATGAGGACCTATGGGGGCTATAGCGGGTTTGCCGCCCTGGCCCTCTTCACAACCCCCTTCCCTAACATTCTTGCCGGCAAGAACAAAGTCAAGTGGATACCGGGATAGATAGTCGGCATTTGTCTGGTCTTTCCCCTTCCTATGCTTGGTGTGAAACCGATAGGGCTGTAGTGCCAGGAACCACCGTAGTATCCGGTCGTTGTGTCCCCTATTCCTCGCAAGCCATTCTAACGGGGCATGGTCCGTAAATAGGGTGAATTCCCTCCCCTCCTGGTAGTATTTAAGGGATTCCACTGCCCACTTAATAGCGAGTGCCTCCTTTTCAATGACCGCATAGTTCTTCTCACGGGGAAACAACTTCCTGCTTATATAGAGCACAGGTCTCTCCTGTCCCTGGGGGTCTACTTGGGACATGACTGCTCCCAAGCCCGTGTCGGATGCGTCTGTCTGTAAAATGAACTGTCGTGAATAATCAGGGCTGAGTAGAACGGGGTGACATGTCAGGGCGTGTTTCAGCTGTTGGAAGGCTTGGAGAAGGGCGGGAGAGGGGTTTCTAAGTTCTTTTTCTGTTTGTACGTTCTTCTGTAGAAGATCTGTCAGAGGAGAGGCTGTGTGGGAAAAGTTAGGAATGAATCTCCTATAATACCCCAATATTCCGAGAAACGCCCTAAGCTCTCTTTTTGTTTTCGGGAAAGGGATATTGGAGATAGCAGCCACTTTCTTTGTCTGAGGTTTAATGTATCCTTCCCCTAATAGGTGGCCTAGGTATTTCATAGAACGAGCCGCAAGTCGGCTTTTGGTGGGGTTTATAGTCAGCCCGGCTTCCTTTAATGCTTGGACAACTCGTTTTAAGTGAGTAAGGTGTTCAACCCAAGAGGAACTATATATGACTATGTCGTCAATGTATGCTGCTGAGAAATCTGAGCATGGTCTTAATACTGTATTCATCAAACGTTGAAATGTGGCAGGAGCCCCGTGGAGACCGAAGGGAAGAACGGTGAAAGGATACAACCCACTGTGGGATGCAAAGGCTGTTTTCTCTCGGTCTCCAGGGCTCAGGGGCACCTGCCAATACCCTTTGCACAGGTCAAGGGTGCTAATGTATTTGGCTTTCCCTAACTGCTCCACCAATTCATCGACTCTCGAGAGGGGATAGGAATCGAATTGAGAGATTTTATTCACCTCCCGAAAGTCGATGCAGAACCTGATGGACCCATCAGGTTTGGGCACCAATACTATAGGCGAATTCCATTCGCTATGGGATGGTTCGATGATGCCCGCCTTTAACATCTGTTGTACCTCTCTCTCTATTGCCAGCCTACGTGACTCGGGTATTCGATAGGGACGTAACTTAACTTTTGCTCCCGGGGGAGTTGAGATGACATGTTCCGTCAAATGTGTTCTACCTGGGCACAAGGAGAACACCTCTAGTAGGGGTTTCATTTGGGTCTGGAACTCTCTTTTTTTCTCTACCGGTAGATCTGGGTCTATGCTCTGTATAAAGAGTGGTTCAGGGCCCTGTATGAGCCCGACCTGTACTGGAATGGGTCCCTCCCATTTCTTAAAGAGGTTTACGTGGTATATTTGAGTGTTTTTTTTTTTCTGGGGGTCTAATTCCAGGCGGTAGGTCACCGGAGTCATTTTTTCCACGATACGGTAAGGGCCTTGCCATTGTCCCAACAACTTGTGGTCGGACGTGGGCATCATCAGGAGTACGTAATCATTAAGGTTAAAGGAACGGGGCTTGGCTTTCTTATCGTATTGGGTCCTTTGGGACAGTTGGGCCTGTTCCATGTGCGTTTTGACAATGCTCCGTATTTGACCTAGATGGGTTTTCAAATTCAGTATGTACTCTGGGAGCGGTTTTACCCCCTCTGGCTCCTCTTCCCACTCTTCACGGAGCATGTCCAGTAGGGTACGGGGTTGCCGGCCATAAAGTAGCTCGAGCGGAGAGTACCCGGTGCTGCTTTGTGTTTGGCATCTAATGGCAAAGAGAGCCAAAGGGAGCATGTCCTCCCATTTCCGTGTCTCAAGGTTTAATAGTTTCTTTAGGGTTGTTTTGAGTGTGGCATTATAGCGTTCCACCAACCCCTCAGTCTGGGGGTGGTACGCTGAGGTACGAATTTGCTTGATATTCAGGGAGAGACATACCTGTCGCATGAGGCGGGACATGAAGGGTGTTCCCTGATCGGTAATCAGCTCCTTGGGGAACCCTACTCTCGAGAAGATGGAGATCATGGCTTTGGCGATTTGGGGAGCGTTTGGTTGGCGCAAGGCCACTGCTTCTCGGAAGCAGGTGGCGTAGTCAACCAGCACCAACACAAAACGACAACCGCTCCGAGAGGGCAAAAGGGGTCCTATGATGTCCATGCCGACCCTGGAGAAAGGTTCCTGTATGATAGGCAAAGGACCTAAAGGGGCTCTTGTTGGCATGGATCTAATGTTCTTTTGGCATATAACACATTCTCTACAGTATTTTTTTACCTGGGAATAGACACCTGGCCAATAAAATCTTTTTAGTATTGTTTTTTCGTTTTTTTCGTCTCCGAAGTGGCCTCCCAGCAAGTGGCTGTGGGCTAAGAACAACACTTTTTCCCTATAGGAGTGGGGAACTAACAGTTGGATGGGGTCGTCCCTCCCCCCTTTTCGATAGAGCAATCCCTTCTTTGTAAAGAATTGTGGACCTACTTGCAGGGGATCCTCTTCAGTCGTGGCCTTATTCCAGGCCTCACAAAAAGCAGGGTCTTCTCGTTGTGCCTCTCGAAACCCTTGTTCGAATTGCCATACATGGACCTCCTGGCTCTGGGTCAATGTGACTTGTCTCCAACTCCTTTTATCTCTTTTTAGGTCTCGTCCTGAAAGCCAGCGCTTCAGCGCTGGCTCTGGGCGAGAAATTTTGTAGTGTGGGCTTCAGAAATGCGACCACAACTTTTGGCTGGCCTAGAGCATGCGAGAACGCGCACAGTAACGAGCTTTCCTCGCATGCTCCAGGCCATCTGCCTTTCATGTCACGCTCTCCCAAGCGCCTCGCTCTGCCCCTTCCCCACCACAGAGCGAGCGCGTCCCTCACATTGGTCTGCTGCTGTGTGGGCCTTGTGGACTGGTATGATGCTGTCTTGGCCAAATGTAAGCAGCAGCGGCAAAATCAAGAAGCAGTGTACTGGCTCGAGCATAGCTTGTGAGACAAACAGTGAGCTCGAATGATTAAAATGTTCCAGTTTGAAACATAACCATGCAGCTGTTTTTAACAGGACCCAATTTCCATTTGATACTTTGTGTCATATGTATTTTTTTAATAAGGGTTGGCAATTGATGAGATTTCTTCAGCCTTTATTGCTGCTGCTAGTCCTAGTTATGGACTGTCGTTGAAACAGGATTGTCACAGCTCTCTCAGTGCACCTCAGATCTGTCCCTTATGCTGCACACAGCTCTCCCAGTGCACTTGAGGTCTGTCCCTTACACTTCACGCAGCTCTTCCAGTACACCTCATAGCTGTTCCTTATGCTGCACACAGCTCTCCCAATGCACCTCAGATTTGTCCATCACGCCGCACACAGCTCTCCCACTGCATCTCAGATCTGTCCCTCACGCTGTACATAGCTCTCCCAATGCACCTCAGGTCTGTCCACACTGCACACACCTCTCCCAGTGCATCTCAGATCTGTCTCTCGCTGCACACCGCTGTCCCACTGCATCCTAGATCTATCCCTCACGCTGCACACAGCTCTGCCAATGCACCTCAGATCTGTCCCTTACGCCACACACAGCTCTCCCAGTGCACCTCAAATCTGTCCCTTACGCTGCACACACCTCGTTGTGCACCTCACATTTGTTCCTCACGCTGCACACAGCTCTTCCAGTGCACTTCAGGTCTGTCCCTCACACTGCACACAGCTCTCCCAGAAAACACACAAAACAAACATTAGGAAATGGACACTAAACATCCTGCATTTCATTTAAAACAAAGCACCACATAATTATATGCTACATAATTACACTCCACATAATACCACTCAGTGACATATAATTACACACCACATACTTACACTCTACTCAATGCAACATAAATACACTCCACATAATACCACATAGTGCCACATGATTATATGCTACATAATTACACTGCACTCAATGCAACATACACTCCAAATACCACTCAGTGCCACATAATTACATGCCACATAATTACACTCTACTGAATGCTACATACACTCCACACAATACCACTCAGTGCCACATAATTATATGCTACATAATTACACTGCACTCAATGCAACATACACTCCAAATAATACCACTCAGTGCCACATAATTACACACCACATAATTACACTCCACTGAATACAACATACACTCCCCATAATACCACTCAGTGCCACATAATTACACGCCACATAATTACACTGTACTCAATGCAACATAAATACACTCCATATACCACTCAGTGCCATATAATTACACGCCACATACTTACACTCTACTCAATGCAACATTAATACACCACATAATACCACACAGTGCCACATAATTATATGCTACATAATTACACTGCACTCAATGCAACATACACTCCAAATACCACTCAGTGCCACATAATTACACACCACATAATTACACTCTACTGAATGCAACATACACTCCACACAATACCACTCAGTGCCACATAATTATATGCTACATAATTACACTGCACTCAATGCAACATACACTCCAAATAATACCACTCAGTGCCACATAATTACATGCCACATAATTACACTCTACTCAATCCAACATAAATACACTCCACATAATACCACTCAGTGCCATATAATTACACGCCACATACTTACTCTACTCAATGCAACATAAATACACTCCACATACCACACAGTGCCACATAATTATATGCTACATAATTACACTGCACTCAATGCAACATACTCTCCAAATACCACTCAGTGCCACATAATTACACACCACATAATTACACTCTACTGAATGCAACATACACTCCACACAATACCACTCAGTGCCACATAATTATATGCTAGATAATTACACTGCACTCAATGCAACATACACTCCAAATAATACCACTCAGTGCCACATAATTACACACCACATAATTACACTCTACTGAATGCAACATACACTCCACACAATACCACTCACTGCCACATAATTATATGCTACATAATTACACTGCACTCAATGCAACATACACTCCAAATACCACTCAGTGCCACATAATTACACACCACATAATTTCACTGCACTCAATGCAACATACACTCCAAATACCACTCAATGCCACATAATTACACGCCACATACTTACACTCTACTCAATGACACATTAATACACTCCACATAATACCACACAGTGCCACATAATTATATGCTACATAATTACACTGCACTCAATGCAACATACACTCCAAATACCACTCAGTGCCACATAATTACACACCACATAATTACACTCTACTGAATGCAACATACACTCCACACAATACCACTCAGTGCCACATAATTATATGCTACATAATTACACTGCACACAATGCAACATACACTCCAAATACCACTCAGTGCCACATAATTACACACCACATAATTTCACTGTACTGAATGCAACATACACTCCACACAATACCACTCAGTGCCACATAATTATATGCTATATAATTACACTGCACTCAATGCATAATACCACTCAGTGGCACATAATTACATGCCACATAATTACACTCTACTCAATCCAACATAAATACACTCCACATAATACCACTCAGTGCCATATAATTACACGCCACATACTTACTCTACTCAATGCAACATAAATACACTCCACATACCACAGTGCCACATAATTATATGCTACATAATTACACTGCACTCAATGCAACATACTCTCCAAATACCACTCAGTGCCACATAATTACACACCACATAATTACTCTACTGAATGCAACATACACTCCACACAATACCACTCAGTGCCACATAATTATATGCTATATAATTACACTGCACTCAATGCAACATACACTCCAAATAATACCACTCAGTGCCCCATAATTACACACCACATAATTACACTCTACTGACTGCAACATACACTCCACACAATACCACTCACTGCCACATAATTATATGCTACATAATTACACTGCACTCAATGCAACATACACTCCAAATACCACTCAGTGCCACATAATTACACACCACATAATTACACCATAATTACACTCTACTAAATGCAACATACACTCCACACAATACCACTCAGTGCCACATAATTATATGCTACATAATTACACTGCACTCAATGCAACATACACTCCAAATAATACCACTCAGTGCCACATAATTACACGCCACATAATTACACTCTACTCAATCCAACATAAATACACTCCACATAATACCACTCAGTGCCATATAATTACACGCCACATACTTACACTCTACTCAATGCAACATAAATACACTCCACATACCACAGTGCCACATAATTATATGCTACATAATTACACTGCACTCAATGCAACATACACTCCAAATACCACTCAGTGCCACATAATTACACACCACATAATTACACTCTACTGAATGCAACATACACTCCACACAATACCACTCAGTGCCACATAATTATATGCTATATAATTACACTGCATTCAATGCAACATACACTCCAAATAATACCACTCAATGCCACATAAATACACACCACACAATTACACTGTACTCAATGCAACATAAATGCTCTCCACATAATACCACTCACTGTGACATAGTTACACGCCACATAATTACACTCTACTCAATGTAACAAATACATCCCACATACAACTCAGTACCACATAATTACAAGCCACATAATTACACTCTACTCAATGCAACATAAATACACTCCATTGAATACCACTCAGTGCCACATAATAACACTCTACTCAATGCAACATAAATACACTCCACATAATACCACTCAGTGCCACATAATTATACGCCACATAATTGCACTGTACTCAATGCAACATAAACACACTCCACATAAATGTACTCTATACCACATACCACCAATCAACATAAATGCACTCCACACCATGACACAATTTCACTAAGCATAATTTCACTCAACACCACAGTTACAGGCCACACGATTCAACTCCACACATTTCAACTCCACACATTTCCAATACACACCGCATAATTACACACCAAACAACCTATTTCAACTCCACAATCCACAACGTACCTCCAATCCACCCCATATAGTGTTACCACCTGAGCACCAAACATCATTAACCACCACCATTTTGCATCAGCGCACCACCTAAGCATCACGTCAGTCTGCCCTTGGAATCTGGCATCTGTTGATTCTCCCCTAGTGTCCGTCCGCTGCTCGTGTTCTAATTAAATTACTGTTTTACAACCTCCACTCCCCCGTTATTTATGTCCCGCTCCCCATAACAATTTTTTTTAAAACAAACAAGCATGAAAACAGGCAGGAAGAAGTTGCCAGCAGTGCAAGTACAAAACAAGCATTGGCATAGCCAATAGGTCTCGCCTTTGGGACCTTATAAGTATTTAGTTATGCAGCACAATATCCTTGGTGCAACAACATCAACTGTTGCATGGCTAAACACTTATAAGGTCCCAAAGGCGAGACCTATTGGCTATGCCAATGCTTGTTTTCTGTTTACCACTCTTTCTCGGCCTTCCTGGGGGCCAGTCAGGCTCGGGTTCCTGAGAAAAAGGAGCAGACTTTCTCCATTCCTCCCGCTCTATCCAGGTTTCCTGTACTAGGTTTGACATATGCGGATAATCATTCCCTAGGACCAGAGGTTCAGGTAAGCGAGGAATGAGTCCTACTCTCAAGGGCCTGGCGATCAGGGAGGGATCGTGCTGTACTTTTATCTCAGCAGTTGGATAACGTCTGCTATCTCCGTGCACACACTGGATGGTAACGTACCCTGAAGGAGTCGGTTCCCCCCCTGGGACAGCCTGGGGTTGGATTACACTTTGTAAGCATCCTGTGTCAATAAGTGCCTTCCGTTCTTCCCCGTTGACCCGTACTGTTCTATGGTAGGGAAGGTGTGCCCCTGAGAGGTTACAGTAGTAATTGCGTACCAACCCAACTTCCATAGGTTCCTCCCTCTGAGGGCAGAAGCGAGCTATGTGACCTATGGTACCACAGCTGAAACATTTAGGGCCTAGTGGAAAAGGGGCTCGGGGAGGTATAATGAGAGGCCCTGGGGTAAGGGAAACGGTCTCAGGTTTGCGTGATGGGTGGGGTGGTCTAGAGGTCTTCAGTGGAGCTCCTGAATGCTTCCAGAGTACATCTTCGCGTCGCCTTTGGGACTCTTGTGCTCGGTAAAAAGCGCTGGCTATGTCAACAGCCCTCTCCAAGCTCAGTCCGGTGTGTTGTCTCACCCATTTTTGCACATGCGGATATAGGGAGGACAGATACTGCTCAAGATACACTTTTTCCATTATTTCCTCTTTTGTTGAAGTTTGGGTTTGAGCCACCGGTCAGCCATGTCCCTTACACGGTAGACCAAGGCACGGGGCGTCTCCTGCGGGCCTTCCTTGAGTTGGCGCAACCTTATACGGTAAGTGTCATCGTCGATGCCTAACATCTCTAGAATGCTCTTTTTCACGTCATCATAGGGTGTAAGGCCCGAAGCATTGACGGCCTGACAGGCCGCCTGGAGCTCGCCAGACAACAGCGGACCCAAGTATTGCCCCCACTTCTCTTGGCCCCAACCAGCGGCCCGGGCCATACGCTCAAATTTGAAAGAAAAAAAGTCCGGGTCCTCCCCTTCCACATATTTTTGGAGGACCACGGAAGGGAACCCTGCTGTGCTTCTTTGTTGACCCAGGGTATCTGCCAATCTTGCGATCACTGCTTCTTGGGTCTGTCCTTGTTCGGTAAGAGATTTATGCAGGTTTGCCCGATCCTCTTCAGCTATGGTCAAGAACCTCTCCATGCAGCGTTCTAACTTCTCTTGGCTTTCAGCCATTTTCCTCACGGCAGCCTCCATTTCCCTGATCCCACTTCTGACACCAGGTGTAAGAGGGATGGGCGGAAAACAAAACGAGGAGGTCTTACAGGCCGTTGAATGATGGCTTCATTTATTGACATAGGTCAGAACAATAAGAAATGTCAGAGTCAAAGGAAAACGAAGGGGTCAGGACGGGTGGTGGTTGTCGTCGTCGTCCGAGATGGTGCTGGTGTTGGCTCTTCTCGTCTTCTTCCCGTTGGGTAGCGATGGTACAGCCCCGGGTAAAACAAAGAAGAGAAGGCGGTCAATGCGGCTGTCCCTTCCCAGAAGAGTATGAATAAGTGCAGAACAGCCGTCACCGTGATCACAATGCTCTCAGAAAAGATGGGTGGGAAGGAGCGGGCGAGTCAGGGAAAAGATGCCAAGATATAGCTCCGACATAGGTCAGGAAGACCGCAGAAAAGAGAAAAGATTATCTTTTCCGTGTTCCAGTTATAAACCCCTATTTACCTTTAGACTTGGGAAAGGGGGTTAAGTGGACGCGGATTAAGTGTTTTTCGTCTCTTTGGTGCTAGGGTGTAGGAGGTGAACAAGGAGTGAGGGTATCGTGCACAGAAAGCTTCTAGTGAGATGCGTGAACACCCCCCCCTTTTCTGCCCAGTGAACCCTGAGTCCCTTGGACTCGCTGCCCCCCCTCCCTCCCGTATTTACACAACCCTTTGCCTAGAATCTCGTACCGCAGGGCCCGCAACTCTCCTGAGCTGCGGCGGCGTTACAGCGTCCTCCGGGGGTGTCCACCACTACTCCGACCACTCCTCCCGTTCGGTATCGGTTTTCTCCGGGCTTTGCTGGGGTCCTTCGTCTGCTTCTCGTCCTCGTTCCTGGGCCGGCTCGTCTGCTTCTCGTCCTCGCTCCTGGGCCGGCTCGTCTGCTTCTCGTCCTCGCTGTTCCGTGGTGCTCCGTGCTTCCTCTTCCGACTCTCGCCTCCTAAACACGCACACCCCGGCGTCTTCCGGGATCTTCCTTTCAGCTACACGCTCCTCCCCTCGTCTCCAGGTGTCGTCACACCATTGGCCGTTCTGCGTCAGAGGGAGTTCCTTCTCCTGCATGGAAGAAGGGCCTCAAGAGGTTAACTCTTTCAGTACTGTCACCGGACTATCGTTAGGCGGGTCCAGTCCCTCATAAGGACCTATGGGGGCTATAGCGGGTTTGCCGCCCTGGCCCTCTTCACAGATGCCTTCAAGGTGGTCATCAGAGGGGCCTGCATTAGGCAGACAGCGGGAATCCAGCGGACACTTGACCGCAGTTTACAGAAGACAGAGCAGGAATTAGCGACTGTGACCAAGGTGGCAGATGCGGGCTTGGCAACCACAGCCCAAGTCGCGGAAGCCAAGACAGCATATGCGGAAGGGTTAGCAGACTTGCGCCGATACAATTTCAAACTATACGCACTCAGGAGGCACAGGGAGGGGAATAGATCAGGGGCACTCTTGGCCTGGCTTGCCCGCCAGAATCAGGATGTGTGACCAATCACAGAGATCATGGGCCCAGCTGGCAGGGTGGCCACATCGCAGGCAGATATAATTGGACTCCTTCAGGACCATTATGCAGCGCTCTACAGGAGCCCTGAGCGAGGCTGTCAGGAGCAAGTCGACTGTTTCCTCGTGCCCCTCACAATACCCCAAATTCCGAGCGAGGATAAGGATCTCCTTGAGGCAGCGATCACATCCACAGACGTGAAGCAAGCGATACAGGCTCTAGCCCGAAATAAAGCCCCTGGACTAGACGGCCTACCCCTGGAATACTACAGTGTCTTTGCCACATTACTGGCGCCAAAGCTGGCAGATATGTATGAGGCGGCGCTTGAGGAGGGGCAGTTGCCCAGCTCACTGCGAGAATCTCAAGCCTAAAGCCTGAGCGAGACGCAACGCAGCTGACTTAGTATAGGCCAATAACATTATTATCCGCGACTGCAAGATCCTGGGCAAAATCCTGGCGGACCGACTGGGCCCAATGCTCCCGCCACTGATGCACCCGGCCCATAACGGGTTTGTGCCGGGCAGGAATACTTCCCAAAATATCCGTAGGGTCTTTCAGGTCCAGGACTGGGCACCGGATCGTTACCCCTGTGTGGCTTGCCTGATCCTGGACCTGGAAAAGGCATTCGATACCCTAACCTGGCCATACCTATTTGAGACACTGCAACGGATGGGGCTGGACCCACCTTTAGAGCGCAAGTGAAGCTATTATACACAAACCTCACGTCCAGGGTGCGTCTGGGTAAACATATATCACCGCCCCTCCAGATAGGGAGAGGCACCCGACAGGGCTGCCCCCTCTCCCCTCTGTTATTCGCTATGGCCATGGAGCCTCTTGTGATATGTCTGCATCGGGAGGGAAAAGAGTGGGGCATCCCGATAGCAGGTACCACACATACCCTGTCCCTATGTGCGGATGACCCGCTGCTGTATATACAGGACATCACAGCGGATCTCAGCCCCATATGGAACACATTATCGTACTTTGCAGCAGCAGGGCTCAAGGTCAACTGGGCAAAATCCACCATATACCCCCTGAGCCCAGGTCTCCCTCCACGAGTGATAAAGTTCGGAGACTCGTACATCGCCTGGAATGCTAGTGCCCTGCGATACCTTGGCATTCGGCTCTATCATCGCCCCGCAGACTTATTCGAGGGTAACCATCGTAGAGCTCTTGCTGGAGCCAAAGCCCGCGTAACCTTTTGGAAGACTCTACCGCTGGCCCCAATAGGTAGGATAGCCTTAAAAAAGATGATTCTAGTGCCACAATTTCTCTATTACTTTGCTAATACCCCTGTCATTCTCCCTCGCTCCTTCTTCCGCGAGCTGGACACCCTGTTAGGCTCCCTTATATGGGGAAACGGACGCCGGAGAGTGGCCCTTTCAAAGATGTAACTCCCGACAGACCAAGGGGGACAGGGGGCGCCATCCTTCGAGGCCTTCTTTCTTGCGGCGCAGCTCCAATGGATGTCCCGATGGACGGCGGGCCGGCATCTAGAGGAAACAGCCTTGGAACTGGGGCAGATGACAGAACAGGCTATATGCCGCTGGCTCCTCCCAGACGCCCGCCCTAAGTCGATATGCCCCATTCAAGTGGCGATACCGCGTACAAGCATGTCTCGCATCCATCGCATGTCTGGCGAGGCCCCCCTCTACACCCCCCTGCTCCCATTAGCAGGACTCCTCAGAAACGGAGGGCATTACACCTCCTGAAAGCTACTCATTTGGACGAGCCACTCGGTCCTGGAGGTGGGAACCCCGTTCATGGAGGGTCAGCTGCTTCCGTTTGATCGACTCGCGGAGGAGTCAGGACTTCCGCAAGGGCAGTTCCTGCTCCACAGGCAACTTATCCTAAGCTGCCGCCGGCTTTGGGACCTCTCAGAGGGGGAACCCGCAACACACCCAGTACTCCACGCAATACTTAATATGGGCGCGGGCCGACATCCAATCACATGGCTTTATAAAGCAATTCGGGAACTCACAGCCACTACACTCCTCGTTACGACAGAAATGGGAAGAGGAGATAGGGCCCCCGTTTCATGATAAAGAATGGGAGCAAGCCCTAGAATACCCGAAGACAGTGTCCTGCAACTCTCGGCTCAAAAACATACAGTTCTCCATACTACACCTGGCCTATCTTATCCCCACATGGCTCCAGCAGTTCTACCCAGACACACAATTCCTCTGCCCAAGATGCCAAGCCCCAGACGCAACATTTAAGCACATGTTTTGGTCATGCCGCACGATACAGCCCTATTGGAGCACAATACACAAGGCACTGCGGGAATTAACAGGGCTCACCGATATCCACACCTGGGAGGCCAGCGGAATTGGGATATTCCGCAGAAGAAAGACCCTCAAGATTCAGACACGCTTTACCACCCTGGCCCTCCGACTGGCAAAGAGAGGGATCACAATGTATTGGAGAGCCCCACAGGGGCCCCCACTGGCAGCTTGGACAGGGGCAGTCAGTAAATGGGCCTCAGCTGAGGAGGACATAATCAGGTGGGAGGAGGTTCAAGGAACACGTAAAAAGCAAATTTCCATGGAATGGGCTACACTGCTGCACCAATTCAGACAACACGCAGTAAGCACCCAGCAAACACAACCACATACCGACACAACTGGGATCCTAGGCCAAGATGCATCAATACTGCCTGGCCCACAGGCCTGCAGCACAGCGGATACCCCTGTACAAAACAATAACCCAAGCCCGACAACATCCCCACGGGATGAGAGAGATCTGCAGGCAGCGCTCACGCTTGGTCACGCTCTACTACAGGAAAACCTCGCCCCCCACCCCACCCCCATGAAGAGTGTGCGCAACAGCATTATTCTCTCACCTTTGGACGCCCCCCCCGATGGAGATGACCCCATTCACCTTATCCCAATCACCCCTGGTTCCTGCCCCAGTTCGTTACCCAAGCCGGTAGTTTCAGGGACCGGACACCAAGTAGAACATGTGAATCCTGTATCAGCTTTAGTAAGACGCACCACGACAAGACACGCTCACAAAAGGGAAACCAATAGCTAATCTCACTATGCATATATCATATTGTGCCCCTGAAAGACTGGTAAACCTACGCAGTGAAAATATGTAAAACGTGTCAGATGATATAACTCTGTTAATGTAAGATGCATTTGCAAACTCAATAAAAATTGGTTTAAAATAAAAATGTAATGCGCCACGTCTCATTCCGTCTCTCAGCACTCCACACCGGATCACTGCGAGCCCGCATTGCATTAGACGACTGCCAGTTGACCCGTAGGTAAGTGCATGGCACACCGCACGCACCACAGTGGAATTATTTTGGGTCACTGTACCCTTTAATTGGGGCCATTCTTTAACTCTCCAGATCAATTTCTGTCTCTGGATGAATGTTGGATTCCGCCATTCCTTCTCCACGAATTCCGTCCCGCAATCGCAGACTTATTCAGGTAACTCCCTGCTTGTTCCCAGCATGGTTTCCCTCGCGAACCCTTGACCCCATCTCAATTCTTTCCCACACTAAGTTCTTTTGCAGGTTGTCAGTGGACACCTGCTCTACCATCCTTCACCCCATTGATTTCGGACCCGCATACGTACCACGTTATGCGCATGGTGGCGCACCCAGAATTTTGATACGTGCTACACGTCTCTTGCCAATTTTTGTCACCATAATCAATTCACTGAATGATCGCTGACTCTGGCTTCTAGATTCTCCTATGGACCTTCGTGGCTTCGACCTGCCCCCCATCTAGCAATGTGTCTCAAATTCTTCTCGATTAGGTCAGTCGCCCTTTCAAGTTGCCAGGATTGTGGCATGATCACCGCTTGCCCCGTACCATTAAATGATATTACTCTACAGCACCCGGGATTT
This sequence comes from Calotriton arnoldi, assembly GCA_963921515.1. Classification (NCBI taxonomy): domain Eukaryota; kingdom Metazoa; phylum Chordata; class Amphibia; order Caudata; family Salamandridae; genus Calotriton; species Calotriton arnoldi. The sequence goes on along the minus strand of CAWUFW010001678.1, from coordinate 1,044,484 downwards.
AGAATCCCACTTGATTTTCTTCTCTATAGGCACTCACCAGAATGTGCGCACCTCGGTCCCCACCCACCTGCGTTGATATTACGATGATTTTGCCTTATAATCCAATTTTTCCCCTGTTTTTGTTCCTCCCTTCATCCCTCTTTCTTCACCCACATTTTCCTTTTCTTCCTTTTTATCCTCTATTTCAGCAGGCTTCCTTCTCAGGCAATACCCGCTTGTCCTGAAGATGATCCCATTATTTCTTGAGGGATCGAAACACCGCCAACTTTAGCACCTTGACACGGAATTGCTTAATACAACTACTGTACACTGGTGCAATGGTGCTCTCATTATGATTGTGGCCTTATTGTTGATTGTACTTTGGCCGCATTTTTTCATGCCTGATTTCTTCTAATCTCCCTTCTTGATACTATCCCACTTTCCTTCTTGTTTTTTATGATGTAAATAAAAGTGTTTATTCTCCTATCGGGAATTCTAAAACACAGTCTTTATTACATCAGTGTGTTGATCAGTATTGCTTATTCATGCTGTAAGAGACAATTGTTCCTATATAACTACAAAGCCCTGGGACAAATAGGCTTTAGCACCAGTACCTCCTGACCTTCCTGATACCCTGTCAGCATAGCTTTCTGGCTTTACCATTCCTTCATCAGCACGTTGCTGGCTCAAGGTTTTCCTTTGCCTTACTCATATATTGTGCCATCAACTTCCTGAAGCCAATCAAGTAGTCCACCACATCCTTCTGTGGAGACTCTGAGACTCCTTTACACCCTTCTCTAAAGTGAGTGGATATTTGATATTTATTAGTTTATAAAGCGCCCGAATCACCCCCCAAGGGGTATCTCCGCACTATGGAAATGCTGCAGCCGGCCAAAGAAGGGATACAGATTAAAACAGTGCAGTTTTGAGGAGCCTTCTGAACTGTAGGTGATCAGGGCATTGCCGCAGTTGGATGGGGAGTTGGTTCCAGTAGAAGGGGGCTAGGTGGAAGAAAGCTTTATCACCTAGACGCGATTTTTTGCAACGTGGAACAAGGAGTAGAGAGTTAGTCCCTGAACGTAGGGACCTAGATGGCAGATATTTAGTAAATTTTCCTGCCAGATAGCTTGTACCTTTGCCATTCAAGGTTTATGCACAATGCAGCAGATCTTGAATCTGATCCGCTAACGCACTGGAAGCCAATGCAGTTGCTGCAAGAGAGGGAGGGAGGCAGTTCGGGGGGGGGGGGGAGCATTTGAAACCAGGCGAGCCGCGGTATTTTGGACTACTTGTAATCTGTTCAGTGAAGCTTCGTTAGCTGAAATCAGAAGAGCATTGCAGTAGTCCAGGCGGCTTAGCACTAGTGCCTGGATAAGGGTTTTCCGAGTGGTCAGAGGGAGGAAGGGAAATACCCTACGTAGGAGGCTTAACACGTGGAAGCAGGAGCCAGCGGTAGTTGCAGTGTGCTCCTTCATTATCAGTTTCTGATCCAGGCGTACGCCCAGGTTTTTGACCACAGACTTGGGAGCTGGAGCGGCGCCCAACTCCTCTGGCCGCCAGCTTGGGGGACAACATCGTAGCTGCATCTCCAAACAACATGATCTCTGTTTTCCCCGCGTTGAGCTGGAGGAAATTCTTACTCATCCAGCTAGCGATTGCCATCATGCCCTTCGAGAAGGCAGACTGAGCGTTGGGAATGTGTTTATCTAAAGAAAGTAGGAGCTGAGTATCATCTGGATTTGATTGGTGTGAAAATTAAAACACTGGATAAAAAAACAATATACCTGATTAACATTTACAACAGGCCGAGTCCAGCCACGAAAGAATCTCTGGTCATCAAACAGCTAGACTCTTTTTTTAAACCTACTAGAACCCGGGGCAATGGTAATTATTGGGGGTGACTTAAATTGCAACTTCGAACCAGTGGTAGGCTTTGAGAACCTCTTTGAAGAGGAGGATGCAGCAAATAATATCCCCGTTCTCGAAAGTAGCTTGGCAGTGCCCTGTACTGTAGCTGTAGCGCAAATTATGAAACTAATAACAGGTCAGGGAATTAGAGCCTGTAATGGCCATTTACCCTCTGATAGACCAAAAGCTTTTACCTTTGGTAGAGGTAAGAGCAAAAGCTACATAGATTATATATTGGTATCTATCGAATTCTGGCCAAATGTACTTGATCTGACAATAGACTCCAGAACCGATAGTGATCACCGTCCCTTACATTTGACCTTAGTAACTGACTCCTTTATTGATGTTAGTGAGTACAATGACGATATTAACATCTCATCTGATGACACTCTTGTTAGTAACAATCGCCGAGCTGTAAAGTGGCCACATATTTTAGGAGATATTCAAGCCATGACGCAGATCTACGACACCTTTGTAGAAGTCGTCTCTCTGCACTTGGATTCCCCCGCAGCAGAGTTTCCGACACTGGCAGCACATTATGCTTTGATAGATGCTTTAGTACCAATTGTTAGTAGAATAACTAAAGTTCGTAGTGGGAGAGACGCCAATACAAGAGACAATACGTGGTATAATAAAGAGTGTCGGGAAGCAAAAGCCGATCTAATATTGGCAATTAAAACAAACAACATAGTGGCCATAAGGGAGAAAAGATCTAATTATAAGCATACTCTTGCCCATGCCAAAAAAACATGGGATGACAATATCTGGATGGATTTAATTTGTGCAGTCAAAACTAAGGACCAAGCAGGCTTCTGGCGTCTAATTACAAAGGGCAATAAGATTGGTAGGGACAGTAAGGATCTCTATCTTGATGCCAAAACATGGGAGGATCATTTTTTCGGCCTTTACGCGGCTGTACAAAATGAAAAAATTCCTGCTAGTGTAGCTTCTGTAGTTAATCACAACACAAGTGATCTTCATTTTAGTTTGGAAGAAACATTAATGGCAGTTAATGCAGTCAAGTCTGGGAAAGCGCCCGGCCCCGACAAAATCCCGGGAGATATGTTAAATCATGACAGTAGTGTTTGGGGCCCATACATAAATCGGTTATGCGATGCTATTGCATCTGGTTCTCCCATACCCGAATCATGGAAAGGGGCAGAGATCATCACGATTTTTAAGAAGGGCAATCGCTACGATCCCGCAAATTATCGACCTATAAGTTTAATTGACATTTTACAAAAAATCTTTGCTAGGCATATTTTAATGAGATTAAATGGTTGGCTTAAAGAGAACAGTGTGCTTTCTAAATTCCAGCCAGGATTCAGATCAAAAATTAGCACAATTGATCAGGTTTTTAGATTCATTTGTTTATGTTGGAAATACATTAATTTAAAAAAGGGCCACTTGTATATTGCTTTTGTAGACCTCAGGGCCGCCTTCGACCTCATTCCACGGAACTTACTTTGGGAATCATTGAAGTCTCAGGGATTGCCTGAGGAATTACTCGCACAAATAGTAAGACTACATGAGGACAATTTCGCCAAAGTGAGATGGGGTCCGAGGGGCGAGCTTACTAAGGCAATACCGGTTAAAAGGGGTGTGCGCCAGGGGTGCGTCCTGGCGCCCACCCTATTTTCTTTATATGTCAATGATATCCCAAGTTATTTGCTGGGGTGTGCCCATGACTCGCCAAAGTTGGGGAGGGATCTGATGCCAGCACTTTTATTTGCTGATGACACAATATTAATATCTCAAACCCCCAAAGGCCTACAACGTTTGTTGGATTCTTTTAATATATATTGCAATACCAAGGGCCTTGAAATAAATGCCAGCAAAACAAAATATATGGCTATAAATCCACACAAGTCTTTTAGAAAGAACTTAGCAATTAATGATCAAAAATTAGAATACGTTCAATCCTTTAATTATTTGGCCATAACCTTGGATACAAAGCTGTCCTGGAAGCCACAATTAGAAAAAAATAAAATTACCCTGCTTCAAAACACACTGCCTATAATAAAGAAGCATGGGACTAGTATCTCGAAGGCGGTGTCTCCCGCCCTAAAGGTCTTTAAACATAGAGCTCAATCAGCTTCTCTTTATGGGGCGGAAATATGGGGGCCTAATTGCAAAAAGAGTTTTGAATCAGGAGAGAACACATTTTTTAGAAGATTGTTAAGTTTACCAGTGCGAACACCCCTAATCCCGATTGTGATGGACTTAAATGTTAAGCGAATAGACCATCACGCAATATTAAGACCCTTATTATATTGGGTGCGGCTCTGGTCAACCCAAGAATTGACAGACTATAAGAAAGGTCTAGAGGAGATTTTAAGTATGGACCAGAGTAAGAACATTTTGTGGTTAAAACATGTGTCTACTTGGCTTGAGAAACTAGGCTTATACCATTTCTGGGAATACCCGACACAGCTGACATTAACCTCCAGGGAACTGCTAAAATCAACATTTTGGGCTTACATTCAAAATAACTTGTGTTACGGCACGGATAATGGTTCATTAACAACCAAGTTCCTTCTTTTTAAGGAGGTAGCCAGTTTTGAGTCTTTTTTAGATGAAGTTTGTCCACAACTGGCCAAATCGCTATACATGAAGTTTAGATATGGGATGTTAAGAACTAACACGAATACGTTAAACTGGGCTACAAATCAAGATGGGAATAGCAATGAATTTTGTGTATTATGCCAAAATGTGTCTAAGGAAAATGATTCACACATATTATTCTTCTGCCCGGCGTATGTAAAACCAAGGAATAAATGGATTAAACCCATTTGTAAAAATATGAATATTAGACACTGCCTAGAGGCAGGAAGAATATTGAAAACTGACATCTCAAAAGGTTGTTTTTAGTGTTAGTAGATTTCTGTTTAATGTGAGCCTTATAAGGGCAAAAGCAGGGCTAAAACTTTAAGGACTAACAATTAAGAACAGGTATTTTACTGATATTGGTTCCAGTAAACTTTGCGCATGTACTTTTGGACTAATGGTGCTCTAATGCGATTTGTGTATCCATTGATTACTATAAAGTATTGTAACTCGTATAATAAATTGGGATTATCTTTTAGTGCTATATATATATAATGGATTGTGAGCCCATATTGGAGTAATGGACATTGATTTTAAACTCATTATACAAATGTATTTTAAAACGTATGTCTAGTTTTAACTATTTATATATTTTATCTGTTATCTTTGCGGTTCGGAAATGAAATTTATTTTTTACGATAGCCCTCAATTTGATGAAGTGTAATTTATTAGAACTGAAGCTGCCATATTTGCACATTAATATCCAAACAAACTGTATGTTAATTTTATGATGCATCTTTTATGGTTTTATGTGAACCGAAATAAAGATATTGAATTGAATTGAGTATCATCAGCATACGAGATTAGTACAAAACCAAAATTCCTGAGTAATCCCGCTAAGGGAGCAACATAAATGTTGAATAAAGTGGGACTGAGACAGGAACCCTGGGGTACTCCCTTAGTCAGTCCCGTAGCCAGTCCAGCACTGGGTGTCCATACAGATGTTCAAAGAGACTGAACTCCACTCCCTTCTGCGGAATCTCTTGGCAAGCAAACAAGAGACATGGCAGGAGAAGATTCAACTTCCTCCTGACGTTTTCCGGCAGAGTTCCCATCATGCTGTTCAGTGTCTTGTTAAACCGCTCACCAAACCAATAGGTTGTGGGTGGTATGCTGTGGAGAAGTGGTATAAGCAAAAGGAACAAATGATGGACGGAATGCTGAACAATGCAAACATTCACCGCCAGTCACAAAGATCTGGGTTTAATCAATCGTTCTTTTGCTTACCACGCCACCCCAGTTTGGACCCAGCCATATGCAAATCAGTCTTGACCCGTTCCTCATGGGAACAGTCCAGACCGAACTACCAGGCCAGGTCCTCCCTGGACCGGAAACAAGCATCCTGGGACCGGTTTCGGGGCATCACCCCATATCAGCCAGGCTAGCTTGAATCCAGTGGCGCAGTGAGCACGGGTCCCACGTCTGGGCATACCCTTCCCACTTATAGCGACAAAAGCAAAAGGCACAAATGATGGACAGAATGCTAAACAATGCAGACATTTACCCTCAGTCACAAATATCTGGGTTTAATCCATCATTCTTTTGCTCACCACGCCACCCCAGTTTGGACCCAGCCATATGCAAATCAGTCTTGACCCTGTTCCTCATGGGAACAGTCCAGCCCGAACTGCCAAGCCAGGTCCTCCCTGGACCTTTGAAAAGCATCCTGGGACCGGTTTCAGGGCATCACCCCTCATCAGCCAGGCTAGCTTGAATCCAGTGGTGCAGTGAGCACAGGACCCATGTCTGGGCATACCCTTCCCACTTAGGGCGACAAAAGCAAAAGGAACAAATGATGGACGGAATGCTGAACAATGCAAACATTCACCCCCAGTCACAAAGATCTGGGTTTAATCCATCGTTCTTTTGCTCACCACGCCACCCCAGTTTGGACCCAGCCATATGCAAATCAGTCTTGACCCTGATCCTCATGGGAACAGTCCAGCCTGAACTGCCAAGCCAGGTCCTCTCTGGACCAGAAACAAGCATCCTGGGTCCTGTTTTGAGGCATCACCCCTCATCAGCCAGGCTAGTTGAATCCAGTGGCGCAGTGAGCAGTGGAATGTCACAACAGCTTGCTCCTGCATCTCTCTCATGTAAGAGGAGATTAAACTGGTTCCCCAGCCAGAAATTACCATCCTTGGAAATCCAACCCCAGAAAAGATTGCAATAGAGCTCTCGCCACCACCCGTGCAGTCATGCTCCTCAGAGGGGCAGCTTCTGGGTACTTGGTGGCATAGTTAACCACAATCAAGATATACTTGTTACCTGACTGTGAGGGGTTTGAATGAATCAATTATGTCTATTCTCACCCACTCAAATGGAACACTACAAGAGGTAGATACACTAACGGTGCCTGAGACCCCCCTCCTGTCTTACCACACTTCTGGCAAGTAGGATAGGTTCTACAGAATGTCTTTGCAAATCTCTGGCCAGTAGAACTGAGGATCCAACCTATCCTGGGTTTTACTTATCCCCAAGTGTCCTGTTAAGGGCACTTCATGGGCCAATGATAACAGGAAGTTCCTGTGCATTAATGGAACCAGTAGCCTATTGCTATTTCCTGGCTCAGGATGTACCAGCTCACTATAAAGTAGGCCATCCTCCCAGCCAACATAGTGTTTTCCGACCGCTCCTTTGCTGACCTGTTCCTGGGCTTCCTTCTGAAGTCCCACAAGTATAAGACACTCCTCCTGTGCCTTGCACAAATCTTCCTAGGTTGGCCCTCGAGCAGCTAGCAAACCCTGCAGCTTTGACTCAGACTCCTGCAACTGGTCCGCTTAAGGGGGCTCATTCTCCCCTCCATCTCGAGCAGAAGCGATAACCTCCACGGCCATTGCCTTCCTGGAGTCTGCCCTTTCCTGCAAACTACCTTGCCCTGGTCCCTGCAAATCAGGATTTATCCCAGTCCCGCTTTGAGACTAATGCGCATCCTGTGCTCTGGTCACGCAGCTGATGTTGTAAATAAAGAATTTTGGTCCTGGCACCAAGCCTGGCACAATCAAATCATTGCACAAGAGACATCCAGCACCTTGCTTTTCCCTTATACCAACATCAATCGTGGCCGCCTTGCCATTGAGCTAAATCACAACCCTAGCAATCTGAGACACCATGCCCTGTCCTCTGGCTACCACACCTGTATCCTTGGTACCAAAGTGTATCTCCTCAGGTTTAAGGTAATTCCTCTCAACCATAGTGCGGACGGCTCCAGTATCCTTCAGGGCAGGCACTTTCCTCCCATTGATACTTACTTCCAGCACAAATCCCATTGTGTTAGGATGAATGTGCTTCAGAGCATCTGGGTCCCTCTCCCAAATGTCCATAGCTACTAGGTTGAGCGCAGCTGGGCCTTCTCGGTTCCCTTCACCCACATGTAACATGCTTGCTATCACAAGGGTTGCTGGGTCAGGTTCTTTCGCCGAACAGTCTCTCTTAAAGTGTCCCACCTTGTGGTACTTGAAACAAGTCACCTACTTGGACTTGGAAGAATTTCCCTGTCCTCCCTTCTCATGATGCTCCTTCTCGAACCCACCATTACCATTTCCATGTTTCCTGGGCCCTCATCGAGTCCCTTGAGACTTACTCTTACCCTCCAACTTAGAACCAGTCTGCAGAGAGTTCTTCTCCCTCTTTGGCTTAGAACCATGCTGCTGTAGACCTTTGTGAACCGTTAGCTTACCACTTATAAGCCAACAGTGCATATTTCTCTGGGTCCCTCTCTGTCAAGTCAGACAGGTATTGCCTAAGTGGGGTAGAGCACTCCTCCTTTAGTCACTCTATCACCATTAACTGGCTAAGGGACTGAAAGTCCTTGGCCTCCATCCCTCTCACCCACTCATTCCAATCGTGCAATACTACATGAATCCAAGTCTCAAACGAAACACCATCCGGTCCCTAGCAGAATCTCTGAAGGTAGTGAGCTGGATTCAGCCCAAGCCGCCTAATCAGAGCTTCCTTCATTCTTTCAAAGACCATCTGGTCTGCCAGAGGCATTCTCCCAGTGATGGCTGTCCCTTCCAGTAGCATGCGCCCCATTAAGGCAGCTGTCTTAGACACCTCATTTAAGGCCTGTGCCGTATAAGCGACCTCAAAGCTCACAAACCATTTCACAGTGTCTTGGCCGTCCACATATACATGCACAGCGGGGGGCGCTAGAGAGCGCACGGCAAGATGGCCGCACTCTAGTGTAGCTCTGCCCGGCTGAGCGACTATCCGACCATTATCTGCCAGTAACAGCGGCATCCACTATCACGAAAAGACACGTACAACTTAAAAGCCCTGTCTCCACGTTTTGGGGCTGTTTCGGCAGGACGGAGAGTGCTGGAGAGACCAGTTTGCTGTGGTGTGGAGCTGGGACGCGCAGTTATAAGATGGCGGCCGCCGCGATGACCTGCTGGCGGATCCGGCTTGCAGACGCCGCGTTGGGACGCTAGACTGCTGGGACGAGCTGCGGTGGTTTGTGAGCGGCTGACATAGAGGGGCTCCTGCGGCGGAGGATCACAGTGAGAGGATCCCATGCAGTATTGAGCGAACACCGGCATCTCTCGGCTGGTGACACGGAGTGACGGCCTGGCTGGGGACCTCCTCGTCGGCGCTGAGGTGCTGCATTTCCCCGGTAACAGCGCTGCCCGTGTCGTTGGCCCCGGTAAGTGCGGTGCGGCTTGTGAATGGGTCCGTGACTGCGGAGGCGGAAGCGGGCATCATCTGAGCTGCGCCCTGCGAGCTGGGGGCTGCGTTTGTGGGTAGGCGGCTGGCTGGTGCAGCCTGTGGCTGCGAAGTGCGGAGGCCTTCTGTGGGCCTGGCGAGCGGAGTCAGCAGCGCAATAGAATTCAGCGAAGGCACCTGAGGGAGCACGTGTGGCAGCTGGGACTGGGGCTGCGACTGGGGCATCGGACTGGTGGCGCCCTGCGGAACCCACATTGCAGACGTTGGCATTGACTGCCCTGGTGATTGCGGTGGCCCTGCGGGGCGGTGCTGCACGGCTGCGGTGGATGCTACAGCCCTGCTTGCTTGATGTGACTGTTGGACAGGGATGTTTGATCTGAGGGGAGCTCATTCCCCATTGTGCGCTGGTCTATCCCTCAGAAAAGGAACTTGGGCCTGCTATCCCTCTGCAGCTGTTGGAGTACATAACCGCGCTTTGTGCAAAAGGAGCTGGGCGACCACTGAGGCTGGGTGCAGGAGTGCAGGTGACTAAACAGGTATACTGAGAGTGCGACGACTCGATATCTGACAGCTGCGCCGAGGGGGTGTCACTCCGTGAGGTGCTGGCATACTTGGAGTGGATGGTTGATACATGGTTGGCGACTAGAATCACTGCTGGGTCTTAGCCCTGTTATTCACGACGTAAGATAATACGCCTTTACGCCATCCTTTCAACACCCTTCCTATCGCTGTGTCCCTCGACCCCCACAGCAACAAAAAAAATAAAGGGGGACATCCCAGACGCGAGAGACCATGGGTCGCACGGATAAATCACAGCCACGTCTCACATTTGAAGCCCGCAAACCTTCTAGAACTATGCAGAAAGCTGCATCGGACTCTGAGGCGGATGCACAGGCGGACGGCCCCCACTCTGGAAGCTACACTGATGGCTATGCAGCGCAGCTTACAATCCATAGAGGGCTCGATGGCTGCAGTTAACCACAGACTGGACCACATGTCCTCCCAACTCGAAAAACATAATATTCGCATGGGGAGGTGGAGCAAAGGGTGTCCGCCACGGAGGATGGCCTGGGGGAAGTTACAGAAAAGGCACTTAATATGGAGAAGATACTAGCCCTTATCCAGGCCAAGAATGAGGATTTAGAGGCGCGGTCCCGGCGCAACAACATTAGACTCACTGGGCTGCCGGAATCCACAAATGTGGGGAAAATGGAGACTTTCATCGAACACCTCGTCACGGACATTTTTGGCGCAGAACACTTCTCTAACTTGTTCGTGGTGGAGCGCGCCCACAGATCCCTTGCTGCTCGACCGGCACCGGGGGCTCCTCCCCGCCCTGTAATAGCCAGATTTTTGAATTATAGGGACCGTGATACCATTCTGAGGTTGGCAAGAGAGAAGGGGAATGTTGTGCATCAGGGAAACTCACTGGCATTCTTCCCTGATTTCACGGTGGCTGTCCAGGCGGCCCGGCGTGAATTTGGTGCTGTAAAAAATTCTTGCAAACGGAAGAGGTCCCATATGCAATGTTGTACCCGGCCCGTTTGCGCATAGGGCCTGATGGGGATTGTAAAATTTTCACATCTTCAAAAGCAGCACTGGAACATGCTAAACAGCTAAAGAGGAGGAGGCACGAGTCCAGTAATGCCACTACTGAAACTGAATGATTGTGGGGAGCACACCATTACACATGGCTGGGTGCTCTGCCCACGTATGACACTCGAATCTTCCTCTGCAGTGCTATGTCACTATGTGTGTAACTTAGAATGATTATTACAGTTATGTCATGTATGGGGTTGAAGGATGTATACCCTGGGTTTCGAATCTGTTCATATACACGCAAGCTGTAAGCTAGGGTTTCAGAGCTGTTATAATGTTGGCTTTCACTGCGGGATATCTGGGAATCACGGTGGCTGCCCGCCCTGGCTTTGAGAAGCTATAAAATGGGAGGTTAGTATGGGGGGGACCCAGCTGCCTCGACAGACATAGTACGTTGTCTCATTATGTTACATGCTATTGATGTATTCCCATCCTGGCGAAAAATCAGACCTGCTCAGCTACCTCTTACTACGTAAGAGGATAGAAGCTCTCAGCGCCCCTGACAAAGGGAGTACCCCAAATGCATTGTGTTGTTGTTGGATATGTTGGGGAAGGGGTGGGAATTCAGGGGGATGGCTTTGGCAAGTTGGGGATGCTGAAGTGGGTGGGGGGTGGGGGGGGGGAAGGGGTGGGAAGGGCTGGATGGGGCTGTGTGGTACTCAAGAATATTGCAGTTTACATGTTCATGGAGGGCATTGCTTTTAGGCATTATCTGACGGATCAATGCAAAGAATGAGTGGTGTCACTAAGTTCGTCACTTGGAATGTTCGTGGTTTGAATTCACCGAAAAGATTCGCACAGTGTTTGCTCAACTGGATAGACTGGGGGTGTCTGTGGCTTTCCTTCAGGAGACGCACTTAATTAAGAACTCGGCGCAGCGCATCGGTGCGAAGTGGGCTGCAGTAAAACTCGACTCATCCTATTCTACCTATTCCAGGGGGGTGCTGATACTTATAAAAAAGGGGACGAACTTCACATTAATTAAGACGGATGTAGATGAGCAGGGGCGAGTAGCGATCATGTATGGTCAAATGGGGAATAGGCCGGTTCTGTTGGTCAATGTATACGGGCCCAATATAGATGACCCCTCGTTCTTTGCTGATGTGTGGCGTCGCATTCTAAGCTTTCCGTCTGCCGAAATAATCTGGGGAGGGGATTTTAATGTCTGTCTCGATGCAACCATAGATAGAACGGAAACTACTGTAGGCAGAAGTAGGAAGGCAGCGGAGGCTATTCTTGGATTTCTGGATGCGGGCCCCTTACTGGACATTTGGCGGCTCCAGCACCCAGGACAACGAGAAAGTACGTTTATATCCTCAGTACATGGCACTTGGTCCCGTATTGATTATTGGCTTGTGTCTGAGATGGTTGGGGCTTGGACTGTGGAGGCAAGGCATGAGCCACGCACATTATCTGATCATTCTCCGGTAGTTCTGACTCTGCAGATACCCTTGTGTGAGAGACCGCCATTTGTATGGAGGTTGCAGTCTGCTGAGCTTGCGGATCCGGTGTTTCGGCAGACTATTGGGGAAGCTATTCGAAAAAAAATTTGTGAAAATGAGGGGACAGTAGATAGCGCTGGCTTGTTATGGGAGGCTTTCAAGGTAACGGTGCGAGGTGCATGTATCGGGCGCAAGCTGGGGTATTGAAAGATATTAGACGCAGGATTCGTAGGTTGGCGCTTGAAATATCCACACTGGAGCGAGAATATGAGTCGAATCCCTCATCTTCTATACTGGCTAAAATTAGGGACCTGGTCTCTGAATATAATGACACTGTCGACCAGGAACTAAGGCACTGTTCTCGCCGAGCGAAAGCTCGTTATTATGGGGAGGGGGGGCGCCCGAGTCGCACGTTAGCACAGAAATTGTCGGAACCTCGTAGTCAGGACCACATCAAGGAGCTAATAGATGAGGATGGGGAAGCACATTATTTGAACACTGAACTTGCTGATATTGTGTTGAAATTTTACACTACACTGTATGCTGCTAAAGATGGTCCTGCATCAGAGGAAATCGACTCCTACCTCGATGATGTAGCGTTAGGGTGGCTTTCCAATAAGCATAGAGAATATTTAGTGCAGCCCTTTGACGAGGAGGATGTCAAACTCGCTATAATGGCGTTACCCACTTGCAAAGCAGCTGGTATGGATGGATTCCCTAGTGAATTCTATAAAATGTACGTTGATGACGTAGCGCCTCGCCTCTTGGCAGTATTTGCAGAGGCTTACGATAGAGGGCAGCTTCCGCCTACGTTACGGGAGGCTCTCATAGTAACTCTACTGAAGCCTGACAAGCCCCCAAACAGATGCGAATCGTACAGGCCCCTCTCACTTATAAATATCGACGCCAAAATATTGGCAAAGATGATCGCTACCCGGTTACAGCCATTGGTCCCTCTCTTGGTCTTATCGGACCAGTCTGGATTTGTGACCGCTCGATCTACAACACATAATCTGCGCACAGTATTCTCTACGCTGCACTACTTTGAACCTGATTTTCAGGCAGTGGCAGTGCTGCTTGATGCCGCAAAGGCATTTGACTCCCTCCGTTGGGACTTTATGTTTACTGTCCTGCGCCGCATGGGCTTCCCACCCTTCTTTCTTACATGGATCCAGGTACTATATACGAATCCAGCGGCGAGGGTACGGGTTAATGGATGGGTCTCCCCGACGCTCCCTATAGAAAGAGGCACGCGGCAGGGCTGCCCCTTGTCGCCGATGCTATTCTCGCTAGCTTTGGAACCGTTAGCGTGCAAGATTCGACAGTTACACGCACACGCGGCATTACGGTTCAGGCAGCGACCACTGGTGGTGTCGTTATACGCTGACGATATGATGCTATATGTCAGGGAACCTGCAGTTCATTTACCAGCTTTATTGCGGGAATATGTGAAATTTGAGCGCTACTCCGGTCTAGGAATTAACTGGTCGAAATCTGTGATATTTCCGTTGACAGCTAGTACCAAAGAAATGGACCTAGATTTCCCTCTGATGTGGACTCAGGAACCGGTAAAGTATCTCGGGGTCTGGCTGCACAGGGACCCTGTAAGGGTAATCAAGGAGAACTATGGCCGGACTATCATACAAGTGACTGAGAGGGCGGAGAGGTGGGCGCATCTGCCGCTCTCTCTTGCAGATCGGCTTGCGGTCGTTAAAATGACCTTTTTACCCAAGCTGCTTTACTTCTTTGTTAATGTACCCATTAAATTGAACATAGCCTTCTTTCAGACATTACAGACAGCACTCCTTACCTTTGTGTGGGCCGGAAAAAGCCTAGATGCAGTTGGGAGGTGTTGGTGCAACCATTTGACCGGGGTGGATTTGAAGCTCCAGACTTCTATCTTTATTATTTATGCGCTCAGGCGCAATTTGCACATTATTGGCACTACCCGACACGTTTTTACCTCATCTTGCGATTGAAGCAGATGCTATCCGACCTATGCCCTTGCAGGCAGCGACCCTTTCTGGAGGAACGGGGGGCCCTAGAACAGAAATAAATCCAGTGTTATGCACCGCTTGGGCCTGGAAAATGCTAGCTAAGCGGGCAGGACTATCGTATATTTATGCCCCGAAGTTACCCCTGGCCTCTCACCCGGGCATCTCTGCGGCGGGGGAGGCACCGGCGTTGCGGGTTCTAGCGACAGTTGGTATATCCACCCTAGGAGATCTTTATACACAGGGCCGATTCAAGACGCTGAAGGAAGTACAGGGTTCCACGGATCGAGGGCTGATGCTAGGCTTCACCTATGTCAGAGTGCGGCAAGCTATAAAATCTGTCTATCCGGACTATCCGACAGAGCCGGTTACATTGCAGGCGCTGCAAAACATGCTGGGAGGGGAGGGACGGAAGGGCCTCATTACCAAATTATATAATGCCTCCTTGCGGGAGAGAGAGATTGAGCAACATCCATCTTATTGTAGATGGCAGCGGATACTGAGTACTGAACTCACACTTGAAATGTGGAAGGATTGCTGCGCACTGACGGGTCGCCTCACAGCGAATTGCAATTTGAGGTTGATTCATTTCAAATATTTGCACCAGTTTTACTATACCCCATTGCAACTTCATAAGTATGGCTTGCGTGAGAATGCTAATTGTGTCAGATGTGGGCAGGATGGTGCTGATTTTTTCCATATGTCCTGGACCTGTCCTGGGATCTCTGCTTTCTGGCTTAAGGTGGTTGCTATTCTTACAGAGATTGTGTTGGAACAGGTACAATGTGAGCCGGAACTTTGCCTTCTAGGCTATGTAAAAAAGCTGAAGCCATGTAACAGGCGGGTGGTAGCTGTCTCTACTTTATTTGCAAAAAGGGCCATAGCACTTTGCTGGGGGGCAAAAACCACTCCTACTGTAAAAAATTGGATCTGTGCTTTGGTTGGTTGCAGAGATCAACTGGAGATATATGCCGAGGAATTTCCTGAACCCTCGCGCCCCAAAGACTTTTGGGCGCCCCTCACGAATTATCTGAACACTCAACCGAATTTATTGTAAAGTACAGTGTACTGTGTATGTTCCCTGAAAGTTCATTCCATTGAAGATGCGGACCACGCTATCAGTGTTACTTATCACCCACTAGAGCGCATGCTGCGCAATGCTGTGTCATCTCTGTGCAATGTACTGCCAGCCACTTCGTTGGGGGGTTGGGTGGGGATGGGTGGGGATAGATTGTTTTTTGGGAGACGGGTAGTATAAGGGAGGGGAGTTCGGATTGTGTAATATCAGTGAAATGCTTTTGCTTCATGTGCATAAATAACGTGGATTGCTGATTCATAGTTAAAATGGCTTGTATTGACTAAAAGTTAATGTATATTGTAGCCCCACATTGGGCCATTGTTTATCGGAAACCACAAGCTGCCTAATAAACAGAGTTTAAAAAAAAAAAAAAAACATATACATGCACAGCATCTTTTGGAACCCTGGCCACAACCTGACAAACTGGATTTAGAGCCACTTATCGCAGATGGAGTTGTCATTGCTGCCATTCTAAGTTTGTCTCTTTCAAGGGCTATCCTTTCCTTTTCCAGCTTTCTTTCCTATTCCTTCTGTTTCTTCTTCCACTCGCCCTCTTTTTCCTTTCTCTCTGTCTCTCCTTCCTCTTTCGAAATTTCTTTTCCTGGGACCATTCCTCCTGTCTTTCCCGCCTCTTCTCCTCTTGTTCCTGGTGAGAAAGTCTTAGCTTCTCCCTCTAGAACTCTCTGGCCTTCTCATCCTCGCCAACTGCAAACTCAGGGTCTCTGCTAGAATCAACCAACATAAGGGATTTACTCCTGCAATTGGTCACAGTGTTACCTTAGAAATCTGAGGTCGTGTACACACCTGAGGTATTCTAGAAACTAAAGCTGGTGAGTGTCTTGGTGAAACTCAGGAAAATGCATTAGGGGACACACTCTGCGTGTCTCTGGGATAGATCTGTCCTAAGGGGATCCTAGAGCCTGAATCCATAGCACCTTCTTCCTGCGTTCCCACCATGGTTCTCTCCCCAAAGTCAACTACAGCCTCATCCCTTTTACCCGGTGTCTCAAATTGGTCCCTAATGAAATTAGTAAGGACTGGTCTGTTCCTACTCCTGGGAATCCTCCACCCTCTTTCCCTACAGAAATCCTTAATCTGATCTATGGACATGGTGCTGAGGTTTACTCCCAACCGTGTGTTTTCCATTATCTATGCGTGTCGCCTTTGTGCATATAAAAAACTGGACTTATTGTACTGCTGGCGCAAATTGAAAATGGTCAATGCCTATCCTGTATCCAGGCTCCACTTGCCGCCAATTGCCAGAACCCCCATTAAGAGGGCCACAGGGCAGGCAGAAGCTACTGGGCCCAACCGCGGGAGTTGAGGCCTTTCACTCCTGTTATCCCCAGGCCCGACCTACTATGTATTTTAAGCAACTGGGCGCAGTACCCCTTCAACACTTGACTCTCAGGAATAGCGTGGTCCGAGCAGTCCAAGGCTGCCTTAGGGGTAGGTGAATAGAAGAGAGTGAACACAGGCTCACAACTAAATATGTTCTCAGCAGCAATAAATTATTGTCCAGCCAAATACTCACTTTTATGAAAAAAAAGAAGTATTTTATTTCTACCGCTAACAACACAAAGGAACAATATGACATTCACAAACGACTACACATTCCTGCTGAGGTTAGGGCTCTAGTGTTTCTTTCGGCAATCCCCCAAGTCCCACTCCCTCCTATCAATAGTGGTTATTCCCCATTCTCTATAGGCAATATCAAGGGCAAGCCCCACCAGTCCAATCTGACTCTATTTTAAAGTCAACAGTATTCCAGCGCTGCAGTGCTAACTAGCAAGCAAGTTCCCCTGAGGCTGACTAGTCAGATCAGTCTTACCTGCACCTGCAGGTTTGGAGCGTCCGGAGTTCCTGAGAGCACCCCCTCTGCGTCCACTTGGAGCGATAGCAGCTAAATCAGGTGAATTTGCCCCAGGCGGGCTGCACTCACCGGTCGCATAGTTCCTCATACACAGTTGTGCCACAGAAGCAACAGGAGGATCTTTGCGGCTCCTCCTTGAAGGGTAAGTGTCTGATATGTCCGATAGTGCAGGTGGAGGGGGTGATGCAATGATCCTGAAGCGGGTCTCTCGCCTTAATGACGGTGTGCAGGTGTTCCATGGTGGCCTCACTTCTCCTGCGGGGGATGTTGATCAGTTGGCATGTCTGAGGTCATGGCCCCATTGGAAGAGTGCCTCTCCTGCCAAATAGTGCAGGCCTGTGAAAAGATGACAGGGGCTGCATCAGGCCCGCAGCACCCCTGCTGCTGGCTGGGACCTCCTAGCCCCAGATTCGGCCCTGCAGCCAGTGAAGCGTCCCCGCGTGGCGGGAGTGGACCTCGACGTATTCACCAGGCTAAAACAAGCATTCCTGGCCAGTAATGCCCTCCCCCTGACTGCTTGGGATCCCCCGGCACTGTTTTCAAAAACCCCAGTGTCCCCGCCCGCTTCGGCAGATGAGAGCTATAGGGACACGGATGATGATGCGGACCCCTCCCGACCCTGCCCTCCCTCTTCTCAACCCCCTGCTAGCCCCCTCCCCCGCCACTGACAGCCAAGGGCTCTTCTCCGATATGTTAAATTCAGATGAGATCCTTCACCCAAGGTCTTCCGAATGGGCCCGGTCGGAGAAGGTTGCACGCTATGTGGCAGGCCGCATTGGGAAGCCGCTGAAGAAGGACTCCCTGAACTGCCTTAGGGCCTTGTGCCCCTGCCCCTCCCTGGAGGGCAGAGTGGCACTGACGCCCGACATAGATCCCCGGATGGCCACCTTCTTGCAGAAATTCATTAAGGACCCTAAAAAAGGGATAGGCAAGTCCTGGCGGGCTTGCCAGGATAAGCTTCTGGATACCCTGGGCCCATTGACAAAAATCCTGGACATGGCAGAGGAAGCCAAGACATCGGGCTCCCTGATTTCCCCAGGTTCCCTCTCTGCTTGGGCCCAGCGCGCTATCGTCTTCTTGGGGACTGCAAACTGCATGTTATCTACCGAGAGACGTCGCTCCTTGTTGACTAAGGTGGACCCTAAGCATGGGGACTTGGCGGACTCGGGTCCCATCGCGCAAGGGGGCCTCTTTGGGGAACCTTTTATCTTCCATTCCTGGGTTTTCCGTGGGGCCGGGTGTGGTAGGGGCCGCTCGGCCGGCCGACCCAATAATCAATACACCCCCCGAGGGCAAGGCTCCCACCAAGGCCAGTACCAAGACCAGGCCAGATTCGCTAACTTCTACCCCACCAGAGGGCGACGCAGCAGAGGAGCCAGAGGCGCAGGTGCCTCCAGCAATTCCAGTGAGTGTTCTCCCTTCTTCCCTTGTAAAAGTAGAGGGCCGGCTGGCGAATTTTTCCAGGCCTAAACTTTCATCATGGAAGACGCGTGGGTACTACAGAAAATATAAGGGTTTCAGATACAGTTTTATGGGACTCCCACGCAAGTCAAACTCCCGCAACCCATTCGTTTTTCAGCTGCGGAGTCGGCTCTAGTGGATGAGGAGGTAAAGTACCTCCTGGCCAAAGGCGCTGTCTCTCTAACTACTCCGCACCCCAGAGGCTTTATCAGCAATCTCTTCCTGGTGGACAAGGCGGATGGGAGCCAGCGCCCGGTCATAAACCTGCACGAATTCAACAAGTGGCTCGTCTACCGCCACTTCAAGATGGAGGGGATCCACTTACTGCGGGATATCCTCAGGCTGCGGGACTGGATGGTGTGTCTGGACCTCAAGGACGCCTATCTCTCAATCCCAATCTTCCCCCCACACAGGAGGTTCCTCCAATTTTTCTGGTGTGGCAAAACTTACGGGTTCGCCACCCTACCCTTTGGTCTCTTCTCAGCACCATGGTGCTTCACGAAGGTCCTCAGGCCGGTTGTGGAACACCTGAGGTCGCAGGGGATGTGACTCATTGTCTATCTCAACGACATCCTGATAATGGCTCAGTGCCCCAGCAAGCTGGCTCTACAGCTCCAGATGGCGGTCAACCTCCTGCAAAACCTGGGATTCGTAATCAAAGAGACCAAATCCCTGCTAGTTCCCTCTCAGAAGGTGATTTTTCTGGGTTTTTTGATCAACTCCGTTGAGGCTTCTCTCAGCCTCCCCTCCCGGAAGGTGATGAAAATTCGCCACAAGTTGCGTCGGTGAAGGAAGTGACCCGATTAGGGACACCCGGGTCACTCACGACCACCTCTCATCCTTCCATACAAATGAAGAGTCGGTCAGACAGTAGAGAATACAAACCAAAGTTATTTTATTAGTATTCACTCGAGCGGAGTCCGGTCTGACCAGCCTCCTTAGATAGCTGCCGAGGGACTGACCCCCGTCTACAAGGTAAAGTTAGATTTACATTTCCAACACCCCTAAGACACTCCCAGACTGGAATTTTCCAGCCTGGGCACAGATGAACAAAGGAGGTACAGAAAGATGAGCTACCATCCTGAGACCGGGTACACACTATCTTAGCTTCAAGGTTACTCAGCCCGTGCCCGTCTCTCTGAGAGTGGGTGCCGGGCTACATACGAGGAAAGGCATTCAAACACAGAACGAGCTATTCATTAGTGCAATGAAGTTCAACCTTGAATTAAAAAAAAGAACAATTGAGGCTGTTTTCCGCTGAGGCAGACGGTGTGAGACAGAAGCTTACTTTCGATCATGGCATAAAATGGCGGCTGAATACAAAATGGTGCCGCAAATGCTAACTTAACTCGCATAATGCTGAAAGAAGTCAGCCATACACATTTTCAGTCCAACAGACCCTCCTTTTAGCATTTGCTAACTATTTTGTCTAATGCTATATGCAAAGTAAAAGGACTATTGGTATATGCCAGTACACACATGAGTAATATTCAAAAATACCCCCAGGAATAGACATTAGGTCAGTGGTAGCCTGCATATTCATTGGGGCGTCATCCAAGATGCATAAGGACATCAACACTGAAAATTATCGATATATTCAATATCAGGAATAGAAGTTGCAAGGGAGGTGGTAGGACCAAAAATGCCCTCATCTATTTGCATCATTTCGTGAATATCCTTCTGCAACATAATCTCAGTAGTGTCACGGACTGTCTTCTGCGGCTTAGGGGTGAGGAGCGTTGTACAGTGAGAACAGCATAAGGGAAGGCACTGCACCAGAATGCAACAGACAACTAAAATCACAACAAAGTAGATCACCTTTTCCAGAATCCAACCCCATCCACCAAAGAGGGACCAACCCTAATTTCTGCTCTCCATCCCCTTGACATTCTCCAAAATATCTAAAATGTGTTGGGTAATATTCTTTTCCATATTTGTGATCCCGACTACACACTGGTCTCCTACTACTGCGCACACACCAACGCTCTTAGCTAAGATGAAATCAACTGCATATCTTGTTTGCTCTGAATAAATTTGCATACTTTCCAACTGGGTGGTGATGTCACAAAAAGCCACTACTGTAGAGTTAGACAGTATCTGCAGCTTACATCCTAAATATTCCCTAGCCCTTTCACCTCTAGCCATAGCGGTACCACCAAACGTAATAATGGAGGAAAGTATATACCCAAAGGTGATACCATTACAATAATTATTTACCTCCAGGTCTGTCACTCCGTCGCAAAATTCCTTTGTTAACGTCCTTTTAACCCACCTTATATTTTGTTTACTATACTGACAAGGCACCCCAACAGGAAGCACTATTCTCAAAGCCACGTCCTCTGTACCATTATAAACATTGGAATAAGTATCATTAGACAAGAAGTAAAATCCTGGGTGTGCATAAAGTGGACCTTGGTAATCTACAGGAGCATATCTGGTATTCATCCCCATTGTACTCGGATCATCTTTCCTCACTAAAGACATTGTATTCTTGAACAATATCAGTCTAGAACAATTTATGTATAGGAAAGCTTCAGTACTATTTACTATCGGACAGCATGCGGGATAGTAACCTGCTTTTCGAGTGACTGTCAAGTCTTGATAATGCCAACCCGTCAAAGTAAGGTTCTGTTCCTCCATATACAGATTGTCACAATACACATTAATGTTACAACCTGGATATCCCTTCCCTCACGGCTTCCTATAATACAAACAGGGACCGGGATATCCCATCCCGAACTCACCCTTTACCTCTACAAATTGTGGTGGGCGAATATATGTATAATTAACCAGTGACAATGGGTAAGCAGCCCACAAACTCGTAACAGATTCAGTAGGATAACAAGCTGTACCTTCACCAAAGAATTTCCTGTGTGTATCTAAAAATACATTGCTTGGTATTGTTCTTTTGGCACGAACTGGAGAAACAATCTTGTATTTAACACATGATGGGGCATTACAATAGCACTCCAAAACCCAGGACACCCCTCCCAAAATCAACAACAGTAACAATACAAAAACAGCACAGAGCACTTTTTTCTTAGCAGATCAATCAGACCCATTCTGCCCGAAGCGCGGGGCTGCAAAGGGCTGTTCTTCCTCCATAATGGGGCGACCAAATGGGTACATTTTTTAATCAGAGGAAAGGAGATGCAATGGAGCCAACGATAATAAAACGAGAAACGGGGAAAAGTTCCCAGCGTCCGTCAGAGTCTCGCTGGCAGAACTCCTATTGTTCATCTACGGTGGTTCTGTTGAGCACTTTTAGTGGAGCTGTGCGATCGCAGCCCTTTCTGAAGAAATCCCACGTCGTTCAGGGTAGTGTACCCCCCTTCTTTTCCGGGGGAGCACGTTGAATTCATCCTGTCCAATGTCTGAACAATGCACCAATCTCCCTTTCCCTAAACTACAGTTGGTACCACAGGCAAGATACACCCTATTCTTTCTCCTCCCAGTCCATCGCTGCTATTCTGACTTTTCCTTTGATGCACTGGTCTTCCGTTGGGGCGCAGATTGTACCTAACTACTCCAGGCACAGAGGGGTCAGCAAAAAGGGGCTCAGACTCAGAGGGACCAATGGGCAGGGGCTCAAACACAGATGAGCCAGCAGGCTGGGGCTCAATGTGCTGGGGCTCAATCACAGATGGGCCAACAAGCTGGGGCTCCTGGATGGCCTTAATCGCAGGTGGCACCGCCTCATTCAATACTGCGTTACTCTCCTCCTCGGTGGGTGCCCATGTCAGTCGTGCATCTGAGAAGGGAATGAAGCGCGGCACCTGCTCCGTTTCAGAGTCGCCGATGCCATTGAGCACACAGCAGTCATAGGGCAGTGGAAGGGGCACCCTCCTGCAGTGGGTAGAATGAATCCAATTCTTCCGGCTGTCTACCTTCACTGCCGTTCGGGTGGTGAGGAGGACCTGGAGAGGCCCCTTCCAGCGCGGCTCCAAACTGCCTTTTCTCTGATAGTTCCTCACCAGGATGTAGACACCGGGTCTGATATCGTGGCCTGGCCCCTCGGGAGTTGGCGGCAAAGTTTCATGAATCTGTTGGTGAATAGAGTGAAAGTTTTTAGTCAACTCATAAATAATCCACAAGCAAAGGGTATTCTATCTCAGAGAAACGATGAGGTCGCGGGTCGCCCCAGACATTCGCTGGGCGGCCAAACACGACCTCGTACGGTGACAATCCTGTCCTAGAGTGAGCCGTAGCTCTTGTAGACAACAGAGCTAATGGTAAAGCATCTGGCCATTGCAATCCTGTACTCTCTTTGATCTTTGCCAGCTTCAGTTTGAGAGTACCATTGTACTTCTCAACCAAACCTGCCGACTGGGGATGGTTTGCAGCATGAAATCTCTGCTTAATGTGCAAACCATCGCACACCAACTGGAAAACCTTTGAGTTGAAGTGACTTCCGTTGTCACTCCAAATCAAATGGGGCAAACCAAAACGCGGGAAGAACTCTTTTAAGAGTGCCTTCGCCATCACCATGGCTGTGTTCTCTTTAGTGGGGTAAGCTTCAATCCATTTACTGAATGCACAAACAACTACTAACACATATTTCAGATTGTTGACTCGTTCCATTTCGATGAAATCCATTTGGAGAACCTCGAAAGGGAAGGAAGGCGGTGCAAAATTACCAGGAGGTGTAGGGGTGCCTTTTCCAGGATTATACATCATGCATACCATACAGTACTTCACTAGGTGAGCAGCAACTTTGGGAATGTTGTCATTCTGCCATACAGAGTCTAACAGCTTGCATATCTCCTTCGCACTAATGTGAGCTGGCCCGTGCACCATAGTAACCACAGGAAGGACATATGCATCCGGTAGCATCCATCTCTGCTTCTATGACTTATCAGTCTAGCACCCATCCTCATCCAAACGTGCCGTACTTTCCTGTCATACTGCTAACTCCTCAATCATTGCCTCGCTCTGGATCTCTTTGACATTGTCCAGAGTGTCCTCAAACATGGTGGCCTCGGGTACCCACATGGCAGGACCCGCTACAAACATCTTTTTCATCTTTGTTCCAGCTGTCTCCTTAGCTATCTGATCTGCAAATGCATTTCCCCTCCCCACATCATCGGTGATTGTCTTGTGGGCACTGCACTTCACTATAGCCAATTTCCTAGGGAGTGTCAGGGCAGACAAAAGCCTATGTATAAGGGGCCCATTCTGAATACGTGTCCAATGCGATGTGAGGAACCCTCTCTTTGCCCAGGGCCGCCCAAAATTATGAGCGACCCCGATGGCATACTGGCTTTCAGTGTAGATATTGACGGCCAGTCTCTCGCTCAGCTCACAGGCTCTAATAAGGGCGACTAACTCAGCTGCCTGGGCGGACTGATAAGGAACTCGTGATGTCTCAAATACCGTGTGCAATGTAGTGAGTGCATATGCTGCGGTGGTGGTGCCATATGGCAATTTGAAACAAGAGCCATCGACATTTAATTCCCCTTGGGGGTCAGATAAGGGAACATCATTCAGGTCTACCCATCCCTTCATCTCCTCCTCCATCCAAAACAGACAATCATGTATGTCTATTTCCTCACTCTCAGAGGGGAGGGGTAGTAACGTGGCAGGGTTCAGAGTGGCACATCTTTTTTCCGTAATAAGCGGGCGAAAAGAGTTAGCTCATAACTGGTCAGACGTGCACTGGTAAGGTGCTGTGTCTTGGTCTTATTCAAAAGAGTGTCCACAGCATGCGGTACCATGACTGTGAGGTCAGTATCAAGTACGAGCCCAGCCGATTGCCTTATAGAGATGGCCACAGCCGCGACCGCTCTTAGACAGCTCGGGAGGGCTCTGGCGACGGGGTCAAGCAAAGTAGAGAAATAAGCATATGGCCGTTTCTTACCTCCAAAGGCCTGTGTTAAGAAAGAAAGCGCACAACCGGCCGACTCGTGTACGTACAGCACGAACAGCTTTGCGTAATTTGGCATACCAAGCACAGGAGCAGAGCAAAGCGCAAATTTTAGTTGCTCAAAAGACTGCTGACATTCATGCATCCAGGGCAAGGGTTCATGCACATCTTTAGTGGTTAGTGCTAGCAAACACTTTATTAGTAATGAATACTTAGGGATCCAATGTCAACAGTAGGAAGTGATGCCAATGAAGGCGCGTACATCCCTTTTGGTTTTAGGGATGGGCATTTTAACAATGGCGCTAATGCGCTCAGGTGTCAATCGCCTACCCTCCTTCGACAGTAGGTGACCTAAATAGGTGACCTCCTGTCGACAATATAGAAATTTAGAAAGGGACACTTTATGTCCATGGTGAGCCAAATGTAGCAACAACTTAACCGTACTGTCTTTGCATCCCTGTTCGGTATCAGAAGTGATCAAAATGTCATCCACATACTGGAGCAATACGTTACCTGGAGAAAGTGTCAGGGAATCCAATTGGGCTTTTAAGGCTTGGCTATATATACTAGGGCTCTCAGTATAGCCCTGAGGAGCGCGGCAGAATCGAAAGCTTCTACCAGCTAGTGTAAAACCAAATAGGTGACACGTATCAGGATGAATTGGAATACTGAAGAACGTATTTTTCAAATCAATGACAGAGAAGAATTGGGCAGAGGAGGGAATCATTGTGAGAAGAGCAGTAATGTCAGGGACCACCGGGAACTGAGGAACCACTATTTTGTTAACTGCGCGCAGATCAATCACAAAACGATAAACATCTGTGTTGTCATCAGGGGAGCCTGGGGATGTCTTTTTTTAAAATAGGAAGAATAGGGCTGTTACACACATTCGATGCTGTCTCCTCAACTACTTCCGACTCAACCAGATCCTGTATAATAAGTAATAAAGCTTGCTCCCCCGCTTGTGGTATTTTGTACTGGGGAATACGGGGCAAAACGGCATTGTCCTTAACCTTGATGGAAACTGGGGAAATTTGTAAGAGTCCCACATCTGCATCACCCGTCACCCACAAAGTGGGTGGCACATCTGTAAACTCAGCAGGAAGGGGCGCATCTTTGGACAAACACTGCTTGGAACTCGTTACATTTGGTCCCATTGTCATATAGACACCTTCCGGGGAACAAAAAATGGTTGCATGCAGCTTCTTCAATAAATCTAAACCCATTAGATTTTCTCCACAATTGGATGTCAATGGAAAGGGCGAATCCACAGTAAAGGGACCGATAGTCAAGGCAAGTGGCTTGGAAATGGGACTCACAACCGGTACACCTGAAAAGCCTACCGAAACATTATTTTGGCCAGACAGAGCTGCCCTGGGGACCAGCGAACGAGAAACAGAGCTATTCATTGCACCTGTGTCCACTAAGAATTTCTTAACTGAGCCTTGCAAATCTGCGGTGACATAAGGACCGCGCTAATCTACAGATATCTGAACTGGTCCCTCACCCTGTCCCTGGCTGTCCTAGCTGTAGGACATCCTTGTCATCTCGTCCAGATCATAATCATCGTTATAATACAGTCTCCCACGAGTGTCATCAAAATAGTTCTGATCAGAGCGACCCTGCGATGTCCCATCCTCCCGAGCCTTGTCCCAATCACTTACTCCGCGACCCCATCCATGAGAACCCTGTCCTCGAGGGGCCGCAACTTTCTGCAATAACACCGGACAGTCGCTTCGCCAGTGCCCCTCCTCTTTGCAATACGCACACTGATTCGGCCCTACAGGCGCAGCATTCCTGCTAGTACGGGAAAGCTGCCGGGCCGGACCAGTACCACATCCCCTTCCATTCCCCCTAGATGCCTGCTGTAACAACACCTTCGTTTTCAACTCCTTATGCTTCTTCTCCACCTTCTCCTTCTCCTCATTCTCCCTGTGTTCATAATACTGTGCCATACTCAAAATCACGTAAGGGGAGGATGTCTTCCAAGTGCTCTCCGAAGCCTGCAACGAGTCGCAATCTCTGGGAGCATATTCGTAACAAATCTATTGACAAACAATTGGACACCCCCTTCTACGGACAAATCCTGTCCACTAAAATCCAAAAACACACCCTCGAACCGTGTGAAAAAAATCGGACAGACTCTCATCTTTCTTCTGACGACATGCTGCTAACGTGTCCCAATCTACCCTTCTCGGAGGAATAAGGGAGTGCATATAGGTAATAATTCGGCCAGGTAAAGCTAAAATCTCGGGCTTTGGCTTCTCTCCAGGCTTCATTTCCTTATCCCATGCCTTAATCTGATCCCATGTACCACCCAATTCTACAGCGTGATCTTGCGTGTGCACCTGCCTCCAAATGTCAACGGGCACCAGCAACCCAAAAAACATTTAAATATCCGCAAGCGTCATTACTGTCGACAAAGCGGCTTCTGTCAATTCCTTATAATATGCAGTAGGATTTTTCTTAGGGTCAGGTAACTGAGTCTTAAGGGATAACACCTCACTCCTCTTCCACGGGGTACAGACCACTGTTCTTGGAAGCGGGCCTCTACCTTTGGTCTAATGACAGCATCATGCTGATCTCGAAGCTCTGGCAACTCAGGGTGATATATGGGGTGGACTTCCCTCATTGGAAACTGGAATACTGTGTTCGGGCTCTTCTCAAACAGCCTACCACGGTAAGCTACCAATGTTGCAACATTTCCGAAAACCTCCTCAGGTGCCATACCAGCTACATATACATTATCTCTGATATCATAAATAATCTGGGGAGCTATAGCATTGAAGCACTGTTCCCATAATCCAATCAGTGTAGCCGACATGTGCTTAAGGGCATACTGCTGCACAAATGGCTCATAATCTCTCATCACACACCACACATCTTCAGTACTATAGATGTGATGACGGGCCCACTGAGCGGCCTGAATCGCTGCCGCCTTCTTTTCTTCCTCCCCACATCAGATCGTATTAAAATTCGTCCCAACCGTTCCCTAGCTGTTGCCCAGCTCCCATCCCCCAGCCCGCGAACAGGCGTTCCACTACCTAGTGCTGCCGGGGAGTGAGGGAAGAGGGAAGTGGTAGTAACCAAGTGAGTAGGCACCAATGTCGTTAATGGCTGCGTAGTGGGCTTAAGAGCCGGAGAAAGAGAAGACATGGACACAATAGGCGAAGCAGGGAGGGCAGCAGTCATAGCAGGCGCGGTGGGCGAAGCCACAGAATGGACAGGAGGTGCAGCTGTTAGAGCAACTGAGTCAATAACAGAAGAAACAGAAACAGCAGGAGCAGAAGAGACAGATGACTGGGGCTGTGGCACAGCGGGATATATTCTCTACGGGGCGTATGGAGGCGGAGGTCGAGTGTCTAACAATTCCTCCACAAATGTATCGCCTTCCTCTCGGGCAACATAGGATTTGTCACATTGCAATCGAAACTTTCTATCAGCACACTCTATACCCTTTTCTACCTTCTCTCTATCATACGCTACTGCTTTCTGCGTCATTGTCTGCATTCTCCCTTTGCGGGCCTCTTTTTCTGCCTTTATTCGTCTCTGCTTAGCCTCCTTCTGTCATACCTGAAGATAATCGAGCATCGACTGCCTACTCCGTTTTGCAAACAATTAATCCTGCAGGAAATTCAATTTTTGTTCATCAAAGGTACCTGTTAATGGCCACTGTAACTCGGCATTGTCCCTCGTATATTTGTGCCATAATGTACTAAACATAATGGGGCCAAGTCCATGCTTGACGTACATGTCAAAAGGCGTAGGCTGCCTGTCCTCCAATCAAGCATCAGTAGAACAACAACGACAACTCACACAACATAGTCGACTAAAAAATGGCATCTTGAAACGAAAACGCGTTCACTAACAATGCCAAGCAGATGATTTCAAATATCTTACCAAAATCGGTCCACAGACCTCACCAAGACCGGATCAAAGCAACACCATGTTCACAAAGAATTCAAACAAATTCAAGTGCTTGTCCAAAAACGATCCTCAGACCGTACCAAACTCAAACAAAACAGCGCCATGGCCCAAAACAAACTCACCTGGTGCACTCAGGTCAAACAAAGTTATTCTCCACTGCCGACTCTTCGGACCAAATGGTCAGATCCAAGGGTTTCGCCGTTCAGGACCCCAGCCGGGATGACCGCTGGCCGAGGCACCGCCCGGTCAGACAGACGGGGCAGCTGCGAGTTCGAGACTCTATCGTGCAGGGATCCCCGATCCGCCCGTCCGATCTGAAGTGGCCTTGTCCTTCTCACCCGTCAGCGGGCAAAGATGGGTCACTCACCCGATGGGGTCCCTCTTCGGGTGCCAACAGAAGGAGGTGACCCGATTAGGGCCACCTGGGTCACTCATGACCACCTCTCACCCTTCCATACAAATGAAGAGTCGGTCAGACAGTAGAGAATACAAACCAAAGTTATTTTATTAGTATTCGCTCAGGTCTGACCAGCCTCCTTAGATAGCTGCCGAGGGACTGACCCCCGTCCACAAAGTAAAGTTAGATATACATTTCCAACACCCCTAAGACATGCCCAAACTGGAATTTTCCAGCCTGGGCACAGATGAACAAAGGAGGTACAGAAAGATGAGCTACCATCCTGAGACCGGGTACACACTATCTTAGCATCAAGTTTACTCAGCCCGTGCCCGTCTCTCTGAGAGTGGGAGCCGGGCTACATACGAGGAAAGGCATGCAAACACAGAACGAGCTATTCATTAGTGCAACGAAGTTCAACCTTGAATAAAAAAAAGAACAATTGAGGCTGTTTTCCGCTGAGGCAGACGGTGTGAGACAGAAGCTTACTTTCAATCATGGCACAAAATGGCGACTGAATACAAAATGGTGCCGCAAATGCTAACTTAACTCGCATAATGCTGAAAGAAGTCAGCCATACACATTTTCAGTCCAACAGACCCTCCTTTTAGCATTTGCTAACTATTTTGTCTAATGCTATATGCAAAGTAAAAGGACTATTGGTATATGCCAGTACACACATGAGTAATATTCAAAAATACCCCCAGGAATAGACATTAGGTCAGTGGTAGCCTGCATATTCATTGGGGCGTCATCCAAGATGCATAAGGACATCAACACTGAAAATTATCGATATATTCAATATCAGGAATAGAAGTTGCAAGGGAGGTGGTAGAACCAAAAATGCCCTCATCTATTTGCATCATTTCGTGAATATCCTTCTGCAACATAATCTCAGTAGTGCCACGGACTGTCTTCTGCGGCTTAGGGGTGAGGAGCGTTGTACAGTGAGAACAGCATAAGGGAAGGCACTGCACCAGAATGCAACAGACAACTAAAATCACAACAAAGTAGATCACCTTTTCCAGAATCCAACCCCATCCACCAAAGAGGGACCAACCCTAATTTCTGCTCTCCATCCCCTTGACATTCTCCAAAATATCTAAAATGTGTTGGGTAATATTCTTTTCCATATTTGTGATCCCGACTACACACTGGTCTCCTACTACTGCGCACACACCAACGCTCTTAGCTAAGATGAAATCAACTGCATATCTTGTTTGCTCTGAATAAATTTGCATACTTTCCAACTGGGTGGTGATGTCACAAAAGCCACTACTGTAGAGTTAGACAGTATCTGCAGCTTACATCCTAAATATTCCCTAGCCCTTTCACCTCTAGCCATAGCGGTACCACCAAACGTAATAATGGAGGAAAGTATATACCCAAAGGTGATACCATTACAATAATTATTTACCTCCAGGTCTGTCACTCCGTCGCAAAATTCCTTTGTTAACGTCCTTTTAACCCACCTTATATTTTGTTTACTATACTGACAAGGCACCCCAACAGGAAGCACTATTCTCAAAGCCACATCCTCTGTACCATTATAAACATTGGAATAAGTATCATTAGACAAGAAGTAAAATCCTGGGTGTGCATAAAGTGGACCTTGGTAATCTACAGGAGCATATCTGGTATTCATCCCCATTGTACTCGGATCATCTTTCCTCACTAAAGACATTGTATTCTTGAACAATATCAGTCTAGAACAATTTATGTATAGGAAAGCTTCAGTACTATTTACTATCGGACAGCATGCGGGATAGTAACCTGCTTTTTGAGTGACTGTCAAATCTTGATAATGCCAACCCGTCAAAGTAAGGTTCTGTTCCTCCATATACAGATTGTCACAATACACATTAATGTTACAACCTGGATATCCCTTCCCTCACGGCTTCCTATAATACAAACAGGGACCGGGATATCCCATCCCGAACTCACCCTTTACCTCTACAAATTGTGGTGGGCGAACATATGTATAATTAACCAGTGACAATGGGTAAGGAGCCCACAAACTCGTAACAGATTCAGTAGGATAACAAGCTGTACCTTCACCAAAGAATTTCCTGTGTGTATCTAAAAATACATTGCTTGGTATTGTTCTTTTGGCACGAACTGGAGAAACAATCTTGTATTTAACACATGATGGGGCATTACAATAGCACTCCAAAACCCAGGACACCCCTCCCAAAATTAACAACAGTAACAATACAAAAACAGCACAGAGCACTTTTTTCTTAGCAGATCAATCAGACCCATTCTGCCCGAAGCGCGGGGCTGCAAAGGGCTGTTCTTCCTCCATAATGGGGCGACCAAATGGGTAAATTTTTTAATCAGAGGAAAGGAGATGCAATGGAGCCAACGATAATAAAACGAGAAACGGGGAAAAGTTCCCAGCGTCCGTCAGAGTCTCGCTGGCAGAACTCCTATTGTTCATCTACGGTGGTTCTGTTGAGCACTTTTAGTGGAGCTGTGCGATCGCAGCCCTTTCTGAAGAAATCCCACGTCGTTCAGGGTAGTGTACCCCCTTCTTTTCCGGGGGAGCACGTTGAATTCACCCTGTCCAATGTCTGAACAATGCACCAATCTCCCTTTCCCTAAACTACCGTTGGTACCACAGGCAAGATACACCCTATTCTTTCTCCTCCCAGTCCATCGCTGCTATTCTGACTTTTCCTTTGATGCACTGGTCTTCCGTTGGGCGCAGATTGTACCTAACTACTCCAGGCACAGAGGGGTCAGCAAAAAGGGGCTCAGACTCAGAGGGACCAATGGGCAGGGGCTCAAACACAGATGAGCCAGCAGGCTGGGGCTCAATCACAGATGGGCCAACAAGCTGGGGCTCCTGGATGGCCTTAATCGCAGGTGGCACCGCCTCATTCAATACTGCGTTACTCTCCTCCTCGGTGGGTGCCCATGTCAGTCGTGCATCTGAGAAGGGAATGAAGCGCGGCACCTGCTCCGTTTCAGAGTCGCCGATGCCATTGAGCACACAGCAGTCATAGGGCAGTGGAAGGGGCACCCTCCTGCAGTGGGTAGAATGAATCCAATTCTTCCGGCTGTCTACCTTCACTGCCGTTCGGGTGGTGAGGAGGACCTGGAGAGGCCCCTTCCAGCGCGGCTCCAAACTGCCTTTTCTCTGATAGTTCCTTCCCAGGATGTAGTCACCGGGTCTGATATCGTGGCCTGGCCCCTCGGGAGTTGGCGGCAAAGTTTCATGAATCTGTTGGTGAATAGAGTGAAAGTTTTTAGTCAACTCATAAATAATCCACAAGCAAAGGGTATTCTATCTCAGAGAAACGATGAGGTCGCGGGTCGCCCCAGACATTCGCTGGGCGCATAAACACGACCTCGTACGGTGACAATCCTGTCCTAGAGTGAGCCGTAGCTCTTGTAGACAACAGAGCTAATGGTAAAGCATCTGGCCATTGCAATCCTGTACTCTCTTTGATCTTTGCCAGCTTCAGTTTGAGAGTACCATTGTACTTCTCAACCAAACCTGCCGACTGGGGATGGTTTGCAGCATGAAATCTCTGCTTAATGTGCAAACCATCGCACACCAACTGGAAAACCTTTGAGTTGAAGTGACTTCCGTTGTCACTCCAAATCAAATGGTGCAAACCAAAACGCGGGAAGAACTCTTTTAAGAGTGCCTTCGCCATCACCATGGCTGTGTTCTCTTTAGTGGGGTAAGCTTCAATCCATTTACTGAATGCACAAACAACTACTAACACATATTTCAGATTGTTGACTCGTTCCATTTCGATGAAATCCATTTGGAGAACCTCGAAAGGGAAGGAAGGCGGTGCAAAATTACCAGGAGGTGTAGGGGTGCCTTTTCCAGGATTATACATCATGCATACCATACAGTACTTCACTAGGTGAGCAGCAACTTTGGGAATGTTGTCATTCTGCCATACAGAGTCTAACAGCTTGCATATCTCCTTCGCACTAATGTGAGCTGGCCCGTGCACCATAGTAACCACAGGAAGGACATATGCATCCGGTAGCATCCATCTCTGCTTCTATGACTTATCAGTCTAGCACCCATCCTCATCCAAACGTGCCGTACTTTCCTGTCATACTGCTAACTCCTCAATCGTTGCCTCGCTCTGGATCTCTTTGACATTGTCCAGAGTGTCCTCAAACATGGTGGCCTCGGGTACCCACATGGCAGGACCCGCTACAAACATCTTTTTCATCTTTGTTCCAGCTGTCTCCTTAGCTATCTGATCTGCAAATGCATTTCCCCTCCCCACATCATCGGTGATTGTCTTGTGGGCACTGCACTTCACTATAGCCAATTTCCTAGGGAGTGTCAGGGCAGACAAAAGCCTATGTATAAGGGGCCCATTCTGAATACGTGTCCAATGCGATGTGAGGAACCCTCTCTTTGCCCAGGGCCGCCCAAAATTATGAGCGACCCGATGGCATACTGGCTGTCAGTGTAGATATTGACGGCCAGTCCCTCGCTCAGCTCACAGGCTCTAATAAGGGCGACTAACTCAGCTGCCTGGGCGGACTGATAAGGAACTCGTGATGTCTCAAATACTGTGTGCAATGTAGTGAGTGCATATGCTGCGGTGGTGGTGCCATATGGCAATTTGAAACAAGAGCCATCGACATTTAATTCCCCTTGGGGGTCAGATAAGGGAACATCATTCAGGTCTACCCATCCCTTCATCTCCTCCTCCATCCAAAACAGACAATCATGTATGTCTATTTCCTCACTCTCAGAGGGGAGGGGTAGTAACGTGGCAGGGTTCAGAGTGGCACATCTTTTTTCCGTAATAAGCGGGCGAAAAGAGTTAGCTCATAACTGGTCAGACGTGCACTGGTAAGGTGCTGTGTCTTGGTCTTATTCAAAAGAGTGTCCACAGCATGCGGTACCATGACTGTGAGGTCAGTATCAAGTACGAGCCCAGCCGATTGCCTTATAGAGATGGCCACAGCCGCGACCGCTCTTAGACAGCTCGGGAGGGCTCTGGCGACGTGGTCAAGCAAAGTAGAGAAATAAGCACACGGCCGTTTCTTACCTCCAAAGGCCTGTGTTAAGAAAGAAAGCGCACAGCCGGCCGACTCGTGTACGTACAGCACGAACAGCTTTGCGTAATTTGGCATACCAAGCACAGGAGAAGAGCAAAGCGCAAATTTTAGTTGCTCAAAAGACTGCTGACATTCATGCATCCAGGGCAAGGGTTCATGCACATCTTTAGTGGTTAGTGCTAGCAAACACTTTATTAGTAATGAATACTTAGGGATCCAATGTCGACAGTAGGAAGTGATGCCAATGAAGGCGCGTACATCCCTTTTGGTTTTAGGGATGGGCATTTTAACAATGGCGCTAATGCGCTCAGGTGTCAATCGCCTACCCTCCTTCAACAGTAGGTGACCTAAATAGGTGACCTCCTGTCGACAATATAGAAATTTAGAAAGGGACACTTTATGTCCATGGTGAGCCAAATGTAGCAACAACTTAACCGTACCGTCTTTGCATCCCTGTTCGGTATCAGAAGCGATCAAAATGTCATCCACATACTGCAGCAATACGTTACCTGGAGAAAGTGTCAGGGAATCCAATTGGGCTTTTAAGGCTTGGCTATATATACTAGGGCTCTCAGTATAGCCCTGAGGAGCGCGGCAGAATCGAAAGCTTCTACCAGCTAGTGTAAAACCAAATAGGTGACACGTATCAGGATGAATTGGAATACTGAAGAACGTATTTTTCAAATCAATGACAGAGAAGAATTGGGCAGAGGAGGGAATCATTGTGAGAAGAGCAGTAATGTCAGGGACCACCGGGAACTGAGGAACCACTATTTTGTTAACTGCGCGCAGATCAATCACAAAACGATAAACATCTGTGTTGTCATCAGGGGAGCCTGGGGATGTCTTTTTTTAAAATAGGAAGAATAGGGCTGTTACACACATTCGATGCTGTCTCCTCAACTACCTCCGACTCAACCAGATCCTGTATAATAAGTAATAAAGCTTGCTCCCCCGCTTGTGGTATTTTGTACTGGGGAATACGGGGCAAAACGGCATTGTCCTTAACCTTGATGGAAACTGGGGAAATTTGTAAGAGTCCCACATCTGCATCACCCGTCACCCACAAAGTGGGTGGCACATCTGTAAACTCAGCAGGAAGGGGCGCATCTTTGGACAAACACTGCTTGGAACTCGTTACATTTGGTCCCATTGTCATATAGACACCTTCCGGGGAACAAAAAATGGTCGCATGCAGCTTCTTCAATAAATCTAAACCCATTAGATTTTCTCCACAATTGGATGTCAATGGAAAGGGCGAATCCACAGTAAAGGGACCGATAGTCAAGGCAAGTGGCTTGGAAATGGGACTCACAACCGGTACACCTGAAAAGCCTACCGAAACATTATTTTGGCCAGACAGAGCTGCCCTGGGGACCAGCGAACGAGAAACAGAGCTATTCATTGCACCTGTGTCCACTAAGAATTTCTTAACTGAGCCTTGCAAATCTGCGGTGACATAAGGACCGCGCTAATCTACAGATATCTGAACTGGTCCCTCACCCTGTCCCTGGCTGTCCTAGCTGTAGGACATCCTTGTCATCTCGTCCAGATCATAATCATCGTTATAATACAGTCTCCCACGAGTGTCATCAAAATAGTTCTGATCAGAGCGACCCTGCGATGTCCCATCCTCCCGAGCCTTGTCCCAATCACTTACTCCGCGACCCCATCCATGAGAACCCTGTCCTCGAGGGGCCGCAACTTTCTGCAATAACACCGGACAGTCGCTTCGCCAGTGCCCCTCCTCTTTGCAATACGCACACTGATTCGGCTCTACAGGCGCAGCATTCCTGCTAGTACGGGAAAGCTGCCGGGCCGGACCAGTACCACGTCCCCTTCCATTCTCCCTAGATGCCTGCTGTAACAACACCTTCGTTTTCAACTCCTTATGCTTCTTCTCCACCTTCTCCTTCTCCTCATTCCCCTGTGTTCATAATACTGTGCCATACTCAAAATCACGTAAGGGGAGGATGTCTTCCAAGTGCTCTCCGAAGCCTGAAACGAGTCGCAATCTCTGGGAGCATATTCGTAACAAATCTATTGACAAACAATTGGACACCCCCTTCTACGGACAAATCCTGTCCACTGAAATCCAAAAACACACCCTCGAACCGTGTGAAAAAATCGGACAGACTCTCATCTTTCTTCTGACGACATGCTGCTAACTTGTCCCAATCTACCCTTCTCGGAGGAATAAGGGAGTGCATATAGGTAATAATTCGGCCAGGTAAAGCTAAAATCTCGGGCTTTGGCTTCTCTCCAGGCTTCATTTCCTTATCCCATGCCTTAATCTGATCCCATGTACCACCCAATTCTACAGCGTGATCTTGCGTGTGCACCTGCCTCCAAATGTCAACGGGCACCAGCAACCCAAAAACATTTAAATATCCACAAGCGTCATTACTGTCGACAAAGCGGCTTCTGTCAATTCCTTATAATATGCAGTAGGATTTTTCTTAGGGTCAGGTAACTGAGTCTTAAGGGATAACACCTCACTCCTCTTCCACGGGGTACAGACCAATGTTCTTGGAAGCGGGCCTCTACCTTTGGTCTAATGACAGCATAATGCTGATCTCGAAGCTCTGGCAACTCAGGGTGATATATGGGATGGACTTCCCTCATTGGAAACTGGAATACTGTGTTCGGGCTCTTCTCAAACAGCCTACCACGGTAAGCTACCAATGTTGCAACATTTCCGAAAACCTCCTCAGGTGCCATACCAGCTACATATACATTATCTCTGATATCATAAATAATCTGGGGAGCTATAGCATTGAAGCACTGTTCCCATAATCCAATCAGTGTAGCCGACATGTGCTTAAGGGCATACTGCTGCACAAATGGCTCATAATCTCTCATCACACACCACACATCTTCAGTACTATAGATGTGATGACGGGCCCACTGAGCGGCCTGAATCGCTACCGCCTTCTTTTCTTCCTCCCCCACATCAGATCGTATTAAAATTCGTCCCAACCGTTCCCTAGCTGTTGCCCAGCTCCCATCCCCCAGCCCGCGAACAGGCGTTCCACTACCTAGTGCTGCCGGGGAGTGAGGGAAGAGGGAAGTGGTAGTAACCAAGTGAGTAGGCACCAATGTCGTTAATGGCTGCGTAGTGGGCTTAAGAGCCGGAGAAAGAGAAGACATGGACACAATAGGCGAAGCAGGGAGGGCAGCAGTCATAGCAGGCGCGGTGGGCGAAGCCACAGAATGGACAGGAGGTGCAGCTGTTAGAGCAACTGAGTCAATAACAGAAGAAACAGAAAGCAGGAGCAGAAGAGACAGATGACTGGGGCTGTGGCACAGCGGGATATATTCTCTACGGGGCGTATGGAGGCGGAGGTCGAGTGTCTAACAATTCCTCCACAAATGTATCGCCTTCCTCTCGGGCAACATAGGATTTGTCACATTGCAATCGAAACTTTCTATCAGCACACTCTATACCCTTTTCTACCTTCTCTCTATCATACGCTACTGCTTTCTGCGTCATTGTCTGCATTCTCCCTTTGCGGGCCTCTTTTTCTGCCTTTATTCGTCTCTGCTTAGCCTCCTTCTGTCATACCTGAAGATAATCGAACATCGACTGCCTACTCCGTTTTGCAAACAATTAATCCTGCAGGAAATTCAATTTTTGTTCATCAAAGGTACCTGTTAACGGCCACTGTAACTCGGCATTGTCCCTCGTATATTTGTGCCATAATGTACTAAACATAATGGGGCCAAGTCCATGCTTGACGTACATGTCAAAAGGCATAGGCTGCCTGTCCTCCAATCAAGCATCAGTAGAACAACGACGACAACTCACACAACATAGTCGACTAAAAAATGGCATCTTGAAACGAAAACGCGTTCACTAACAATGCCAAGCAGATGATTTCAAATATCTTACCAAAATCGGTCCACAGACCTCACCAAGACCGGATCAAAGCAACACCATGTTCACAAAGAATTCAAACAAATTCAAGTGCTTGTCCAAAAACGATCCTCAGACCGTACCAAACTCAAACAAAACAGCGCCATGGCCCAAAACAAACTCACCTGGTGCACTCAGGTCAAACAAAGTTATTCTCCACTGCAGACTCTTCGGACCAAATGGTCAGATCCAAGGGTTTCGCCGTTCAGGACCCCAGCCGGGATGACCGCTGGCCGAGGCACCGCCCGGTCAGACAGACGGGGCAGCTGCGAGTTCGAGACTCTATCGTGCAGGGATCCCCGATCCGCCCGTCCGATCTGAAGTGGCCTTGTCCTTCTCACCCGTCAGCGGGCAAAGATGGGTCACTCACCCGATGGGGTCCCTGTTCGGGTGCCAACTGAAGGAAGTGACCCGATTAGGGCCACCTGGGTCACTCATGACCACCTCTCACCCTTCCAGACAAATGAAGAGTCGGTCAGACAGTAGAGAATACAAACCAAAGTTATTTTATTAGTATTCGCTCGAGCAGACTCCGGTCTGACCAGCCTCCTTAGATAGCTGCCGAGGGACTGACCCCCGTCCACAAAGTAAAGTTAGATATACATTTCCAACACCCCTAAGACATGCCCAAACTGGAATTTTCCAGCCTGGGCACAGATGAACAAAGGAGGTACAGAAAGATGAGCTACCATCCTGAGACCGGGTACACACTATCTTAGCATCAAGTTTACTCAGCCCGTGCCCGTCTCTCTGAGAGTGGGAGCCGGGCTACATACGAGGAAAGGCATGCAAACACAGAACGAGCTATTCATTAGTGCAACGAAGTTCAACCTTGAATAAAAAAAAGAACAATTGAGGCTGTTTTCCGCTGAGGCAGACGGTGTGAGACAGAAGCTTACTTTCGATCATGGCACAAAATGGCGACTGAATACAAAATGGTGCCGCAAATGCTAACTTAACTCGCATAATGCTGAAAGAAGTCAGCCATACACATTTTCAGTCCAACATCGGGCACTCACCAGGCCTCGAATCTCTCTGAGGCAAGTGGCGTGCCTGGTGGGTCTACTCTCTTCCTCCATTCAGGCCATCTTTCCAGGGGCTCTTCATTACAGCGCACTCCAATGGTTGAAGGCCGCTCACCTGCGCAAGGGGCTCTCGTACTCTCATCAGTTGGCCATCTCCATGGAGGCCCGAGAGGAGATCAACTGGTGGCTGGCCAATATGGAAGCATGGAATGGTCGGGCAATTTTCAGTTCTGCTACAGACATCGTCATAGAGTCCGACACTAGCAGGTTTGGCTGGGGCGCCAGATGTGGCGAGTTTTCCACAGGAGGTTTGTGGTCTCCTCTCGAACAACGTTTAGATATCAACTGCTTGGAGCGCCTCACGGGTTCCTTTGCGATCCGGTGTTGGACCAAAGACACAATCCAATCTTGTGTTCTCCTCAAGATGGACAACGTGTCAGCAGTTCGGTACATTAATCACCTAGGAGGCACTCGTTCGAAGGCCCTCTCCAACCTCACCACCAACTTCTGGCAATATTGCCTGGATCGACAGATTCTGGTCGCAATAGAATACCTTCCGGGTCAGGAAACCAGGTAGCTGATATTCAGTCCCGCAACTTTCGGGATGCGAGTCTGTGGAAGCTTCATGCGGGGGTGTTCACGGATCTCCTGGACAAATAGGGTCCTTTTTCTGTAGATCTGTTCGCCTCCCGCCTGGACCATCAACTGCCCAGGTTCTTCAGCAGGAGACCAGAAGCCCTGGCGGTAGCCACGGATGCATTTCTCCAGGATTGGAGGGAGGAGAAGGGTTATGCCTTTCCCCCGTTCTCCATGATCACGAGGGCCTCGGCCCAAGTCCGGCGGCAGATGTCGGAAGTGGTGATGGTTACGCCGATTTGGAAGTCACAAGTTTGGTTTCCAGTTCTTCTGGAACTTTCTTGGGATTCTCCAATCCCTCTCCCCCTGTTTCCAGCGCTGTTACTCAATCCAGCACAACAATCCCACCCGCTCATCTTGCAAGGGTCACTGTCACTCATGGTGTGGCGGATTATCGGGGATAATGGTCGGTCCCAGGCCTTCCGGGCGCGGCTGAGAAATTCATGCCCAAGGACTGGGCGGAGAGCACAATCAAACGCTATAAGTCCACCTGAAGATGATGGTCCCGTTGGTGTCTACGACGGGATCTTGATTCCGTAGCAGTAGATGTGACCCAGGTGTTGAATTTCCTTGCCTCCTTGGCCAAGGAGGGTTTGTCCTGCAGGTCCATTAACACCTTTCGGTATGCTATCTCGGCGGGACACATTGTGATTGATGGGTCCCCTGTCAGGGACCATCCCTTTGTATGTCTTCTCTTGCAGGGAATCAGACTGTCCCTTCCCCCGGAACCTAGGTACTCTGCGCTTTGGGATGTAAACCAGGCGCTTAACCTTTTTCTCTCTTGGCAGCCAAAAAGATTCCTGTCCAGAAAGGAGCTATCGGCGAAGCTGGCCATGCTACTCTGCCTGATCTGTATTAGACGGGTTTCGGACATCAGAGCTCTGGACATCTCTGACCGGATTTTTTCCCCTTCCGTGGTAACATTTTTATGATCCATAGAGAGACGAAATGCGGGACAAAGGAGATCTCGTATATGGCCTTTCCGTAATCTCCCAAATTGTGAGTGGTGTCTTGCCTTAAAGCGTATCAAGAAATGTCGGAAGAATTTCGCCCCCCCCCGGCGAATGTCAACTCCTCATTGCTCTGCGGAAACTGCACACAGCGGTATCCTCTCCCACAATAGCCCAATGGGTACGGTAGGTGATGCAGGAAGCAGGCATTGACCTGCTGTTGTTTGGTGCCCATTCCACATGTAGAGCGATGGCTTCAAAGGCATTTGCGTTAGGTGCTCGGTTGAAGGATGTACTTAACACCGCAGATTGGCAGGTTCACCTACTATCAACTACGAGCAGCGCTACGCTCCTTATACGAGTCATTCCCTGTTGCGCCGCCAACATTCCAAGTGCTGGAGGACTTTCTGAAGAACCCCTCGCCGCGGAAACTTGTAACCCGGCTATATGCGGGGATGCAACGCGCCTCCCCGATCTGTATTCCCCAAGCGCAGCGAGAGTGGGAGAGGGTGCTGGGGGGTCCGCTTGAAGATGGCACGTGGGCATATTGTTGCGCACAGCTAAAGGAATTATCGCCTACCTATAGACTGCGATTAATCCACTTCAAATTTCTTCATAGATTGTACAGAACCCCGGTGTGGCTCCGCAGGGCAGGTCTTAGCGAAGATGACAGATGTGCGCGCTGCCGAGCTCCGGAGGCATCCTTTATTCATCTGGCCTGGGAGTGCCCTGCGATGGCGAGTTACTGGGAACGCATCTTTGAGACCCTGATGATCAATGCCCCGCTTGAGTGCTCCCCTTTAGTGGCCCTGCTACGATACGTGCGCAGCGTAGCCGCAGTACATAGAAAACTTGTGGCAATGTTGTTGCTTTTAGCTAAGAGACGGGTGGCTTTTTGCTGAGGCCGAAAGCGCAGTCCGAAGATAGAGGATTGGCTTAAGGATGCAGCATTCTGCCACAATCAACTGACTGACTACTGGGAGTTAATGCCTGCACGTTCCCAGCCTAGGGATATCTGGGCGCCTCTGCTTAGCTACCTCGAATCTCGCTTCCACCACAGTGCAGATGAAGAGAAGTTGGTCGCTTAAACACTGCGCGCTCGCTGCATGATTTGGTCTCGGCTCATTTAGCATCCTGAGCACGACTG
Organism: Calotriton arnoldi; assembly: GCA_963921515.1. NCBI lineage: Eukaryota > Metazoa > Chordata > Amphibia > Caudata > Salamandridae > Calotriton > Calotriton arnoldi. The sequence continues at coordinate 1,002,968 of CAWUFW010001678.1, read as the reverse complement.
GACTAATACGCCCCGGTCAGAACACGGTGGGGATGTCCTCCCTTCTTATCTTCTTTGTCTTTTTTCTTTGCTCTTTCTCTTTTTTGTGTCCTCAATTTGTTTGTTTGGTTCAGGGTTGGGAACCGGTTTTGCCTTTTTGAAGATTGCTCTTTTGAGATATAGACAGCACCCGAAGGGGATGGACACTATGTACGGATTTATTCCTTCGATCCATGTCTTCATGACTCCCGAGTTTATTCTGTTTTCACTATGTATGCCAAATAGCAGTTGGTGTCCGATATGCTATCAATGTGCATGTTTCCCTGTATTCATCTTCTTTTTTAAACTCAATAAAAAGAACCTTTAAATAAAAACACTGCATATTGGTCTTCGGACTCTATGTTCAAAGAGTTTTACTTCAAACCGGTACTGAAGATGGCCCACATGGTGGTAAGTAAGCTTTAAACTAGCGTAATCCTCGACTCCGGTCCTGTCATAGAATGAAAAATTTGCTAACTATTGTAACGGAAAGTGTCAATTCGTTTAAGGATTCGGAGGCGAGGATTATCCCACCCAGGAAACACAGATTGTTGGAACCATCCCTACACCTAGTAAGTAACACGTTTTTAGGTTTTGCGCTATGCTAATGTGCATTGTTGGTTGTATTGCTTCATCTGAGGTTCTGTTGTCTTTGCCTTATCTTCTGCAGGCTTAAACCTTAGGCATGAACGTGTACTAAATATGTCCTTTGGTTGTAGGAATGGATGCGAATAAACAAGACTCGTGAGTTGACGGCTGAGGCTGATCTTGCGCGACAAAAGAGGACGAGTGGCCAGAGATGATGGACTATGACCCGTGTTGGAGATACCTGATTGGTTGGGAGGAAGGACTGTCATGCTGTCGGACTGTATTGTTTTTGTTAAAATTTCCAAGGTCTCATGGGAATTGTAGTTTGTTTAGGTTTGGTTAAAAAAAATGGCTGCTATTCAATAAAGTGGAGAAAGGATAGGATAATCCTCGCCTCCGAGTCCTTAATAGAATTGAAACTTTCTGTTACGATAGCTAGGACATTTTTCATTCTGCCATTCACAGGCACACACAGGCCCAGTGCATGTATACAGTATACACCCACTGCACAGCATTGTATCTTTCCTGTTCTGTACCACTCATAGGGACGCATACATCCAGCACATGCATTTACCATGTGCGCACTGCACAGCCCTACATCCTTCATACATTGTACCACTCATAGGCAAACATGCATCTAGCACATGCATTCACCATGCACACACTGCACAGTACTGCATTATCCCTGTATTGTACCCTTTCCAGGCACACATACAGCCAGGTCAGATACACCACTCTTGTGTGGGGCAGCACTACACACCAAACTAGTGTAGCCGAAGAGTGAGTAAGCACAGCAGCAGAACTTTAACTGAGTGAGCCTGTATGCCTCACTCCAATGACAGGTTAGAAAGGACCTGTTCAATCCTAATGATCACTACACGGTATGCTGCCACCAGCACGTTCGTGCTACTTAACTCCTGGTGAAGGCAGTATGCCGGTCCAACAAGACCGCAATCTGTGGCACACACGCATGATCCATGTTTGCCTATGACAACAACAATCAGCATTAGGGATCCAGACATCAGTACAGTTTGGCCACTCAGGGCAGGGTTCCACGTCCATTACCATGCAAAGGACTTTTCCTTCCCAGCAAGATGTATGCACTGATATAGTGCTGTTGCTTTTCTATTTCTTATGATGTGTAGAAGTGCGTTTTCCTGTCTTTGGTCAACTAGGCCTCAATGTAGGCCTAGCAGCCATATTTTCCAAAATGAATGTCAAACTGGCCCTCCTGTTCTATTTCCCCATCCTGCATATCTCAGTGTCATTTCTGTAGCACATAGCCATGCAGAATATTTTTTATTTCCATTTTCATTGTTCATGCTGTTTTCGATTAACTTACCCAGGCTCAGACATAAACTGTAACCACATTTCAAGGTCCTTCCTTTAGCTTACTGTACCCTATGTATTCAAAATACTTTCATAATAGTTTGCTGTTGTTCATGTACCTAGTTTGTTCCACCATCTCTGGATAGCATTAGCATGCAAGGGTTAGAACAAATGTTCATTTTAGGTGGATAGTGCTTAGATGCTAAGGCAATATGACTTTTTAAGAGGCTGTGATGTGATTTTCTATGAATGTAAGATTTTTGATCATACTGTGATGATTCTGCAGTTCTATTAATGTGGCTGCCCGTGGCGCACGCAGGGCGCCTTCGTAAGAGTCTGGCCCCTTATTGCCACATTCAGGCACACTCCTGCAGTCCATTTGCTGGGAGCCCCTGGGGGAGTCCTTCGCATCAGGCTTACTCCCCGCATCACTTCCGGCGCAGGGGGTACAGGGGGTACAGGGGCCCAGGTACTTATACCTGCCCCTGTCCAGGTGCTGTTCCCTCTTTGTTCCCCTGCTGGACACGCTGCTGGTCGTGTCGCGTTTGGAGCGTCGGGCGGTTTGCGTCACGTGTGAGGGCTGAAGGTGGCATTTGGGCCGTCAGTGTCAAGGTGAGTCCTGGGCCCTGTGGGGCCCGGTTGTCCGGGTGTTTCTGCCCCTGACCCCGGCTGCTGCGGGGCTTGTTACTTCTGGCGGCCTGCAGTGGAGGGAGGGGGTCGTCCCTCTCGCCCCTCCTGGGTGCGCCCCCACTGCCTCCTCCAGACCCGGTGAAGCGGTTTGGAGGAGGCAGTGGCAGGTGCTCGAGGCTTGCAGCTGGCCGCCCCACGCCCCCACCACCAGTTGGTACTGCGGCTTGTGTGGTGTTGTGGGCCCTGGACCCACATGCTATCACAAACTCGACACGGACGCAGTCATAATGGTTACTCAACTGACCATGAGCACGTGCACCCGGGCCCTTTTATTAGCAGGGTTACGTCACTCGTGACGCCTGTGATGGATGGGTGTGGGGCGCATGTTAATCAGCCACTCCCACCAGGGAGTGGCTGATTAACAAAGTGTCTGCTGAGACACTAGAACGTGTCCAGCACGACACTGCAGCTTGGTTGGTGGAAGCACCTGCCTAGTGGATTGGAGATCCTGGACTCCGATCGTAGCGGTGCCATGGTAGTTTTCGGGGTAATTCCCGAGATACTGGGGGTGGCAGCATTCTGGCTACATACAGAGAACGTTGTTTCTCTCGCACCGTCTCTCTGCAAAGACGGCAGTGCATGCGAAAGACATGACGAGATTGTGGGGGAGAATGCAAAAGGAGGGGTTCCTGTTGCACTCCCCTGTATAGATTGCTTGCTGCCAGTGGATTCATATTTCTGTTTTAAGCTTGTTGTGCGAGATGTTGTTTATGGAATGTTTTTCACACCTGTACCAGGGTGCATGTTTTAAAAATGTCTTTCACATGGGGAAGCTGAGGCAGAGGACCGCTGACCCTTCTGACTTTGGTACCAGAACATCATTCAGTAATTTTACTGTTAACGAACGCGTGTGCCTCTAAAATTGGGTCAAAAAATGGTCATACCAGTTGTCAGCACACAGTTTACCCTCTTTGTCAGCTGAGGTCGAATAGGAATGTCTGTCCCGAGCAGAGATTTGTCTCCATCCAGGGCCAGGTTAACTAACTAATGACAGTAATTAATGATGATAGACTTGGATGGTGTTCAGTGAGGGCCGTCAGTCTGTGCCAGTCATATCAACGTAGACCTGCGTGTTAGGTTCGTTCTGGTTTAGTTTTGCTGAGACACCACGGACCAGAGATATGCATAGTACTGTGTTACAAGAACTGTAATAACGCTCCTAATGTGATCTACAGTCAGCGACCCAGGTGGTTTCTTCGTTGGTCCTGTGTGAGCTCTTGTTGAAACAAAATGTTTTGGGAGCGATGGGGCATCCGAGCTGTTCTACTGCATGTGTTGAAGTGGGCCACTAGGGTTGCTCAGCTGCAGGGTGGCATGGGTTCAACAGTTGAAGCAGAATTGCAAACAGAAGTGGGTATCCAATTGAAAATGCAAGTGGGTAAACCTCCATGTTAAAACTCCAGGACCTCCCTTGTGCTATTGTAACTGAAACCAACCACAGAGCAGCTGCTGGTTATCACTGCTTGAGCCCTCGGATCTATAGGATCTTCCCCATAGTCATGAAGGTGATGTGATCACGTAGTCTGCAATATTTGTCCATTTAATCCGCTGCCGCCTTGAATTTGATTCTGTCTTTTTCTTTAAATTATTGATGGGGGGGGGGGTTTCTCCTAGCCGTCAGTGAATATCCCCTATTCATCCACCATCATCCGTCCAGGTCTACACCCCAACCACCCCAGATTGCTGAGTGGGGCGCCATGGAGGACGGAGGAAGCTCGGCGACACTCCATTGCAGCACGAAAGAGGATTCGAGTAACTGAGGCTGACTCGCGGCCGCTCTCAACATGGCGGCACCCATGACCAGACCCCCTGTCTGAGCGGGGCCTGGATGCTTCAAATGTGGAGGCTGGGGGCGGCGATACCACTGGACCCAATTTTTGACTCTGTCGGGAGATTGCGTGACGGTGTGGCCGAAGGTGCTCCAAGGCGGGTGGTGCGGGCCGGGCGGTGAGCTCCTGAGGGGCTGTTGCTCTATGTGGCCGGGGTCATGCCCTGGTAGAGAGCGGAGGGCTGGCCCGCCCAAGGTGATCGGGACCCAGTAGCGCAGTGGCCTCAGAGAACGAGCAGGGGCCGCTGTGTCCTGGCCGTGCGCACCCATCGTCTGACATCAGAACCCGACCCTGCTGCCCTGAGGTGGGTGGATGAGGCCCACAAGGGCCACGAAGAAGAAGCCAAGGATTGAAACGGCCCGCCCGCCGGGGACATCCGAGTCCTTGGTAAGGAAGTGCGGGAGCTGGACGTGGGCGAGGCGACTGGGCCCCATCGCACCGAGAGGCGCCCGTTCTGAAGGTGGGGAGCACAGGAGTGCCCCTACCCCATCCGGTGGAAAGCGGGCTCCCCCCTGGCTGGGATCGTGGTGCGTAGCCCCGGCCAGGGCTGAAGTGCCATCGAGAGACCTGCACGCGGCCTGGGAAGGTCGGCCATTTCTGTTGTTAAGGAGAAGATGATAATCCCTGTGTCATCCAGAGAATTTGAATAAGCGAAGCTACTGTGGCCCAAAGCGGGTGATGTGAAAGAGCCCTTGGGAGTGACAAGCCCACTCTGGGGGACCTGGAGTGATATCCCTCTGTGAGTGGTGTGCTGTGCTTGTGGGGCAATTCTCTGGCCCCGAAGCCCCCAGGAGACGGTGATTAAGACCGAACACAGATAAACTAACTGCAGAGTAGGGTGAAATTGCAGCAGTTTGAGGATCTCGGGCGGAGGAGGCATGGGGGTGTCGCCCCCACCTAGGTACTTGGCAGACCGAAACCAGCCTCTAGGACACTGACGCCAGTGCCTAGCAGACATGCCACGGAACAAGGGCTCCCACCCCGGACAGTCCAACCAAATCGCAGAATATATAGCGACGATGGAAGTGGCGGGAGAGATGGGAGGAGCCATGAGAGACTCTGTAGCGGCGAGTTGGACGGATCCCACACCGGAGCCTTCTCTGAGAGACATCATGAAGGCGATAAGGGAACTCTGGGGCACACTCAAACCTAAGCTCGACACAGTGACCGAGGAAGTGAATCGGCTGTGAGCGGAATTCTGAAATATGGCAGACAAGGTTACCACAGCCAAAACACACATTGGGAGTCTACAATTGAAAACCAAGCATCTGAAAGAACAGGTCGCCAAGCTTACAAAACAACATGCAGAAACAATGGCCCGGCTGGAGGACCAGAAAGGCAGGGCTAGGCTCAACAATATCCATGGAGTGTGGGTCCCTGAGGGACCCGAGAGGCAATCCGCGGACCTTTTTCTTGAAGATCTTATTCTTAATACCCTCCGCCCCAAAAGACTGTCTAATTACTTCTCCAAAGAGCGGGCGCACTGGGCGCTGGGGCCCCCGCGGTGCCCCACTCCGCCCCCCTGGCGCACAATCATAGCACGCATATTCAACTATAGAGACCCGGACATTATCCTGCGAGTGGCCCGATCGCGAGGGGGTTTGCAGTATGAAAACTCGACTATACGGTTCTGCCTGGACTTTACACTCCAGATGCAGCGCCAGCTGCGGACTTTCGACTCAGTCAAAAAAGCCCTCAGGGAAAAGAACGTCAAGTACATGATGCTGTATCCGGCCAAGCTCCGAGTCATCGCGGATGGAAAGATTCTACACTTCCTGACCCTGGAGGAGGCCTGGGACTCACTGGAGGGCTGGAGAGTGGCGGGTGTGGGAGAAACAGAGGAATGGGACTTCTTCAAGTGACAAAGTCCTTGATCGCGGAGACCTGCGGTCTCTGCCAGCCCGCATAGCCAGAAGACTACCCCTGATACAGGATGAACATTTATTGAGTTTGAGGTGATCCGGTACCTTATTTTAACTTTGTTTGGGATGGGCAAGGTAGGCGATCTGTGGGGATACACAGAAATGGGCCTGTAGAGTGAACATTGGACTCTGCTCCTTGGTTTGTTAGGCTCGGGAGTGCAGTGGGATCTCACGAGAGCGGTAGACCTGGGTACATCTGTTCTTTTAGGGGCGCATAAAACATACTGGATCACTCTCCGATTAGGTCACGTTTGTGGCGGTAGCGCCCTCCCATTGTTACATGCACAAGTTGGGCCGACAGGCACTCTGTAGGTTGGGGAAGTGGGAGGTTTATAGCTCACTATGCAGGGACACAGGGAGGGGGGAGTTTTATGGGATTGTTTGATTCTGTTGAAATTTTGAACTGTTTTACTCATCAGTGTAATAGGCTAAGCACAGCGAGAATGGATGCGTTGCCTAAAGTGAGGTGGCAGGAAAATTCCGGACAACTTATACACACCTAAGGCAGGCACACAACAGAAGCGCATACACGCGCTGATGTGGAATGTGAATGGACTTGGCAACAAGATTAAACACACCCTGGTATTGCAATACATCAAACGCCATGCCCCGACATAGTATTAATGCAGGAAACACACCTTAGGGGCAATCACTATAGGGCTCTGGACCAGTTTAGGAAAAAGCTCCTGGCCCATGCTGGCAACTACCCGGACTCTAGGGGGGTGGGGATCCTGGTCAGGAGTTTGCTACCCTTCACTGTGACTCGAGTGTGGTGGGACGCCCAGGGATGCTACGTGGGTCTTACGGGTACCTGGGAGGGCCGCTCCTTGAGTCTGTGCTCCCTATATATTCCACCTAGACTCCATGCTACAGTCCTTCAAAAAATCAGTGCCCTTCTTCTAGAACTCCCCACTGGTATGCTCCTATTAGGGGGAGATATGAATGCAATGATGGACCCTGATCTTGACAGGCTGGGCACAGCGCGGGGATGTTCGGATGGAGAGGCTCTCCCAGCCTTCTTGTATGCAATAGATATGGTAGACCTGTGGAGAACCCACAATCCTCACTTCAAACAGTACACTTATTAATCCGCTCCACACTTTCTTCTCACGTCTCGACTACTTCTTCACGCACCACGCTCAGGTGGGGGATTTTGAGGAAATTGTGCACCGTGCGTGAGGAATTTCTGACCACTCCCCGGTGGGTATTAGGATCAGGTGTCCGACCAATAACACTGCCACTTTTCCCAGACTGGAACTATGGGGCCTAAGGAATGGGGAGGTTATGGAACAACTACGCTCAGAGGCCAATTTATACTTCCATGAAAATCGAGGATCGGTGACATCCCCATGTACCCTATGGGAAGCCTTTAAAGCAGTCATCCGAGGACAGGCTCAAGCATTGCTTGGAGGGAAGAGTGGTGGACTGCATGACCATTGAGCAAGAAATCCTCACCCTTGAGACAAGAGTTGGGGAGGATAGGGGGCGAACTTGCGCCACAGGCTTTTGCTACGCCAGCACGACCTACGAGCCCTGGAGAAAAATGCGGCTCGTCATATGCATTGGTTACACAGCGCCGTTTATATGATATCTAAGACAAAGGCTCCTGGCCTGGCTCGAGAAGAGAGATAGAGACCGCTCTTGGGTGGTGGGATTGAAGGATAAGAGGGGAGTCCTGCATACGACGAACTCTGAAATACCTGACACATTCGCATCCTACTATGAAGACCTATACACGCCTATTAACGTCATAACAGGGGCAGACTGTGTGGCGTTCCTGCAGGACTTCTCCCTTCAGTCTCTCACGCTAGAGACAGCAGAGGCCCTGGACACGGATCTTATGGTGGAAGAACTAGCAGCGCCCCTCAGATCCCTGCAATCCAGAAGGGTAATGGAGCCCAATGGGTTGCCCGTTTAACTATTTAAAGGCATGTACGACAAGATTGCTGCACCGATGCTGGACATGTTCCGGGCAGCTAGAGAGACTGGCTGTTTACCAGAGGATCAATGCACAGCCACGATTGTGGTTATGCACAAATCAGGCAAGCTCCAGGAGGAGTGCAGATCCTATAGGCCAATCTCACTCCTGAAAGTTAAGGCAAAGGTCTTGGCCCAGACCCTGGCGACTAGGCTCACTAACGTCCTCTCCTCGATTATCCATGTGGACCAATCCGACTTTATGCCACGTAGGAGCACTCGCCTCAATCTGTGTAGATTATATGGGGTTCTGTATATGACAGGCTTGCCGCAGGTAGCACAGTCAGCTCTGATGGCACTGGACGCTACAATGGCATTTCATAGCATTGAATGGCCATACCTCTTTGCTACTTTGACCAGACTGGGCTTGAGCCCTAAGTTTTGGGGATGGACCAGGTTGCTTTACCAGACCCTTATGGCCAGAGTAAGAGTCAACTGAGTGACATCTAGGATCTTCCCGCTACAGAGAGGCACCTGACAGGGATGCCCTCTATCGCCCTCAATATTTGCCCTGGCGCTAGAGCCATTGGCCTCCTGGATCCGTAGCGACCCACTGATATGGGGTATTCCATCACCAGGCGGCTGGGAGGAATGCATCTCCCTATAAGCCCACGATATACTATTGTACATTTCCCAGCCTTATTTCTCAATAGCGAATATTCTAAACACCTTTGGACTCTTTGGTAGCTATTCGGGCTATAAAGTAAACTGTGCCAAATCAGTGGTGTTTCCTCTGTCGGGGCGTTCCCTGAGGCTCCCAAGAGGATGTGCGGCCCCAATCAAAATGGAAGGTTTTTAAATACCTCAGGATTTTTGTGACTTTGGATCAGAAGCTGCGTAATGTCCCCCATCAATTGGACAGACTCCGCATGGACGCTGCACACTGGCGCACCCTTCCACTGTCTCTGATGGGCAGGGCGGCATTGTATGAAATGATGACCTTACTGCGCCTCTCATACGCCCTCTAAAAATGCCCTACCCTATCCCACCGACCTTTTTTAAACAAATCGATCAGGAGCTCCGGGCACTGCTGTGGCACGTGGGTGCCGCATATTGCATTGGGGAAACTACGGAGGGGAGTAAAAAATTAGCTAGCATTCGCACCAAGAATTTTCAATTCTATTAAGGACATGGAGGCGAGGATTATGCTTCTCTTTCTATTTATTTGCTACTCACAGCAGCCAATGAAAACGTTTTTGTATGCAAATAAACTACATTTCCCATGATCCTGTATGACCCTATAAGAGCCACCATATCTTGTTGCTGAGCCTCTTTCTTTGCTCGAACATTTTAGTCCAATAACATTAACTCAAGTCCAAACAACCATCCTCCAACGTGGAAGAAACAGAACCAACTGGAAAGTAAACGTCTTCTTAACCAGAAGTACTTCTATTCCATCTTCTTTTCAGAACCTAAAAGGAACGAAACACAGGAAAAACCTGTAACTTCTGCTTAAACAGAATATAAAATACATACGGGTGGGTAAACATTACAAACATTGTAATATAACCGGGTGGGATAATCCTCGCTTCCGTGTCCTTAATAGAATTGAAAATTCTTGGCGCGAATGCTAGCTAATTTTTATTCTATTACAGGACCGGAGGCTTCTGATTATGCTAGTTTAACGCTTATCCAACACAACTGAAGCTATATCACCCACCGGTTTATAATATAATTGTTTAAATGTAGACTCAGAAGACCAGTCAGCAGATCTCATAATATCTTGGATGGTAGAACCCAACATGAAGGTTTTAGATGCCATGGCACCACAAACAGAATGTGCCCCAAACATCTGGGTATCAATACCAGCTTCTTGCATGACTGATTTTAACCATCTGGCTATGGTAGCTGCAGACACAGGTTTATAGGGTTTTTGTAACGCAATCAACAATTGAACTGAACCATCAGGTCTTATAGACCTAGTACAATCTTCATAGGCCTTAAGGCATTGAACCACACATAACTTTGCATTAGTGGGAAAAGCATGATAATCAATTCTTGAGAATGTTTTAGTTCTGGCAGTAATATTAAAGGAAACTCCTTCCGGAGTAAATACTCTACCTGTAAGATCCAGAGCTTTGACGTCGGATGAGCGTCGGCAGGCAGATAGACATAGCAACATAGCGAGCTTGGACAATAGTTGTTTCCTAGTTAACAAATTATTATTTGGCCATCTGTCAAATAAGGAAAGAACTAAGGAAACATCCCACAATGAAGAATACTTTGGTTTGGGAGGATTCGCAACGCGGATACCCTTTAACAGTTTACAAATGACCGGATGCATGCCCACCGGTTTGCCATCTACTCGGGAATGACCAGCGGAAATGGCGGACCTAAAATTGTTAACAGAACGATACGCCAAACCCTCGGACGCTTTCTCCGATAAGAAATTCACAACATGGGATAACTCGGCCCCCACGGGATCCACATGTTGTTCCACGCACCAACGAACCCAGCCCTTCCAGGCTGAAGCGTAACGCTTCCTGGTGGAAGGAGCCCAGGCTTGGTTAATGAAGGCCGCAGCTTTGTCCGAAAATCCTGGCATTTCCCATTGTTGCCTGAAAGCCTCCAGGCCATCAGGTACAACTGCCCCGACTCTACCATCGGATGCACCTCTCCATGAGGGGCCTGGAGCATCGTCGACGACCACGGGATCATCCTGGGGAAGTCGCAGCTCATCTCCAATAGTATTGGGAACCAGGGCTGCGACTGCCACATTGGGGTTATTAGAATTACCTCCGCCCGTTGACGGGTTACATGTGTAGTCACCCTGGGAATCAAGATGAAGGGGGGAAAGGCATAATTCAGACCTTTGGACCAGTCCTGAGAGAACGCATCCGTCGCTTTTGCTAACGGATCCGGCCTCCAGCTGAAAAACGTCTGCAATTGACGATTCAGTCTGGACGCAAAGAGGTCTATCGCGCATGTGCCCCACACAGCTTGCAACCAACTGAATATCCGGGGCTGGAGTTGCCAGTCGCTGTAATCTTTGAGGTACCGTGAGTTCCAATCCGCTACTATGTTTGATTGTCCCGGAAGGTACTCTGCTACGACCGAAATCTGATGACTCAGGCACTAGTGCCAGAAGTCCTTTGCTATCTCCGCCAGTAATGACGTCCTCGTGCCTCCCAACTTGTTGATATACCTCACTGCTGATATATTGTCCATCCGCAGAAGGATGCAACAGGAGACTTGTTTGGGAGAGAGTGTCCGGATCGCAAACGACCCCGCTAACAGTTCTAGGCAATTGATTTGCAGCTCGAGCTCGCGCAGGGACCACCGACCTCCGGTGGAGATATCTCCGCAGCGCGCCCCCCAGCCCCACCGGCTGGCGTCTGACTCTATGACCACTTCTGGCTGAGAGCCGAAGATGGCTCTGCCGTTCCACGCATCCACGTGGCCCAGCCACCACTGTATCTCCTCTCGCACTTCGTTGGAAAGTGGAACCCGGTCCGTGTAGGACAGACCCTTTCGAAGGTGTTGAATCTTCAATCTCTGAAGGGCCCTGTAGTGAAGAGGGCCCGGAAATATCGCTTCTATCGAGGATGCCAGAAGACCCACGATTCTGGCAATCACCCGCAATGAGACCGTCTGTTTGGACAACAGAGTGAAAAGCTCCTTCTTGATATCTTTCAATTTGGAGCGGGGAAGGCTCAACTGGGCCGTTTGCGAATTTATGACGAACCCCAGAAAGTCCATTGTCTAAGAAGGACATAGAGCCGATTTGGGCTTGTGGATCACAAAACCCAAGTTTTGAAGAATAGACATGGTCATGCGCAAATGTTGAGCAGCTAATGTCGGAGTTTGTGCCATGATGAGTATATCGTCCAGATACACCACCATGCGGACGCCCTGTTCTCGTAAGTGCGCTATCATGGGTTTCATCACCTTGGTGAAGCACCACGGCGCCGAGGAGAGTCCGAAAGGAAGGACCAAATATTCAAACCGCCGGTTCTGCCACTGAAACTGCAGGAAACGGCGGTGGGGAGGAAATATAGGAATCGACAGGTAGGCGTCTTTCAGATCCAACCGGACCATCCAGTCCCCTTCCTTCAGCAAATCTGCTAAGAGATGGATGCCCTCCATCTTGAAATGGTTGTAGGTCATGAAATGGTTGAACTCCTTTAGATTCAGTACTAACCTGTGACCTCCGCCTTTCTTCTGAACCAAGAAGATATTGCTGCAAAACCCGCGAGGACCATCGTCGCAATATACAATTGCGTGTTTCTGCAGCAATGCGTCGAGTTCTGCATCTATAAAATCGCACTCTAGTTGGGAAAAAGAGAGTTGCCGGGTGGAATGTCCTGAAAAGGAGTCTGATAAAATTCTAGGTGAAAACCCTGAATTGTCTGTAGAACCCACGCATCTTGTGATATCAGAGCCCAATTGTGATAGAAAAACTGAGTACGACCCCCCAAGGGTAACAGAATGCCGTCCGTAACTCTTACCTGCAGACTCTGGAGCTTGGAAGCCCGCTCGATGTCCACCTCTATTGAAACGCCTTCTGTTGAAGCGCTGTCTGGTGGGGTAGAAGGTACCCCCACGAGTGGAATCCCACTCACCTCGACCACGGCCGTAATCTCCTCGCTGAGGACCTTGATGGTACTGGCTGCCTGGCGAGCGTCCTCTGCCTCGCCCGGCCCGGTTAAAAAGGCCAGTCTGGAAAACTCGCTTTATGCCAGATTGGGCCTTGTCAAGGGACGTGAATGTACCTACATATTTGGAAACGTCCTTCACGAAGCGTTCACCGAAGAGATTACCCTGTGCCAAAGGGTCCGGTTCTGCCGCTGCAAGCTCCGTCAAGTTAGAGTCCATCCGCATGAGGAGCGATTTACGTCTCTCAGTGGAGATAGCACAGTTGGCGTTCCCCAACAAACAGATCGCCCTTTGGGTCCACCCCGCCAAGACGTCGGGGTCTACGGGAGCACCAGACTCCTTCGCTTCCAGGGCCATCTCCAAGATTTTGGCCAGTGGCCCCGCCACATCCAGGAGCTTGTCCTGGCAGCCCCGCCAGGCACGATCAATTCCCTTTTTGGGGTCTTTAGCGAACTTCTTTAGAAATGTAAGAAGGCTGACGTCTATGTCCGGCGTGTCCGCCACCTTATCAGGAATATCGTGCCTAGGGCACTCTGAACGCAACCTGTTACGCACTTCCTTATCGAAGCTTTTGCGCAGGTTGTCGTGAAGATACGCCGCCACCTCTGGGGCCGGTGCCCAATCCGACGACCTAGGGTGTACAATGTCGGCCGGATTAAAGGTAAAGGGTGTGTTCAAGGTTTGTGGTGGATCCTGTTCCACATTCTTTGACTTTCGTGACCGCTTCTTGGGAGGGGCCTCCTCCTCTGGGGTGTCAGTCCCCGTAGTATCCGTATCCGTATCAGTGTCAGTGTCTTGGCGCTTAACCTTATCTCCCATGCTGGGTGGAGTAGCCAGTTTAGGTAGTGTTGCTAATGCACCCGCATGGGGCCACGACTTCGCCTTAGGCGCGTCCGATGCCTCGCCCTTTTGAGGGTCAACTGGTGCCGTATAACCATGCCGCTTAGCAAACCTCTCCAACTGTTTAGTAATGGGTTTCAATGCAGCAGCCAGAGCCTGCTGCACAGTACCAGGAACTGCCTTTTCTATGGCCCGGTTGACGGACTCTTGGACAGAGGCGTCCAGAGCTTCAACAATATTGTCCTCTAAAGAAGTTGTTTGCACTTCCTCTTGGTATACATCATCCTCTTCATACCTGACCCAGTCATCCATTGCTGTGATGTATGTAAATAGTCTTAACAGAATGAGGACCAACACAGAGGAGTACAGGGGGGAGCCAACCCACAGCACACCGAAAGAATCAGGCACCTAGCTCCTCAGCAAAGCTGTATATGCCCTGTTACAGCCCACAGGGCGTAGGGAGAGCCAAAACAACAGATATTTGGAGCGTGTGCTCACTCCAGGGGGCAAGACGCTTATTGCAGCCAAGTCAGGCGTAAATACAACTGCTCCGAGTAAATTCCCCGGCTCAATGAGCTACGGAGCACTCAGGGGGGGCGCGCGACGTGCGTAGCCCAAAACCTACCAAAAAGTAGCCCAATTGGGCTACGCACGTCGGAGCGATGCAAGCTCTCAAATCGACCGCACCGGCAAACTAGGGAAGCCGTCAGCGGGAAGCGCGAGGAGCGCGCACAGTAAATCAACACTAATAACGCTGCCGGGGATAGCGCGGTACCTGCTCCCAGCGGGAGTCTAATAAATGCGCCGCCCGATCGGGCGAAAAGGCAATTAGCAGGTCTGAGCTCCCAGCGGGAGTCCGTCAAACACAACGCTCAAGCGGGTTTAAACCATAACATGCGAAAGCGCACGACATACAATCAAGGCTGAAGCATTAAAGCCCATTAAGCAGTAAGTGCAATAAAACACATGAATGAAATACTGTATGATAATGAAAGCAACTTAACTCTGCGTGAGCAGCAAAGAAAGAGGCTCAGCAACAAGATATGGTGGCTCTTATAGGGTCATACAGGATGTGATGTATAGCTAAGCATCATGGGAAATGTCGTTTATTTGCATACAAAAACGTTTTCATTGGCTGCTGTGAGTAGCAAATAAATAGAAAGAGAAGCATAATCAGAAGCCTCCGGTCCTGTAATAGAATTTATGAATGTGGGTTGGCAATCCCATACATCAAAAAATACTATTGGGCCTCGCGGCTCCTAGTGATAAATGACTGGGTATTCTCGGACTGGGGGATCCGGCCTACAGGGTTGACAGATGACTACTGGTAACTATGAAACTATCCTGTACACCGGCCAGAGAAGAGAGCCTACCAATACACACATCAACTCTTATAGGTTGCTGGACCGAGGCAAAGTGCTTTTTGGGATGGCGGGCCAATTTAACAGCCATGACCCCCCTATGGCACAGTGACCGGTTCAGTGAGGTGTCCAACCTGTGGGGCTTCTTGCGGTGGGAAAAGATAGGGATCAAGCACCTAGGGGATGTATGGAAAAACAACGCATTGTTTGCCTTCAAAACACTTAGTCAGGAGTACGAGTTATCCACCGCCCAAAGACTTGCTATCTTCAACTCGGACACACCCTCCGGATCCATATTCAGGAGGGGGCAAGCCTGTCAGACTCCTCCCCCTTAGAAGACCCTTGCTCAGGGATCCCATCCCGAGCAGGGGATTGTCAGTGATCTACCGAAAGCTGATGAATAATTCCCCCGACCCATTGGGCCCATTGAGGTGCGCCTGGACGGATGACCTAGGTGACATCGACTATAAGGACTGTATGGAGTCCCTACAAAGCCCCTGGGACATAGCTATCAGAGCACGATTTAGATCACTACAGCTCAGAGTTCTACATCAGGCTTACTACTCATGCATTCTGCTGTACAAAATTGGAGCAGTAGATTTGCCACTATGCGCGAGAGGGTGTGCACTGGAGGGCTCCTTCTTCCATATTCTGTTAGATTGTTCAAGGATACTGGCGGGGTTACGGATGTAATGTCTAGGGTCTTATCCGTGCGGGTGCCCATGGGTGCTAAATGGTTGCTATTGATGATACAGGGTGAGGAGGACTGGCCCAGATTTAACAGGCTCTGGTTGGCGCTGGCGGCAAGAGTGGCGAAGCGCAATATCGCGAGAAGGTGGGGGGCTCCTCTCCCCCCGTCGGTACCCGAGTGGGAAACTGATTTGGACTATTGTCAGAAGGCGGAGGAAGTGGTTTACCATAGTAGAGGGTGCCCAAAGAAGTGGGAGGTGTGGAGCCCCTGGCGGGAATACCGGGGCACGTCCCTGGAGACATAGTACAGCCATACTCGGTGGGCCGATGGCCTATGGATTTGGGAAGAGTTATGCTTATACCTGCTGCCATGTTAAGTGCCACCATGCTGTTAACTATACACTTGATGAATGTGGTATGGCCAAACTACGTAGTGCCACGCACACCATACTGTATCCTTGTACTCGCAATGTCTTTCCAGATTATGTATCGTATGATGAGCTTGTTAAATAAAAAGAGTTAAAAAAATAAATAAACATTGATTGCGGATTAAACCCACACAGAGAATTTATGTTAAACACAGAGGGCAGTCGTTTGCACTTTTTATTACGTCACCCTTCTGGCACCACACATTCCATAGAGACTACATTATTTTCTGGTGCTCCTAAACAACTTTAAATTTGTTTGGTCTGGGTGAGAGCACTCCTATTTCTGACAGGAAGTAATAGAGTTCAGGTCAAGTGTAGGAAACGAAGGATGGTGTAAATAAATTGCACGTTACCTAACTGCTTGCATGATGCAGCTTGTGATTCAATTCTCCGAGTTGTAAAGTAGTCGTTGCCAACTGGTTAAGGCGATGGACTAGACACCCATTGCGGTTTACACTTGCAGGTTCGGATCCTGCTGACCACATGTAACGTTATCCATTGCACAACAAGCTTGTGCCAACGTAGTTTTGTCTGGGATATAGAGACTCGGAGGCTATTGGCTGACAGTACGAATCGTATCCGCCAAAGAGGGCGAAGCCATATGATTTAGTCAGAGGGGCCTTCATACAAGGGTGCATATTTTAAGTGGGCTACACCACATTTGGCCGCATAGTGTGGTTGGGTCCTATGATCCAACAACAAAAAATGTTCCCTTCTATGAGAACACTCTTATTTGTACATCACTCTATTCATCTTATTGTAGGGAAACATTCATACACCTCACAGCTCGCTCTTTATCTACACACTGAATCCCGATTGATGCAAAAATGTCTACCTTTATTTGTTAAAAACTATAAAAATACAATTCATAAAAATATATTTTATACCCCAATATAGGAAAATTCCCACTTACATTTCAAAATTTGCATAAAACAATGTGCATAAGATATATCATCATAATACATTAAAAACAATATTAAAAACGGTATTAAGAATGATATCCTATTTGGTTGTGTCTGAATGCACAGATTTCTCAATCTTCATCTATTAAACAAATCCTTGTTTGTCACGGACATAAGGAAAAAAAAACTTAATAGAACTAATTACTCTCTGGTTTTGATACATCAAATAAAAACACCATTATTTCATAAACGATAATCAATTACAACAAATATCAGCTTATGTATCACACAAGAGTATCAAAATGTCAAATATTCTATCACACAGGAATGTCGACGCAGCCTTTTTTGTGGTTTATAGTTGATTGACACCACCTTCTTCAGGACAAAGTGATAAAATCAATCAGATTTTTGTTGAAAATTGTTGTATATAATGATCACTGTTAATGGAAGTCGATGTGGGTGGTCACTTTTTATAGTCTGGCTGGCAAGTCATTCATTAGTCTTGATTTCAAGCCAGTTACTTAAGGTTCCTTTAAGATTCTTCACTGTGGACCAATGTCAATATGTATTTCCTAATCTTCTCTACAACAATATTCTTTTATCGCTATTTTTATCAATTTTCCATTTCACTTTCAGTTGGGCTTTATTTCAATTGAGCCTCATTCACAGCTTTGTGAAGGGGTCTTTGTATGTCTAATGTGTTTTGGCACTATGACCAGAGTGGAGCCATTAACAAATGTTTACCCGAGGGGCAAAGGTTGGAATTTTGAGAGGCTGGGGCATTCACTACACCACTGGATTCAAGCTAGCATGGCTGATGAAGGGTGATGCCCTGAAACCGGTCCCAGGATGCTTGTTTCCGGTCCAGGGAGGACCTGGCTTGGCAGTTCGGGCTGGACTGTTCCCACAAGGAACAGGGTCAAGACTGATTTGCATATGGCTGAGTCCAAACTGGGGTGGTGTGGTGAGCAAAAGAATGATGTATTGAACCCAGATCCTTGTGACGGGGGTGAATGTTTGCATTGTCCAGCATTCCGTCCATCAATTGTTTCTTTTGCATATGTCACCCTAAGTGGGAAGGGTATGCCCAGACGTGGGTGCTCACAACACCTCTGGATTCAAGCTAGCCTGGCTGATGAAGGGTGATGCCCTGAAACCGGTCCCAGGATGCTTGTTTCCTTTCCAGGGAGGACCTGGCTTGGCAGTTAGGGCTGGACAGTTCCCACAAGGAACAGGGTCAAGACTGATTTGCATATGGCTGGGTCCAAACTGGGGTGGTGTGGTGAGCAAAAGAATGATGGATTGAACCCAGATCCTTGTGACGGGGTGAATGTTTGCATTGTCCAGCATTCCGTCCATCAATTGTTTCTTGGGCATTCATGACAGCCATTTAATTGTTACTATTTATGTTCAAGGTATTTTGGCGAACAAGGTAGAGACCTTGCAAGGGCCGCACAGCCTCCGAGCACCCACGGTTGATGAAGAGGAGCCGAATTGTAAGTTATTGAGACAAGAGTGCGGGATGCTCACATTGTCATGTCATGTGGGATCAGAGTGTGTCAGCAGGGGAGACCGTAATCTGCTGGGCAGGCTAATGTCGGGTAGCGTGGCAGGTATTCATATGCATTGTGGTTGTTAATACTGTACCTTTTCTTCTTAGCCCCAAGGTCGCGCAGTACCAACATGACACACTACAGAGACTCTTTTAGGGTCAAGTTTTGAACTGCAGCGCAGCAGTAAACCGACAAAGGTCTGATAGTAGGGAGGCAGAAACGCTGAAATTGTCATTTTATATCTGTGTTCTTTAATCGTTTTTATGTAAACTGCTGCACTCGATCTTTTGAATTGTCTAGGGTACTCACCTGATTTTAGTACAAGTTCTGGGAGCAGTTTTACTTGCACATACGCCTCATTGCTCAGTGTGGATAGCGTTGTTTTGCACATTACTGAATTCTAGCTCTGTTAGAGACTGCGCTTCCGGTCTGCTGCGGCGTCACTATCGCCGATTGAGCAGAGAAACGCAGCTCCTCCCATAGAGGACACTCCCACTTCCTGATGTTGCAGAGCTAGTGGCTGGAGCCCCGAGGGGATTTAAATCGGAGGCTGCAGCGGGTGCGCCGCCGGCGCGCCAAAGGCAAGCCCATCTGCGCCCGTCCGCGGCCGATCCGCGCCCAGGGCCAGAAATGCTGCCGGTTTTGGACCAGAGCTTTCATATACCAGGGAAGAGCTATTGACACTTAATTCATCAGCCAATATTTGTCAAGATCTCCCGCATATGGAGTATATTAAAGGCCCCTTTGTCTGCCGCACATGTAAACACACTTTCAATTATGAGCACAATATGGCGGCCAGACGTACTGCTCCCCCTGAGCGCAAGATTCATGGCAAACAGGTGTGCTGTGGGCTTATAAATGCCAGATATCTAGCAAAAACGCAGTACATATCCAGGACATGCTGGTAGATCAGAATCTGGACTGCCTCTTTATCACTGAAACCTGGTTAACGGAATGTTCAAATCCTGATGTAGTGCAAGCCCTTCCTCCCGGCTATACCATTTCTAGACTGGATAGAACTGGGCAAAGAGGAGGAGGCATAGCCATAATATACAAGGACTATCTGAAATGCTCTACTTTCAATATTAACGAATTAAAGAAGGCGGAAAGTCTCTGTTTCAATCTTAAGCTAGACAGTTGCACAACGTTTGCGGGAGCTCTGATCTATAGGCCCCCAGGATCTGCTCTTGATTTTCTAGATACCCTAGGGGAAAGTATAAGCCCCCTAGTGGTCAGATACTCTAACTTTACAATCCTAGGTGATTTTAATCTCCATCTTGAAACAGCTGACACTTCTAATACTAACACTTTTACAGAAATTATAAATACCTTGGGGCTAAAGCAACAGGCAGAGGGGCCCACACACTGTGCAGGACATACCCTTGATGGGATATGCACCAACACTGTCAGCCTAACTACTGACCCCCCAGTTACTTTAACATGGTCAGACCACAAGTTAATTCCCTTTAAATTTGGCTATAAAAATGCTCCACTAGAAAAATATCCTAGTCAACAGGGACGAGCACAAACTCGGAGATGGAATAGCATGCTCTCAAATCCCGACCTACAGAGCATAGCAGAAGCAGGGAAACCTATCCTTACAGGAAACCCGTTCATTGACAACGATCTCTTCAATGATTGGATGTTGTCCCTGGCAAACACTTTGGCACCCTTAGCCCCTTTAAGAAAAAATAGTACTAAGAAAGAGTCAGCCCCTTGGTTCACTCCCCATCTAAAAAAACCTACAAAGTCAATGTAAAAAACTGGAAAAACTATGGAGAAAAGATTATAAACCAGAAGTTCTGGGGCCATTTAAACTAGCACTCAGAGCATATCACCAGCAAATTAGAGTAGAAAAGAGGGCATACTACTCCAATCTAATCAACAAGGCTGACAATCAAAAAAACATTTTTAATATTGTAAAATCTTTTATAAATCCAAATTGTCTTGAATAAGAAATCACTCCTTCACAGGATCTATGTGATCAAATTGCTGAGTTCTTTGACAAAAAAATCATAGACCTTAGGAAAGATTTTACGGACGGTTTTTCTCCGCCCAATGATATTCAACTCCGGGAAAATAAAAGCGAACTCACCTGTTTCAAAGAGATCAATTTGGACCAATCTAGGCAAGCTATTCTTTCCTGTAAGTCAGGTTCACCGTTCGATCCCTGTCCTCCAAAAGTTCTACACGCATTGGTAGAAACCATAAATCCTACCATCAATCAGATAATTAATTCAACCTTCAGGCTATCGAGAGTTCCTGAAAATTGGAAAATCGCAGCTGTGAAGCCTCTTCAAAAAAAGAAAATCCCTGATCCTACCACTCTCTCCAATCTTAGACCAATCTCACTACTGCCCTGCCTGAGTAAAATTACTGAGAAATTAGTAAATATTCAAATAAATGATTTCTTGCAAAAAGCCAATATATTACACCCCAAGCAATCAGGTTTTAGACCTGGCCATTCAACAGAGTCAGTGCTGCTCCATATATCTGAAATTTGCCCTTGAACAGGGCAAGGATGCAGTGCTGGTTCTGTTGGACTTGTCGGCCGCGTTCGATACTGTCTCTCATGATATTTTGAGAGATAGGCTCGCACATAGCGGAATTACGAACAAGGCATTGGCCTGGATCACATCTTTTTTGGAAAACAGGCACCAGATAATAACACTGGATAGTTATAAATCTGAGGAAAAACGGGTGTCATCAGGGGTACCCCAGGGCTCATCCCTGAGTCCAACTCTTTTTAATCTCTATATGACACCACTCCTCACCCTGCTATCCACATTTGATGTTGAATCCATAGCTTATGCAGATGATACACAGTTGATTCTTACTCTCGACAAAAACTCTACAGTAGCGGAAGAGAAATTTCATCATTGCCCAACAGCAGCGATGGACTGGATGAAATTGAATCATCTTAAATGCAACAGTTCAAAAACAGAAATTATGTTGTTTGGAAAATCCAACTCCTTTTCCCCAATTCAGTGGTGGCCTTCCAATTCAGCCCTGCCTCCCAATACAGTGGACAAGGTGAGAAATTTAGGGATCAAGTTTGATCCCACTCTATCCTTCCACAAGCAAGCCCTTGCGGTGGCGGGTACGTGTTTCCAAACGATAAAAACTCTGAGAACGTTTTTTGACCATCTTCCGCTACCTGCTAGGAAAACGGTTTCAGCTGCCTTAATTCGATCTCGTTTGGACTATTGTAATAGTCTGTACGCAGGAACAAAAAAGACGGTCTTGAAACGTTTGCAGATTGTCCAAAGTGCTGCAGCGAGGTTGGTCCTGAAACTGCCAAAAGGCTCCTCTTCAGCAGCAGCACTGAGAACTCTTCACTGGCTGCCTATTCACAAGAGGATTCTCTTTAAAATCCTGACTATCACTTACAGAGCCATAAGAGCCACAGGACCAGGATACCTAAGATCTAGAATCACACCGTACACTACCAATTGCGTCCTGCGGTCATCCGCGGAGAATCTGCTAGCACCCCCCCTCCTTTAAACTGAAAACGAGAGGGGGCAAGACAATGGCGGTGTTAGGAACTAAAGCATGGAATTCCCTGCCCACCAAGCTTAGACATATACACATGAAACACACTTTCAAGAAGCTCCTAAAGACCTGGATTTTTACTATTCCAGACCATACTGTTTTATCTCTCATTTAATCCCTTGATTCTAGTATCTCAACTTGGTTTCTCCCCTACTACACATTATCAGATGTTTTTTTGCTAGCGCCAAGATGCTCCTTGGAGTGAACGTTGCGCTTTACAAAATACCCTCATTCATTCATTCATTCATGTGGAACATATCAGGAGTGAGCATTGCGGTCACGCGTTGGAGAAGTGTACATACACGACCAGGCAACACCTTGGGCCAATCTCTGGCATTAACAAATAAGGGAGAACCTTTGATTCCAAACCTGGGGGGTGTTTCTGGGGACTACAGGTACGGTGGTGTAATGATTGTAAACACCTGAGTCACGGGAGTTGCAAGTGTGATTTCACACCCATCTCTTTCCCCATGCAGGAGTCATACAGGTCTGAGGCCAGCGTTACAGGATCAAGGTCATGGATAGCTAGGGCACACCACCCCTTTTCTCCCAGATGACAACGGTTGAGGAGTCCTAGCCTGGCAGGTCATAGTATGCGGCCTCGGCAGCGTTCATGTATATGGCACTAGGAAACGGTCTGGACTGGGCAATGTGCATCATAAATGCTAAGGAGCCCAATGATTCCTGAGTAGAGCAAGATAGACTGCACAAGTGACCTAGGGCCAACAAAGGCAAAGAGGGCTCGCAAGCCACCCACTAATAGCACCCAAAACAAAGCCTCCGAGCGAGCAGCCACATCCCCTGCAAAACAATGTAGGACAGCACCGGCAACAGTGATACAAGCTCAAGACTTTAACAGTGCAGCATCAGCAAACCTGGAAAGTTTGGACAGAATGGGTAGGCTGATGGACACAATGATGAGTTTTATGGTGGACTTCAAATCTGTGATCTGCCACTCGGCCGCAGCGGCAACAAGGGGCCTTACCTATTACTAGGGAGAGCGGGCTGCAGATAGAAAGGGTTTGGAAAAAGGAAGGGGGCAACAAGCGGTTACCCAGTCCATTCATACCTCCCACCCGAACACCACGGCCGCTGCACCATAGCCTCTTACCATGCCACAACCGACACAACAGGTCACATCCAGTATTGACGCAATCGCTAGCTCAAGTTCACTGGGCACCCAGCTAACCGCATCGGCAGGTACTACCCCTCTCCCACAGCAGGAGATGCGCCCAGCACACAGGGGTTGGAAGTGGGCCGCCTTGACAACACAGTGAAGGCTGGCATGCACAGCATTGTCACCCTGCCCGCCCTGGACCAGGCAGGCAATGAGATATCCTCAGAAGGGGGGGGAGGGGAACCATTGCTCCTTTGTTATCGGGACACTGCTACTTAGCTTAGCAAATACCATTGGTGGCTAAGGAAGGGATATGGCGGTGCAAATTCATAGAAATCCTTACACTTTTAATGCATGGCACTGACACTAGGCCCATGGTTGGTAAGAAAGAGGATAAGAAGAGGTGCTATCAGGCTTTGCGAGAGATGACCATTAAGACTTAGCTTGAGGCGTTTCCTATTCTCTAAGCAGTAGTAATAGAAAAATATCCAGAACTGAGTCAGGCGCAGTATCCTGTACCATTCACGATGAGGCCATTGGGACCAGGGGCATTGGTTGGTTTCTGTATGACAGAAAGTTCAGGAAGAAGATGGCCATGTGTCCCGAGCTGGGTTGGGATCAGAATGAGGTCCAGCTCTGGATGTAACACATGGGCAAATGTATCCCCCCTGCCCCCAGAAGGACCCCTACAACAGGAATTTATTTGGTCAAACAACCTGTAGGCCACTGGCTCAGCCCGGCAAACGTAACTTCAAGCAGCCCTTTCGGGTTTCGTGCTGTTTGGGAGGCACAGGGAGGGGGGTTGAGAAAGCTATCACAAGGCACATGTAGACTGTTTAACGCTGGTTCCTGCTCATGGGGTAAAGCAGGCAAATGTGTGCATAGATGTGCTAAGTGTGGTGCCTCCCAACCAGCTTCCTCCTGCAAAGGAACCCAAAAATCCCCAACCCTTCAAACCAGCAAAATGACAGTTAACCACCTAGAACCATGTCCGCCCCAGGTACCAGCACCTCCATTTCTACCCACTGGGATCACACAAAAGGTCCCCTTGCCTTTCATTCTCCACAATCTCCTGTACCAGGTTAGGAGTTATCCCAACCTCAGAGACGGTTTTATGGAAGGGTTCAGGATACCATACACCGGCCCACTAGTAAGTAGGGACGCTGAGAACCTGAGGTTGGCCAGTGAGGTACCTGCTGTAGTACAGGAGAAGATAGCTAAAGAACTAGCACTAGGCAGGGTAGCTGGCTCCTTCCAGTACTCCCTGCTTGAGAATTTTGTGGTGTCACCCCAGAGTGTGGTCCCTAAGAAAGAAGCAGTAAAATTCAGGCTCATCCATCACCTATCATACCCCAAGAGCAATTCAGTGAACGACTGGCTGGACAGCAGGCTGTGTTCTCTCACGTACAACTCTTTTCATGTAGGGGTGGACATGGTAAGGAGAGCAGGAAAGGCTGCATAGCTGGGAAAGGCAGACACAGAAGCTGCCTTCCGCCTGTGCATCGGGACAGCTACCATCTTTTAGTTTTCAAGTGGGCAGGCGAGTTATACTACGACAGATGCATGCCAATAGGTTGCTCAGTATCTTGCGCCTACTTAGAGGCTTTCAGCTTCTTCCTGCAGTGGGCACTCCTGCGGACACACCGGAGGGCAAGGTCACCCACTACCTGGATGACTTTCTCTTCATTGGGGAGGTGGGGACACAGGATTGTGTAGCCACACTGCAGACGTTTCAGGCACTGACGGATCAGCTAGGGGTCCCTTTAGAGCCAGGGAAGACTGTAGGGCCCGCCCAGGTCCTGACATTTTTGGGCTTAGAATTGGACACAGTGCATTGCGTGTCCAAACTCCTGCCAGAGAAGGCGAGTGCCTTGCTCCTGGACATCCAAGCAGTACTGGCAAAAGACAAGGCAACCCTGGGGACCATCCAGAGCTTATTTGGCAAAGTGAACTTTGTGGCATGGGTCATCCCTGCTGGTAGGGTTTTTGCCAGGAGATTGGACAGGGCAATAGCAAAGGTGACTCTCAAACACCATCTAGTCAGATTGAGCAAGGGATTGAAGGGGGACCTGAGGATGGGGGCCGAATTCTTGACTGATCTCAGTGGGACATTAATATAGAGATCGCCATGAGCCAGCAGCCCTGAATTGTACCTGTTTACTGAGGCTTCTGGCAGGGAAGGTTTTGGAGCTATACTAGAGAGTGAGTGGTGCGCATAAAAATGACCCAATACTTGGCGAAAGAGGAAGATCCCTGCAAATATCACTGTGATTGATCTGTTTTCCATTGTTGCTGCTTTTCATTTGTGTCCAAAAACATTGTCTGCTAAAAGGGTTTTGTTCTAGTCTTACAAAATGGTAGTGGCACAGGCCATCAATTCTCAATCCGAAAGCTGTCCACTGGTACTTAGCCTGTTGAGGGAACTTTTGAGTGCTTGCCTGCACAACAATGTAGAATTACGTGCGCAACACTTGCTCGTTGTCAATGGCTCCGTTTCTGGAGGCATGTCCACGAGTGAGAGCTGAAATTATCCCATTCTCTCCGCAGCTTTGGCATCTATTGCAGTGGACCCACGTCTCATGAGACTAGGTGAGCTATCACTCGCCCCCAGGACAAGGAGGTGCTACAAGAACTGCGTTTCCAGATTCTGTAGGGTGACAGGGGCCTGGGGCAGTGGGACATCTAACCTTGAGAGTAAGGTGCAGCACTTTGTTTTATGGGCCAGGGATCAGAAAAGAGCCGGTAAAGGGGCACCTAGCTGCTGTCAGTAACCATGCAAAACTGAGAGGCCACCAAGATCTCACCAGGGCATTCCCCATAAGTGCAGCGCTTAAAGACTGGACCAGAGGTGAGAAGGAGGTACCAGATGACAGGCCACCCATCGAGTTCCACATTCTTCAGGGGTTGATAGACTGTGTTTACAAGGCCACATACTCCAATTATGAGGCCACCCTATTTGCAGCAACATTAATCTTGACATTCTTTGGGACCTTCTGAGGTAGCGAGTTGGTAGCCAGCTCAATGAAAGACGAAACCAAGGACATGCTATGCATACAGGACCTTATTGTGGAAGGGGGCACCTTAAAAATAATGCTGCGTAAGTCCAAAACCGACCAGAAGGGGCTCGGGAAATCAATAGTGCATCACCCCCGGGTATCAGAATCTACTGTACTGTTGCACTGGTCACAGCTTACCTGGCTGAATGCCCCGGGGGGGGGGGCGGGGGGGGTTTACCTGCTAGTGCATGCAGACCATTCCCCCCCTCACCAGATACCAGTTTGGAAAAGTTATGAATTCTTGTTTGGAACTGTCAGGGAACACGGGCGAACGCTACTACATGCACTTCTTCTGGATAGAGGCAGCCACCACAGCTTACAGGGCTGGCCTTCCCCCCGACAGTATTAAGATCCTGAGCTGGTGGGCTTCAAATTCTTACAGGCGCTAATCTGGCCATGACGGGTCAGGTGGCGCATAACGACGGTCACTGCAACCACAAATCCAGCATGTAAAAATTAAACATTATGTGTAAAAAGGGTTGGGTGTGGATTTTTGTGTGTTATCATTCAGCAACAATTATTTGTTCCTAGTGTGACCTGCATTGCTCGATTTTCAGGTGTATGTGTCTAGTGTGTGGTGTGTGGTGCAACCAATTAAATCTGTGTGAACAAAAATGCACATTTCTTTATTTCGTTAGGGATCGAGGTGGGGGTGATCTGCCACTCATTCATTGCAAGGGTGGCAAGATGAGCAACTACCAGGACCTGAAAGCATGGCTTCACTCTCACACGAATAGCATGGCTGGGTTTCCCTAGCATGCACTGGAGCAGTTTGATCCCCAAGCTGCAACAAAGGCTAGCAGGGGTGGCTCTCAACCTCACATTTTGGTAATCCACTTAGGAGGCAATGACCGCACCTCCCTTGCATGCTGCGCACTGATCAAGGCAATGAAGTCTACCATGGGTGAAATCAGCAAGTTCATGGGGCTTTGCAGGTTATGGTGGTCTGAGATAATCCCGCTCAGGGTCTGGCATGGGGCCAGGTCTGGGGATGCCATTGAACTTTCACGCAGAAGGGTAAACAGTGCCATGTGCAAGTTCACTGAACAGAGGTGCGTTGGTTTCATAAGGCTTGGCTTATTAAATGCAAGCAAACGTGGGGTGCTTTGATAAATACGGGGTACACCTGTCGGAGGTTGGGATGGACTTGTTCCTTTTGGACCTGCAAGAAGCTCTGGAAGCTGCAGGTTGTTATGGAACCTGCCATGGCTGGGGGAGCCCCAGATGTGGCGGCTGACACATTCGAGGCGTTGGCGGAATACAGGGCGTTCTGGAGGTAATTTTGGTACGTAAGGGTACCATCTCAGGGAGCACAGCAAGGGTGCTCTATGCCAAAACCCAGGAACCTTTACGGCAGGTCCCTGGAATGTAAGTGATGGTGACCCATTAGTCCCTCAGGCGGTTGCAATCCTGAGCAACTGAGGGCTTGACTGGTGGTGCTGTGCCCTCCAGAGGCTTGAGTTCTACTCCTGGACTGGTAGTCCACGTTCTGTAAGGGAGGTAAACTCCGCAACTGGAATTGAAGCACCGAAGGGGATGTCCAACGGTGCAGTCTGGCTCATCAGGCGGGTGGACAGCTTAGGTTCCTCAATGCTGCTTGCCCCTGGATCGCCCATAAGTTAACCCACCATTTGGCTTTTTTCATTTTCTGAAATAAACCTGCAGCAAAATTATTTTCCACCAAACTATTTGTTGCCTGAGTTATTTCATTCTTTGTGGGCTAAGTTGTCATTTACCAGTGTTGCTAGGAAGGGTTGCTGATATCGGCACTATTTCATATCTGAAAATAATGTATAAAACCCCTCAGTTTTGGGGCTGAGGCAGAGACTTTCCTGTTCTACTAGGGATGCTGTCTGTGTCTCTGCTGATTTTGCTGCCCATTTGGGACTTTTGCATTCTTCTGTATTGCCCTATTTACTGAGAGCCTTAATGGAATTGACTCTGTATCACCTAACTTTTGAGTTTTGTAATAAAACCCTTTAACTATTCCGCTGATCTAGAACTCAGTTATTGAGTAGGCCCTTTTTCTTAATTGACTGCATTTCTGATATTTTGATGTATTGTGAGGTACCCTAACTCAGAGATATATTGCCTCATGAAATTGAGGTTTCACACCGCCTATGATTCATCGAAATTTCAACATTTTTATTAAGGTAAATTTTGGGGTGCTAGATTGCAGGGTGCCCCCGCCCACACATTTTGGTAGCAGAGGATGGTTGCGAGGTAAAGAGTTCCTACTTTCTGCTTTAGAAACTCCCTTATTTTTGATACTCAATTTTATTGGGTTTCAACAAGATGTGCACTCAGTCAACACATGAATCTGTGACATAATTTCCATGTAATTCACCTTCTACTGCATATATCACCGCACAGTCCACCTCCCACATCCCAGCCCCCCCGTTTGCCTTTTAGCCCAACAGGCCCAACCACTTGTCCCATATCTTCTTGTGCTTATTTGGGCAGTCCCAGGCTTCGTACACCGGTTGCTCTTGCACAGCGCACCAGTCCAGTCCCCTGGACAATTAGGAGATCGTGGGTGGACAGGAGTTTTTCCACTTAGCGGCAATGTCCC
This sequence comes from Calotriton arnoldi, assembly GCA_963921515.1. Taxonomy (NCBI): domain Eukaryota; kingdom Metazoa; phylum Chordata; class Amphibia; order Caudata; family Salamandridae; genus Calotriton; species Calotriton arnoldi. The sequence continues at coordinate 973,948 of CAWUFW010001678.1, read as the reverse complement.
TCTTTGCCACCATACTGGCAGTGCCTAAGAAGAGCTTGTCTGCTCTTGTTCCTCCCGTTCCCTCCATCAACCCCTAGGATTAAGGTTCGGGGCATAAGGGGAACCTCCCCTCCCCACCCTAGTACCTCAGTCAGTTCCTCAACCACCTGCCTCCAGCATCTTGCTATGACCCTGTCATATGATAAAAGTCTGCGGGCGCATCTGTGCATCGTGGGCAGTTAGGTCTCTGTAGGTGCCCTGCTCGGTGGAGTCTATTAGGAGTAAGATACGCACATTGAAGATAATACAACTGGATTAAGCGCAATCTCGCTGAGACGGTGATTACTCGGGGGCCATAAGGGCGTCCCGCCGATCCTCATCAGTCAGGGGGCCCAGCCATCCCTCCCATCGGGACTGCAGATGATCTAGGGTATTGGGCGAGTTATTTACTTAGGATCTTTAAATTTGGGAGACTCCTCCTTTCCTCAGGGATCCCATAAGAAGTTTAGCTTCGAGAGGGCAAAATTCTGGCAGTGTGGTGCCTACTGGGATGATTGGGGCATGGCGAAGTTGTAGGTACTTATAACATTGCATATGATTGAGGGAGTAAATATCTTGTAAGTCTTGAAAGGTCCGAACTTGCCCACCCTTCCACACACCTCTCAGTTGGGAGATGCCAATGAGATCCCATTTTTGAAACCCATCTAGGGCCGCCACATACCCAAGTACCTTGCCACAATCTGGTCTGAAGTGTAAGCTTGGCTTCTCAAGAAGTGTACTGTAGTGCTGCCCGCCAGGCCAGAAGAACCGTTCTGGTGACCGTTGGGATGGCATGAGGGATGGGTGATCCATAAAGCATTGCCTGAACCCGTGGGAACCCCAACTCATTAAGCTCTAGCTGATACGCTGGATCCGACCCCCCCCGGTAAACCACTCGTTTATTATCAGAAGCTGCGTCGCAATATAGTACAGATAGAGATTTGTCGTGCCTAACCCACCATCATACGGTGCCCCCTGACAGCGGGTCAGTGCCACTCGTGGTCTAGAGTGCCCCAGAGGAACAACTTCAACAGCGTGTCAATGGATCGAAACCAGTGGCACAGGAGATGAAGCAGGAGGTTTTGCATTACATACAGGAAGCGCTGGAATATCATCATTTTATATAGTGCCGTTCTCCCCAAGCACGTTTTGCCACTTTCGCAGGTCCTCTTTGGTCTTCTTCACTATGGGAGTCAGATTGAGGGACCAGGTCAACTCGGGATGGAGTGCTACCCAGATCCCCAAATAACGGAAGCTAAGACGCCTGATGGGGATGCTGGATTGCCAGTCAATGCATTCTCTTGAATTGTGAAGGGGGACCAGCAACAATTTGGTCGGGTTGAGTCTTAGTCCTGATGCTTCCCCAAAAACCTCCAGAACCCGGAGACACCGGGGTCCAGTTCGAGCCGGGTCCGCCAAGAACAGGAGCATGTTGTCCGCGTACAGTGCGATGCGGTCACTGTGGGAAGCATTCCAACACCAGCCCTGGATCTGAGCATCACACCTGATGAGATGGGCCAAGGGTTCAATCGCTAGGGCAAAGAGTAGGGGAGAGAAGGGACAGCCCTGTCTCGTCCCTCGTTGAATCCAAAACTCCTACGAGAGGGTCCCATTGATCAGTACCGGGTTAGAGTATACCACTTTCACCAGCCCTCTAAAGTATGGTCCGATACCCGCTTGAAGCAGCACCTCATCTATGTAGTGCGAGTCCACCCTATCAAAAGCCTTCTCGAAATCTATCAAGAGGAATGCCAGATACGGTGACAAGAGATGTTGATCGGCTAGCGCCATGTGCAACCGCCTGAGACAATGTCTCGTGCTACGATGGGGCATGAAGCCACATTGGCCGGGGTGTATCAGGGCAGCAAGCACCTGTCTGATGCGGGCAGCAAGAATCATGGCGTATATTTAGACTTCCGTATTAATGAGGGAAATCGGTCTGTAATTCGAACAGGAAAAAGATGGTGGATTTGCTTTAGGTATGACTACGATCGTGGCCATATCGATGCCACGCAGGAAACCTCTCAGCTCTATCGCCTCCGCCTACAGGGTCTGGAAGTGCGGAACAAGAATCTCTCGGAATGACGAGTAGTATTTCGCCAGGTAACCATACGGTCCTGGCGTTTTACCAGGGGCTAGTGCTAGTATAGCTTGATCTACCTCTTCCCTTTTGATAGGCTGATCAAGGGCCCGAGTGTCAGCCTCCGATAGTGGTGGCCGTGGGATGCCTCGTAGGAAGGTAGTGGTTTCTCCCACCTTTGGGGCCCGAACACAAGAGTAGAGGCACTCATAGTAAGCCGCAAAAGTTTGGGCTATTGCTTCCCATATATTAGCCCATCGAAAGTATCGACAATTTCGGGAATTATCCGATTCGCTAAAAGGCGGGATGCCAGCCAATACAAGAGCTTACCATTTTTGTCCCCCCAGCCATAGATGTGGGCCACGGAAGACCTCCACATTTGTTTGGCCGATTCCAAGAAGATATGGCAGATCTCCTCGCGTATGAGCTTAAGCTGGCGGGTCTCGATCCCCTGTTTGTTGCGCCCATAGTGCACTCCAAACGGAGCGCCTGGGTCTCCAGACGGGAGAGACGTTCCTCCGGGGACCGGTGCATGGCCTTGACATATCCCTTAGCGAAGCCTCTGATGGTGGCTTTAACTGCTGCCCACAATGTGCCTGCCGATTTTACAGTACCTTTATTACGTTGGAAGTATTGTTTGAGCTCCTCACTCAAAGCCTTTTTACAGTCTCTATTCCGGAGGAACCAGGCATTAAGACTCCATACTGGGCGGAGTGTTTCGGCGGATCCCCCATAGAGAGGAGTACAGGCGAGTTGTCGGAGATCCTTCGAACGAGGGTCTGGATGCCTGTTACCAAGCGACAATCAAGAGCGGGCATAAACATCATGTCAATGCGGGAATGGGAATGATGGGCCGCAGAGGTATGGGTATATTGGTGGAACCAGGGGTTCCAAACTCTCCAGACATCACAGAGCCCAAGTTGGGAATCCCACTTCGATAGCCACCGGGCACCCAATCATCTGCCAGGAAAGGGAGTCCCGGTAGCATCATTGGCCGGGTCCATAACTGCATTGAAATCCCCCCCTATCACTGTCAGTCCCGGGGGAAGAGACGTCAGCAGGACAACGAGATCCTTAAGGGAGGACTCCAGAAGCGTTGGGGGCATATAGACTGTTATCACATTAAGGGTCCCCCCCCCCCCATCCGCCCTGTGAAAGCCAAGAAGCGTCCCTGATGATCCAGGACATCCCGGGCAACCGTGAATTGGAGAGAACAGCGGAGAATTGCCACTCCCCTAGATCTGGGGACAAACCCTGCCGGGCTAAAAAGAAGCATTGAGTGCCCAAGAGGTGAGTTTCCTGTAGCATAAGGACCCTGGGGGCTGAGCGCTGCGCAAACTTCAGAACCGCGGCGTGTTACACCCTGTCTAGGAGTCCATTGACATTCCACGAAAGGATGCGCAAGGCCTCTATATTAGTGGTTAGGGGAGTCATTGATGTTGATACTATGAGGGCAGTGGGTGGCGCACCTGGATGCATGCGGGTCTGCGCATGCTAGGCCCACAAGTTGAGCGCAAGGATTCATCAGTGGTATCGGATTACTTAGCGAGGAGTAAGGGTCATGTGTGACTGGTGCATGTACGAACTGACTGATGTCTAAGAACTTAGAACAGAAAACCCCCTGAACAGTCCCCCCAACCATCCCCCCTCCCCATACTTCGTACCCTGAAGTATCTGTCGCTCTAACTCGAACAGTTCAAACAGGTATAACCATTACAGTTGGAGGACGAGGTAGTGGACCCCTCCGTGTTGCAGGATGTATCAAGTCTCATTATGTTAAAGTACTAATGCCCTTTAAGGCCGCTGTTGCGTCCTCTTGTGCTTGTACATGGTGGTCTATAACACTGGGCTATGAGAAAGGTCTGTATCATCGGAGTCACTGAGCACTCAAATCATAATGCCCTTCTGTGACACTCTCCCCTCCGGTCCACACTCTTGTGACTTTCCATCTCGTCTGACCTCAGCAGAGAAGGTGGGCGGGCCTTTACCTGTCAGTGTTAGTGACCCTGACGGCATCCGACAGGTCCTGCGGGACCACGTACGCCGCCTCTGTGTCCCTGATCATTTAGTTGGTTTGGTGGTGGTGTTGCATCTCTTCTGGGACGCCGCAGTCACCCTCGGTACGGTCATGGAGTGCTCCTTGGTAGCCCACGTCCAGGCCTCCTCTTGAGTCTCAAAGGAGTGACTTTTGTTGTTCAGAATTAGAAACTCCCTTTTTAGCCCGAGCTTGCAGTAAGTGGATCTTTCCAGTGTAGATTTTCCTGGTGGATTTTGCCAGGATCCTGATGTACGGTGCTACTCCTGAGCGAAACAGATTGTAAGTGTGAATAGGACAGAAATAATCTGGTGATTGAGAGTGCTTTGGTGTGTTATTGAGGAATTCAATCTTGTGTTGCATGATCGATGGTTATGCTGTATATGAGTTTTTTGGTTAAGCGATGCTGATTTTCGATTCAATTGGTGGTTTGATCACTGTGATTCTGATGTACTATTCTTATTTGTGATTTATGTCCAAAAGGCTGGTTTTATTATTGGTCGGTATGGTTAACGGATTCCTCAAAATCCAAGATCTCTAGATATTGTTGTGTAACTTGTCTGTACAAAGATAGTGTGTTTTGCAAGGCGCTGCATACACACAGATAGGGTTTTCCGAATTACCAAGTTTTCTTTCTAAGAGTTTGCATGCCTCATCCTGGTTAGTATATTTTGCTGCTTGGTGCACAGGAGTAAATGCATTAGCCAAAAGTGGATTGTCAACGGAAAGAAGTCTGCTTAGAGTGAATTGAGATTAACAATTGCTGCAAATGTGCTAGTGTCGTTTATGTTGTTTATGAGATTTGCTTTATTCTAACCTACTGACTCTCTTATTTTGGTTGAGCAGACATTTTATTTAGTATATGTTCATTGAGAAGGATTGTGCAATTGTTTTCTCATTCACGAAAAAGTCACACTGTGATTGAGGAGTAGCACTGGGATTGGTGAGACATCACCATAGAGTTGTGTTGTCATTGGTTGGCTGTTGAAGCCATGCGGTGTTTGGTAGACCTTTGGCATAGCCGCGCTGGGAATGGCTGTTGTTTGCTAGCTTGTTTTGTGTGGTTTTCAAATTATTTTGAGTGAAAATAATGGGTGCTGTGTTGAAAAAACCTAAAGCTCCTAGCATACCTGCTACGGAGGGACAGAAATTACCTGCAGAGGGTACGCCTGCGTATTAAATGATGACAAACATTGGCTATTATACGTGTACTTGGATTTGTGAATGGCATGCATATACCTCTTCTGACCAGAACTTGCAGTTTCGTTTAGAAGGTACCTTTAATATTAGAAAGCTAGATTTCCTGGGACAAACAATGAATGATAGAAAGCCATTACCCAGACCTACCCAATTTGAGGTATTGAACAAGTGGGATCGGATGGCTACAGAGGAGAGAAAGAAAATGAAGTACCAAGTGAAGGGTCATTTAAACAATGGTTGGAAAGCAAGTGAGACAAAAGAAATGCTGGAGGCAGGATATGATGGAGGGAGGGAGTTTTTCCTGCCATAGCCAAAGAAACAACAGACAAAAAGAAAACAGATGAGGGACAGAGAGAAGCAGAGAAAGGAATTCAGATGAGGATAGTTTTCTAAATGACCTTTTGAATTCTGGACCTCCTCCATATACTTAGGTAATCCGAACACAGGGCCAGGGTCTTGTAGTACAAAATACATGGCAGTGTGAGAAGGTATGGGTGTACAAACACAGGGATTGACCGCGCTTACAGTTATGAGTGAATCAGTGACTGCTCCATCTGAGAATGCATTTACAGCTTTACCCAATACTAACAGAGATACTACAGTAGTCTCTTCACTTTCAAGTGACATGCCTGTTGCTACTGTTACCATTTGATCTTCAAAAGAGAAGGATTTTATGTTGGGCTTTTAAAAAAATTAATCCGGGGAAATTTTAGAGGGAACTAGTGACAGAAACAGGTTATTGTCTTACAATGTGGATGAAATGAGATATTTGATCAAAGCAGCAGCAAGATGTGCAAACGATGCACAAGATAAGCTTGAGGAATTGGATGATGAATGCGGGGTTGACAGCAATAGAATGCAAAATGTGCAAAACAATTACAAAATGGATTTGATCAGTGATGAAATAAAAGACTTAGGGGCTCATTACGATGGCGGGCGGAAGCACAACCGCCGTGCTGGCGGATGCAAAACCACCAGTTACCGCCGGCACGCAGCAGTCCACACGCCCGCCCAATTACGATGCGAAAAGTAGGCCAAACACCGCCGGCAAGCCAGCAACACCGTCCGCCATCAAAGTGCGCCCGTACACGTAGCGGCGCAGCCCAACTGACACACAACGTCCGACGAAACACGCCCCGCCCGGCGCATAAATTACGATGCCGCAAACAAACGGCTCCCACGGCCAAGAGATACCGTACGACAAACCGAAGCGGTAACACGGACGCCGAGCACGGACAACGAAGAAGCGGCTCCCCGAGCATGAATCCAGCACTGCAGGCCCTCCCCATGCTCCTGCTGATGCACCACCAAGGACGCAACGTACCGCGGAGACGCAGGTAGGCACACACACAACAAGTGCACACAAACAGCGCACACAGTGCAAGGGCGGAAAAGCGGTCAACCCCCACCAGCGCGTGTACACTACACATCCACCATTGCATCCACATATGACACACAGGCCAAATCGTAACATCGCGTAACACATGTGTACACACCACCTGGGACTAGGAACCAACAACCCCGTCACGGCCCCAAAGCGGCGATGACGCCGCCACACATGCGCACAACGCAGAGGCCAACCGCAGCGCCATGCATGCGTTGCACACAGACACAGGGACACAACCAAGCAGCACACACATCAGCCCCACCCCGAACGCACATGACACGTGACAGGCCTGCCACAGACATGTCCCCAACGCCCAATTCACGGACAACACCCAACGCCACACAACCGACGCACACATGTCAGTGAAGACACGCAACAGCAGGACACACCCCAGTGTAACAAACATGGCGTAGCACACAGCGGCGGCAACACCAACTAGGAGAAGCAGGGCTCCTTCGGGAAGAGGAACGCCAGTACCACACTGAAACACCCATACCACCCTGCACATATGAACAAGACATATAAAACGGAACACCAAAGAGCCCGGGACCGACAACAGGTGGCCCAAGAATAACATTCACACACAAGGCCCAACGCAGAGCGGAAAGGCAGCCTGCCGCCCACACAAGGGAGAGCAGACAGCACTGAATGACCTTCCATTCCAACTCCGAAACCACAGCCCTACGACAGAAGCCGGTGAATACAGCCATTGTCCAAGAATAGACCAACACAGGCTTGCCGAGGATACCGACCACAGGGCAGATAGCGCATATCACAGAAGCACACAACGGACGGGGAAGAAAGAAGAAAACACTCCCCATGTCGGCCACATGCAAGTTAATTGGAAGGAGTCACACATCACTGACCTTGAACTGTCTGAGAAGCATGTGGGAAGAGGGCCCGTGTCCTCCAAACAAGCCAACAGAACACAAGTCCTGTCTCCCTACGACTACACAGAGCTCACAGCAACCTCGGAGCGTGCACATTGCAGACTGCACACACAGCCGGAGCACGCCACCACAACGCACCGCTGCGAAATGGCAACCGCAACACACCTACCCAACTACGCCGAACAGCTCAAGCTGTACAAAACCAACCTGTTTCATACATTGGGATGCGATCTCCTGTCCCTGCTGAACGTAAGTTACCGACTGACTTACCGCATCACATTGTTCAGCTGCGTCATGCCCGTCTTCTACTGTCGGAGGTGTCCCTACCAGCATCCCGTGGAGATATGCCTCTCCAACCCGGCATGTCTGAAGGCGGACCTGCTACCACTACTCCTCCCTCTGGACGCACACGACAGGGCCTGCTCTGCCTATGGGGGCATGGCGTATGTGGCCAACATCGCACCCGCACTGAAATGGGACCACTGTGCCTCCACACGACGGATCATCGAGAACAGCTACATCGAATGTCACCCAGCATGCCCCATCATGGTCCTCCAAGGGACAACTTACGAACAACACCTTGACAGCCACCATCCGCTACATTGGCTGGCAAACATGTACACCACCAATGACATGGAAGCCCTGCTGGACGGCATCGCATACCTGACAACCTGTAAATTCGTCGGACCACAACGCAGGTTCCCCGATTGACCTATGATGTCCAACCCCGCACCCATGCTTAGCTTCCGCACGGACTGGCCAGTCACCACCACAACAGCCATACCAAACGACCGGCAACTGTAACCACACCATCAACGACATCGCCATGACATCGGATATGACCGGGACATGCACACTGTTCCCCATCACATCCAGGAACACCGCATGCATCGTGGGAGGCAGTGGCATGGGCTCTGTGTATCGCACCCACATGGACGGAACTGCACGAACAACCAGGACACGACATGGATCCAGCGCCCATGGACACACACACCGCTCAGTGGACATGAATAGGTCGCCTGGAGTCTGTGGGTGCTGCACCCCTCCCACCCCCGCCCGGGAATCCCATACCAGGACCTTTGCATGGACGACAAGTGCATACAACAACAACACGACCCCAGTGACTGTGACATGTCCAGTAACCACCACAGTGCAACAACAAGTGGCACGCCGCTGCATGCACGCAAGCACATGCCCTGATGTCATCTCACATGCACGCGTGCATGAGGAACAACCGCAGCAAACCTGTCACATGGAACTGAGATGGACTGTGCCCATGATGCCAAGCGGTCTGGTAGGCTACATGTATACCGTCTGTGTCAAAGTCCGCAGCTCCGCAGCTATACGTAAATGTACATTAGCACAGCCTTGGCCAAGCAGATGTCACTCTGAAGCCCACATCCCACATGCAACAGCCAATCACATGTAACCCCACACCCTATCCCATTTGCAATCATGCTCAGTATATCCTCAACATGTATTCCGCTGCCAGTAGTGTCCACTATACTGCATCACAGAGGACAGAAGACTCAATATAATGTTTGAAACCAAAACTGTCTCCGCTGACTCATTTCACAAGTACGAATGAGAGAGGATGAGAGTATGTGAAGTACACGGCAGTCGTGACATGACCATGTAGTCCACTGGTATTGGATGTCAACGCAAATGAGTAGCACAACTGTGGAAGACACACATGTGTCGTGGTGAAGTCGTATGGACGCAGTGCTCAGGTGGGTGGGTGTGACGGGTAGATGCGCACATGCCAAGTTGGAGCACGCCGTGTTGGGAGGGGTCATGAACAGTACACCACCGCTTCCCTGGGCATTGTGAGAGGACACCTGTCGGGGGAGTGAACACGTGTGTGCACAGCAGCCGGGCACACGTACAAAGCGGTACCAGGCGCACCTCAGCCCACCCTCTGTGGACAAGCTGGAACCTGTTGTGCGCCCGCCGTGCCCCTTGACAAGGCACACACAGCCCCAGTCGACCAGGTGTAACCCCAACATAGTCAATCCGCACAGGCGATACAGGGCACGGGATGGCAGTGGAGCATGGTGTGTGAGAGGTCTCCTCGCGCTCCTCCTGGTCATATCACGCAGGCAATAGAACCTCAACGTCTAGCATGGCACAAGTCAAATGGAAGTGTAGGGGGACGCACCACAGCACGAGCAGCACTGACGTCACGGGAGGTGGCTCGCACCATCCCATCCATTGCCCATCATACCAACCACGCCACATGCCATTGCGACTAAGTGCAAGCGCGTGCGCCACCACCCCCGAGCCCTCCCAGAGAGGCCAAAGAGTGAATGTGTGGGCCATCAGCCACAGACGGACGCGGCCTGGCCGCAAGGGCAGCCACAGCCACTGGGTGTCGCAGGTGGCGGATCCGGAAGGCGAAGACTGTGATGCATAGTCCATGCAGGCCGGGTCTCCATTTGGGGCACCACGCAGGTGGACGGCGTCCCGCCACACATCATACCCTGAGACAGCCCACTCGTGCAACTGGACCCACACATACACTCCTTGCCCTCTCTGGTGCGAGCTTGGGGCTGCCTGTGCAGGCGCTAGCCTCGCAGGTGAGCATGCATATTGGGGGAGCGAGGGGAGGACATGAGGGCTGGGGCGAAGATGACTGTATCACTGTCAGTTAGTACAAGGGATGACCCAGATGTGGAAAGGAAGAGACGTGTCCCGTGTGTACTGCAACTAGTCGCCAATCCAACTACCCCCCATGTCCGGAATGTAAGCCCGCACCTAGGCCCGCCCATCCGCCACATCGAACATACCACCAGCACGACAACCTTCCCATTCGAAACACTGACTGGGGGTGGCGACCAGTGAACAATCATGTGTAGCCTACCCACGCGTACATGTGGGCCCTCCATGATCCATGTCACCTGCGGCAAAGTCATGACATGCGCAATGAGGGAAGTGAGGAGAGCTGTCCGCCCCACGCGCAGAAGGTGCATCAGCTCCACAGACCCAGCAGCGAGTCCAGCAGGGGTCACATGTGCAGGGGCAGCTGTGCCTGGTGTGAAGGCACATGCATATAGACAGCACATCGACCAATGTGTAGTCTGCCCACATCTACAGTCCATCATCATGCGGACATAGGAATTGAACACAGGGCAACACATCTGAGTGGGTGCACCCACCGTGACCAACAATGCGCAATCATCGACGTACCCGCCCTGTGCATGGCCCCCCACCCAACGGAGGCACATCCAGTGCCACCATCCCACACACACAAGCCTTCCACGGAACATGCTGTGTCCAATGGTCAGTACAGAGTCAGCGCCCATCTGGTGGATCCTGAACAGGAGACACATGCACACACATGCCAGCTCCCACTATGTACGTCTGCCACCTGGCACGTGCAATGTAACCTCTCACCTGTGACGTGTGACTGCAAGCACACAGCCGTCTTGGCATGGGGCTGTCAATGTGGACACCTGTCAATGTTTCGGGAGGTGTGATCCGTACAGTGCTGTACATAGGGTGCAGTGCTGACACCTACTACTGTCTCATATCCCCTCGTGCCACAGGTCCCACTTGTTATGGCCGCTCAGCCTGTGCCCACATCGTCGTCGTCGTGTGCCATACTCATCCAGCCGCGGAAGCAGTTCCATGCTCAGCAGACATTCATGTTGCCGTGGCGTTGCCGCTTGACGGATATGCAGTCAGTCCCCATCAGCACGCCCCGCAAGTCATTGGGGCCTAGATCCCCATGTGCATGCACATGGCAGTGGTTTGTATCACTAGCCATTGCCATTGTTGGGAGACCTGTGTAAGTGTATTGTGGCCGTGCCGTCCCAGCTTGACAGCTGGGCTGTGGCTCATGTGCTTGCTCAGTCATGTCAGTGATGTGTATGCGAAATTGCTATGTGTCGTGTTGCTTTGACATGTGTCCTCTGCCATTGTCCCTAGGCGGAGACCGAACATTGACCGCCCATGCCAATTGCTGGCGGACATGGACGATACAGAGGTTATTAGGAAGTTTCGGCTGGACAGGCCAACCCTGCATCGACTGTGTGCCATGTTAGAACCCCATCTCCGTCCCCGCAGGGTGTATCCGACTGCTGTCACCCCCACGGCTAAGGTGATGGCCGCCATGCATTTCTTCGCCACTGGGTCATTCCAGCACACAGTGGGCATTGGAGGAGGGATGTCCCAGCCCATGTTCAGCAAGGTGCTGAGGGATGTACTGGCAGCCATGATGCTGTACCGAAACAGGTACATCCGCTTCCCCAGGGCTCGTGAATTGGCGGCAGTGAAGGGTGCATTCTATGCCCTTGGCAGAATCCCACACGTCGTTGGAGCCATTGACTGCACACATGTCGGCCTTGTTCCACCACAGGCCACTGAGCACCTGTACCGCAACAGGAAGCACACGCACTCCCTGAATGTGCAAGTGGTGTGCCTTGCGGACATGGTGATCACCCACGTGTGTGCAAAGTTCCCAGGCTCGGCCCATGACGCACACATAATGCGCAACAGCATCTTGCCACGACTGATGTCCAATATGCAACAGGATCGTGGCTGTATTGTCGGTGAGTATGTGGAGTGGTGTAGCGTGCTGGTTGTGCGATGCTGTCCCCTGTCCAGTTGGAATAGCAACGGTTCTCTGTGTCCCTCACACCCAGGTGACTCTGCGTACCCGAATGGGGCATGGCTGCTCAGTCCATTGAGGAATCCTCGCACCCCAGCAGACGATCGCTACAATGAGGCACATGGGAGGACCAGACGTGTGGTCGAGCGTACCTTTGGCCTCCTCAAGTCCAGGTTCAGGTGCCTGGACCGCACCGGGGTGCGCTGGCGTACTCCCCACAGAAGGTGTGCCGGATAGTGGTGGCGTGCTGCATGCTGCACAATCTGGCCATTCGGAAGCAGATCCCCTCATCGTGGATGACGGAGATCAACCAGGGCCCCAGCCCGCAGACCAGGACAGCTCGAGTGAGGAGGACAGCGGAGAGGAGGAAGCTGGTAATGTGCGGCAGCAGCTCATCGCCCGCTACTTCACTTGACGGTGAGTGTCCATGTACGACGGCTGATGTGGCTGTATCTGTGCAGGTGTGTGTGTGCTGTGTCAGGGTGGCCGTTTGTTCACTGCGTGCTGTGTGTCAACGCTCCATGGCCAGGGTAGTATGCCACTGTTGGTGGCTGTGGCATTGTGCCCTATTGCTCTGTGCGATGTGTGTACATTGCTTGTAGTTGTTGACATGTACTGTGTGATGGGTGTGTGACACACTCATTGAATGTGCTCCTGTTCTGTCTCCCACCCCTAGGTCCCTACAGGCCCTCCGGATTCCATTGCCATGCCACGCATCAGGTGCCTTTCCGCCCAAGGTGGCCGTTGTATTCCGTACAAATAAAACACAGGGCACAAACAGCAGTTAGTGTAAAAGGTGCATTTATTTCAAACTGTGACATGTGATTGTGTGTAAGGTGATGACAAAAGTGGTGCGTGCAGTGACAATGAGCTGTCGGTCATGGCTGCGTGATGCTCAGGGTGTACCCACTGGTTCTATGTCCATAGTCCAACACACACATGCCATCCAGATGGCTGTGTGGAGTGGGATCGTAGTCCAAGTCAATGCAGTGGCTGGTCAAGGAAGGCTGGCGGAAGGCTGGCTGGCTGCCTCACTTGCGTTTGGAGCGTGCGAAGTCCTCCCGGGAGATCTGTTTCCACTTCGGACGGCCCCTTCCACGTTTGCGAGGGGGTGCCTGCTTGCGACATGCTGGTGGTTGAGGTGTGCTCACTGGCTGTGGACGCAGGGGAACTGGACACTGCTGCTCGACCCTGCGCCCCGGCAGGTGGTGGCGGAGGGGGAGCTGCTGTCCCTGGCTGTGACCTCACCGCCACCACCAGCTGGCCCATGAGGTCCACGAGTTGGCCCATACGGGCGTCCATGGACCTCAGCACCCCCAGCACCTCACGCGTGTCTGAAGCAGACCGGACCCATTGTCCTTGGGCCTCTTCATAGGCCCCAAGGACTCTGGCCATTTGAGGCAGGGCATGGCTCCCAGGGGAGGCTGGCGTCTCCCTGACCCTGCTCCTCCTACCAGTCCTGCTGCCACCGGGCCTGCCCACTAGCCACATTGCTCACCACGGTCCTCGCTGTGGCTCCCAGGGTGGATCCAGTCGGCCGGGCCACCACCTGCGCTGGGGCTGGTGCCAGCGAAGACGTGGTGGTGGTGGCGGCGGTGGTGGTCGGTGCGGCGATGGTGGCGGTTGCGGCAGTGGTAGTGGCCACAATGACCGTGGGTGTGGCCGCAACGACAGTGGCAGCAGGGGGCTGGGAATGTTCAGCAGCCCTGGATGATGGGTTGGTGGGTAGGAGGGGTCCTGGGGAGCGGCTGGGCCCTGCCACACCAGATGGGCCTGCTTGGTGGTCCATGTCCGAAGAGGAGGACAGATCCTCCAGATCCGTGTGTCCTCGTTGGGGGCTTGTAGGCTGGCTGTGCTGGCTGCTGGCTCCATCCCCAGCATCCAGCAGTTCGTCACCTGTGGAGAGAATGAGATTTGTTATTGTGTTGCACCTGGCGAAGTATTTGTCGTCTGACATTAACAGTTCGTGCAATCTCGTACATGGGTTTCCCGGAGGCGTGTGTGTGGCTGTAGCATCTGTAGTTGTGTGTGCTTGGCAATGGGACTGTGTGCTGTGCACATGTGGCATGGGACGGATTGGCCATGACGATGGGTGTGTTGCTGTGCCCCTACTTATTGTGACTCTGGTGTATGCGGGCTCCTGGCCTATCCTGGGTCTGGTTTGTACTTTGCTTTTGGTGTTCAGATGGGACGCTTAGGAACGCATATGGCAACATGGGGGCCATGCCCCAGATTCGCATTTGGGAGGGAATATGCTTTTGGGGTTCAAATGGAACGCTTAGGAACGCATATGGCAACATGGGGGCCATGCCCCAGATTCGCATTTGGGAGGGAATATGCTTTTGGGGTTCAAATGGAACGCTTAGGAACGCATATGGCAACATGGGGCCATGCCCCAGATTCGCATTTGGGAGGGAATATGCTTTTGGGGTTCAAATGGAACGCTTTAGGAACGCATATGGCAACATGGGGGCCATGCCCCAGATTCGCATTTGGGAGGGAATATGCTTTGGGGTTCAAATGGAACGCTTAGGAACGCATATGGCAACATGGGGGCCATGCCCCAGATTCGCATTTGGGAGGGAATATGCTTTTGGGGTTCAAATGGAACGCTTAGGAACGCATATGGCAACATGGGGGCCATGCCCCAGATTCGCATTTGGGAGGGAATATGCTTTTGGGGTTCAAATGGAACGCTTAGGAACGCATATGGCAACATGGGGGCCATGCCCCAGATTCGCATTTGGGAGGGGATATGCTTTTGGGGTACATGCTGTGAGCCATGGGTGCCGAACGTGACATGTGTTGTGGCAGCATGACAGTGCATGGTTTGAGGTGTGTGCATGCTTGACATGGCCTGCATATTTGCTGTCTGTTGTGATTACTGGACATGGCATTGGACGCATCGTTATGAGTGAGTGATGGTTGTGTGCCAGCCAACGTATTGCAGTTGTCCCATCTCCTTGGTGTGCGTGCTGCCCTGTGCCATGTGCATCACTGCAGTGCTCGGGGGTGTGGCCCATGTTGTGTGTTGTTGCTCACAGTGTGTCGTGCGCTTCATTGACTTCTGGCACATGGTTGGTCATGGGCATGTATCTTAGCGTGACTGCTGTATGTGTGGCAGCTGTGCGGATGACATGCCTTTCATGAGACTGGGGCTGACGGATGGGATGGATGGTATGTTGTATGTGCATGGTGTGTCTGTGTGTTTGATGGGTTCAGTGGTGTTCGTGTGCATTTATGTTGTTCCGCTCTGTTGCGTCTAGTGTTGTTTGTCTTACATAGGCGTAGTTGTGGGGTGTGTGGTTGACAGGCAGTAGGGGCTACATGGACAGGACTTCAATGGTGTTTCGGTTGTGTGTGATGAGTTGCACAGTGGCTGCCGTGGTGGTACTATATTCAGTGTGGCTTGTGCATGCAGACGTGGCTCCTTGGGTGTTGCTATGTCTGTGATGGGTCATGTGGGGTGTGAGTCTGTTGTTCATGTCCGTGTGCACATTGTTCACTTGTTCGTGACGGTGGGCGGTGCTGCGTGTTCGTCTGCTACGTGACATGTCCCATGTGTTGGTCGTGTTCCGGTCCTCATGCCTCCAGTAATCCAGCCCTGTCCAGTTTCCCACCTGCAAGTTGTTCGTGCGTGCACTGTACTGGATGCCACATGGCTCTAAGCGGGGGGTGCTCCATGTTGCAGGTCTGTGGGGGTGTTGTGGGTCGTGGGGGTGGCTGGACACCCACTGACACCGATTGCTGTGGACCGTGATGTCTGCCTTTCGGCTGTCGTTGTGCACTGCGGTGGCTGACACGTGGCTGTGGGGTGTGGGGGATGCTCCTCCTTGCTGTGCTGTGGGACTAGGGGCCTGGTGTGTGTTGTACTTGGGCTGTCCACCGTCCCACCCACTGCACTTTGTGTTCCTGCCACTTACCTGTTACTTGTCGGTTAGTGCAGCTGTGGCGGACACATGGGTGTGGTGGGTGCTCGTTGTGGCGCTTCTGGCATATTTGGGGACCTGTTGGTGGTTACGTGGCTGGCTGAGTGTACACATGTCCCCACGTATCTTACAGTTGTTCGGTTTGGGCTGTGTGTGGTGGTGTCTGTTGCATGTGTGTGTGATGTGTTGTGTATTGTGTGCTGGACATGGGGGTGTTTGTCCCTGGGAGCTGTGGCATGGTGGTAGTGCATGTGAGTACATAGCGGTGTGCTGGTATACATTAGTTTGTACTTACCAGCCTCCACTCCTCTGCTAATCCGGCGAGGATCTCCGGATGTATTATGACTCGCACCTTCTCCTCCCACGCTTTGAAGGTCTTGAAGAGCGCGGGATTCCCTCCGCCAGTGACGGCAGCCAGCTCTCTGTTTTTGCCCTCCTTCTTCTTGACCAGGCTCTTAACGTTTGTTTATTTCTCCTCTGTTCCTGGGCAGGGTCCCGACTGCATTGACCTGGTCTACGATCCGGTTCCACATTCTGTTTCTGGTGGCTAGTGGTGTGTGCTGGACCATGTTCCCATAGATTTGTGGGTACACCTTGATGATCTCGTCGACCATGACCGTCAGCTCAATGGGCGTGAACTTGGGCATTCTTTGTGGTGCCATGGTGTTTGTGGTGCTGGTGCGGTGTGTGTTGTGTAATGTGCAGGGGGTTTGTGGTGCCGGTGTTTGGTGGTGGTGGTGGTTGTGATGTGTGCGTTTCTGTGGTGTGCTGCTGTCCTTGCTGTGTCTCTGTGTCCTCTCCTCTCCTCTCTGGTTTGCAATGTTGCAAGGGGTTGTGGTCTGTGGGAGTGCTGCTTTTGTACTTACCTATGTGGGTGTGTCCTCATGGTCTGTTGTTTTCAGGTGTGTTGTGTCTGGGGTTCTGGCCTTTGTTGTTTTTGTTTGTCCGGGGGGTGTTTTCGGGATGTGTACTGTGCTTGTGTATTTGTGCGTGCCTTGCTGTGTGGACTTGTTGGCCATGTTGTGTGCTATTGGTTTTGTGAGCGGATGGTTTCTGTGCAGGTACGTGGGCGCCATGGCTTCTGCCGTGTCGATTCTCATCGGCGTTGTTTGCGCTGGCGGGCGGTATATTTGTAGTTTTCCCGCGCTCATGGCGGTGCGATCGTAATTTCACGTGCGGTGTGTCGGCCGTGAGGGCGGGCGGTTTTGTGTTGTCGTGCGTGTTTCCGTCCGTGGCGGGCGGTTTGACTCCGACTCGGACGTTGGCGGGCGGTATTTGTGGTGATTTTTCGCCGATGGCGGTTTTCGGTTTGTGTAATCGTAATGGCGTGGTCGGTGTTCAGACGGTGTGTGCGGGCGGATTTTTGCCGCTTTCATGCCTGGCGGATTTTTTTACGCCGGGTATCGTAATGGGCCCCTTAGGTTCAATAATCTTACAAGCTCACATTAATTATCTGGTTGAGTAAACAAAGGAGTGGAGAGATTAGAAGAAATACACAGAAAGTTTGAAGAAGAATGTTACTAATGAAAAAGAAAGTTTCAGAGGTAGAGAAGACAATGAAGGTGTCTGTTAGTGATTTTGAGTTAGAGGCAGTTTAGAATTTTCCTTATGAACAATACACTGAGGAAACGATGTGCATGTGCCTTGTCGCGAGCTGATCTTTATGCCTTCACAACAAAGTTCCCAAAATTGAGAGAGGAACTGAAGAGGTGGAACAAAGAAGTTCATAGATTGACACCAATTTTGAAAATGCTTTGCCCTGTTTAAGATTGTTGATCCTAGTGATCTGTAGTCCAAGTGTGAGTTTGCTGCTGCTTGGCCGACTGAGGAACCATTTAGGGTTGCACCTAACTATGCTCTGTCTGAGGTGGTTGCTGATAAGTACAAGGCAGTGACAGAACATTTGAAAAAAGGTGCCCGAGAAGGAAATTAACTGGTCAAAGGTTTTGAGATCAGCACAAGAGCCAGAAGTGCCAGTTCATCCCTATTATGATAAGCTCATACAGATTTTTAAGGAACACAATGGAGCTGAGGATTCTGGGAAAGATGGTGCTAGCAGTTTTGTATCTGATTTTGTTATGGGTTTGGGTTCTGAGCTTACTTCACATATACAACAGCTGGCGGACTAAGGGTATTGATGAGATCCTAAAGCATGCCAATTACAGCAGTGACTGGTTTGATGCAAAGCAAAAAAAGATCAGGAAGAAGTTGATGTTTGCCCAGACAAAGCAGTTCCAGAGAAATTACAGGAATTAGTTATGGGTTCCGATTTGGGTTTTGTGTCACCTGACTAAGTGAGAATGAATGTGACGTCGTCAATGCAAAGTGTGAAAATAGGAATTCAGATTGTGCAGATGAAAAGTTGTGGAAGAGGGGTTGTGAATGATTCCGGAATGAATGCAAATATAGGTATGCTAAAGAACAACACTGCTTGTCATTTCTGTGGTAAAATTGGCCACTGGAAGCAGGAATGTAGACAAAATCCATATCTAATCTAGAATGATTTTGTTTCACAGGTGCAGACAGTCATTAGCACCAGCCCAACCAGCTCCTCTGCAGAACATGCAAACTTGGGAACAGCTTCTCATGAATATGCCCATAACCCGTGTTGCAGCAAAATATGAAAGAAAAATGCAATACAATCCTGGGTAGCAACAGAATCCATAAATTCTGAGTAAATATTTTCCTCAGTTTTCTCCAGAAAATAATTCCCAATGATGGGGCCTGAGGATGGAGGAGGATTGCTTACTTGGAGCAGTCCTGGAGGTAACCAAAGTGGCCCATACATTGACGGTGAAGCCAGTGGCCACCGTTATTTCTATTTTGATTGATACTGTAGTACTTGCTCTACAGTTCCTTCTGTAGAGGTTCCGAACCTACCCTTATCAGGAAAAAAGTCCAAGTTGTATGCATCAGTAATAAACAGATCGTTAACCAAGTTACAGCAGGTGTCCCTGTTAAAATAGCATTAAAGGTGAAATATCATGTTCATATTGTGTGATTTAAATCTTGTCAGTATGTTAGGTGGAGACTTACTTTGCCAAATGAACTGTGTGATTTATTGCACACCGGATAGAGTTGCAATGGAAACCCAGGATGAGGATTCAGTGTTTGAAATTAAATCACACGATTCAAGAGTTCTCTAATAAGGACAATTTGCCTTTGGATTTAAGATATCAAGTAAGATGTATGGGAAGTGGTGCACAGACAGAATATCGAGTTTTTAATTTCGACCTACCATAATATCGAGTTTTAAATATCGTAGGTCAAGAATATCGACTGCAAGAATATCGTGGTACAGAATATCGACAGTAAGGTAAGAAATATCATTTTTTTAATATCGAAGACAGTAATATCGTTTGTAAAAATATCGTTGTTAATAATATCGATGTTTATATTAGTGTTCTGTATTTTAGTATGTGTGTTATAAGTATGTGATGTAATTTTTGGTATAAGTGTAGTTTTTTTTTAATGTATGTGTTAAATTTCTTAGCAGTAAATACTTTTATGTAAATTAATTCTTGCGTATTTTAGTTCTGTAGCTGGGTTGTGGGTTTATAGGGGAATAGGGTGGAAGTAATTTAATTATAAAAAAAGTAATTATTAATTTGTATTCATTATTATTTATAATTAATTTATTATTAATGAATTATTAATTGGTTATTAATTAATATTTAATTAATAGATAATTATATAAATTGTGTTATTTTTTTACGAGCGTGGTTGTGGGTTAATAGGGGAATAGGGTGGGAAGTAATTTAATTATAAAAAGTAATTATTAATATTTATTTATTAGTATTTATAATTAATTATTAATTGGTTATTAATACTAATTAATTAACAGATAATTATATAAATTGTGTTATTCTTTTAGCAGTGGGTTGTGGGTTTATAGGGGAATAGGGTGGGAAGTAATTTAATTATAATAAAGTAATTATTAATATTTATTTATTAGTATTTATAATTAATTTAATTATTAATTGGTTATTAATTATTTATTAATTTATAGATAATTGTATTAACTGTTATTTTTAGGAGCGGGTTGTGGGTTTATAGGGGAATAGGGTGGAAGTAATGTAATTATAATAAAGTAATTATTACTATTTATTTATTAGTATTTATAATTAATTTATTAATTAATTAAAAAATGGGTTCTTAATTTTTATTAATTGATAATTATATTAATTGTGTTTTTTTAGGAGCGGGTTGTGGGTTTATAGAGGAATAGGGTGTGAAGTAATTTAATTATAATAAAGTAATTATTAATATTTATTTATTATTTATAATTAATTTATTATTAATTAATTATTAATTGGTTATTTAATTTCAATAATTATTTAATTGATAAGTATGTCAATTTTAACCCTCTGCTATCCAACACTTTACCTACTGTTGCCCTCACTGGAGTGGGAATAGTAATTTTTACCCTACGCTATCCAACACTTTCCCTACTGTTGCACTCTGTGGAGTGGGAATAGTAATTTTTACCCCTACCCTATCCAACTCTTTGCCTACTGTTGCACTCTCTGTAGTGGGAATAGTAATTTTTACCCTTACACTATCCAACACTTTCCTAACTGTTGCACTCTCTGGAGTGGGAATAGTAATTTGACCCCTACGCTATCCAACACTTTCCCTACTGTTGCACTCTCTGTAGTGGGAATAGTAATTTTTACCCCTACCCTATCCAACACTTTCCCTACTGTTGCACTCTCTGGAGTGGGAATAGTAATTTTTACCCTTACGCTATCCAACACTTTCCCTACTGTTGCACTCTCTGGAGTGGGAATAGTAGTTTTATCCCCTCCGCTATCCAATATTTTCTCTACTGTTTTAGTTGATGTAGTGTAAAATGTATTTTAAAAAGATTAAAAATATTGTAATATTTTAATTTGTTATATATATTTTTTATTTTTGTTTATATTATTGGTGTATGTGTATATATATGTATTTATAATTGGTAATATGTTTTTAAACAATTTATCAGTTATTAAAATAATTATTTATAAATATTATTAAGTATATATATTATATTTTATACATATATGTTTAATTGATTTTTACATTATATGTATTATTTATAATGTAATTTAAAAAAAAATTTTTTAACTATGTTTTTTTATTATATGTATTATTTACTTTATTTTACATAATTTTTATACATTAAAAAAACGATATTTTTAACAACGATATTTTTTAACAACAATATTTTTTTATCGATATTTTTGTACTTACCATTATGTAGATAGGACTTCGATATTCTGGACATCGATATTCTTGCGTCGATATTTTTGTAGCTCGATATTCTAACTGTCGATATTCTGTCAGAGATCCATGGGATGTTACTGGTAAAGAGATCAGATTGATTAAAAGTGCAAAGCCTGCCATGATAAATGTGAAACCAAATGCAGTTTTCCCTAGAATTAAACAGTACAAACTTCCAAAGGAGACAGAAGAAGGAATGGAGTCCATCATTTAGAAAATTATTGAACTGGGAATTTTCAGGAAGTGCTTGATACCCCTTGCAACTTTCCAGTCATGGGCATTAAGAAACAGAGTGGTAAATGGAGAATTGTGTCAGTGAGCTGCAAAAAGTAAAGTAGTGATTCCTGTTGTCCGGTGGTGCCGAATCCTGCAGTAATATTGTTTCAAATCCCAACAAATACAGAATGGTATACAGGTAATGACTTATGCCAAGCATTCTTCGCCATTCCTCTGCATGAAGACAGACAGTATCTCTTTATGCAGATTTTTGCTGACCCCGTACATGGACTCAACACATGACAGTCGTCTGACCAGATGTGAACAAGTCACACAAGCAGCTGAGAATATTTCAATCAAATGATGTAATTTCCTAAATCCTGGAATGCTGCTTCCGGTTCCAGGTAATAATAAAGACAAAAACAGGAGTGATGATGATGATGATGAGCCAGAACTCAATTGCATTAGTGTCACATAGTTCTGGACCAAGCCAAGACCAGACATCAGAGAAACTTCTCTTCAAATGACTGGCCTGATTCTGTTTGTTGATGCTTCATGTTTAAGAGATCATTGTGGGCACTAAAGGCTGCCAATGCAGTTATGTTCCATTTCTCGAAGCATCATATCTGCTAAATATAACTTCAGCACAAGTGACAGAGATGATTGCACTACAAGAGCTTGTTGCCAGTCAGAAAATTTGAATGTAACAATCTATACAGACAGACAATATGGTTTAGGAGCGGTCAATGACTTTGGACTATTGTGGTCACAAAGGGGTTTCATGACATCCTTTAGAACTCTCATCAGTAACGGTTCCTACATTCTTGATTTGTTGGAGGCAATACAACAACTCAAAAAGCTGGCACTGGTTAAGTGTGCTGCCTATAAGAATGGAAAAGATATGGTCACGCTTGGTAATAAATATGCAGACTAGGTGGCCAGATATTGTGCACTTGAGAGTGAAACTGTGATTCAAGGAACAGAACATAATGAATCAAATGAAAATTCTGTTGAAATACAGAAAATGTAAATTGTTGCTAATCAAATCCAAGTCATACTTCTTTAAGTGAATTAAGGGACCTCCAGGAGGAAGCACCAGAGGATGAGAGAAGGAAGTGGGAACTGTTTGGTTATGAGAAAAACTTTCAAGATATTTACACCACTTGAAAATAAATGTATTTTGCCTGGTGCAATGTTAAATTGCATGGTTAGATATTTACATAATCACTCACATGCAGGGAAAGATTCTATAGTACAGAAAAAAGTGATGGATGGAATGCTTGAATTACTCTCAGCCACTGGTAATCACTCGAGCCCACATACCAATATATTGTTATTTTGCACACCATGCCAACTCAGTTTGGATCCAGCCATATGCAAATCAGTCTTGACCCTTCTTCAATGGGAACAGCCCATCCCAAACTGCCAGGCCAGGTTCTCCCTGAATCGGAACACAAGCAACCGAGGACCGGTTTTGCCCTTATTACGGCTCATCAGCCAACTATAGCTTGGTTCCGGTGGCAGGGTGTGCAAGTGACCCACGTCTGGGCATAAGCATCCCACTTAGGGCGACACTATAGTATACTACAAAGTAAATGATGGAGTGCTTCAATTAACTTCAGCAACTGGCAATCACTCTGGGCCAAAAACACAATCCATCGTTATTTTGCACACCAAGTCACCTCAGTTTATACCCCTCTATATGCAAATCAGTCTTGACCCTGCTCCAGTTGGAACAGTCAAGCTCGAACTACCAGGTTAGGCCCTAATGACAGCATGAGAGAAAGGGTGAGTTGTGTATGGTGCGTTGTGAACCTACAGGAGGCAGGTCAATTGAATATGTGGGTGAGAGTGAAAGAAGTAATGTTATAAATGGTGATTTCCTGACTGGTGAGGAACCAATTTTGAGCGGGATTTATTGTGCATGTGGTAAAACTGATTAATTCAATCTGACACGTAATTAGGTGGGTCATGCTATATTGCTTAAGTATTTCCTAGGGTCTGTCAGATGAGTGGAATGAATGATGCTGGCTGTTGTTTTGAAGAGAATGAAACATGGATTTGGGCAGATACAATTTGATATATTAGGAGCTATAATTCCATCTACAGGAGAGGCCATGAAGGATGTCAATATTAGACGTTTGTCTATGCATGTGGACCGGCTTGCTTAGAACACTGGCAGCGCATTCACTGAGATTAATTCTGAGTTAATGGCTACGCCGTAGCGCTTGATATCCTTCTTGCGAATAAATGCAGTGTTTGCCAGGTACTGAAGGTTAGGGAATGCTGCACCTTCATACCTGATAACAGTAGGGTTATTAATGTATATGTGAGTAATCTAACTAATATTTCTTGTGAAGTCCAAGCTTTAGAAGAGCATGGCTTGTGGGAGGCAGTAGGTTCCCGAGTTAGTGAGATAAGAAAAGGACTTAGTAAGGTTGGCGAAAGGTTTGTTAGTTTGGGAGGGATATGTTTAGCCTAATCTTAACCCCCGTAATAATTGTATTGATTTGTGCTATTGAACGGTTTCTCATGTTCAAATTGTCTGAGTATTTGTTTTTAAAATGTGGGGGTAAGGAAAATCGTCAAAGTGAGAGAAGAATTTGAGATGGACAATGCCAAAGATCGAATTTACAATCAGTTTAAATTGATGGAGGAATCGACCCAAAAGGAACAGAAAGTGATGCAGACTGTTATGTTTATGTATTAATTTGATTAAATTGTGTGATTTAGTGATTATAGAATAATCAGAGCGGGGACGTTGTAGGAGATTTTTTGTGCATTTATGGTTTTTTTTGCAACATTAATGATATGCAAAATGTTATTTTTCACTCGATCATACATGTACACACTGATATAGCACTGTTGCTTTGAAATACATTTTCTATGATGTGTAGAAGTGCATTTTCCTAACTCTTGTCAACTTGGCCTTAATTTGTGCAGAGCAGCCACATTTTCCAAAATGGATGTCACCCTTGTCAATCCTGTTCTTTCCCCCTTCCTGCACATCTCAATGTCTGTCATTTCTGATGCACATAGTCAAGTAGAATATTATTTACTTCCATTGTCATTTTTCATGCTGTTTTCTATGAACTTACCCCAGTTGAGTCACAAACTGTGACCACTTTTCAATGTCCTTCTGTTAGCTCACTGTATCCTATTCATTCATTTTCTTTTTTTTTGTAACATATTTTATTGATTATACATATCAAACAGTAATCCAGAAGACATTAGCTGGTAGTTGTACATGTCATCATAGAGAATCCCATAAGAAACAACAGTGCAAGCATATAGCAAAGTAGTGCTCCAAGTATATAACTGATCAGCAGTTGACATATAACAAGTTAAGGTAGCCCTATCTCTACACTTCTCCGCGGACATTGTTCGATATGATCCCAACTCAATTGACCACTTAATGTTATATACCTGATCAAGGTAACAGTCCCTGGTAACCGTGTCTCTTCAATTAAGAAAAACTAAACTAACCCCTAGACCCACCCCCCTCCCCAGACTCAGCCTGAATCCTACACATCCAGTTGACCCACACCAATACAACATAATCATGGAGATCCAATACATCACACAGTAACAGCAATCATCTTTGTACAATAAAGACGTACTTCAGCCCAAACTGTCCCCAGCTTTCTGTCAAAAGGCTCGAGGGGGTGTATAAGGAATCCATCAGCACGCTTGCACATCGACAGCAATAAATTCTTCCAACAACACATTCCATTCCATAGAAATGGGTTTTTTACGCAATCCTCTGTGTTCTTCCCTCTGCAGCTCAGCACCCTCCGCCCTGCCCCATCTAACCATTTCATTGTGCCATTCCTGAAGCGATGGCGGTTTAGCGGTCTTCCATCTCATGGTAATGTTACGTTTAGCTAATATTAAGGCGAGATTAGCAAATTTGTTAACAGGGTTTCCCTTCTTCCCTTTTGGACCCAACCCCAGTAGGCAGTACTCCAGCAAGTCATTATTTCGCACCGGGGCGATATCCTTCAGTATCTTACATACGGACGCCCAGTAGTGTCTTAATCTTGGGCAGTTCCACAGCATATGTATTAGTCCCGCTTCCGAGGAATGACAGCATGGGCAACTATCCACTGCATCTGGAAACATGGAACTCAGCCTGCGTGGGGTCAAATGGAGCATGAGCTGTATAAACTTAAATTTAGGGTTCCTGGATACCTTCCTCGGGTATCCCAATATAGTGTCCCATTCTTTGTCAGTGAGCGCGCGGCCCACATCCACATCCCACCTGCTGCGGAGGGGTTGGAGCAGCACTGCTGCTATCGTGCAGATCCTTCTGTAGAGCCATTTCGTCAAATGGCGCCCGTTTCCCATCAAATATTGCATAGTGAGTAGTGCGTGCGTTACTGGTTCTATCCCCTCCGGAGCCCAAGTGGTGCGTATGTAGCGAGAAACACTAGCATGCAGGAGAAACAATGTATTTGGCACTCCATGTTCTCGGACAAAGACATCATGGGGCATCAGGGCACCGTCCAAAAAGAACATGCCCACTGTGTTCACTCCCGCGTCCCCCCAGGCCAATATTCGTCTACTAGTAACAGTACCCGACTGCGAGGGAATTCCCAAAAGGGGAGTAGTAGGGGCATATGGAGCTACCGTTTTTGTGTATCTCAAAGCATTCCTCCAATACAACAACGCAACTCTTAATAAATGGGGTGCCGTCGGGGGAATCTTGCTATTGGGTAATAAGAGTTTATGTAAGTCTCCTCTTTCCCATGACTGGCGAGACATACCAATCTCCTGTAAATTACGGCCCGCCACCCAGTATGCTAGCCATTGCAGCTGGCTCGCGTAACAATAAGCTTTCAGGTCCGGGGCCCCAATTCCCCCTTGTTTCGTGTCTAATTGTAGCTTCGCGATTCCGATACGCCTGCGACCTGTTCCCCAGATCAGATCAATTAATTAATAGGGAGGTCAATAATTTAAATACCTGTGCCGGGACGATAATGGGCAAGTTAGTGAAGTAATATAACAACCTAGGGAGCATCACCATTTTGGCGATGGCCACCTTACCTGCCACCGATATGGGCAGGGAAGTCCAGAATTTTATTTGGGGCTTGAGTGCAGCTATAGTACGGTTTAAGTTACCATCTAGAAGATCTGTCGTTTCCCTGTATACTTGGATTCCTAGATATCTGAAGGTATTAGGTGCTATTTGAAACGTCCACTTCCCAAAGCACAGGGGACCGCTACGTGATGTGTCAGTGAAAAAATAGACATAGGACTTGTTCTCATTTATCGAGAGACCGGAAAGCCGCTGGAACGTATCAAAGGTAGAAGGTATAGGTTCATAATCCTCGTCCAAAGTTTTGAAATATAAAATTAAATCATCCGCATATGCAGAGACAATATGTGTGCTGGGTCCCATTTCAATCCCCTTATGACCCGTTATATTACGAAGTTTATGCAAGAGAGGCTCCAAAGCTAAGATGAATAATAAGGGCGACCCTGTCTGGTTCCCCGTGCAACACTGTACTGCTGTGAAATATGCTGTCCCGTACGTGCACGCGCCGTGGGGTTCAGGTACAGCAGTCTCACCCACCTTATATATTCCTCTGGGATGCCAAATCTGGAAAGGGTATAGAACATATATTGCCAGTGTAGGGAATCAAAGGCTTGACGTAGATCAAGCGAAATGCAGCCCCCTGCATTGACTGGTGTTGGCGCATGTGCCATTATTTGGTGCAATCTCCTAATATTGAGCGCCGTGCTTCTGCCCGGGACAAAGCCGCATTGATCAGTGTGTATCAGCTGCGGTATAAACTGGCAAAGTCTATTCGCCAATAATTTACTCAATATTTTATAGTCCGTATTGAGAAGGGAGAGGGGCCTATATCCTGCCATATCCGTACTATCTCGGCCCGGCTTCAGAAGCGAGACCACTGTCGCCTGTAGTGTGGTAAGGGGGGAGTGTACCAGTATCTAATGATGTCTGATACAGCCGCTGTAAGTGAGGTACCAATAAATCAGAGTATGTTGCATAAAATTCAATGGGCAGACCATCACTCCCTGGTGCTTTGTTACGAGGCAAAGCTTTAATCGCCCGTTTAATTTCCATGCTAGTCACCGGTTGCCCCAGTTCCTCTTTGTGGTTTTGTAATAATTGTGGTAGCTGCAGACCGTCAAAGAAGGGCTCAAAGTCTACGTCAGTAAAGTCAGCCGGTTTCTCATATAATTTCTCATAATAGATTTTAAAAGCAGCGTTTATTTCTAGTTGGGTACAGACTGTATCACCCTCCATATTCCGGATCTCTAGAACAGGAGACACCGACGGGGCGTCTTTAATAATTTTAGCGAGAAGCGGGCCCGCTCTATCTGCTGTGGCATGTTGTTTCTGGGTGTAAAGACGATAGTCTAGAATGCGCAGGTCTTCTAAGAGTTCCGCGTGTTTTATAAGTGCTTCTTGCAACTGTCTGTTGTGCTTCGTTCAGTACAGCTTCCTGCTCCAACCTACCCAGGCGATGTTCGATCTCTGTAAGTTGTTCAATGAGAGCAAGCCGTGCTCCCATTTTCGTGCTAATTGTTACCCCTTGTATTACGGTTTTAAAGGCATCCCATTCGATTTGACGCGTGCTTGCTGTATCCGCATTTTCAATGAAATAATTGTCTATGGCCGTGGAAAGTGCACTACGAAAGACCGGGTCTTCTAAGAACAGGGGTTGCAATTTCCAAGTCGGTACCAGGGTAGGAATCTTGCCCCACTGGAGTGTAAGTTCTATGGGATTATGATCTGATAATGTTTTGCCCAAGTGTGTTGAGTCGCTGACGAAGCCAAGTAAAGTCAAGGAGCAGAATATTCTGTCAATTCGGGTATGTAACCTGTGTGGTGGTGAGTAGAAGGAGTATTCCCTGCTAGTGGGATGTGCCACACGCCATGTGTCCCCTATCCCCCACCAGTCTGCCCATCCTTTTAGTGCTTCCGCCAACTTCCTACATCCCGTATTGTGTAAGGGAGGGTGCGACCTATCCAGATCGACATCAAGCACCGCATTGTAATCGCCACCCAATACCCAGGGGTATTCTTCCCAGCCCACCAATACCGTGCTAAGGACCTCTAGGAATTTGTCTTGAGCAGTGTTTGGAGCCTATATGCTTCCCATCACAATGTGCTCCCCATCTAGTAATCCACGTATTAAGACATATCTGCCATTCGAGTCAATCTTCTGCTCTAATAACTTGAAAGGGGTACTACTCCTAAGCCATATTGCAGCCCCACGTGCAAATGCCGAGTAGGACGTAAAAAACAGTTGTCCTCTCCATTTCTTTTGCAGTTTAACTGCTTCAGCATGGTTCAGGTGGGTTTCCTGAAGAAACGCAATATTAATTTTCCTCCTGTTCAGCTGCGCCAACAACCTATGCCTTTTATGAATGGAGCCCAACCCCCTTATATTCCATGAGCTGTACTTATATCTGCTAGGATGTGTCATCAGGTCCTAAGTAGGGTGATCTGCCATGAACATATAGGATACTAGGCCAAACTGGTGTCATGTAATCTGTAGCTGAGCCTGTGTAACTATGAAAACTCCCCAATACTAGGTTCCTCCATAAAACATCAGAGGACCAAACCATGAAAAATAATTCAACAGGAACTCTAAATAAAAAACACCATAGTGCAGTCGCCAAAGGGGGGGGGGCGGCAACCACCACGTTCTTAACATACATTACCCTGTATGCAGTTACATTGTTCTCATCGCTCCAGCACAAGCCCCATCATCATGAAATAAACATAGAGAACAGGGCCATCAAGTATCAATGTATACAGCAAATCATACTTATCAGTACTTCATAATATACCAACTGCCGGAGGGCCCAGCACACCACTTTAGTAGTCATTCGCAGTCTGTGGAGTAACTAATGGAAATAATGTCAGACTGGTTTCAGAGTCAGAACGAACTGTGGCATCATCCGAGGAGTGTACAGACACAGCTTGGGACTGAGCATCATGTTCCGCCAGGGCTGCCGCTGTCAGGAGAGCGTCTCTCTGGCTGTCCGAGATCTGTTCCAAAGATGGGTTCACACTAGGTCCATCTCCACGGCGCCGATTCTCATCCATGCTGGCTGCATCCTCACGTTGTGACAAGGATCGTGCGGGCTGACTCGGCGGGCGCGAGTTCTGGGACCCAGGAGGCGTGAAGGTAATTTCCAACCAGTCTGCCACCTCCTCAGGATTATCAAAAAATATAGACTTCTGGCCAAAAATGACTTTCAAACGGGCCGGAAAAAGTAAAGCGTATTTCAGGTTGTGTGCTCTCAATTTCTTTTTAACATCTTGGAAAGTGGCTCTCGCTTTCTGGACCGCCAGCGTAAAATCTGGGTATAGGGAGATCGTTTTATTCTCAAATCGGATGGGAGCATTCTCCCTCGCAGCACGCAGGATCGTGTCCCTGTCCTTATAATTCAGGATGCGTGCTATCAGTGGTCTGGGCGGCGCTCCCGGAAGGGGAAGCCTGGGCGGCACCCTATGCGCCCTCTCCACACTATAGAGTTCCGTGAGGCCCTCCCTCGCTATATGTTCTCGCAGCCATTTTTCCACAAACTGGGTGGGGTTAGGCCCCTCACTCCTCTCCGGTATTCCCAGTATGAGGACATTATTTCGGCGGGATCTCCCTTCGGCATCATCCACCCTATCTTGCAATCCTCGTAGCTGGCGCTGTAGTTGTTCCATTTGGGAAGTGTGTATAGTTTGTTGTGGTATCAAATCATCTAGGGCAAGTTTATTCGACTTTACTTTGTCCGCCAGCTTCTTATGATCCGCTTGTAAGAGGTTGAGACTAGTAGAGAGCGTCCCTATTTGTGTTTCAATCGCCACACGTGAGTCTCTGATTTCTTTTAGTATCAAGTCCAGCTTATCAGTGTGTTGTTCAGTCCCGGTGGGCGGCACTACATCAGTCTCAGGACTATGCGCCAAATCTCCGCGCGTTGCAGAATGCGTGTCATCAAAAGCAGGGGGGTCGGGTTGCCTAGCCTTGGTGCGACCCATGATTTAAAGGAGCGGTGACCCCACACAACAACCCCCTCCGAAAACACGAGCGGAGAAACCACTCACTTTAGATCATGGCCGGGTTGTACCACTGATAGCCCAATTCCGTCCTCACATAAGCTCGTGCAGGTAGAGAGGTCGCTACACCAGTTATATTCCGGGCCAACACACCAGGGAGGCGTCAGAGAACCGGTGTTCGTGCGTGTAGAATCGTGCCAGGTCCCTGTGTATACACTCTTGTGTTGGAAATATTGTTGCCGCACAATGGTAGTGTGTCGGTATGCACCCACAGAGCAACAGTGCAGCCAGACTGCTTCCGCTACAAACTGGTACCCCCGGACCCCGGTGTCACTTGCTGTCGGGCTCCTCACCTCGTCTTGAAGTGAATACAGGCATAGAGTCGTGCCTCGGTAGATACGCAGCGATAGGATCCCCTTATATCACCATCGCAGGGGCCCGCGGTGTATTCCCTCATGCACTCCACCGCACCGAGTCCCACTATCGTCCGTTATGCAGCCTTACACCATGCAGCCGCCTCAGCGCGTTCAGCCGGCTTCCGCGCAGCGCACCAGTGCGTCGGCTCCGCTCACATCTACCTCCGTTACACAGCCTCGGCCATTGGAGTAGTCCGGCGCTCTCCGTGTAGACTGATTATCTGTTTCCCAGGCAATAGATCAGCAAGGTGTCTCCGCGATTCCCCCTTTCCCGTGTCTCCACGGTAGGATCACGAGTCCATGATGCAGTAGGAAACAGTGCTGTTGTGCGTCCTCCCCGCCCGTCGATGTTCGGCGATGTTCCCAGCAGCAGTCCACACCGGGTGCGCTTTGTATGCACTGCCAACTAGGGTGGGGGTCTTTGCACCACACTAGCAGTTCTCCAGAGGCCGGCAGTGAATCGCCGCTCTCAACCGCCGCCGACCGCCATCTTGTTGCTTCCTCACTGTGCAGACATTCTTATCGCCAAGCTAGGCACATACCACGTTTTTGACAGTACGTTCACAGGCAGCGTGGGCAGTTTAGTCTAGCCTACGGCACCGAGAGCAGGTCGAGTGTCTCCCCCTTCATTCGCACTGCGTCGTTGTCTCCGGCACCATCCAGCGCTCTGCCCGCTCTCACTCTACCGGCCCACAACTCTCAGGAGCGGCGGCGTGGATATGCCGAAAATCGGTATCCGTACCCTCCGTGTCAGGGTCGCTGGTGTCTCAGGTGCTCCGCTGCACAAGGCGTTGTTTTTTAGCCCAGATGGTCCCCGTTCTTACAGGATTCTTGTCATAGTATCGAGGCTCGGCACGGAGCTCCTTCAGCACACGTCCGCCATGCTCGGCAGTTGGCCACGCCCCCTATCCTATTCATTCATAATACTTTCATAATAACTTGCTGTTGTTTATGTATCAAGTTTGTTTCACCCAGTGCTTGATTTGTAAAAGAATAATTGCCAGGGCTGTCATCAGGAGGCCTCTGCAGCTTGCACCACCCATTCCCCCGGCCAGTGCTGCCGGTGACAGTACAAACACACCTACGAAAATTGCACTCCTTTAAGTGTGGCACTTCAGACTATTCCAGGCCCCCAAGTTATAAGAATGGCTTGGGTAACCGGTATTAGTCATTTTAATGTATACTGAATTAATAAACAACTGTTGTTGTGCTCATCTCTAAAAAAAAAAAACACTAACAGCGCCACCATGTGGCAGACTGTCATAAGACCTGGTATTGGCAATTAAGTGCCGGTGCTGAGCACCGGAAACCACCGGCTTAAATTAAGCACTAGTTTCACCATCTCTGGATGGCATTAGCATAGACTGGGTAGAATAATTTTTCATGTAGTGGGATAGTGGGTTTGCTAAGGCAATATGACTCTTTATGAGACTGTGCTCTGATTTGCTATTAACGTAACATTTTCTATCATACCATGATGATGCTACAGGTCTGTTAATTTCATATGCAAAAAATAATGTATAAAAGCTTCGATTTTGTGGGTAAGCCAGAGACTTTCCTGTTCTACTAGCGATGCTTCTGTTTCTCTTCCAATTATGCTGCCCATTTGAGACTTAGTCTATTTTTTTATTTTTTATTCTGCTGTATTGCTGTATTTACTGTAAGGCTTCATGGTATTCTCTCTGTATCGCCTTACTTTAGAATTTTGTAATAAAACCCTTTAATTATTATGGTGATCTAGAACTCAGTTATTGATTGGGCCCCTTTACTTAACTGACTGTATTTCTGATCTTGTGATGTGTTGGGAGGTGTCTTAACTTGGAGACACAATGTCTTATGAAATTGAGGTCTAACACGGTCTCGGATTCATTAAATGATGGACATTCTGATTGAGGTGAATTTTGGGATGTCAAGATTGCAGGGTCCCCCATGACCACATATGTAATCTGTAGGGTTCCTGTTACTTCCGCTATTCTGCCAAAGCAAAGGGTGGCTTATCAAACTGGGCTGCCATCGATGCAGATTAAGCTACAAAGGAGCCTAAATCTAAGTATCTGAACCAGTAACCAGGAAACTGGGATCTAGTTTGCTTTTTTGGTGTTTATAATTCTAATTTCTTTGAGCATGTCATACTAATCGCAATAATTTATGTATGTTGGTGAATAGCGCAGTAGAAAATCTTTATCAAACTGCACCACCACTTACTGCAGTTAGGGAACTTTAATATCAACTTCACTAGTCTGCCTGTTTCTACAGACTTTTCGTATGAGACAGATTATGGCAATCAACTTGTTACCCATTTGGCAGTGGTGTTATCCCCACAGAGTTCCAAAACTAGGTGGTCATATTTCACATTGGTCCTCCTTTGACTAAGTCATACAAATGACCTCTTACTGGAAGCTCAAGGTCTGTTGTATTTCTCATAAAGGTTTTGATCCTCCATTGTCTTCCTTCATTTTTGAGTGACTCACCAGCAGCTTGTGCTCAGGGAGCGTTAACCTGCCAGAACAGTCCATGCATATAAGAAACCAGATTCTGTAAAGAAAATTCAGAAGCAGCTTTAGAATCTCGGTGGATTCGCTAAAGAAAGAAAACCACCCAACGTGTTTAAAACTGAAGTCAGTCAGTACATCTCTTTTAGGCAGGGTGGTCTGAAACAATATGCAGTATGGGGAAAGGACTTGGGCATGGATAATTTGTAATAAATAAATAAAAACTTAAGAGCAGGGGACCAGATGTTTTCTTAGGAGCCATCTTCTGACGTTGCTGAATACAGTGGTTGCCAAATATCAAGGCTGTTTGGCATTTGTACCACCTCAAACCTCTTTCTTCAACCTCCCTATGCTTCCTGCCACTGTAGCTCACTCTTGCAAGTACATTTACACCCTGATCTCTCTTTTATAACTGATTTCCTATGATTCTTGTCCTCCTCGCTTTACTTTCTGCTTTTTCTCTCTCTTGTTATGGGTTAAAACTTGATATAAAATGAGTACCGGTCACAAAATAAGTGTTAGTGCCTACCACCAGCAACCCACCACCACAAATTAGACATTGGCCCATCAATTTTATTATTTTTATTTTTTTGAATGCAGTATAAGATCTCTTCGACGGGTATGCTTTCAAAATGAAGTCAGTTTAGTCATGCACTTTTTTTAACAACTACATGAGTAAGCAATCTTCAGTTTGGGACCAAAACCTGTTTATTAGATATAACTTTTCGAAGAAAGAATGTGTTAACAGACAGGCTACTTCCATTGCTTTGTTTGGTCACAAAATAAGGCTCATTTTCATGCAGTTGATGTTCATGTTGAATTATTATTTTAATAATCTTTGTATTATTTTTTTGAGTTACAATAACATGAAGAAAACAGTATCACAATGTCGTTCATCCTCATTTAAGCATACATTACCATCAATGAATGCACATCATTAGTAGTCACTGTTTTTAGTGTGCATAATCATCCCAGGGCCTTCAAATTTATGTTTTGCCAATCATAATGTGCCAGCCTGTTCTCTTTCTCATCTACCTGCGTTTCCTTTCTGTATTGCAGCCATTTCCCCCAAACTTTCTGCGTTTCTTGGTACATCTTCTAGACACACATTTTTTTTATAACACATTTTATTAGGTTTTTGGTTTTTCTTCAGCAATTAACATCCATTACCAAATAAACAAATATATAAGGTACATCAGATTTCGCAGTACAGTCTGGATTAGAAAGGCCGCTATGGTTGCAATGGTAGCCCTGTGTGTATACAGCAGCATTACATTCCCTTTTTGGGTCCGTGCTTAATATACTGTATTGTTCGGATGTAGCTCTAAGTGGTCCAATTCTTGCTGCACTGCAGAACTGCTGCAGTGTAGTGAAAAGATACATGTAATGAGTTAATTAAACTAGCCCGTCCCTCCCTCCCTTCCCCAACTTCGTCTGGCCCAACCCCACATCAACTTTGTGTCAGAGTGCTCCGCTAGTTGCACCCGCTCTTTCCGCACACATTCCAATATACATACTGTACAGTGTTAAATCAGCAGGACATATGAACCATTAACATTGTAGGCTGGAAAGGGCCTGGGTAGTATAAGCTTCTACTAATCCCGTGCTGCAGGGACTGGTGGTGGCGCGAGGGCCTTGAAAGCTTCTAGTATTGATCCCAGTCCAGAGAGATTACCTTTTTGCGCAGTCCGCGGGCTTCCTCCCGTCAGATTGCAGCACTCTCCGCACTGCCCCACCTCACCACCTCCCCGTGCCAGCTATAGAGTGCTGGGGGTGTAACTGACTTCCACCGCATCGTAATGGAGCATTTGGCCATGAGTAATGCTAGGTCTACAAATCGAAGCTGTACCTTCTGCGCCTTGGGACGTCGGGACAACCCCAACAGGCAGACAGCAGGTGTGCTCGGAACAGGAATCCCAGTCGCAGTAATGACCATTGTAACCACTTCCGACCAGTAAGAGCACAGGGCACCGCCAGAGCATGTGGAGTAGGTCAGCGTCTTCTAACTTACATCTAGGGCAATGATGTTGTGTGGCTGGGAATATGCGCTGCAGCCGGTGCGGGGTGAGATATGCCCTGTGTAGGACCATATATTGAATAAACTTAAATTTGGCGTTACGTGGGATTTTTTGGGGGTATTCTAAGATCATACACCATTCCTTGTCTGTCAGTTCTGTGCCAAGATCCGTGGACCATCGATTGCGCAAATCCGTCAATGGGATTCTAGTGTGTGCTGTAATGCCTTTGTATAGCCATTTAGTGAGGTGTCTCTTCTAGACACACATAAGGTGATTCTAAGGTACAGCATGCGTCAAGCTATGCTTTCCATTTTGCAACAATTGGGGCACGTGGCTTCCTCCATTTTAAGGCAAGGACCAGCCCAACTCTCAAAAACGTCTCTTCACTATGTGTGAAACTTTTGTTTTCAATGATATTTCATTTCAATTTCTTTATTCGAATACATATTGTATCCATAAAAGTACAATTAGAATTCATACAATCCATTACATTAAAAAACATACATAAATATAACATAAAATAGTTAAAATACGCCCCCCCATCAAAAGTGCATAAAGTGCATAATCGTACATCAGACCTATACAGTGGTCATGGAGCAATGTGCTCTTACAGCTGCTTTCAAAAAGGCCCCCAGACAAATAATTTTGTCTTCATCTACCAGATGGAGAAACTATTCTAATGCATCTTTCAAGTGTCTGACTCCTCGTTTCTTTAAAAAAGGAACCAGAAAATCTTTAGAATACATAAGATAAAACCCACAAAAAAACCGTAAAATGCAACATTGATTGTCCAGAATTGCCATCACAAGGACATGGCAAAAAGTCCAGATGGATGTTAAAACCCAACGGGAAACATAACATATTTCGCTATACCAGCCCTATATCGAAGCAAAAGGCTTCTCTCCCACCACCCTTTTACTGTGGGCAAATACATTGCTATGTTATCTGGGGGGGCTGACAACATATAAGTGGCCACGCTCTCCTTCATAATTTCCTTGCACAATCTGTTGGAGTTTTCCTGATCATATAATACCTGCTGTAACTGTTTTTTATTAATATCTAAGTTGCTGAGTGGGTAAACAAAAATCCACTCAAGGTTAACAGAACAAAATGTGGATCTTACACTAGCTAACTAGGGAATCTCGATCCCCTTCTTACATTTAAGGCAAGCCTTAATGATCTCCCCGGTTAGACACGCTTTGTCATTTTTCCAATTGGCAAGCCATAATAGCGGCGGTCGGGTCTTAATGTAATTCTCAATATATGGAATACCTATTTATCTATGACAAATATAAGTAGAAGACGGAATAGGTGCCATAAGGGCCTATCTACAGAATCTGTTTTCCTCCAGCTCGACTGGGTTACATTTCTGACAACACCAGACACCAGCGCCATACGTGGCCGAAGGCAAACATTGTATTTTGTATATTTGCACTAAAGGAGCGAGAGCACCCCCACCCCTAGGTTGCGGTAAAGAGAATAAAGCGACAATAGATTTTGTTTGTTTTAACCTACTTTGCGCAACCTGGGGAGCCCATGAGCCTGTGGCTGCAAATGATAATCCCAGATAAGAGAAAGTGCCGACTTGTAATAACTTTTTATTATTGCCTGCGGGGGAAAAAAAGATAAGAGATGTTTCTTTGGGCGTATGTGCCATTAAAACTGCATCATCTGCGTACAAAAGTGTGGGTAAAGGACAACCATTGACTAGAGGAAAAGTCATATTCATTAAAAATCGGCACAATGATAGACGTTGACCAAGATTCAGGTGGTGGGGAGTGAGTCAGACCATCAAAAACATTTGCTAACAAGGACGCCCAGAACTCAGAGTGCTTAAAAAGATCTATTGGGACTCTATCCGGGCCGGGTGTCTTGCCATCCAAACTTTGAGCGATTGCATCCTCGACTTCTTCTAAGGAGACAGAAAAATCATTACAGTAAAAATCATTACAGTAGCCCTTCACATCTTCCATACTAGGGTCGCCAACACCTGCGTAGATTTTAGAAAAGTGTGCCTCCCAAGTAACACTAGCAATGTGACCTGTTAAGGCCGTTACCGTTTGGCTCACTCTTCTTAATGCAGCTACCTCGCTCCAAAATAGATTGCTGTTTTGTAGGCGCAGATAGTGCAAGCGAGTCCCACCGATTTTGCAACTTCGCCCATTTCCTACTTGCAGTGGCCTTTTTAGGTCTCGCGCCTAGCGTTGCAGCGCGAGACCTTTAGAAAGGGCTTCTGAAAGCTACCCACACGCTCGTGCGTGTGGTTTTGCTTTCCGAAGCCCACATTGGCTGTAGCGTGTTTTTTTTCTCGGAAAAACGGCCCGCGATTGGGCAAAGGCGGGCGCATGTCCCGCCTTTGCTCCTCCCATTCCCGTCGGTGGCCAGCACGCGCAGCAGCGCGCGTTCGTCTCGCTGCCGCGCTCCCTCCCCCGCTCCCTCTGTGGTGCGCGCGCACCACAGGGATTCTGGGGTGGCCCAAAGAATGTCCGAATTCTGATGTACACTGTCGGTCCAGCCAGTGTCTACAATCGTTAAAGGAAAAGCGTTGATGTTTTCGTTTAGCGCTTATTCTATTGTTTCTGTATTGTGAGTAGGGTGCGCGTGCTAGTTGTCTGTGCTGTCTGCGGAATAGTTGTCTGGAGGGGCCCTTGGTCCAGGCAGCTGCTGATGCTGCGTTATTGTTATTCATTCGGACCGATCAGGGTTAACAACACTGCCGGAGTCCTGCTCACGCGTTGTCATGGGTGCCTGAATCTTGTTTCCCGTGGGTCGCAGCCGGTCGGTCACCCCTTTCTGTTTTGTTTTTAATCTGTGTTTTGTAAATACGGATGCTGAGAAGAAGGGGCGGGGCACAGTGGGTTGCAGCATCAGTCATGTGCTTCGTCTTGTTTTGGGGAATTACAGCATGGCTGCGGGCTCCGTCATGCTCACGCGTCCACGTAGCAAGGCTAAAAACCTAGCCAATGTATTTATTATCTAATGTCCGTCTGAGTACAGGAGCATCCCACCTGCCCGGTGTGCATAGAGGTAGCCGAGGTTATGGTTCCTCGTTGTGCGCTTTGTTTTCCCACACACCTTCTTTGCCGTTTAATACGTGTTGATGTTGCTTGGAGCCCATCTGTATTCCTTTCGCTCACTTTGGCAGATATATTTTTGATTCGGGTTGGAGTGGTGTGCGTTCTTAGGGGTACTGAGACAGCTTTAATTTTTGTACTTGGTGTAAATTAATATCCAACATTATTTCGTGATTGCTTGACTTGTTGCTTCCGTGCACCAGGGTCAATGAGTAGCAATCTCAGGGCTTTAAGTGTGATGAAAAATCCGGGGGCATTTGTGGTCTCTCAAAGGGGCGTGGCCGATGTAATTAGGGTGTGGCTTAAAAACACGGAAACTATGGGGGGTAGGCTCAACCTGGCCTTCTTCCTCTCTCCCGCCATCTTGCTTCCTGCTGGGTGTAAGGGCTCGACTACGTTTGGCTCAGCAGCCGGACCAGGCCCACCGTGCTGCAGCATGTCTTTGAAGGCGTTGGGCTCGACCTCCAACACCTCTATGCCTTGGCCCTCCCTCCCGAGTCGTACCTGGTCCTGGTAGGACAGCAGTCGCGCTTGCCGCCTCTTTTGGCCTGCAGCTCTCTCCCTAGCCTGCCCTCTGCGAGCCAGGTCACCACCAAAAGCTGAAACGGCATCAGACGCATCCTGGTTCTCCTCTCTCTCTTCAAGGCCTCGGGCTATGTGTGCAGTGGCGCCCTCGGGCCCTGTCTCTTTATACCGGAAGCAGCGTCATGGCTGATGCAGGGGGTCCCTAGGGCAGCAGCTTTGGCACATTTACAGGAGGCCTTAATTATAATAGGGGCATTTATGCTAATTGAACCGCCAGCTCGTCATCTAGGCGTGTGTGTATGTTAGGGGCGCTTTCAAGCCTCGGCCCGGGGGTCATTACTTGGCGGGGCAGCTCGCAGAAGTTGTTGATTCGCCGTCTGGGAAAGAGGCTGCCCACCCTCGGGTGTGTATTAACTAAATCAACAAAGCATTTGCGGGACCCACGAGTGCGCATTTCAAAGAAGTGCTGACCCGCCATGTGCTCGGCACTGGATAAACAAATATTATGCACAGCGGCCCTCCACAGCAGTTGCACATCAGTCAACGTGTATTTACTAAAACGAATTGTGAAACCGGTTTGTGCATGTAGAGACCATGTAACCTCATAATCTCACTGCACTGTATGATTGAGAAGAATACGTGATTAATGTAAATAAACAGGGCTCTTGATAAAACAATATGCTTGCTTTTATCAAAAGCTGTGCAGACAAAATAAACACAGGCTGTTGCATCTAATGATGCTCGATTTTCTTAAGATGGAGCTGATACAATCAATGCCTCAATTCGTCAGCAAGAAAACATTCACAAAGACTGGCAGCAAATGTGAATGACGTAAAATGAGTGGATTAGTGTATGTTATTTTTGTTACGCTTGACTGTCTCCTCTACAACAAATACGATGCATCTGGTACTGAGATTTCCTTTTAACAATCATAAGTGTATTAGTCCACTTGGCCTAATAAAATAAAGACTACAACTCTCAGAGTGCACTGTTAAAAACATGAAAGCTCTGGCCTAGAAAAAAATCCAAAATGTCTTTGGTAAAGACATGCCTTGTTTTTTCCAGTGCCACCAATTAACACATCAGGTGCTAGGTCAGCATGGTGCAACACCTAGAACCCGCTCCAGACACCTGACCTGTGCTCAGGCAGTCATAGTGCCACTTGGCCCACTCAAGTCATTTCTTCTTACATCTCCGAAATATCTGGCATTAAGTTGGAGAGAAACATACAGCCAAACCTAAACGTGAAACAAGTAAGATCATTCTTTAAGCTTCCTTAGTCCAGGATTACAAGCAAGGACAAAATCCAGTCCAGTTTCAATTTGGCAACTGTAGTCATCCATTCTCCTTAAGTCAGGGTTCAAATACAGAATTCACAACCTAGGCACACATTAAACAAGCACTTGCAATGCAATAGGTCTCGCATTACTGAATGTTTGAGCTATTAGTGTTGCATTATTATTTGCAAGGCCAATAGCTCCAACTTTTAGTAATGCGAGACCTATTGCATTGCAAATGCTTGTTGTATATCTTACGGCATGCAGCCACTGCTATGGGATCCCTCAAGATTGATGTAAATGCCTTTCTTAAATTGCGATTAGCCATGGAACATTCCTGATCAAACCATCTAGTTTTAAAGCGTTTAACTTGTGGGGGATAAAGCAACTTGCACTTAATGTTTAGGCACAATTGAGTGAAATCCAGAATCACACCATGATTCGCTCCGTCATTTTCCAAGCACACTTCAACAGGGCCATATTTTCTCTAACTATAGTGTAGAAGAGTTTGGCTTGGTCGATAACTCGTCCTTTCAGTCTGACACTACCAGCACAGCCGGACTGGCCGTAGCGGGCACCAAGTGTTTTCCCTGTGGGCCGGTTTTGGACCGGTGGGGGCCGGTTTTGCAGCAGTGCTGCAATATCGGTCCCCCTCCCAAAAGCAGCGGCAGTGTTTCCCACCAGCACCCCACCTCGCATCCCCCCGCAGCCAGGCAGACTTAATTGCCAGGGCTGGTTTGCATTCCGAGTCCAGCACTGGCCATCAGTGTTTATTTGTATGCTGGATGCCCCACACTCCACACTTAAGGTATACTTATTGGGCAGAGCAAATAAAATCTCAAGAGGGTTATGGTCCCCGTAAGTAGAGGCCAGCACTCTCCCCAGTAACACAAGATAAACCAAATTAGATGTTACAAAGAAATAGTCTATTGTGGAAGAGCGACCTCTACCCCTATATGTAGGTATTGCTTGTTAGCTGGAGCCAACAACATCCATCACATTAAAAAAATTATCCGAATCCAAAAGATTCTTTAGCTCTGCTCCTCCAGCATTGATACCAGAAACACCTCTATTATGGCTTTCCTCTTTCACTGTGCTACAGATAACTGTATGGATATTATCTAAACCCAATCTAGCGTTAAAATCTCTCACCAGGCAAAACGCTGATGATAGACCATTGACTGCCACAACATTTTGTAGTTCCATTATATACTCAAAAACCTGTGTAAAATTTGTGTTGGGGTATTACAGAAATCATTATTATAAACATTAATGAAATCTAAAAACAATTGCTTCTTGAATTCTAGCACTTAAAAGCTATTATTATTAGTTGGGATGGACTCAACATGCGCCCCCAAAGCTAATTTCACCCAAATGGCCAATTCCCCAGCAGCCCTCCCCGAGCAAGACGGTATTGCTGGAACATAAAAAGAGTCAAAGCCATCAACTGAAATGTTCTTCAGTAGCCATGTTTCCTGAAACAAAAGCATGTAAAATTCTTATAGAAGCATTAACCAATCGATTATCAGTAATTTTGATGCAAGATGAGCCACATTCCAACTTAACCGCTGACGACACCCTCAAGATCATGAAGAGCATCCACTCCGGAGCACCCTCAGGACCCTGCCAGCACCACATCTTCAACAGAGCGGGCACTACCATATCCTCCGAACTCTGCCACACCATCAACTTCTCAATCAATTCCGCCACCTTCCCGTAAGACTTGAAACATGCAGAGATCAACCCCTTGCTGAAGAAACCATCTGCCGATCCGACGGACGTCAAGAACTTCAGACCAATCTCTCTTCTCCCTTTCCCAGCCAAGGTCATCAATAAGGCTATCAATACCAAACTCTCCTAGTTCATCGAAGTGAACCACATCCAGGACCTCTCCCAATCCAGCTTCCAAAGCAACCACAGCACTGAGACCGGCCTCCTCGCTGCCACTGACTACATCCGCACCCTCCTCGACCAAGGCAAAACTGCAGCCCTCATCCTTCTGGACCTCTCGGCAGCATTCAATACAGTTTCCCACCGCACCCTATACACAAGGCTCCAAGACGCTGGCATACGTGACAAAGCCCTGGAATGGATCCACTTCTTCCTCACTGGCCGAACACAGAGTCAGACTACTACTGTTCCACTCTGAACCCCCAGAGATCAACTGTGAAGTGCCTCAGGGCTTCTCCCTGAGCCCCACTCTCTTGAGCATCTACATGGCCCCGTTCGCAGCCATCCTCAGGAACCATGGACTCAACATAGTCTCCTACGCCGACGACACCCAGCTTATTCTCTCCCTCGCCAACGAACCCACAGTTGCCAATAACAACTTCTATGACGGGATGAAGGCTGTCGGCACCTGGATGAAGAACAGCTGCCTCAAGCTCAACTCAAGGAAAACTGAAGTCCTCATCATGGGTTCCACCCCTCCACCTGGGATGACTCCTGGAGGCCCGCAGCACTTGGAACCCCTCCCCACACCCACAGACCATGCACAAAACCTTGGCATCATCCTGGACTCCTCGCTCACCATGAGCTACCAAATCAACGCCGTCTCCGCCCAACTGGCCCTGGCTACCATTCCACGTATCCGCAAGACCACTGCCAGAAGATCCTTCGCCTACCTCGCAGCAAAGACCTGGAACACCCACCTTCTCCAACTTAGGCAATCACTGTCACTCCCTCAATTCAGGAAGGACCTCAAGACCTGGCTCATCGACTGAACCACAGTGCCTTCGAAGACAGCAGTCCATCCTCCCCCACCCCCCAAGCACCTTGAGATCCTTACTGGTGAGTAGTCGCGCTCTACAAGCCACCCGATTGAAGACACGCAAGTTTGGACACCTGTCAACCTCATTAGACTCAGTAATATTATTAGGAGAAGAAGGGGAGACAGAAAGTGGTATGATATTTAAAATGGCCATTTTTGGGTTTAAGTCGACCAGGAGCCCCAGGACCCGGTGTAATATGTTGGTTATGGCCTCTCAGTGGGATGGATAATTCTACACTTACATGTTGTGTGCCAAAATTCACCCTCCTCAGTTTGACTTCTCAAGCATGTCGCATTAGGGTTATGGTGCATCCGCTAAACGCGTGACAGAATTGGAGGATTTGATTTAGCTATTTAAATTGTATATCAGGAGGATATCACAGCCCCTCTGTGTGCCACCATAGCAAAAGTCCTCTTTTCATTTTCCAGTTGACTCACACCCACCTCAGACGCTGGTTTCCATTTATCAAAAGCATCTGGGCTGTTTAGGGTGAGAGATTTGTAGACTGCTGATGTTCGTTCCTTTGATGGCTTTTGAATCATAATCAGTT
The DNA here is from genome assembly GCA_963921515.1 of Calotriton arnoldi. Classification (NCBI taxonomy): domain Eukaryota; kingdom Metazoa; phylum Chordata; class Amphibia; order Caudata; family Salamandridae; genus Calotriton; species Calotriton arnoldi. Next base: position 930,165 of record CAWUFW010001678.1, on the reverse strand, counting down.
TGGCTTCAAGTAGGGTGGAGCCTGTTTTTTTCAATGTTGGTGAGATGTGGTGTCATGGTATGTCTCAATTGCAGTAATAAAAGAACTGGAAGTTTTCAAGACCAAACTAGTCATGTAATTCATCCAAGGATTTTATTGTATTAGTTCTTATTATGCTATAAAGTCTAGATGCCCAAGTGGTACCACTCTTTAAAGCAATTTAATGCAACTATTTGAGGTAACTGGTTCCCCAGCCAGAGCAGGGGTTCACCAGTTTTTTTTTGGTCCATAGAATCTATGCGAATGAGATTTCCAGGAGTCAAACACTATTTTAGTGACATAAGGGAGTTTTCCCCCATAGAGGTAATGCAAGAGGTGAATGTTGCCCAGCGCCCATAATTCCGTTCTATATGCCAAATACATGCTGGCCAATATACCCAATCATTAAATGTTAACAGATGTGCTGCTTGGTAATAGAATAAGGGGTTGACCATTCCAAGATCACCCTCGTAGGTGAATTTACAGCATTTAGCCATAGCAGCTCTAAGGGGTACACCCTGCCATATAAAGGATCTCAATGAAAAGTAAGCATTGGAAGGACATGTTGTAACACAAGATGAGTGGTAGTAATGCACAGACACGTAGCTTTGTTAGGAGAGGGTTGAGTTCAAGTAAGATAGATACATGAATGACACCACCAGGAGCAGATCTAACTTCTAGCCCCTGATGACACTGGCTTACTGCCTGCTAAGGAATCCCATCACTTTGGCATTCTATGACATCATTAGGTATGCTGACAGGCAGGACACCACAGGATGGTGCCGGGTCTGGTGGCGCAGTGGACTAATGCATCCGCTGTAGGGGCCTGTGTTCGACCTCATGGTCACAGGTTCTAATCCCGGCGGGTCCACTCAGCCTTTCATCCATCTGAGGTCGATAAAATGAGTACCATTGAGTTGGGTAACAATATACATCTGTTATTCAGCGCCTTGAGACCCTTGGGTGATACGTGCGCTTTACAAATACACGTTATGTTATGTTATTTTAGGCAGTTGAAATGAATAGTTCTGGGGTATATATAAGACTTTGGGGAAGACTTTAATTTTAATCGGGACAATTTATTTATATAGCGAGACCAGAAGAGTGGGCCAGTGGTGTTGGTCTTTTCGTATAGTTTCTAGTACAGGCTGTATATTTTCAACTCTGGCTATCATTGCAGTTTAACTGCTTGTATGCCTAGATTCTTAAAGTAGCGGGCATTTGTCTGTATTTCATTTTCTTGTGCCCAAGTTGTGTCATCAGTAGCTGGACCGAGAGGAATCATTCTGGTTCACATTTAATCCAGAATGGTTTCTGAAATGATTTCAAGTTTCGTCCTGATGTGCTTGGGTTACTCAAGTAAATTAAGACATCATCAGCATACAACACTTTATCTTACATCCCGTCAGACTATCTGAATCTTATGATTTGTTGGATCTGTGTTTTTTCGATAAAGCTTTTAAAGCTAGGGCGTTGAACAGTGGCAACCCTTCCTCGTTCCCCGACAAATGGGTAAAGGTTTAGACAGGGTTTCTGCAACCCTCACTTGTGCTGTAACTCCATTATATACCAAGTGAGTATATGTGCTGAAATTAGGGCCAAGTCTCACGTGTGTCAATAGTGGAACTAACTAGTCCCAGGAGAGGAAAACCTTTTCAAAATCTGTTAGTAACAATGCAGTGGCTTATCGAGCACCTATGACAGTGCTTTGGCACGGAACACACTTTTTTTTTGTTTAAATTTGTTTATTGAATTTTAAACTTTTCAGGCATTTAGACTGGCACCATTGATAATCAATCGTATGTTAACAGCGAGAAGAGGATTTACAAAGCGGATATTATCAAACAAGCCTTACACAGGTAGCTTTGTGTGTACTCGGAGCATTTTGGAGTGCCAAGTATAACAGGGTATTAACACTGACAAATGAAACATAAGGGTAAAGCCCCATTAATTCAACATAATAGGGGAACAGCATATGCCCGTTGCAGCGTAATGCCGCCCTCCCCGATACACCCCCCTCGCGTAACTGCACCTTAATCACACACTAAGATTGTATGACGCCAACCATTATTGTCTGAATAATCATGTTTTAACTTGGACATGTTCATGAGGTGCACAGTGTTTGGGGCCTTACAGATTTTCCGGGCTGAAACCGCCTTTTCATGATGCCCAGGTCACTCTGTACCATTGGTTTGCTCATGCACTTCATCTGCCCCTGAGAGGGTCTATTGTGCTCCCGAATTCTCCTGCCAGGAACTGCGGAAATCTGTTAGTATCGCATCCCATGCTGCTGCCAAAGGCAACGCACGCAAACCTAATGTGTCTTCGCGACGAAGCGCCACGCTTTCCTCCTGGGTCCAGCATGTTAAGGATTGGATCCAGGCCTTCATAGCTGGGGGTTCAGGGGCCTTCCAGCGCCTGGTGATTAATCGCTTGGCCACGATGAGTCCTAGGTCTATGAAACGGGTTGTTACTTAATTTTTTTTAGGCCTCTGACAGAGACCCAAAAGACATACCTCAACATTGCTCAACGCTGTCTAGGCATGCCAAGCAGAGGTAGGGAGGGCGCGAACAGGGTGACAGTTTTTGTGATACCGAGGCTACGACGGAAACATGTATAGGCCACTCTCGCCAACAGCTGGGTAGGTGCCGCACCTATCCTTCCAGGGTGAAATAGTGTTATTATCTGAGGGCGGGTGTTGCCTGTTTGCTGTGTAGCGGTGTCTTAGAGGTGGAGATCACCGGGCCACCCACTGCAGCTGCGCCGCCAAATAGTAATGCTCCATGTTGGGCACGGCTAGACCTCCTCGGTTAGTTGGTAGGTATAGTTTGGTCAGTGCTACCCAACTACGTGTGCCGTGCCATATAAATTGCCGCATGTCACGTTTGAACATATGGAAAAGCGGTGGCTTACCATATAGGGGTAAGTTGGTGAAGTGGTAGATTAGCCTCAGGAGCACCACCATTTTCAGGAGGGCAATTCGGCCCATGATGGTCAGTGGAAGGGTGCGCCAGAATGTCGTCTGCGACCTGACTGCTGACATAGCGCGTGTGAGGTTTCCCTCCAAAAGGTCCTTCGGCTCTCGGTAGATTCGAAGTCCTAGGTATCGAAATGTTGCCTGCTGCCAGCGTACCGGTGTGTTGTTAAGCAACATCATCGGGTCAGGAGTTGACTCAGCGAAGGAGTACAGGCATGACTTTCCTAAGTTTACTCGAAGCCCTGATAGGGAGGCGAACTCAGACAGCACTCCCTCTATCGCTTCGCATGGCTTCCTAATATCCCGGAGATATATTAACAGGTCATCCGCATACAGGGAGATCGCATGTATGGCGTCTCCCAAGGGGATGCCCCAGTCTTCTTTTGTCTTACGCAGAGACTAGGAAAGCGGCTCAATGGCCAGTGAAAACAATAGCTGGGAGAGCGGGCAGCCCTGCCGTGTACCGTGCTCGATTGGGATTGACTGAGATATATATGGGCCTGTCTTGACTCTGGCAGTAGGCTGAGTATATAGCAGTTTCACCAGACTTAGCAAGTTGGCACCCAGATCATACTTGCTTAAGGCCGCAAGTAGAAAATCTCATTCTAGCGTTTCAAGCGCTTTCTCCAGGTCGAGTACTAGGCAGCCCGAGTGCGTCCAGTACTCCCTCGAGTAGTGAGCTACTCTGAAGTGTCTCAGATTTAGTGACGTACAACGTGCAGGAACTAACCCATTTTGATCCGGATACACTAGGTGTGGCACTATTGGGGCCAGCCGACTTGCTAGTATTTTGGCTAGTAACTTGTAGTCCGTATTCAATATTGCTAACAGACGATGCAAACCTATTAGTTCTGTATTTCTGTCTGGCTTAGCAGCGAGACGAGCAAGGATTCACGAAGTGTCGTCGGTAGTATGGATACTTCCTGCGAGCTGTGGTATAACGAGAGTAGTTGCGGAGCTAAAGCTGACTGATACGCTTTGTGATATTAGGCTGGTAGCCCATCAGGGCCAGGCTCTTTGCCAGTGGCCAATGCCTGTATTGCCTGCTGCATTTCTACGAGCGTGAAAGGTTCATCAAGTTCGGCTCTCTGTTCCGTGGACACCGTGGGCATAGTGTGTGGGGAGAGGAAGGCCTCTATTTCTGTCAGTGCTACATGAATGGCTGATATGTACACCCTCGCATAGTGGGCGGTAAACTCGCAGTGGATGTCATGTTGACGAGTCAGCGGCTGTCCCGACATGGATCGCAGCTGCAGAACCGGGGACTGTGTGTGTTCTTGTCCGATTAGCCTCGCTAGCAGTCTGCCCGCCCTATCTGCTGCCGCATGCGTGAGTGCCACGTGCGCAGCATAGTTTAAGCAACGCAGTCTCTCGAAGACCTCGGCATGCTTCTGTCTCTGGTCGTCCAGTGCCTGCTCAGTGCCAGTATTGTGTGCTAAGTTGGTTTCTAAGTTGACAAGCTTATCTTTAATGTGTTTGGCCTCACGGTCTAGCTGGCGACGAATGCTCCAGCTAAGTCCTAGACAGTGCCTTCTAATTACAGCTTTGCACGCATCCCATAGCAAACCTTCGTCAGGGACCGATCACGTATTAGTTTCGAAGTATGTGTCTATAGCTGTGCCCACCGAGGTCCTGAAGGGGGGGTCTTCCAACGCTAGGGGCTGGAGCCTCCACATTCGGGTGGTGTGTTCTGCGTCGTCTCCTTGCAGTCGTAGTGTGTGTGGGTTATGGTCCGAATGTGTGCGGCCAAGGTAATCCATATTGGTGCAGTCTGCTAGGAGTGTTGCATTCCCCACAAAACGATCTAAGCGGACATGCAATCCATGCAGGTGTGAAGAGTAGGAGTAAAGGCGTGTCTGCGGGTTCAGGGTTCTCCACATGTCCACCAGACCCCAGTGCCGCATCCACTCCCCTTGTATCCTGGCATTGGATACAGCAGCGGTCTGCTGTAACAGCAGAAAGGACCTGTCCAAATTGATATCCAGCACCGTGTTAAAGTCACCCCCTAACAGCCAGAGGATGTCGCACCAACGCAATAATATCGCGGATAGTGTGTGCCAGAAGGTTCCCTGTTCCGTATTGGGGGCATATATAGAACCCAGTACTATTTGTCTCCCGTTCAGGGGGTCCTTCGTCAGCACGAAGCGACCATATACATCTACTTCGGTTATCTCTGGTATATATTGGGTCCCTGGCCGGACCCATATCATAGCCCCTCTGGCATATGAGGAATGCCAGTGACGAGTATTTGACCTTTCCATCTGTGTTGCAATCTATGGATTTCTGGCTGTGCTACATGTGTCTCCTGCAATAGTGCTATATGGGCAGCATGTCTCTTAAGGTACGCATAGACTTCGTACAGGCGTGCTGCGTGTGCATTCCTCTAACATTCCAAGTATTTATGTTGGTGGATGGCATGTGTCAGTTGTACAGGATTGTAGTGCATGCATGGGGCACAGCGCATCGAGGCCAGGGCGGCAGTTATGGTGTGCGCTGGATGCATACTGCATTAGCGCTGTTTGCGGCTGCAGAAGGGTGGCGCGCAATGTACCTAGTAGGGGTGCAAACAATACAACTTGTAACTGGGGTAGAGCAGAGGGACATGTGTCTGCCCAAACAATAGACTGCGCCATGTGGCAACGTGCAGCTGTTCGAGTCGCGCTACACTTAGAGGGGTGGAAGTGGGTTGAGCCTAGAGGCGATGGGCACGTGGTTGGGCCCGGTATCTATGCGATGTATCTGCCATCATACATCGTGACAATGTTTCACTGGGGGCGAGAAGGGCCAGCTGTTATAGGTCATGAGCACATGCTATAGCGCGCCATGCGTGCATATGTTGGGGTGGCATGGAGTACTTATGTACATTCAACTGTTCATTTTAACAGTACGACAACTCTGTTTGGCATCACATTAGATCGTCTGCTGTTTGGGGTGTCACGGTTGGGAGCTGTTGTGAGTCGGCGTTATGCCACATTGCGGATTAACTGTCCTCACTGAGGGACCTTTCAGAAGAGGCATCTGTCTCTCTGCTTGCCTGATGATTCCGAATAGTGGCCGCCATTTGCAGGGCGTACTGCCGCTCCTGCAGCACTTGCTCTGGGCGCGACTCTGAGCTGTTTCGGGGCTCTCCCGGGTCGTGCACCGTATCTTCTCCGGTTTCTGCGTGTGCCTGGGTCTATGCAGCTGTTACTGTGTAGTCTGTTCAATGAGGTGTGGTGCCATGCAGCTTCCAGCCAGTTCCACGCCTCCTCCGCTGTGCTGAAGAAGTGAGTGGACCCATCCATGACTACTCGTAAGCGGGCTGGGAATAGAAGGGAGTATTTGATGTCTAATTCCCGCATGCATTTCTTGACCACTAGGAATGTACTCCTTTGCTTCTGGACCCCCAGAGCGTAGTCCGGGAAAAAGAGGACTGATGAGTTATCTACCCTGACCTCCTCCATCTTTCGTACCTCCCGAAGAATTGCATCACGATCTTTAAAATTGAGCAGGCAGAATAAGAAGGGCCGGGGTCCAGTGCCCGCCGGTGGCCGGCCCGAAGGTACCCTGTGTGCTCTTTCTACTGCAAAGAAGGTGGAAAGCTTATTCGCTGGCATTAGGGATTTTATCCATTCTTCTGTGTATGCCACTGCATCGCGACCCTCTGTTCCTTCAGGTAAGCCCACCACACGGACGTTATTGCGGCGAGAGCGTCCTTCAGCATTGTCCATTCTACGCTCCAGTGTGTGCAGCCGCGCGGTGAGCTCCCCCACCTCAGTGGCCAAACTTGGGTGCTTGGGAGGATCTCTTCCAGCTCCGCCTCCATTTCATTGACTCTTCCTGCTAATTTGCGGTGATCTGCGTGTAGTAGTGCAAAGTCCGACGTGATCTTGTCTATGCGCCCTTCCAGGAACGTGCAAGTTTGTGTCAGGGAGACTCCTATCTGCGTCACTGCTTGGAGCACTGAATCTATCTTGGATTCAAGCATGGTGGCTTTTGAGGATTCCGCAGCCTCACGTTCTTGCTCAGGTTGCTTAGCGGTTGTCTCTGGCTGTGATGCTGCTGTGCTCATTCCTGCTCGGTGCCTGCCCATCCTTTTGGCTGACGGTACGCGAGTTATGTATGTCTTTGGTGTCAGGACAGGCCGAGTCACAGCGTTTACGCACACTGGGGAGCTTCGGGGTTCTTCGTCCCTTGGGCGCCCGCTGCATAGGGCTTGTCACTCTGCACTCCTGCACGTTGTGTTCACCTTTCCAGTCAACTGCTGAGGTCGCAAGGCAAGGCTCACCTATACTTCTCCACTCCAGTTCTTTTTGCTGTGGGTCAGGCTATTGCACCGTGCGGCCAGTGCCCGCAGTTGGGATCTCGGGGCTTAGCCGGCGCACCAGGTATCTGCCCCCATCGAGTGTAGCACCTGCAGTTGGGCCTAGGCTCGACACAGCCTCCGGACCATCTCGCTCGCCGCAGGAGTAGTGGGCACTTCTTCACCTAGGCTGTTGCAGTGTGTTGCACACCGCCCCACGATCACTACTCAGGCCACCTTGTGGTTGGGCACTCTTCTATGTGAGCCCACGATGTGCGTACCCGGCTCGCTCTTGCCTCCGTTGCGATGCGTGCCTCCGGGTTCTAGGCGCAGCCACCAACGCCCGACCAGGCAGCATCACAGAGTCCTCCCGCACTGTGCTAGCTTCCGCCCCCGTTAGGTTGTGCTGTGGTTTGTTTGTTATTGTACATTGCTCCCAGCGTCTTCCTGGGCCACGATTTAGGCCTTTACTTTGTGTCCGCTGCCCAAGTCATGTGTAGAGCGGGTCAGATGAACCCGCTGCGTTGATGCCGCCTGTATTAGAAGCAGCGGTTTAATGCTGGTTTGCTAGGCCCGGCGCTTGTCCCCGTTTGCACGCCTGATGGTTACAGTCACAGGAAAGGCCTGGGCTCGATATAGCCCCCGGACCCTTTCTGTCAGGATCGGCGGCCCGAAGCGCCTACCACAACGTGACTAATCATAGGTGGAAAACTACGTTTCCCATGATGCTCGGTATTTATGACGATTGACGCACGTACCTGGCGTGCGTAATTCTCGTTCCGGTTTGAATCTCTGAGACCCGTATTCGGCGGGTAGTGTTCTTGCTACAGTGTGCACGGGGAGGAAAGTTCTTCTTCCATGACCTTGTGGAGCAGTTTCGGCGTGTGGTTGCAGGGCTCTGCACACACGCGTAGGAAAGACTAGGCGCACTCTTCGCGTCCTCGGCTAGCGACCTCGAGGAGTCTTCAGTGAGGTATTGTGGGCTGGTAATGAGTCCGGTGCGGGAGGAAACAATCTGAGCGGCATCCCGCGGAGTCACAGGTTCTAAATTACAGCCGTTTTGGTATTGCCTCTTGCAGTATAAAGAGGCTTCTGGGCTGGAAGGCACTTCTGTTTATGTTGCTGAATTTACTGGGAGAAACTAGGTGACGTAACCATTGTTTCTTGTACATTTATTTTGTTTTGTTTGTTTCTTTATCACGCTTGGGCAAGTACTTTGCTATTTTCAAGTTATGTCATTGGATTTATTGGATTAGCGTTCATTGTGAACGTGAAGAGAAGCTTTGGAGTTCCTTGCCATAACATTTCATTGATTACAGGAGCATGTAATCTTATTTGACGAGACTTGGATATGTATACTCTGTTCTTTCAATTCCTATACGTGGTATGTAGAGTGTATGGTGTTTTGCAGTTCTTTAATATTATGGTTTGACTGGAAGGTGCAAGTGGGATGGTGCTAATTCCCTGTGTTCTTCTTTCAATAGGATTTAGCAGGAAGAGAGGAACCAATGATTATAGTTGAGGAATACTGTCACGCTGGACATTGTGACTATATGTTTTAAGGTATATACATATATCTCCTTGATCTTAGTGAGACTTACTGAGAGTTGACTGGGGGTTTGTGCCTTACTCATTCTTTGTGTTGTTTCTTCCACAGCTTCCATCTCCCTGCAGTCCCTTTCCCTATTCCCTATCCCTCGCCTGACCACTTCACTACTCTATGCATATATGTAAATTATAGAGTTGGGGATGTCAGGAGGTGGACCACTTTGAGCAGCATTCCGGTTCTGAGGAGTTCCATTTTGCGGGGAAAACAGAATTATGCACCCACGAATTAGAACTTCTCCCTACCGGGGTGGTGCAATAAACATGGCCACCTTGGACGACGTTATGCAGGCGTTGGTATTTTTGCAACAAGAATTAGCAACCTCTAAGACGGAAACAGCCGCTCTTAAAGAGAAGTTAGAGAGGCAAATACGTAATCCGTTTGACGTGTCTTCCACTCCTTCCCAGATACAGGTACATGTGCCACCTCCTATACCGTTGGCAACACCCGAAAGGTATTCAGGAGATCCAAATAGAATCCAGGTCCTTTTAACGCAAATAATGCTGCATTTTTCGTGTAAACCCTCTTCCTTTCCTACCAACCATTCTAGAGTGGCGTTTGCAATATCCTATTTAGCTGGGGATGCAGCCAGTTGGGCAGTTCCTCTGGTGAAGAACGATGACCCGGTCCTGTCTGATTGGAATGCCTTCGTAGGGAATTGGAAAGGGTTTTCGACAGAAGAGCCACCACTTTCAGTGCCGACAGAGCGTTGTTAGAGTTAAAGCCGGGGAAGAGGGAGCTGGTACCCTATTTAACATCATTTAATCGCCTTGTAGCAGAGACAGGATGGCCAGAAGAAAAAAGGATGTCTTTGTATTATCAGGGGTTACGATATGACATGAAGGACGTTCTCGCTCAGATCGATCCTCAACCCACTAACTGCACTGACTTAATGAACCTCACTCTCAGGTTGGATCATATGTTATCTGAAAGAGGGGGTGAAAAGAGAAGAAGTGAGCGGTGGAGTCCCAGATATGGAAAGGGGGTTAGGAAACTTGTGGTGGAATCTGAACCCAGTGCTGAACCCATGGAAGTAGGAGCAATCAGATCCCCTCTCTCTAGAGAAGAAAGAGAAGCACGTAGGGCAAATGGGCAGTGTATGTACTGCGCGAAAAAGGGGCACTTCGTACGTGAATGCCCTACCAGGCCTAAATCCTTTAACAACCCCATGTCAGGGAAAAGGGTAGCAGTCTCGGTTCTGCAAAAGAAATCTGAACTAACCGAGAACAACTCCTTAGAGTTTCCAGAACCTGATAAAGAAGGAATTAAGTGGAAAGTACCTTCTTTATCTGCAGCTGAGGGGAGGGAGACAGAAGCTCACATATTGGTTCCAATAGAGCGTACCGTTATGGAGTCTTCTCACTCAGTGATAGTAATGATTGACTCTGGGGCCACAGGCAACTTTATCGATCAAGGGTTGGTTCAGAAACTAGCATTGACCAGAGTTATCAGAGAAATCCCAGAGACAGTGTTAGCGGTCGATGGGAAACCTTTGACTTCTGGGCCGGTGACAGAACAGACAGACAGACTGTCTGTCAGGGAGGGTACTCAAAAACATGTAGAATACCTATCCTTGAATATTATTGTTGCCCCGCAGTACGAGATCATTTTGGGTATGCCTTGGTTGTGGCACCACAACCCTACCATAAATTGGAGAGAGAAATCCATGCATTTCCTATCAGAGGAGTGCACATCTATCTGCATGAAGGACATCTCCCAAGCCAGTGCACTGGCACATCCCTGATGTCTTGCCACAGCAGCTGAGAAGGCAGTAACATTACCCTCAGAGTATGCTCAATATCGGGATGTATTCAGTGAAATCCAGGCCGAACAGCTTCCTCCCCATAGAGTCTATGACTGTCAGATAGATCTGATAACAGGAGCCACTCTGCCATCCTGCAGAGTGTATGCTTTGTCAGTATCTGAAACCGAGCATCTGAGAGACTACTTAGATCATTATCTTGAAATTGGGTTTATTCGCCCCTCTCGGTCCCCAGCAGCCTCTCCCCTTTTTTTTATATCAAAGGCTAATGGGGAGTTAAGAATGTGCATCAATTATCACAAGTTAAATCAGAATACGGTAAGGAATAGATACCCCCTTCCTCTAGTTTCCGTGCTCTTGGACCAAGTGAAAGAGGCTCCGATCTATACCAAACTAGATTTGAGGGGTGCCTACCATTTGGTTTGGATAAGAGAGGGGGATGAGTGGAAGACCACCTTCAAAATCCGCTATGGGTTGTTTGAATATACTGTCATGCCGTTTGGGCTGTGTAACGCCCCTGCGGCCTTTCAGTATTTTTTAAACGATGTACTAAAGGAATACCTAGAAACCTTTGTGCTGGTATACATAGATGACATCCTGGTCTATTCTGAGAATGAAACAGTGCATGAGCGTCACGTTCTTTTGGTGTTACAGAAATTAAGAGAACACTCCTTATTTTGTAAGTTGAGTAAATGCGACTTCCATGTATATGAGGTTGAGTTTTTATGAGTGATGTTGTATCCATCAGGACTGTGTATGACAGAAAGAAAGGTGAAAGCTGTTCAGGAATGGTTCGTTCCGACCAATGTGTATGATGTACAAAGCTTTCTAGGTTTCGCTAACTACTACCGTAGATTCATCATGCACTTTTCCCATGTGGTAGCACCTATTACAAGACTGCTAAGAAAAAGAGCCCTTTGTTTGGACCAACGATGCAGGGGAGGCCTTTCTACTCCTAAAAAAGGCGTTTACTACTGCTCCCGTTCTCAAACACCCACAAACCGATCTCCCCTTCATCGTAGAAGCGGACGCCTCCGATGTGGCTATAGGGGCTGTGCTTTCTCAAAGAGATAAACAGACAGGACAACTCCATCCTGTTGCATACATATCGAAGAAACTCCTTGCTGCAGAACTCAACTACACCATTGCAGAAAAAGAACTGTTAGCCATAAAAAAGGCGTTTCAGGAATGGAGACAATATCTGTGGGGGTCAATATACCAAATAACGGTATATACCGATCACAGGAACCTTCAGTACATGAAGATAGCTGTCGCAGAGGCAGATGAGGTGGATGCTTTTCTTTGCAGAATACGATTTTGTCATCACGTTCAGACCTGGGGCAGAAAAGCGGACACCTTATCGAGACAGGGCACAGACGGCCTTCCTCGGAGAACACATAATGATGCCATTATAGCCCCCACTAGAGTATTGTGTGCAGTGGCCATGAATAACTTCTTGGAAGAAGTAAAGAAAGTCCACTCCACAGACACATGGAATCACTGGGCGGGTGTACATGCTCAGAGAAGCATCAAACAAGGCCTGCCCTTTGTTAACCATAAACTCCATCTGCCGTCCAAAACAATCCAACGGAAGGCATTCAACTGGTGCCATAGCTCCATCCTTGCCGGACATCAGGGTAGTAAAAAAACTACCCAACTGATACAACACTTCTGGTGGAACTCTCTATCCAAAGACGTGAAATCTTGGGTAGCGGAATGTGAGGTCTGTGCTAGGTCCAAAGGAGAAACCACCAAAGCAAAAGGAAAATTAATGCCTATGCCAACTCCCACCCAACCATGTCAGAACATCAGCATGGATTTCATTACAGGCCTACCCAACGACCAAGGCAAAACAGCTATTCTGGTAGTAGTGGATGGTCTCACCAAGATGGGGCATTTCACTCCCTGTACTAACTTACCAACAGCAGGACAAATGGCTCAACTACTGCTAGAACATGTGGTGCGATTATACGGCCTACCGAATACCATAGTTACAGACCTAGGGCCCCAGTTCATAGATCGTTTTTGGCGGATGTGGTGCAAGGCTCTACAAGTTTCTCCTGCATTGTCCATCAGCTTCCATCCGCAAACGGATGGCCAGACTGAAAGGCTTAACCAAACCCTAAAGAAATATTTGCGTCCCTATGCCGAGGAAGCTGAAGAGTCCTGGATCTCATTGTTATGGATGGCAGAACTGGCTTATAACAACTCTTGGCACAGCTCCTTAGGAGAATCTCCTTTTTTCGCAAACAATGGGTTTCATGCAAAAATCTTGCCGATAACCTTGCCCAGCGACCTCAATGACCAACCAGAGGTGAGGAGTCGCATATAAAAACTTCACTCCATCCATTGGAGGGTCAGAGTCCACCTCATCCGGGCTAAGCAACAATACAAAAAGTGGGCGGATCGGCATCAGAGAGATGGCCCCGAGTATAAACCGGGGGACAAGGTGTGGTTGTCAACCAAAATCATTCGCTTCAGAGTTCGCAACATTTTTCACCCCAAGTTTATAGGTCCTTACACCGTCCTGAGGCAAATCAATCCGGTCGCTTATAGGCTACGATTGCCCAACACTTTGAGGATCCATCCGGTGTTCCACTGCAGTCTTCTGAAACCTGCGAGAAGGGCGAGGAGAAAAGCTGTTCCCCCTGTTATTCGTGATGGGCACCTGGAATACGAAGTACGTAGAGTGCTGGACTCTAAATACAGGCGGGGTCAGTTATGGTATCTGGTCTCCTGGAAGAGATACTGCTCGGAGGATGATTCTTGGGAACCTGTACAAAACATCCATGCCCCTGCGGCGATTCGCGCCTTCCATGCTGCTCACCCTGCCAAGTCTGGTGCAAAGAGGCGCTTGGGAGGAGGGCGTACTGTCAGGATCGGCAGCCCGAAGCGCTTACCACAACGCGACTAATCATAGGTGGAAAACTACGTTTCCCATGATGCTCGGACGAGGCACATGGGTATTTAGGACGATTGACGCACGTACCTGGCGTGCGTAATTCTCGTTCCGGTTTGAATCTCTGAGACCCGTATTCGGCGGGTAGTGTTCTTGCTACAGTGTGCACGGGGATGAAAGTTCTTCCGTGACCTTGTGGAGCAGTTTCGGCGTGTGGTTGCAGGGCTCTGCACACACGCGTAGGAAAGACTAGGCGCACTCTTCACGTCCTCGGCCAGCGACCTCGCGGAGTCTTCAGTGAGGTATTGTGGGCTGGTAATGACTCCGGTGCGGGAGGAAACAATCTGAGCGGCATCCCGCGGAGTCACAGGTTCTAAATTACAGCCGTTTTGGTATTGCCTCTTGCAGTATAAAGAGGCTTCTGAGCTGGAAAGCACTTCTGTTTATGTTGCTGAATTTACTGGGAAAAACTAGGTGACGTAACCATTGTTTAATGTACATTTATTATGTTTTGTTTGTTTCTTTATCACGCTTGGGCAAGTACTTTGCTATTTTCAAGTTATGTCATTGGATTTATTGGATTAGCGTTCATTGTGAACGTGAAGAGAAGCTTTGGAGTTCCTTGCCATAACATTTCATTGATTACAGGAGCATGTAATCTTATTTGACAAGACTTGGATATTTATACTCTGTTCTTTCAATTCATATACGTGGTAAGTAGAGTGTATGGTGTTTTGCAGTTCTTTAATATTATGGTTTGACTGGAAGGTGCAAGTGGGATGGTGCTAATTCCCTGTGTTCTTCTTTCAATAGGATTTAGCAGGAAGAGAGGAACCAATGATTATAGTTGTGGAATACTGTCACGCTGGACATTGTGACTATGTTTTAAGGTATATACATATATCTCCTTGATCTTAGTGAGACTTACTGAGAGTAGACTGGGGGTTTGTGCCTTACTCATTCTTTGTGTTGTTTCTTCCACAGCTTCCATCTCCCTGCAGTCCCTTTCCCTATATCCAATTCCTCGCTTGACCACTTCACTACTCTATGTATATATATAAATCATAGAGTTGGGGATGTTAGGAGGTGGACCACTTTGAGCAGCATTCCGGTTCTGAGGAGTTCCATTTTGCGGGTCTAACACTTTCAGGCGACTTTCCCTGCGGCAGGCCGCCTCATCAGATCCTGTCCATCCCGGGGCGACACAGTTCGCCCCTTAGCAGCAACCCAGGTAGCGCATCGCGAAGGGTCTCGTCTCCAAGGGGGGACAATCCAGCGCTGCGCGTGTCTCCCACTCGCCGTTGTGCTCAGCCTTACGTCCGCGCCTCGCCTCCTGCTGAGCGGGCCTCCAGGCACCGGTATGGGGCGCTCGCAGACTCGTCTAGGCTCGACTTAGCCCCCGGTACCCCCACCAGGTATTAAGTACAGAAACCATGCGCCCTCCTGTTCACGGACCGCTATGGTGCGGGGCAGTCTGTTGCGTAGCGGCGCGGCTGTCCATGATTTGCACACTGCCCTGATCCTTGCACTTCTTACAGCTGGCCCGTTATTTGGGCTTTCCGGCTACTGCTTCCCTGCCGCCAGCTCCGGCGCACGGCTGCTCTGGGGATTTGCAGTGTGCGCCGGCCGACTCGTGCTGTTTCGGCAAGATGGCCGCGGTCTGTTGGGTGTGTAGCTCTTGCGGAGGACTCCCACAGCGTCTGGGGTTTTCTCCGTTGTTCCAGATCTCGCCACCCACTGCGCACCGGTGTCAGCTGCGCGGGCATCTAAGTCTACAGTTTCGATGACATCAGTGGCTAGAAAATATGAGCGGATAATCGGGCCTCGATGCGGAGCCGCTTCAGGGTGCGACCGCCATCTTGGCCAGTTAGCCACGCCCCCGGCACTGAACACAATTTTGATGGGTATAGAACCACTCTGGTCTACATGGACTAGATTTTCAATTTCTCTAGGTTGGCGATTAGCTAGAACATTGCCTAATATCTTGGCTTTGGCACTGATTGAGATTGGCATTTCTGCAGGGCAAATTGGTTTCAGGATCACGGATATGTGAGCTTTGCAAAGTTCTCTGGTCTGGTTTCGGGTTTCTCTTGTGTTTAAGTACAAATTGTAAAGAGGAAGAATTTTAACAAAAAGTAGTTAGAGCATGGAGTTTTGCTGGATAATTAAGCCTGATCGCCTGCGCTATTTCTTCAAGTGTTAGCATTTCATCTAAGACAGGTATATTTCCCATGGAGAAGGCGAATGCATTAGTGGCATATTAGCATGTAATCAAGTTGTCGTGAGAGGTAAGTGGTTTGGGACTGTCATTTGCCATAGAACTTTGCAAAAACGTTATGCATTTCATTTGGGTGTGTAAATCGTCTACTATTGTTTTCTAATAGCTCTGGTCATCTCTTCCCTGTGACTCAGCCCGTAATGTAATTTGGTTGTTTTATTCCTGTGCCCGTAAAGTCTACTTTGGGATGTCAACCATATTTTTCCGGTTTTATCCATTATATTTGATTGATACTTCGTTTGCCTGTGTAAGTTGGTGCAGATTGTGCTCTGTATCCTTGTCCTTTATTTTCAGATTCCTGCACCTCGAGTTCTAATTTGGCTCTTTATGGGGCTTGTTTGAGTTTGAAATGTGTTGTGGGGCTGATTATATTCTCCCTTTCAACTGCTGATATGCCACCCATAGGGTAAACAAAACATCTACAGTGTTGGCATTAGTTTGGAAGTAATGTCTTGTTTCATCTATATGTGTCAATCAATCAATCAGTGTTCTTGTAATGTGCAACTACTCACCCGTTAGGGTCTCAAGGCGCTGAGTGGGGGGGTGAATTTGTGGTTCAGTCGAAGAGCAAGGTCTTGAAGTCCTTCCTGAATTGAGACGGTGATTGCCTGAGATTTAGAGGCAGAGTTTTCCAGGTCTTCGCAGTGAGGTAGGAGAAGGATCTTCCTTCAGCCATGGTCTTGCGGATCCGTGGGATGGTGGCCAGGGCCAGATTGGCGTAGTGGAGATGTCTGGTGGGTGTGTGGAAGGAGAGGCGGTGGTTGAGGTATGCAGGTCAGGCGTAGTGAAGGGCTTTGTAGGCATGCGAAAGGAGCTTGAAGGAAATTCTTTTGTTGATCAGGAGCCAGTGGAGGTCTCTCAGGTGACCGGTGATGTGGCTGCGAAGGGGGATGTTCAGGATGAGTCTGGTGGAGGTGTTCTGGATGTTCTGTAGTTTCTTTAATTTTTCAGTGGTGTCGGCATAGAGTGCGTTGCCGTAGTTCAGTCTGCTGCTGAAAGTGCATGGGTGACCATTTTTCTGGACTCTGTGGAGATCCACTTGAAAATCTTCCAAAGCAGGCGGAGCGTGTGCAAGCAAGGGGACGAGACGGCATTGATTAGGCAGTACATAGAGAGCGAGTAGTCCAGGATGATGCTGAGGTTCCGTGCGTGGTCCGTGTGTGTGTGTGGGGGGGGTGTCCAGAGCGCTGCAGGCCACCAGGAGTCGTTCCATGTAGAGGGGTGGGATCTCAAGATTAGGACTTCGGTCTTGTCCGAGTTGAGCTTGAGGCAGCTGTCCTTCATCCAGGTGGAGACTGCCTTTATCCCGCTGTGGAAGTTGCTCATGGTGGTGTGGGTTCATCTGTGAGGGAGAGAATCAGATGGGCATCGTCGGCATAGATGATGTTGAGTCCATGGCTTCTGACGATGGCTGCAAGCGGGACCATGTAGATGTTGAAGAGGGTGGGGCTCAGGCAGTCGCGGCTGGTGCAGGTAAGAGCGGTGGGGTAGGGCGGGGGATGGGTGGTGAAGTCAACACACGACGAGGGAAAATAAAATTTAAAATAAGAAAACACTTACCTTGCACTCGCCACATCGTCACGCAAGGTAAGTTGTTTTTCTTTTTTTCTTTTCTCTTATCTGTTGACTTAACCCCATCTCTTCCCCGCACCGCCGCTCTTACCTGCACTGGCCGCGACTGGGCTCAGGGAGGATCCCTGGGACACTCCGCAGTTGATCACTGTGAGTTCTGAGAGGAATGGTGGAAGTCTGAATTTCTGCGCTTAGCCGGTGAGGAAGGAGCGGATCCATTCTAGGGCCTTGTCGCGGATGCCAGCGTCTTGAAGTCTTATGCAGAGGAGATTAAAGGAGACTGTGTCAAAGGCGGCCCAGAGGTCCAGAAGGATGAGGGCTGCAGTTCCACCTTGGTCGAGGAGGATGCGGGAATCGTCTATGGCGGCGAGGAGGGTGGTCTCAGTGCTGTGGTTGCTTTGGAAGCCGGATTG
Organism: Calotriton arnoldi; assembly: GCA_963921515.1. Lineage (NCBI taxonomy): Eukaryota > Metazoa > Chordata > Amphibia > Caudata > Salamandridae > Calotriton > Calotriton arnoldi. Next base: position 912,357 of record CAWUFW010001678.1, on the reverse strand, counting down.
GGAGCGGTCCAGGATGTGGTTCGCTTCGATGAACTCGGAGAGTTGGGCATTGATGGCCTTCTCGATGACCTTGGCTGGGAAGGGGAGAAGAGAGATGGGTCTGTAGTTCTTGAGGTTCGTCAGGTCAGCAGAGGGTTTCTTCAACAGAGGGTTGATCTCAGCATCTTCGGGGAAGTTGGTGGACTCGATGGAGCAGTTGATGGTATAGCAGAGTTCGGGGCGATGGAGGTACTGGCTCTGTTGAAGATGTGAGGGCTGGGATTCGAGGGGGCACCAGAGTGGATGCTCTGCATGATTCTGAGGGTGTCATCAGAGGTGAGGGTGGTTCAATTGGGCAGGGTCTGCTGGGGTCTGGAGCCATTAGGTGCAGTGGTTGCAGGTGGGGTGGGTAGGTCTTGGGTTGTGAAGCTGTCGTAGATCTCATTGATCTTGCGATCGAAGAAGGTGGCGAGGTTGTCGCAGAGGTCTTTGGAGGTGGGAATGTCTGCTGTCTCTGTGCTGGGTTTGGCTAATTCTTTGACCACAGTGAAGAATTCTTTGCTGTTGTGTGCATTGGTGTTGATGCGTTCCTGTATGGCTGTTTTCTTTTTTGTTCTGATGTGGTGCTGTGCGGTGACGGCCATTTTGAAGCCTGCGTGGTCTGCCAAGATCTTGCTGCTCCTCCATTTTTTCCCCGAGCCATCTGTAGGTGCTCCTGGATTCTTGGAGGGTGGGAGACAACCAGCTGGCTTTCTTGGAGGGCTGCCTGCCTGAGGGTTTCCTGAGGGGAGCCAGTGTGTCGGTGCCGTTGGAGATCCAATGGTGGAGGTTGCGTGCTGAGGCATTGGTGTCCGTGAATGTCGGTGGTGGGGTTTTGCTGAGAGAGGTGGTGAGCATGTCTTCGGTGACTTTGTTCCAGTTTCTGCGAAGATGGCAGTGGGTGTGGTTGTGTACGGTGGGTTTGGTGAAGGAGAGGTGGACGCAGTGGTGATCTGTCCACTGTAGCTCGGAGGTGTGGCTGATGGATTTGCTGCTTGCGGAGAAGATAGGGGGGAACCACGTGTCCTGCTGAGTGGGTTGGAGAAGTGACCAGTTGCTTGAGTCCAATGGTGGCAATGTTCTCCAGTAGGGATGAGGTGTTGTGTTTGACGAGGTTGTCCAGGTGGAAATTGGGGTCACCAAGGAGGATGTAGTCTATTGAGGCAAGAGTGTGGTAAGAGATGAAGTCGGCTATGGCTTCGCTGAAGGGGGGGGTTGGGTCCTGGGGGTCTGTAGACTAGGGTGCCGCAGAGGGTGGTGTTCGGGTTGGTCTGGATCTTGAAGTGGAGTTGTTCCATGTTGAGTGAGTGGTCGTCGGAGCTGGTTGTGAGGCGGAGGGTATTTTTGTGTACGATGGCAATGCCTCCTCCCAGTTGGTTGGCGCGGTCCTTGTGGATGATTTTGTAGCCGTCGGGGATGGCGGTTGCGATGTCTGGGGCTGAGGTGGGGTTATCCATGTTTCCGTGAGGAAGGAGACATCTGGGGAGATAGAGTTGAGCAGGTCCCAGATCTCTACGTCATGTCTTCTGATGGAGCAGCTGAGGTGGTCGGGTCCAGTTCTCGAGGGTCGTGCGGTCGGTGGGTCTGGCGTGAGGAGGGAGAAGGCACAGTTGCAGCAGGTGAACGGGCCCTGGGTGTCCTTAGGAGACACGAGATGGCAGCAGGGACTGAGTGCGTGGAGGGTGCTGGCGTCGTAGCGGTGGGGGCCATGGGAACCAGGGTCCCTGGCACTGGGTGCGGTCCTGGCACGGATGGCTGCAGACAGGCTTGCCTTTTGCACGCCAGCGGTCGCCATTAAGTAGTGGTGGGGAGGTGGAAGGTGCTGATCAGCTGGGTGGCAGGAAGCAGCGCTGGGAGGGGGCGGGCCGCAAGGGCAGGCAGCGGCGAGGGCAGGAATCACGAAGGGGCACAGACAATGGTGCAGAAGTAAAGGGCACAGAAGGAGAAATTAAAAGAAATAGCACAGAAAGAGAATACAGTAGAGAAATACAGAAAGAACTACATAAAGACAAAATACTCACCACTGAACCACTAGAGATGAGGCGCAGGTGGCAGCCTGTGGGTGGGAGATAGCCTCAAACTCAGGACCTGGGCACAGGGGGGCAGACCACTATTAGGTGGAGCTGCGCAGCGGGGGACCAACACACGCAGACATGGTCAGTGAGGTGTGACTTTGAATTTCATCTTAGTCCATCACCAAGGACTTAATTTCCATTGTGTATGAGTTTTTGGGGTTTGACTGTGTATCCGAATCTTCAAAGGTGAATGGTCATGCAGGCTGCGAGCATGCAGACAGATTATGCCTAGAAAGTGCACGTCACTGGTGGAGACGAAATAGTAGAAAAGGCGGGAGAAAGACCTGTGTGCACCTGAAAACAAAGTGTTCTGTGGCATCTGGGTAGTGGTGACATCATACATCGCTCAGTCTCATTGCTTTTGAGACTGTCACTAGGAGTAGAGATGTCACATGAGCTATTAATGGTGCTCCTACTCTAACTAGTTCATCAGCCTGTTGAAATCACCCCCTATAACGGTCAGTCCTGGAGGGGCTTCCCTTAGGATGGTACTGACATGGCTAAGAACTATGAAAATGGGTTTGGGGGTGCATAAAGTGTAAATAATGCAATAGGTGCATTGTGCAGAGTTCCTGTGATCATAATGCATCTACCTTTAGTGGAAGGTTTCAATTAAACAATATTGCCGCTTCTCTAGACCCTCTAGTAAATCCAGCATGATAAGCTGCTCAGTATCCATAGCTACGGAGACATCTATCTACATTTGTATCACTTTTACATATTGTTAATTAGGTTGCACACTTCCACTACATAAATGTTCTTTACTCCCAATGCATTTTGTGCATATTGTACACATATTTATTTTTTTGGAGAGTTTTATATAGAGCGAACAAGACCCAAGGATATTAGAGCACTGTAAATGTAAAAAAACATCATATGTTCGATATCATTTTAGGTTCAGAGTGCTATACAGAGAAAAGCCATAACCTGTTACATTACGTCTAGTTTATTGGTCTACGAAACTACACAAAAACATAAAAGTTCAGCCTCTCCACATGCTGTGATAGCTGTGCACCAGTACAAAAAAATATATGTGTATATTGATGTGGGTTGGCAAGAAGTGTCCTGTGCATCAAGTTGTCCAGGTGTCTATCATGATCCAGGCCAGTATGGCAGGAAACTGTCTAGTAAAAGCCTTTTAAAAGCAATAGGTTTGACGAAAGCTCTGACAGAAGAGAGTTCCATATTCTCAGGGCAGATCCAAAGAAGATGGATGCATATGTCTTCTTTTTCCTGAATCTAAGAGGTTGAAGCCAGAGGGAGCTGGTGCCCTCAAGGAAGCGCTGCCTCCTGAGATCGTGAGCTTTTGTGCTAGTTACAAGAGTGCATGGCTTTGTGAATCAGGCAAGCCATCTTCGACTGGATTCTGGTTAGGAAGGGGAGCCATTGTAAAAATTTGAGCAAGGGTGTGATATAGTCAAAACATCTCAATCCTCTTATCAGTCTCGCTGTGACATGGAGGGTTGCCTTGAGCGGTGCAATTTGTGATTTTTGTAATCCAGTTAAGGTGGCACTCCCAAATTCTAGATTGGCTACAACTAGGGATTGAACTGTCATCTTGAAGTCTGTTGTCAGGATAAATGATTTGACGTTCTTGAGTAGTTTAATATAAAGAAACGCATTGCGTGTGGATGAACTGGCACAGAAATTCTTATCAAGGTTTATCCCAAGGGATTTTGTAGATTCAGTGATAATGGGATGACATTTTAGGGTGTCCAGGTGGTTGATCTATTATTGGGAGGGAGAGCTGTGGGCTGGGGAGATGAGTAGAAATTCGGTTTTAGGCATGTCAATTTGCGGTGGTTTAGTGGCAGCCAGGACTGGGTTTTTACTAGTGTGCCATTTAGTCGGATGATATCCTCTAGCGAGGACATCTTTTAATACAGCTGTGTGTCATCTGTGTTCATGTGGTATGCGAGATTCGCTTGTTTCAGGATCTCTGTGAGTAGTTCATGTAGACGTTGAAGATGGTGGATCCTTGAGAGTCTCCAAGTCTAAATAGTGAAGCATGTGATAGTGAGCCACCCAATTTTATTAGTTGAGATCAATTTTGTAGAAATGAGGTAAACCATTTGAGAACATTTTCTGACAGCCAGAATCTAAGTTCTAGAACCTCTAAAAGATTTTTGTGATTGACTGTGTTGAATGCTGAGGCAACATCAAGGAGGTTGAGTAGGCAGGAATTATTTTGGTCCAGGATTTTGAGTGCAACTTTGATGGCTGTTTCTGTGCTGCGTCCTGGTCTGAATCACAATTTGAACTCAACAAGCAAGCTGAACTGCTCAATGTGTTGCCAGAGTTGGGTTTGTACATACTTTTCAAACAGTTTCATGAGGAAGGGGATGTTTGACACTAGATGGAAAATATTAAAATTCAAGTCAGTGCCTGTTTTTTTTTCAGGAGGAGTCACTTCGCCCATTTTCAAGCGTCCTGTGATTGTGCCATGGCTTAGCGAGGAGTTTACAATCATTTTCCAGACGGGGAAGAAGAGTTGGCTGATACCTTTTATGACTGCTGACGGGATTGGGTCATTGAAATGAGAGGTTAGTTTCATTGATGCTGATCCTAAGGATCTTGTTTTAATTGAGAGTTCTGACATAGCTCCAAGTTGCCTCATTTATGGTCTTAATGGGATGGTGGCAAGTTTGAGCCCCTTCCTTGGCTGTTATTTCTCGTTCAGCGTGATGTGTGTGGATACCCAAATCCAGGATCATAACTCCGTCGATAGGAAATTAGTTTTTGCTTTTCATTATTTTCTCATTGAGAATCTAGAGAATATTTTACAATTCTCTGAGGATGTCTTTTTGATTGCGGTTGTATTCCAGTTTATTGTTTGATCATTTTGAAGAGTTTGCCTGGTCCCTTTCTGGGGTTGCTTAGTTGGGATCTGAAATATAAAGCTTTGGCATTCCATATTAGCTTTAATTTTGTCATGTCTCTTAGATGTTTTTGATGCCTTGATGAGGGTTCATGACTCCAAATTCTCTCTGTGAATCGGAGTCTCCCTTCTTCTTCACTTGTTATAGGGAATATATATACTCAGTGTTCCTTATGATACTCACCAGTTATAATTCACATGCAGAAACACAAACCGGTAGGCAATCTACAGAACTCATGCAGTCATGTAAGACTTTGAAAAAACAACTACTCTCTGCATATTTATAGTTTAAAAAATTGGGTTATTAGTTGAGATGGGTGGAAGCCTCACTCAAATTATAAACCATCCTTGTCAGGGTGAACTACAAAAGTCACTAAACTAACCTGTGCCTAACCCTCTAGTAGCTTGGTGCAAAAGTCATTAAGCTTAACTTTGAGTGCTGCATAAATACTTTATGCACTGCCTCTAACAGTAATAAAGAGATAACACAACACAAGAAAAACCTTAAACAATTCAGATAAATTGGGTAAAATGTAATAAGCAAAATGAAAGCAAAACAACAAAAACCCAATAAGTAGAACCAGAGATATGAGTGTTGAAATATTTGGTGAAAATAGTGCCAAAAAGCACAAACCACCCATCGTGGTTATCTGGCCACGCTGGGCTGGGGGAAGTCACAAATTCAGGCTGACCGCAATGGAGCATGGGTCGGATACAGGGACTAGGTTAGTCCCGCTGGAGAGTTACCGTCTCTAGTCTGCACGAAGAATGCTATTCGCGTTGGCAGGGCCCGCAATGAGGAGATTGTCGGTCCGAGGGACAGGTCCGGCATCGCAGATGGTCGCTGCTGCAGCACAAGGAGCCGATCGTCGCTGGAGATACACATTAGCAGTCAAAGTGTGCGGTCACTGTTGGCACGAAGTGCCGGTCCTACTGGAGCTTCGCATTGGCAGGTGACAAGATCTGTCAATTCTCTGAGCGGAGAGGTCACTTCGCAGTCGTGAGGAGCCCAAAACATCTGTAGCTTCACCTTTTCTTCAGAAGTACTCACTGATGCCAGCCAAGGGTCCAGGACCTGGTGGGCACCTCTTGGGGATCAGGACTCACTCCAGTAGAGGCCAGCAGCAGGGCGTAGGTACGTCCAGTTGGTGCTGGTCAGTTGTAAAGCTTCAAGTAGGCCCCTGTAAGCCTGTTGTGCCCCTGTAGCGCAAACAGGTCAGCCAACAGACCCTTGGAGTCACTTCTGGGGCTCCTAAGATCAATGAAAGTATGTTTAATCTTCCATCTATGGGCAGTCCTTCTGAATCTTCCACAGGTTCAGGAGTTTTCTGATGAGAGGTTCTGAATGTCTCACTTTTATCCTCAGTGCCAGCCTGTGGGTGGGGGATGTCCCCTTTGTCTAACCTTCCCACTTTCCTGTGTTTTGCTCCACACTCTCTAGGGTAACGAAGGGCAGGGAGGGCTAGGTGTGAGCTACATTTGTCAGTGGCAGGGCAGGCAGCCCATAGAAGTCAGGAAGGGGGTGGGCAAGCCTTGAGGCTACACTTTGAAGCTCAGGAAGGCTGAGTAGGCTGAGTACAACACCCCAGGATGTCCTGCTCAGGAAAGCAACACCCTGCTCCACACCCAAGGCCCTTTTGTCTCTATGTCTGCCCAAGTAATTGCAAGTGGCTGAGAATTATTCAAGCATTCCATCCAACACTTTTTTGTATACTTTAGTATTTTGCCCCAAGTAGAACAGATATGCCCAGATGCGGTTCCAGTGCACACTGCACTGGAACCATGATATGCCTGGCTGATGAGCCCCAACTGGGCGCAACTGGTCCTGGGTTGCTTGTGTTCTGGTTCACGGAGGACCTGGCTTGACAGTTCAGGCAGGACTGTTCCCACTGGAGCAGGGTCAAGACTGATTTGCATATGGCTGGGTCCAAACTGAGGTGGCACGGTGTGCAAAATAATGATGGACTGAAATGCAGCCCCGAGTATTTACCAACGGATGAGATTAATTCAAGCATTCCATTCATCACTTTTTTGTATACTTTAAACTCTCTAAAAGTGTCATTTTCAGAACAGTGACTTAAAATCCAACTTTATCAATAAAGCGTATTTTAAATTACAATTCATTTGAGTGTAAGCAGCATTTCTCTTTCTGGCCCCAAACTGAAGTTAGCACTTATTAACAGTAATAAGGATACCCAGTGTTAGTCTATGGGAGGGATGCCTTACAGCAGTGAAAAACGACTTTTAGAGTTTTTCCATGCCAGCACATGTAGAACTTAAACTCACATGTCCTGCTTTTTCAACACCATGCACCCTGGCCTATGAGCCATTAGAGCCTACTTTAGGGGTGCTTAAAAAAGTAAAGTTTAGGCCTAGCAAAAGGTTTATTTTGCTAGGTCGAAATAACAGTTTAAAACTGCACAGCAGGCTGCAGTGGCAGGCCTGTGACATGTTTTAAAAAGCTCCTTTAGTGGGTGGCACAATGCGTGCTGCAGCCCACTTATAGCATTTAATTTAGAGAACATGGGTACTGACTCATAGATGAATTTAAGGTGCCAATTAAGTGTAGGCCTATTGTATCATGTTTCAGTGAGATAGCACAAGCACTGTACCTCTGTTCAGCAGGGGTAAAGTGCACAGAATCCTAATGCCAACAAAAACAAATTCAGCAAACATAGGGGTTGAAGGCAAAAGGTTTGGGGGGATACTACGCCAAGGATGTCAGATCTAACACACAGGTAACTCAGGAATCACAAATATAGTGCTAACCACTCTGTGCTGTGTGCTAATTGCATACATGGTGACTGTGCATACCAGTCATTACTGAGAATCAGACTACTCTTTAATTCTTCTATGGATATATAACCTATACTTACTAGAAATGATGTCTACATTTCCACAATGCTTTATTACATGCAAGGTAAATGTGCCTGACAACTTTGGCCTCATCTTCTTTAAGTATCTCATGTTCATCTGCAGTTGTATCAATCCACATTAACCACTCTATTTAACTTATGCATGTACTAGCGTTTAGGAAGTGCTTAGTTAAGCTTGAAAAGTGTGCATACTTACAAGTGCTCTAGTAACGTCCCTTATCATACAAGTAAAATGAACTTAATATCTCAGTTTTATTGTGATTACTTGGGCCAGGTCACAAGGCATATCAATGGTGACAGTTTATTAACACCATTGTTTAGAAAGCACCTGTGACATGCTCGTATTCGAATGTTCTTACCTGACCACGTCACTGTCGGTCAGCTTGCTTCCAAAAGAATGTTAACCTGTAATTAAGATTCTATTAAATGAAGCAATAAGCACCAATACTCCAGATACGTATATTTGAGCAGCACTTCCCTACCTAGTCGGATTTACTGGTTTGAGAGATGCCCATCGCAGGGAACTGCATCGCTGCTGCGACAATCCTGTCTTTTTAGGTCAAAGCCTACCAAAGAGCACAGCTGTTTGGATAGCTAACGACATCTTTGGGACATTTGGAAAGCTTGCCTGGGAATGCATTCCACCCATTGCTTACCATTTGCTTTGTGGTTTGAAACTCACATTTGCTTGCTTTCTGTTTGCTGACTATATTTGTTTTAGGCTGTCCAGCTTGAGTTCGTTCCTTCCCTTGCCTAAACCCTATTTACTGTATTCTTCCACCAGTACTGAAATTACGTCAACGGGCCTTTCAATCTTGTTCTTTTCTTGTTACATTTGCTGTGCTTTCAAAAACAGAGGTCAAATGTCAGGCTCTTTCTTCCAGGGAGCTTTGTGTTTACTTTTCTTTCCCTGACTTCAAAGTGAGAGGATTTATGTGACAATCATGCTGGCTCCTCGGAGTGTGCTGTACAATGTTTTTTTTTTTCTCTAGCACAAAACAAAATTTAAATATCTGCAAATGAACTATGCAGATATTTCAGAGTATATCAGAATTAGGACAGCACAAATGAAGCAATTTTTTGGGTAATTCTGAAGTGTGGTGGAAACAAATTCTAATACGCTCAAAACAAATCAATACACTAGGTGATAACGTTTTCGCACATTATCGTTTGTGCGCAGTATAATTTTAGCAGTAAAACTGTATGTCAGTGAAAATATAATGGTCATTTCAATTGAAGATCTGTTGTTTGTAACTTGCAGTGCGCTATCACATCATGCATACTCCAATTTACCCCACTCCACTCTATTCTACACCACCGTACGCCACTGCACTCTACTCTGCATCACTCCACTATATGCCACTTCAGTCGACGCGTCTCTACTCTACACCATTCTATGCCAGTGCACTCTACCCCACACTACTCTACTATGCACCACTGCACTCTACGCCAATCCGCTCTAAGCCACTCTTCACCACTGCACTCTACGAAACTGCAGTCTACTCTGAAACAATCTACTCTATGCCACTGCACTCCATGCCACTCTATTCCACTCTGCACCATTCCACTCTACGCCACTGCAATCTACCCTGCGCCCCTGCACTCTACGCCACTCTATTCTACGCCGCTGCACTCTACGCCACTTTATTCAAAACCAATACACTCTAAGCCACTCTACTCTGCACCACTGGACTGTTCGCCACTATGCTCTACAACACTCTACTCTATGCCACTTTACTTGGTACCACTCTACACTAATGCACTCTACACCACTGCACTCTAGGACACTCTACTCTGCAACACAGCACTCTCTGCCACCGAACTCTATGCCACAGTACTCTGCACCACTGCACTCTACACCACTGTACGCCAGAGCACTCTACACCACAACACTCTATGCTAATCCACTCTACGCCACTCGAATCTACTGTGCACCACTGCACTCTATGACACTGCACTCTATGTCTCTCTACTCTGCACCACTCGTCTCTATGCCAGTGCACTCTACTCTGCACCACTGCACTCTCCGCCACTGCACCACAGTACTCTATGCCAATGCACTCTGACACTCTACTCTGCAAAACTGCACTCTCCGCCACTCTACTCTGCACCCCTTGCACTCTATGCCACTGCACTCAACATTACTCAACTGCACTCTACTCTGCATCACACCACTCTAATCTATTCTGCACGCTGGACACCACCGCACTCTATGCCTCTGCACTCTACGCTACTCTATTCTACTCCTCCCCACTGTACCCTGCACCCCTCCACTCTACGCAACTTCACTCTACTCTGAAACAATCTACTCCACTCCACGCCATTGGATTCTACGCCACTGTACTCTACACCACTTTATACCAATCTACTCGGCACCACAGTACTTCATGCCACTTCACTCTAGTCCACTCTACTCCACTCTGATACTCTACTCCCTTCTATGCCACTCTATGACACTACCCTATGACGCTCTACACAACTCCCTCTACACCACTCCATGCCACTATACTCCACTCTATTCTATGAGGCACCACTCCACTATTCCACTCTACGCCACTACACTCTATGCCACTCTATTCTATGCCACTCAACTGTACAAGTCTACTGCACTCTATGCCATTCCACTCTTACATTACTCCACTCTGTGCCACTCTACGACAATCTACTCCACTCTGTCACTCTACTCTACAACACTGTACTCCACACCCTATATACCACTGAACTCTGCTCTACACCACTCCATAACACTCTATGCCACTCCACAAGTCTACTCCACTCTGACACTCCACTCCAATCAACTCTTTCCTAGACACTCCACAACACTCTACACCACTACACTCTATGCCACTCCATGACACTCAACTCTACTCTACAACCCTCTAAGCCACTACACACTACACGGCTCTCTACGCCTTCGCGTCACACTCCGCTCTACTTTACGACACTCCACTCTCCTTTATCCCACTAACTTTTAGCAATGCTGAACCGCAGCCACGCTGGTGTACAACATGGCTAAAACATATTGGCAAAGCCAATAGCTCTTGCATAGGCGAGACCTATTGACTTTGACAATGCTTGTTTTCATAGGTTCTAACTCTGAAATGCGTGCCTTCATAATGCATTCTGAGATTCAACCTTTGTGTGTTGTGTTAGTCTGAACTAATAGTAGCAGGTGTGAGTCAAACGTGCATGATGTAAGTAAGACAGTTCTGAATACCTAAATGTACTTTTACTTCAGGCGCATTAATTCCAGTTACAAGAAAAAACGACATTACAAGATGATCATATCAGTTAGAATTAGTCTCTCGCATTATAGTTGTTACAAACACTGGTCACTAGAGATAACAGGATTGCTAAAATATATCAATAATGAAACAAATAGGCAATAAAATATAAGACAATTCAAATTCAACTGCCATAGAATGTTAAGTTAAAACCAAGACATTCTTTGACAGACCGCATACAGGCTTTCATGCTTACATATATAACAAATAAATGAACCATTTCGTGTCATCTTTGTCATTGAGCCCCATCAGGTGATGTGTGTTCAATTGGTGTATCCAGTAATATTGTTTCAGTGGCAGCAATTTCTACCCCTCCTCCTCCTCTCGAAGACGCCACGGTTTTTTTCTAGACTTTGGAATTGTAGCTGATAAATCTTGTGCCAATATTTCACCCAATGTACAGCCATTGGGGCTTTTTTTTAATGGAGTTTCTGATATTGCTCGTGTTCAGGAAAGCAGAGCCTTGCGTCTGGTTTTAACTACATAGGCTTTGCCTAAATGACATTTAAGCAAGCATATGGAGTGTTTAGCATCACGTGGTAAATTGTTTCAGGACAGTTTTCTCTCCTGTTGAATGATGATAAATGTACGGACCTTTTATAATATTACCCCAATGTACACAGTTTAAACAGGGGTGTGTGCCTTTCTTACCTTTTTAAGGTAGCTTGTTTGAATTGTGTTCTCAGCTTTAGTAATCATAACCTTCAAATTTGTTTTATTAATAAGAAATTCACGTTTTTTCAACGGTTTCTTCAATTCTGGTCCATTTTACACAAGATACCAATGATTTAGAATTCACTTTGATTATCTGGCTAGGTTGAGAGTATTTATTGATGAAGGTTTAATTTCTCACCTTTATCAGCTCGCTTTTTATTGTTCAACAGATCTGGTCTCTTGATGTTCATCATTTGGCTTTCAGAAGTATTGAGTCTTTGCAGTCCTCGGCTCAAAATTTACATATCTTCTTGTATTCTTGTGAATTCTTCTGGATCTGATACAATCTTCCTTGCCTGAAAAATTCCTTTCAAGCAACTGGCATTCTAACTTTGGAAGGTAGTTGTATTGCATTCTTGGATATAGCAATAGCTTTCTCAGAATGTTTGCCAATATTCTGCCGCAACTGCCTCTGGAGACCTGGAGGAGGTGGATAGTTAATAATTGGACAACACAGTAGTGGTGCCAGGCCATCGCTGCCTCGGTTTGGGTTGACAGGAAGGGGGAGCAGGTTTTTCACTTTCCCCGACTTTCTAATGGAAGTGTTGCGTGCCATTCACTGCCTTCAGCTTTCCTGCAATCCTTGGCCTCAAACGGTCAGTAAGCAGTGCCTGCAGACTCAGTACTCACGCCGGCCAAAAGACTGAATATCATGTGGAGAGGATACACCGGTGCCACACTGCAGAGCCACCACCGGGCTCTGGACACTCTGGGGTTCCTTACTTGGGACAGCCTGGAACTAAGGCCTGATCTGCAACTGTCAGCAGGAGGGGAGGTGCCTCCATCATGAGCTCTTCTAGGTGACTTGCAAAGTTTGTGAAGGGGTGCTCCGCTGTCTACTCAGTGTGCCCTAGCACAGAGACTCTATGAGGAGCCAGGCTAACACTGCAGTGTGGCCAATCAGCGTGAGTAGCCCCTGTGTGCGTTTACTAGGAGATACTGCCTTCAGTAGCCCCAAGCGGGAGGTTCAGCAGAGCCATTTTTAACTCTACAGATTACACGCTTGACAATTAGCTGGCTCACACAGTGCGTGGAACTGAAAATAAGCACATTGCTAGGCCTAACTGAGTGACAATATAAGGCCTTCGTGTTAATGTGGGGAAAACACCAAATATGTTAGTCTAGCCCTAGACAGGTGCACTAGGCCAGATTGCGTTCAGTCATTTTCTCTGTTCCAGCTCGGAACACCAAGTTTACAAAGCTCTTGCTTGCCTTCAAAGAGAGACTTGTTTGTTTTTAGGTCTGGTATTAGCCAAGAACTATTGAGTTTACTAAAATTATATGTATGTATTTCTGATTTAAAAAAATATACTTACTTATAAAGGCTTTCAGTCACTCGTCTTCATTTGTTGGTTTGTTGTTGCATTCAAATTTATTTTTCTTCCACCCAATACAGCATGGGTCTGCCCACTTCAGCCATTGGCTAACTTCACGGTGAGTGGCAGCATTCTGCTCTTTCACAAGAAGCACATCCTTACAGAACGTAGTACAAATCATTGTCAAGGCCTACTATGGCAATGTATGCCTTTTAAGACCATAAAATACTTTTGCTTTTAGCCAATTTTTTAAAATATACTGGTGAGTGACTAGCAACTACTCCAACAATAATGTTTTACAAAGATCATGACAAAATAAAACAAGCACGCCAAAGACAAAAGGCTGACAGCCAACACCAAGCCTATTACCTTTGCCAATGCTTGTAAATTAATCCATCTTCCAAATGAACGTGCTCGTCTGACACGCCTACTCCAAGGCTTGAGGACTAAGATTAGTGAGAATTTGGACCCTCAGATGCACCCAGCTATCGGCCAACAGAACCAAGGTAGCCTTACTGTCCTCATTTACTAGATCTGCGTGCAAGACTAAAGAACTTGAGACAATTTATATGCAGAAGTTGAAGTGGGCGGGATTGGAGCGGAACAATGTGCACCTACTTTTTTGATTTATGAAAAAACGTTCCCCTACTTTTTGTAAAACGGCAACTGTCCCGGGACGGTTAATTCTGATAGTTTAAATGCTTCAGCTGAAGTGTCATTCCGGGAGTCTCCTGTGCTGTGAAACCGTAGCCAGGCAGACAGCTAACCATGCCTTCCTGCCAGGGTGCCTGCTTGCCTGAAAGAAATTCAAATGTGCGCTTCGAGTTAATCTGCTAATGTAAAGGGTAATCTGCACAATGTAAAGGATGGTTGGGAGCCTGTACTGGCTTTAATTAATTGAATCACTCCAAGCTTTGTGATGACAAAGATTTATTCTTTTTGAGTGGCAGTGCAAAGAGTTAACAACTGAGCTGTGAAGCGCATGATTTTAATTGTAAGTATTTATATAGCGCTTACTACCCCTGGTGAGGTGTTGAAGGGACAGTTATGTAAGCTAAATTGCATCACATACAGTCTGGGAATTACTAAAATCTAGATTTTGGAAGCACCATTTTATCTTAAAACGTTTTCCGCATTTTGTAGCAGGCTATCTTACACTGTGTGTAATGCAAGTTTAAATAATTACTTACATATTAACAGTGCTTTCCATCACAGGCTGTGACCTCGTAGCAGTAAAAATACACAAGTCACTATTCTCCACTGCACCAACCAAGATTTAATTCTGTGGCTCTCTGGTTACACAGACCTCTGCAGTGTATTAACTAATAGAGGTTTCATAATGTACTATAGTGCATTTCCCACTGAGTAACATCTTTTTTAAATTTATTTTTCATTTAAGCTGCGCATTATTTTATATGTAGCTTCCTGACACTGAAAGACCCAAAAACTTACAGAATATTTTTCTTTTTTTAGCCACATCTTTGACCCTGCACCCACGCTCACTGACCCCACCCCCATTGCATGCAGCATCAATCAAACATTTATAAAGCGCAGTAAATCACCCGTGAGGGTCTTGAGCTGGAGATGTTGGCTGGTGCGTGGTGGTTTGATCATTTAAACATCTAGCTCTTTAGTTATTTCCTGAATTGCTGGAGCGACGGTGCGGTCCTGAGGTGCAGGGGGAAGTTATTCCATGCCTTGGCTGCCAGGTGCGAGAAGGAGCAATGGTTCGACGGATCGGTGGGGTTCTGTGAGAAAAGCGGATCGGAGGTGTCTGGTCGGAGGGGTCTGGTTGGGCAGGCGTTTGTGGATGTATGCTGGTCCTAAGGCCTTGTAGCATATATCAGCATCTTGAACTGGCATCTGTTCTGAATCGGAAGCCAGTGTAGTTTCTTGAGATGGGTGTGATGTGGGTTCTTCTGGGGAGGTCAAGTATGAGTCTTGCCTCTGAGTTTTGAATTGTTTGGAGTCCCTTCAGGAAGTGTGCATTGATACATACGTAGAGTGCGTTTCCCTAGTCCAGTCTGCTGGTAACGAAGGCCTGCGTGACGGTCCTTCTGGTGTTGACTGGGAGTCACCTGAAAATCTTGAGGAGCATGCGAAGGGTGTGGAAGCAGGCAGATGAGACTGCGTTGACTTGTGTCTTCATGGATAGCTTGCTATCCAGGATGATGCTAAGGTTACGGTCGTGGTCTGTTGGGTCGGGAAGTGGGCCGAGGTGCACGGGCCACCATGCGTCATTCCATGGCGTGGTGTTGTTCCCAAAGATAAAGACTTCCGTCTTGTCTGTGTTGAGTTTGAGACAGTTGTTCTTCATCCACTCTGCAACGTTCATCATGCATCTGTGGAAGTTGGCTTTAGTGGTAGAGGGGTTTTCTGACAGCGAGAGGATGAGCGGGGTGGCGTTGGCGTAGATGATGTTGAGTCCATGCGATCTGCGGGTGGTTTTTTCAGGAGAGGCCTCACTTCAGAGTGTTTCCAGTCCTCGGGGAAGGAGGACAGTTCCCATACTTTTTTTAATGCACTTCTACCGCTGTATATACTTATACAAAGCCAGCTTTTTAGATATCTTCGGCAGCGGAAAAAGGCCATTTTACCTTGATAGCCTTCCAGTCAGCCAAAGCTGTCACTGCCTGTACTGTGTATTATCTGCATCAGCAGCACAGAGCAAACACCTGCAGCAGAGGGCCCCAACTCACTGGTGCAGTGGCTGTGAAAATGACGGTTCATGCTCACGCCCCTTTCTTTGTTCGTTAGTAGACGAATGCAGTGCTTCTCTCAGATTTAACCGACCCCACGCCCCAACCGCCAGAGGAGTTGCTAGTGGCACCCGAACTCAGAGCAGCACATTGATCCCAGATAGTGGCTATATTTTACTACCACCACAGAGGTAAAAAGGCTAATTTTCCTTGCTTGCGCCATGGCATCCTTGCTACACTACCGCCACAACCTGCTCAGTCATGATGACCAACATGCCAAAAGGCATTGGATTTCACATTCCAGTGCAGCTCATAAAGTTGAAGTTGAGGGTGTGCAGGTGCACGGGGTCAAATGTGGGGACATCTGCAAATTGCAGATGAGTTGACACGTGCGTAGGGTGACCAGGTTCCCAAAACACAGCAGAAAGAGAAAGGCAGTAGAGGAGGCCTCATGTATTTATTGTGAAAAGCATGTGTTAAAGTCAATAGACATTTAAGGGTAGATTGTTATTACTCTGTATTAAAGTCTGCAGAGAGGTATTTTGTTACATGAAATCTGTGGTATGAAAGGGTTTTGGTGTAGGTTACCCCCTGTGACAAACAGTCATGATAGAAGATGATTTTAACTGTGATAATCCTTTAGTCCCTGTAAAAAAACGAGTATTTTGCTTTTCAACTGCAATTTTGTACACATTTGTAATTGTAGGACTGTATGACAATGGATGCCTTGTTGGAAAGCTTACACTCAGAACAGGACAGTTAGTTATGATTGGAAGCTAATGATCAAGGTTATAGGCCTACTCTGCTCATTTTGAAATTGATGTCAAAGGCAGTAGGCCTGGCTTATTTATTGTGAAAAGCCAATGAGCCTTTAACAGTGAATCATTATCACACCGTGTTACAGCCTGTAGAATGGTACTATGTTACATGAAATCTCACAGATTATTATACTAAGCAAGTGTTTTGGTGTTGGTCACTCACTCTGATAAAGCCTGGAGGTAGATCTTCAAGGTGATAACCCTTGTTAGGCCCTTTTGAGAGGGGTTGTATATTGGTTTGCCAACTGTACTTTTATCCATATTTGTAATTTTAGAACTGCATGCATGATGATTGACAGACTATGTACACTTCAGTAGGCCTGAGTTGGTTATGGTGTCAAGCCAGTAGCGACAAGCCAATGATATCAACTGTAAGCGTTATTGTTTCATTGAGAAAAGTTATGTCATGTTCCATTTTTGATACGTTTATTATGAAATGCTATTACAAAGTCAGTAGGTTTGACTTACTTTTGTGAAAAGTGTGTGCTAAAAGTGAAGCAGACGAATAAGGGCAGGTGAAGCCAGGTTGTCTTCAATGTCAATGTCAATGTCATTACATCCCCTGTTCACTTAGACATTTCAAAGGGATAATAAAGATTCTAGATAGTCTTTGGCTTTACATTTATCACAGCAACACATTTGAGTTTAGATTAGATGCATTGAACATATTTTAAGTCCAATATTAGAGGAGGCGACAGAATTGCACTTAAGACGTAATGAAGGAAAATGAGATAAAAAAGTGAGAGAGTAGTTGATTATGAATACCATTTTCTGGAGTATAATTTTCAGGGGCAATGCTACGACTTACAGAAAACAATGGATTTTGAGGGATTATAACCAAACTGTAACTCTATTATAGGGATGAGTAACAAGACATGATTTTCATTCTAAGGTGGTTTATGATGGGTTTATCAGTAATTGGAGTGATTAAAATGGCGCCAACTAGAATAAGTATGCCTTCAAAAATACAATTAAAAAGGAATTGGGTGCATATCCTTTGAGTACAACTATCTAACAGTCATTACATAAGGGCTCTACATGGATGATACATGCTTTGAATGGCATTTTTTTTTATTTTAACAATACAGACTAAGTGCTGTATTTAGAGCTATTTACTATGGCTTCACCGTACTACTCCAAGATGGCGCATACCTCATGCAATCTGAAAATTTGTTTGCCAATATGTTAAATTATGTTGAGACGTCATGATGTGGTATGTAACAAATGGTATTTGAGCATTTGACAAGATAGTGCGTACTAAGAACACAATCTACACGTGTCTATTAAGGCGAGTTCTGGTGTGAGAATACACACAACTGCTAATATAGTCCGGATTAACAGGAACAGTTCCCCTAACTATTTTTTTTTGGAAGACATGTTTATTACATGATATCCATATTAACTTTACATTGCTCTATGTTTGGACACAGTAAGTAATGATTGGACATATTGGCTTGATATGGATGGTGAGTATCTCGAATAACATCTATACATATAATAGCAATACAAATAAGGCCATTCCATGCATGAGAATATACACTTCCATTTATTTACTGTACTAACATTTTACAATTCAAAGAGGACACTTAACTAGCGCAGTCTTAATATTCCCATGTTACTATGTCAATTTATGTCAGGCCATTAGCACGTTGTAGGCAATGCTTAGTATTTTAGGGTTTTACAAAATTGCAGACATTCTGCACACCATTTACACATCTCCTAGATAAAAGTGCAAGAATATGTATTTCAAGTATTTAATCTGGCAGTAAGCCTGCTTTTAACCCAACACAATATTTTACGACTTATGAAATTTGAAGATTAAAGAATAGTTTATGGACTGAAATTCTACTTGTACACAATGTATTAAATTATTTTACATTTTACTGTGAACACAACTTTAATCCATCCCTCTTCTTTGATAATATTGACCTATTCATATCATGTTTTTCAAGGTATTGGGCAGACATAACTTCTATTTTCTTATGTCATGTATACTTAATAGTATAAATGTCTATTCTGTTATTACACAGAAGTGCCATTAGGCTAGTTCATGAAACTACTAAATTCAAGAAGTCGAATACTTGTATGGTGATTACAATTCAGTCATTTTTCTGAGATATAGAGGCTCTCTCTAAGAACCCTGAACATACATACAGCGCATAAACAATTAGGTTTGAAGGAGTGCCAATAGGGTGCATATAACCTATGATACAAGCATTACTCTATATTATTACCAGGCTCACCATAGTTCGTTAAGAGAATTTGTAAATGTTTTTCAACACACAAATCAAATATTAATGCTGAGAAGCCTATTTCTTATTTTCTATCTATGAATCCAGTAAGCAATACCTGTTACTGGGTGGTAAAATATAGCAGAAACTCGTGTTAGCATTCATCATGGGGCGGTGCTCCTCGTTGGACCGGCGCTGCAATGCCCTACGGGTCCCCCGAAGGGTCACTTTATCGGAGATCTTTTTATGAATCTCGCCGTATAGTGTGTGCGGGTCTGCGTGCAAGGGTACATGTAGTGTAGATGTTGAAAGGTGACTAGAGTGGGTGAGGCAAGTAAATTTAATGAAAAAAAACCTCTTATCAATAAAACAACAAAAGGTTGTGTGCTGCTCGAGGGTGGTAATGGCCCTCAGTAGCTAGACAAGTCTTTGGTAGACGGGGATAGGGCCGACATGTTTCGCGCTCTGCTGTGGTCTCAGGAGGAGATCCTTTGCGCTTCTTCACGACCTAGGGGCAGTGAAATAAGGGGAGTTTGTTGTGTGGTGGTCTAGATAGATATCGTAGTACCACTCAATGGACCCGTGTAGTGGTCCTATCTAGAACGACAAATACAAATGGAAAAGAGGTACAAGTAGTTAGTGGGGGCAATCACATATAGTAACGTTGTTTGAATGTAAAGCGCAGGTCCAACAACGAAGGACCTAGGGCTATATTGTCATACACACACACCCACAGAGTATCCAGTAATACTAGTTGAGCGTGAAATTAAAAATTAACAGGGGAAGGGGTGGACAAACAAACAGTTGAACAGCTTAACAAGAGAGGTAAGGTCGTTATGCCAAGCAATCATAGTGAGTACATAAACGTAGGGCACTCAATACATTTCGGAGTGGCGTAATGTGCTCGCTATGTGGTTCAAATGGTCAGGAAAGACCGTGGTAATCTATAAAGTGTTGTATCAGGCTAGGCGTTGTATCCATTGATGTCAAAACCTCTAGAATCACACTGTGCCGATTATGGTAAGAGAGAAAACAGCTCACCTAATCGTTATGGGTGTATAATCCCATGATTAGCGGCAGAGGTGACCACGTCACAATCTGTTCAGAAAAGTAAGTATTATTCAATGCTAGTTAGCCATAAACAAAGCGGAAGCATGCGGGCGCAGTGGTTGGCCCGTACTTACAGTTACGACGTGAAGTATAGGTTCATTGACCTACCCGACCTCTCACCGGCTCGTGGAGTGTTCTGTTGCCGAGACGCGGTACTTGTGTGCTCTGAGTGGCGAGGGGGCGGGGCACCTTTGATCGTGACGCATGGTCAGGTGTGTTTCTGCCGCTAATGGGCTGGGTGAGGCTAGAAACATGGCAACCATCTTGGAGTGGTGGTTGGGTATATACATAAAGAGCGATGAAAAGCTACTAAGCAATAATGAGCCATATGGGCTGCAATGTTGTAATGGATCATGTTTGCTGGATGCTAGGTAGTAGGAGCTGTTAATAGTTATGGTAAAAGGTGTAACTAGTCTAATAGCTACAAGATCTAGGGACGTGTGGAATGAGTAGTGGCTTCGAGGATAGCTGAGTCAAATCTTTCAGAAATGTATATTAACTGAGTTAGAGGCCAAACGCATAGGTTGGACTAAAGGTGTGGAAGGTGTTGTTATTACGGATCATTGAAAGATGGTTTCTCTAAGGAGGGTGTGTGTGGTAATGTTGATACTGATAGGAGGCTGGTCCGAGCTAGTCACAACTGAGGGTGACAAACTAGGGTACTAATAGCGTGTACAATATGGTTGGATTAGCTCTGCAGCTCTATCCAAGGTATCTCATCATTAAGCCCATTGATGTTGGAGCGTAGATGGAACACCCAGCGCTGTTCTTTCCGAAATAGAGCGGTGGTGCTCCGGGAGGCGTTAGCTTCCAGGATGGTCCATGTAAATTGGTCTATAGTGTGATTTTTTTCAATGATATGGTTGCACCTTTTGTTCCCATAGGAACGACCATCCCTCCTTCTCTACTGTCTTCCTTCCTTCTTAGGAACTGTGACTCTCTGTAGTGACGACTTTACATTCAGGAGCACGAGCCGCTGGACCTATATCCAGCTCTTTGCCCCACCTCCCCCTTTTTATAACTTCAGAATGGACATGGATAAATCTAACACTATATACACATGACTTTCAAAGAAGGTACAAGGAGTGTAGCTCATACAAGTGATTCAAAATATGTAGGGAATATAGCATCAATAATTAATTCAACTTTTTGATGTTTTTCTACAAATGGATATATTTGCATTTGAATCATAATAATATGACTTGTCTGTTACCGTAAACTAATAAAATGCTCATATTTCTCTTCTTTCTTAGAGGGCTATTGGGTGAAGTTGTTTTGTGTAACAGATGGTGCTCACTGAATCGTTGCAATAGGATTGTGATTTACCATTTTAAGAAAATCTCAGAACTGTATCGAATGTAACCTTATCTGAAAACGTTTTAACGAGTCAATGGATTTTTGAATGCTAAAGTAGGATTGTGAGAGGGATGGGCGGAAGAAGAAACGAGGAGGCCGAAGTTGGGGCTCAATGATGACAGGATTTTATTAGGGACAAGAAAACAGAGTCAGCAAAGGTGGAAAATAAGTCCTGTTCTCCTCGCTGTGGCTGATGTCCTCCACCGCTCTGGTTGGCTTCTCTTCAGTGGATATCCCAGGAGGCTCACAAAGGAAAGAGTAAAACAGAAAGAAGCGGTAAGTTATTCTGGTCTTTTATGCGGCTGTCAGGATAGAACCCTTCACCATTCCTTACAGGGCGATATTGGTGCAGACTCCAAAAGGAGAAAGAAGAGAGAAAAAATAAAGAAAATACAAGGTCCTTGGACCTTTCTACCGGATCTCCAGAGCCCCAGAACCACTTTTTGACAGAGCGGACAGGTGCCGGTTTTTTTATACTAACGGAGGTGCTTTTAGTGCCGAGGTGGGGTTTAGGATAAGGAGTGAGGGGTCGGGGCTGTGCAGGAAAGTGGTGAGGATATGGAGTGTGTACAGTGCAACACAAGTGAGGCAACCCTTTTCCCCGGTTCCCTCCCTTCACTCCCTCCCACCTCCAGAGTCACGTACCGCGTCAGCCGCAACTCTCCTGAGTTGCGGCGGCTCACTAGCGTCCTCAGGGGGTGTCCACCACTCCTCCGACCAGGTTTCCGGACCTCCGTCTTCGTCTGGGTCTCGAGGGTCGAGGTGCTCCACTCCAAAACAGGTTCCCGCAGCGCGGCGTCTTCGCTCTGCTTCTCCTCCGTGCTCAGCGCTCCTTCCGGATTCTCAGGAGCCTCCTTTTGGGCCCGATGCCCCGCCTCTCCTGGTCCCCATTGGCCGGGGCCTCCCAGCTGGGCAACACGTCCCTGTGCGCAAGAGGTAGCAGGCATAATTAACCCGTGCTTTCCCGGCCTCGTCGGGCTATTGTCAGCTGGTGCAGCGTTCGGAGGACAGGAAGGTAGGGGCGGTATACTGAAGTCCCCGTCGGCCCTCTCACAAGGATCTAGTTTGAATTTTGCAGTGAGGTCATATTGTTTTTGTATATGTATACTTACATTAAGTTTGTATATATGAATTACAGCCGTGAAGACGTTCGGATGTCTGGAACAACACACACTGACTATATTGTAGCTTTGTGATATTTCAATAAATGAAACTGGAAATAATTTGATAGAACAAAGTGTTTGGACCACTTAATTTTAGAATAAATGAAGATAGAGTAATCTTGAAAAAAGAAGCCTGAAATGTAAAAAGATATGTATGATTATGTTTAAATAGTTAAGCTTAAGAGAAAAGAACATTAAGTATATGACTGTCGAAGGCAACACCAGCGTAAAGATATGTCAATGGATGCTAATATATTGGCGCCTAATTTTTTCTGAGTAATCAACATTGGAGGTGATGTTTTCTTGAGCTGTCTATTTCTAACAAAGCTCACTTTTGGTCATAGTTGTTATACCATTTCCTGAGATTAAGCATCATAATAATTTGTGTACATGTTTTCCATGTTATTGCAAATGTTTTCCTTTCAGATTTATGCCAATGTCAAATATACATTTAAATGGTGTGATACTGTAGAATTTCACATATGAAATTATTAAATTCTGTAATGGATATTTTTAGCAAAACCTGGGGAAACATTCCACAGGATAATTCGCAGTCCACTTAGCTTGAAGCAGACTGCTATCAAGGAAATTCACCGAAGAAGGTAACGTTAGAGGGTTTGAATGCAGAAATTGTTGCGGCGTGGTTCTGCTTCAGTTGTTCCAAGCACAAGTTAACATACCTGCCAAAGTATAAAGACCACAATGTTACCTTAACCGCAAGTTTTATTTTTGGGAAAATAAATATCTCTACTAAATATGACCCATACGAGTTTGGCTTTTCAGGGGCTCATACATCACAAAGATAGAGCAATGTTAAACATACGCTGTATGTATTACATGGATCTCTGCAGCCCTCTGGATCGCATTATTGAGGAACAGAGGAAGCGCGCATCTAACTCGGTTGACAACAAGCTATGCTTCCAGGTTATGTAAACATTTCTAAGCACTTACTCACCACTTGCAGTTATCTATATATGCACTCCTTTGGTCCATTATACATTCAAGCATTTAATCAACCACTTAGTTATCCTTGTTCTCAGTCAACCATCCATTCTTCATACCATTCTGGTATTCACGGATACACACACCCAAATGTGCCATTCAGTGTAGCAGTAATTAAAAAACTTTAAAAGGCCAAACCTACTGATGCTGGTTTAAAAAAATCCAAGATTTATTAAGATATTCAACAATAACATGGTTCCTTTCACAGAACATATCTATTAAAAGTACAAAAAAATACAATTTACCAACGTTTAATAATAAAAAAAAAAAAAATCAAGACAAAATGCATACAAACAAAAATGTAGAAAGGGAAACGAATATCAAAATCAAAGGATAAAGCTAGAATTATTGTTCAAGCAGTAAAATACATACAGAAGGAAGCTTTGGATGGCGGCACAATACCAAAAGGTCCTCTGATATTGATGGAACTACCATCAGTAGGTGGGGTGAGTGGACAGTAGCTGGAGATGACCATAATTCAGGACTGACCCGTGTTTAGAACTTCTGGATACCAACATGGGTCGGGAGGGGCTTTGGGATATCTTTTAATTAAGTAGGGCTTGTCAGCCCTACTAATAATGGTTAATGCACATGTTGGCTCCAAGGGGAAGCTGGGGTTACAGTCAATGCTTAGACCCTGGGCTGAGTGTTCTTGAGTTGATTGAACATTCAGAGCATGTATATTCTAGAATATTACTTGCAAATAATTTGAAGACAATGAGTAGGAGCAATGTGGCATTGTGTCCTGCTGCGACATTTGTGTGGAGAGCAATCAAAGGACTTGCAAGAAAGGCCATCTTTGCTCATTAGCATGGATAAACATCAAGTGATGCCAATGCTAAGCAGCAAATAAGATCTCTACAACAGACGGCAAAGTACTTTAATTGACAATTCAGGCAGCTTTAGACAGATAGCTGGAACACAAGAGTTCCCCGTCTTTCTCTACATTTGTAGCTCTAAAGTTAAAACTCAAATACAGTCATGTGCGTGCATGGCTTATCCATAAAGTGAAGTAAGGGAGAATAGGGCACCACTCAGAGGCATGAGATTACTACAAAAGGCGTGAAAAATTACTCTTTTAGATATGATGAGCTCTATAGCAGGAAAAATGCTATATTGTCGTTAAACCTGAAAATTCTCACACCATTCTTATTCACAGATATTTAACTGCCTTCAGTGGTTAGAATATCAGGTAGAATGGCATGATAATGAAAGTCTTGTAGGTCTACATCTGTTGGCACGTTTGTACAGGGTTATTACTGGAGTGTATTGCAAACAAATGTCATGTGAGGATCTAATGATTTACAATGCAATTCTTCTGTGAGGGAAGAAAGTGAATACACCAAAGTAACAACCTGTGAGATAGGTCTGTCAAATAACCAACTGCCCTGCAACATGTTTGACTTCAGTCAGGACAGTACAAAAAGAGCCTCATATTTTTCTAGGTCAGAACATGAGTACCAATGTTTAGGCTAATAAGAACACCAATAGGAATATTGTTTGTGTGCTGTATAAATCTTATCAATAAGTAGTGTACAAGGGGAAATATTTCACCTAAATTAACACATGGCAATTTATACCAGAATGTAATTACGCAGTAACCATCATGAATTATCCAGCCTTGACACAGCAGATGTATTTCTTGATGGCTGGATTTCAGTCCTTTTTAGTATGTGGCACAAATCCTTTTGGCTTAAATTCAGATATATATTTTTGGACATCACGCAAAAATAAGAATCTGGCCATCTTTTCTCGAAGATACTTCTGTTTCATGCTATGGTGATACACCAACTCTCACAAAAATTATACTTCTACCTTTTGCTATTGTTCTGTACTTACCCATATAGAAGTTTTACTATTGTCCCACACTAGTGCCTTGCTCTAGTAATTCCAGATGAAGCTCAATGTCACGCTCTCTCGTCATTCAGGAGTTGAACTAGTGTGTGTCAAATCTTACGCACTCTGACACAGCAGTGCAATGTTTCAGTTGTTACTCTTGTATTATGCTCTAACCCCTGCAAATTCCACCCCAAAATATTGCTGTTTTTACTGTGAAAAAGTAAGTCAGGCTAGCCTATTCTATTTCAGTTTAGTTCTTACAGATTAGTGGTGCAAAGTATCAGCAGCAGTCTCTCGCAGGGCGCCATTATCTCCTCATCCACAACACAGTTGTGTGCCAAATGATGGGTATTGCAAGCCTTAAAAGAGGAGCAGCAGAGAGCATGAGAAGCTGCTTATACAACTAATGTCAAATCCATGGGAAGTTCAGAAGGTAAAGATCTTGCCCTATCATTTAATCTTCTCCAATGTCATGGAGCAGTGCATTGCTTCCCAGCGTTAAATTGTCAAATGTGCTCTGCCCCACTAAGCCATCTTCTTAGAGGGTTTGACAGGGTCTGCAATCTTCTCAGGTAGCAATGTAGATTCCATGCCATCTTCTTAGAAGGGGTTGGCGGGATCCTTAGGGAGAGCGATGTGCTCGGACTCTGGGAAAGAGCTAGAAGGGGAGAGAAGGAACGAAAATCAAAACATCAGTGGTGTGGCAGAAACTCCCCTCATCTTATTCTGAAGTCTAGTTTTGTAGAAATGTATTTGCATCATCGCAACCCCCCTAGGCTCATTCCCCCAAACCCCAAAAATCACTTAATAAGAACATGAAGTCTATGTAAATTAACTGTATAACTACCAATTCACTGTCCTTTAAAAAAAAAATATTGGTCTGAGAGCATGTGGACGGATAATACTAAGAATGTCAGATTGTTTCCAGCCAAACCATATATCACGATGATCACATGGTCAGGAAATTTGAAGTTTGAAAAGAGAGCGATCTCCTCTCACTCTAGATACCCTGCTGCACAAATGAACAGTGTATTTGAGTAGTTTAACAGAGCATACAATGCTCTATGTGTATGTCTCCTTTATGGATATTATTCATACAGGACTTGGTAACTATATATGTGAAGACTAAGGACATGCAAACTAAATGGTGCATGGAACAAAGATACTCTGGGTATGTTGAGTGTTCGCCTCTGCCTGCATGACTGAATGGAAAAGAACTCGCAGTCTGCGGAATCATTTTTCATTTGGGCACCAGCAATCCCTCTTTTTTTTTTACTAGTCAGGTGAAATACTGGCAGCGCAAGAGAATATAGAAGATGATGGTGGTCAGGTTTTATTTTAAAAAAGAATTAAAAAACTGCAATTAGGTTAGTAGTATAGCTCATCACCAGTTCCTCCTATACCTGGTGGCGACTGTGTGGTATCTTGGTGGTATCTTTATGGAAACACTGGTATGAACCTTAGGATGGAATTTTAAGATGGAATGTGAAGGCAGAATGAAAGTAAGATTCTAATGGGGTGAGTTGGCCCCGGTTTTTCTACTAGGTAGAAGCTTCTCTATGTAGGAACAATAAAGCATTCCTTACCTTAATGTGTCGCGCTGTTTCTACAAAGAGAAGATTCCATAGACTGCTCTAACCGTTTGATATAGACCTCCAGCAAAATATATCTAACCCGGATCTCTACGCTAAAATCTGGAGGCGATGGCCGAATTTCAGAAAACGAGGCTAAAGTAATGTAGCTCCTGTCATAAGTGCTGAGGGACCTTGAGTAAGTACCTACATATGTTGGTGCCCAATATTGGCTGCATCTGTAAAATGGAATATGCAAGACGGGTTGGTCTGTGTAATTGGAAATAGTTCTGGTTAAGAGATTGATATTATCTATTCCCTACTGTTTCCATGCAAAAATGAGGGGGAGCATGCAGCTAGGAGGTAGTGAATTTATGGAACTTGGGAATGAATGCTATGAGCCAGCCAAAGACGCCTGGAGTACCTTGGTAAATCCAGGACTCACAACCAAACACTGACCAGACACAAGAACATATAATATAAAAGAAGTCAGTGATGGAGTATGCTGAAAGACAACAGACTCTCATGGGCAAACACCATTTAATGTAGGCAAGGCTTATCAAGGTTGACAAATATAGACTAGACTTACAACGTAGAGTACAGTGCTCTCACAGTACCCTGCCGACATTGGCTTTCTTACAATGTACACGGCTATAGCGTTTTCCAGTGTTACTAAAACTTATCAAAATCAGTGGTTATCAATGTTCACATTGTTTGCGCTGAAAAAAAATTACAATTCTTTTTTTTAGCAATTAAAGATTTTTTGCTTTTATTTCTTTTCTTTCCTTGTTCCTTTCTATTGCCAGTTGTACTTCTTACTCACTACCCTTCCCTTCAATGTTCTCTTCCATGTAACATTTTGTTATTGCTCTCATCTCCCGGCCTGTCTCGTTTCCAAGCATTAAACTCATATTTGCAACAGGCCAGGCCCATCTCATGTCAAGGATGCGCGATGTTGGAGATATTTTTGCACTTCAAAAATGGTTGTATGACAGAGGCACGCATGGCTAAACCACGTGTGCCTCTACAGCACAGTTACAACCACGAATGCGTCTTAGCCACACATTCCTTTACCACGCAATTTTGTTGTAAAGGCATGATTGGTAAGGGGATATGCATGGTAAAGATCACCACTACCATGACCCCCTCCCCGCCCTAAAATCCTATTTCCCAACCTCGCCTCCCCTTGCCCTGATGCCTAAAACCTACCCCGCCCTGCCCTCAAAACTACCTCTTACCCTCAACCCCACCCTGTGGCCTAAAACCTTGCCCCTACCAAAAACTACCCGACCCCAGCCTCCCCGCCCTGAGCCCTAAAATTTACCCCATGCTGCCCTTAAACCTACTCCTATCCCTTCCCACGCCCTGAGGCCTAAATCCCTGCCCCCATTAAAAACACTACCCTGACCTCCCCCTCCCTTAGCCCTAAAACCAACCCCCAACCCTAAAAAATCCACCCTCCAAACCCATCCCTAAAAAAACTATTTCGACCCCTCCCCCCTTCCCTGAGCCTTAAAAACCTGCCCCCTTTTAAAAAGACTGCCCCGACCCCCCGTCCTGAACCCTAAAACGACCCCACCCCTAAGAACTACCCCCCCAAACCCGGCCCTTGCCCTAAAAATTACCCCGGCCCCCCTGCCCTGAGCCCTAAAACCCTGCTCCCTTCCAAAAACTACCCCACCCTGAGTCCTAAAACCGCCCCCACCCCTAAAAACTACCCCTCCCAAACCCGGGCCCAGCCCCACTTACCTGTCTGCGTACGGAGCTTCCTGTTCCGACGCTTCCTCTTCCTCTCCCCGCCCATAAGGACACTAGACCGCTATCTGCCTTAACCACGCATATGCATGGTTAAGGCAGATGCATGGTTAAGACAAATGCATGGTTCAGGCAAGCATTGCTACGCTTGTGGTGAAAGGGCACACGTGGCTCAGCCCGTGTTCTAAAGGCCGTTTCCCCTCAAAAACATTTGGCTGTAGTACATATAAGTTAATGGCAGCCATTTAAAGTACCTACTGCTGTTTTCTTCACTTAAATGACAATGATCAGCTGATATAAGATTTTCTACACAAGTCATGAGGTTTATGGTATACATGCTACGTGCTCTGTTACTGCAACGGGAGACATCCATTACAACGCGTTCTTTACACCGCGATACGTTTACAACGTGGCCATTACAATGCAAGTCGTTACAACGACTTGCGCTGGATGGCGCTATACACTAAGGAATAGTATGATTTACTATTCCAACACCTTCCTTACTGTTACGTAGGCTGGAGTTGGAATAGTAAATCATACTATTCCGAAGCCCAGCGCCCTCCAGTGCAAGTCGTTGTAACGACTTGGGTTGTAATGACTGCGTTGTAAACGTATCGCGGTGTAAAGACTGTGTTGTAACGTCATACATTCTACTGCAACCCAGTGTCATCTTGCCCATTTATTTACCTATCGCAAGATTTCAAGGAAGGTTAAGGCTAATAAAAATATTATTATTGTCTGACATTGGGATTCTTCCTGCTCCCCTGGACAAACAGAAGAAGCCTACTGTGGGGATTAATATGTATACTGTTGGCCATATGAACTTTTGTGACAGCCAATTGTGATGCTGTATGAAAAAACAGTTGAGGTAGAAAATACATTTTAAGACGTGGAGGAGAAATTCGTCCTGAAGGGAAAAACCAAGCACAGCTTAATATTTTGACATTTAATGCACTCACAGTGGTTTGAGTAGGTGATTCTGCCGTGTCTCTAAACAGGTTTTGGCACCATTAGGGCCAAACTTTGATATTGGATATGGTGATAGTGAAAGCTTGTAATCCTGGGGCCTTATCACAAACCCTTTCTGTGCCCCTGAGCAGGCCCAGACGGTATACATACACCAGTTTTTCTGAAGTTGCAGTGTCTGCAACAAATACAATCACTTTTAAAAAGTATGATTTAGAAGATATGCTGCAGACGGCACAGCTCGGAAACACAGTGTAGTGGTTGCCTCTTTGTGTTTCCTAGCTATGCTGCCTACAAGGCCATGTACTTACACCCAGATTTCCAAGTTATTGTATGTGCTGTAGGGAGTGCAATTTCAGCAAAATTGTTATACATATGCTTTCTGATCCTGCACATGGAAGCTGAAGATGTTCATGATACGGCCAAAGACCATTCTGTGTAGGATATTGCTGCTCCTAGTCACATGCTTCTTAGACCCCATCAGGGTGTAAGTCTACGAATAGAAGTGTTAGGTGCAGCACTTTATGGTCCACACCCATAATATCATGATGGGGTTTCTTGCCCTGGCCTAATACCTTGCTCAGAGTTCAGCTGTGGGCGTGCTGGCCACCACACACCAGATTGCGGAGAACAGTGGAGTTAAAGTTAGATGAGATGAGACTTCGAAATGGCAGGGACGGGGAATAGAAATAGTTCCATGGGCTCACTGGCTTGGGGAACGGTCACAAGGGCTTATGGGGTGATTTACCTTGGCCCCAAGTGGGACATAGCCGATCTTCTATCATAGAAAAATGCTAAATATATAGCCTGCACGTATGCAAGAGGGCACCAAATCAGTACGGATAAATTCAGTGTTTTCGATTTACAATGAAAAGCAAATATTTCCTTTGGTTGGATTGTATCAGTTGCAACTGAAAAGCAGAAATACTAGCTATGACCACCATCCCATGCACACTGATGGCATAGGTATGCCCCTTATCCTGCATTATCTCTCACATTTGGGAACACCTTCTCCCATTATAGAGTGCCAACACTGTTCTTGCCCCTCACTCATCATAAGATGCACAAACTAGGACTGTATCTGATGGAGGCTTCTTAGATTAAGCATTATTGTGTGCTACCTGCAGTTTATAACAATGACAGAAGGCTCTCCACTCAAGACATATAACACAAGCTCCCTAAACTTCACCTCCAGTTCTCCTACGTATATGCCCCATCTAATACACTCTCCAGCCTTAAGCCCAGGGTTACTTTCTATTCACAAATCTATCACATAGGGTACATTACTAATAATCTTTAAGATTCTTACCCCGAAGTAGTTTCTTGGAATGTATCCTTCCCGCCCGTACAGGGATGCCCACCACCATTCAGGTTCATCCTGTTCATCACGGCGGAGGATGGTGACAGTATCACCCTGGCGGAAGGACAATTCATCACTTTCTTCTGTGATGTGATCCCACAGTGCATATACAATTCCATTATTCACCAGCCCCATGCTCTGTTCCACTTCTAGGAAGAACAGAAACATGCAAAAGAGTTAACACAATGTCAAAGGATAAACTAGCCTTACTTGGTGAGAATGAAAAGTCAGGAAGGTAAGGGGCAGGGAGTAAGGCAGAATAGGAAAGCCATGAATTAAACAGAGTAATAATAGAAACAATAAGAGCAGCTGGAAGGTGATTTGTGGTAGGAGGAACAAACAACAAAGTAATGGAAGGAATGCTTAAACAATTCTCAGCCACTAGTGACTGCATGGGCCACATTCCAGTGCATCATTTTTCATCCACTGAAACACTACACAATGGCCAGGCTGCATAAACTCTGTGTAACCTGCTCCAACTGGAACTAGTGAGCCCTGACCGAACAGCCAAGTCTGCCTGGGACAGAAACACAAGCAAGCCCAGCCAGCTTTTGGCCTATTTAGGCCTCATCGGTGAGGTGCAGCTTGAGTCCTATGGCACAGTGTGCCCAGTACCCATACCTGCGCCTTACACCCATCACTTAGATTGGGTTTCTTTGTGAGTACAGGAACCTGATGTAATTTCAAAAGAACATAAATGTGCACTATAAAGGCAACAAAGCACCCACGTCAATTATTTGGGTGCACCAGAGCCCCAACACACCCAGTTTCGCCAGACTTCTGAATGAAGTTCTCTCTCGCCATTCTCCTACCTGACAAATAGGAGTTGCACTCTTTATATCCGTCTCGGTAAGGGTCACACTTCTCGACTGGCATCGTACCATCACTGAACGTCATAGCAAATATGGCGCCGCCATGTTTCACTAATGCCATGCAAATATTAGTGTCATTACAGGAGGCTGCACAGTGCAAGGGGGTCCTAGAACAGAAGTAAGAGAGGAGATGATGGTTAAAAAGTGAGGAAAGACAAACTTAAAAAAAAATACTCACCTTTCATGGCTTGCCCCGGACTTTATATATGGTAAGCAAAAGGAACCTGCTCTGTAGTAAGAACCCCACACAACTATGGGTTCTTCACCTGTGATCATAAGGAGGCATAAAGTAAAGAGAGGAATGAGAGCCACTCCAAGGACCGAGATCCTAAACCACAAAACCCAAACCTGAAAGGGGTAAAAGGGCTCCTGGAATTATTCTTGCATTTGTTTGCATATGGTTTGGTGGAGTTAAGGAACTTGTTGGAATTCTTTTTTATTTCCTAGTGATGTTATATGTGACAAAAAAGCTTTTGCTAAACTAATAGCCATAGCAGGAGAAGAAGGGGTCAAGGAGAACTCTGGAATATAAATAGATTGGCAGGAGGAAAATGACCATGATGGGACATACTAATCCTTGACGGGAATGCAGGGTGTCTAAGGAAACCTATAATGCAGTTGCTCACCATCCATGGCTGTCTGGAGAGTTCACATTTACTCCAATGTCAATTAGGAAATCCACAATTTCATAGTTGGCGCCACAGATGGCATTGTGTAGAGCTGTGATACCCTCGTCATTGGCCTGACTGGGGTCATTCATCTGGGGGGATAAGAAGAGGGGAAAAGTGGTTAAATACTAATTTTATGCTTTTTCATCAAACCTTAATGTGATCTGTTCATTGGAACCCCATTTTGCATTTCAGAAAACCACAACTTCAGAAGTAATATTACATACCCTAGCATAGCATCATGTTTCCTCAATCCAAGCGTCTTCCTTCCTATAAAATTGTTCATGTTGGTGAGGTCTGTCCATAGGACAAGCATCTCCCTTTCCTACGTCTTTTGTCTTTGTACGTATGAAAATCTTGCATGGGTGGGAATCTGGCCCATCATGGCCCTGTTTTCACTTTTTCTTGATGACCTGTTAATCCCCCAGTGGAACTTGACCAATAATTTTCGCTTACTTTCAGCAACAGAATTTTGAATTTTATTCGCCAGTTGGTGCATCCCAATTGTATCACCAAGCATAGTGCAGGGTAGCTACTGCAGTTTCATGGCAGAATATGGAGAGGCTGATGGTTGGTGGAAGCGAATTGTATTTAATGGTAACGTGAATTTTCACGTACACAAGGAGGAAAGGAAGACAGCAGAAAGCCCTCCCCGTCACAATCGATTCAGTTCCGCCATTTCTGCCCTGCTCACTCTCATAATGTGTGTGCGAGTACCATGTTACACAAATGTGTGACACCGAAACCGTTCACAGTGTGAACAGTCATATGGGCTATAGGGTGAGTGCCTGCAGAACTGTGGTTCCCCACAGGACAAGTTGCCTTTGTCCTGTGTGGAAGAGACATCTTGCATGCTGTTAGCAACACAATGAACTCTGTAGAGGTATAGGCTTCGAATATGCACAACTGCTTCCCCAACTGTCAACTTCTGTTTACCGGTACATGGCTCCTCGCCCCTTTGTGTTGTACTGTGTGATACGTTGCAACCAAGTGGCTGGCTGGGGTGCCTTGGTGCAATATGCAGTGCCTACCATAGAAAGATCATTTCTTAGCACAGCTTTCCAGTAGTTGTACGTTGTCTGCCCCAGCCTGGAGAAATATTTGCCAAAGGCAGGGCACCTTTTCTCTCCCGTTCCTTGGAGGCCAGTAACAGGTCTGCTGTTACATGTCCCGCTACCCGAAGTCATACTCCCTCTTCTGTGGAGAGGAGCAGGCCAGGAGGACATTGAGCGATGTCCAATTGATGGAAGCCTTTGCAGATGCTGGCTTGAGTGAAGGAGTGGCCACTAGTAACAAGGCTCTTGCAGCCCAGCTGGCAGGACCTAACCAAAAGGTATATGCGTGGCCAGACTTTTGAGGACCCACAGAAAGTTTTAAAGGAGCTGATGTCAAAAGAGTGCTTCGATGGCTATGCACGGACAGGAAAATGTCCATTCACTGCAAAGGAGGTACACAAAATATAAAAACTCCTGCTTTAGCTTCCATTCCGTTGCACTGCAAGCTCTCTGTGCCACAGCAGCGCGTCTGAAAGTATTGCTTGAACGCTTGCAGAAAGGTCACAGCGCATCATTCGCAGCATTTCGAGGGAGCAGGGTTGGCGCCTGGACCAGGTAGGGTGGCATTTTTGGTCACTTGATAGTTGTGCGTTTTTCATCCTTATACTCTTAAGTGCAAAGCAAGACTTTCCGGCAGCACGTTCTTCTATGCACATACAAGTTTTTAAGTGCCACTAATGGCGTTTCCAATAAACTACAGTGCAAGCTCTGCGGGTTTCAGAATGGCTTGAATCTCCGTAGCATCAAATCTGGTATTCTAGTCCATCTCCGATTATGGATTTAAGCCGGAGTCATGCCAGGACAGAATATTGTTACCTATTAAAACATGCATTGACAAAGCCTATAAGTCTTGCTATTCATATGTGAAAGTGGCGACACTTGCTGCAAGGCCAGCATTTTATCAGAATTTAATGTCATCATGTTCTGGGAGCACCCTGATGGAGTAGATTGCTAGCAATACATTGGAAGATACGGAAAAACGAACAGTGTTCTGCGTTGTGTACTGGTAGGTTCACTAATTGGGTCTGTCATCTGGACACCATTTTTTTCAGGTGTGGGTTTTTTCTTTAGTAAACCATTTTATAAGGAGGGTTAATGCAATTGAAGCGAACTCCTAGAATGCAATGACTCGTTAAATGGAGCCCAGAACTGGAAAAAATATGGCCTGGGAACGTTGATCGGTCTGGTTACCCCCAAAAAAGTTATCAATTGAAGTCTACGTCTTATAAAAGACCTCAAAGCAGAACTGCAGCTGCCAAGTGTTCGCATGTTATGTGTGAAACCCTCAGCCAGTCTTAGACATTAAGCAAACAGCAAGCACTATGCTTGGTGAAATTTGGAGTTTTACTTTTAGCATCATATGCATAGGCCTAAAAATCCCAGTGTTGTAAATGCCATCGGCTAGAAATCAGGAATGGTTAAAGTCGTCACACATGACATGCGGCCAGAAGCAGCTACGCAAATGCTTGGAGATGTAAGCCACCTTTCATTACTTTTGGTAGAAGAGAAGACATTGGTTAGTAAGGTTTAGGGATATGCTGCAGGCACTGTTTTCAAAGTTCTTTGGCGACGGAGAACCAGTGACGTACCAATGCGAACCAGTGACGTAACGAAACTAGAGGGCGCCCCCTTCAAAGTACATGGAGCCCCCACCACTACGGACACAGTAAAGAGCTCTCAGCTGCTGCCTGTGCACAGTGCTGCTGGGGCTACTTATACGGCACAGCGAGAACCATACCTGCCAACTTTAACAAAAATCTCACCATGTGATGAGGGGGCAGGGCCTTATGCCGAGAAGCATCTAAGAGGCACTTTTGCCCCCACCCTGGCCTGCCCCCAAGACCCCTCCTCCAAAAACAACCCTTAATAGGAAGTTGGCAGTTCAAAGCCCCGGAACACAAGCTTAACATCATCCACTATTTCCAGCTCGTTTTCTCTGTCACAGAGTGATATCGGCTTCTCACCGGGTGATGGGAGCCGATATAGTGCGTCACACGGTGGCACCGTGAGTCTCTG
Organism: Calotriton arnoldi; assembly: GCA_963921515.1. NCBI lineage: Eukaryota > Metazoa > Chordata > Amphibia > Caudata > Salamandridae > Calotriton > Calotriton arnoldi. Next base: position 876,715 of record CAWUFW010001678.1, on the reverse strand, counting down.
CATAAGCTCTGGAAAAAAAACTGGTGGAATGAATATATGTTTTTTCTCTCTGCAAGCTTTCATGGACGTGGGGCGTGGCCTGCGGAGATGCAGAGCGGGGCGGTGCAAGCAGGAGCTGTCTGCTGACTGGGGCTGACCAGGGCTGGTGCCGGCGTGGCCGGAGGGACGGATGAACGACTCCTTGGCCCCTGTTCACTAGATGCCAAGCCGGGTCGGTCCGGCCCTCCCGACCACCCAACCACTGGTCACATCGCATGGCACCCAGGAACACCAGATGGAGGCTGCTACCGAAGAGGCCAGATGGAGCAGCCACCCCAGAGCACGGTGAGCAGACAGGCTAGGTTCCTGGGACGGCATTAGGCCAGTGCAGCTTGATCAGCGGTTGGGCAACCCCCTCTGCTACCCTCTGCTCTCCTGCTTGTAATGTCGTGTCTCACACCCGAAATAAGGCACAGACTCGGTTGGTGTGAGATAACTGGTTTATTCCGGAGAGGGAGTGACAAGATGCTTCACGGTCTGTGTCCTCCGTACAACTGCGCGCGCTATCCCGTCAGGCACCGCGTGGGGTCACGTGGTTGCCTGACTAGACACCGACACCACACATTTCCCCCCTTAACAATAACTACAAATGGGAAAATCGTAACTCTGCATTGGCTGCTCTTACGCAGATTGCCTGAACAGTGGGTATAAGGGTGCCCTATGCGGAGGTACCTCCGCGGGGGGGGGGTGGGGGGAGAGGGAGAGAGAGAGAGATGCGGAGGGAGTCCTGAAGTAGGGAGCAGGGGGTGCATGGTGAGGATTTACATAGCAAACTCGCTATATCTCTTAGGGCGCACCACTATTCTGCCTGTGCGGGTGCGTGTGTAGGAGGCCCGCTCCTCACATGTTTCTCTTGCCTGTGATGGGGTCTGCATGTTCCTCTGTACTTGATTCTCGTCGTGTGCTGTGGGGCCCCTTTGCCTTATGTCTGGGTTGTCGTTGGTTTCCTGAGGTGGCGTGTGGAAACCCCCATGTTCCTCTCTCCTGTGGTCCCCGTATCACCCCCTGTCCCCCTCATGGTGCCAACAGCTCTGGAGTCAACAGGAGGTGGGGCGACATTTGCATCTGGGTCCTCTCCGTCGTAGCCTGCCCTTGTGGGAGTGCTGTCCTTATGCCACTGTAGGACCTTGTTGCATTTCGCCCTTCTGCAGTGGGACCACACTTTGCCGTCGCTCAGTAGGGATGAGCGGGTGTAGAGTTCTCTGACTTGTAGAGACTTGCTGAACTTACTGTCTCCTTTCCTGTGTAGGTGGCCGAGCTTCACCCTAACCCAGTCTCCTAATGCCAAAGAGACTTCTCGCACTCCATGCTTCTTATCGTAGTTGTCCTTGTAAATGTTTTGAGCTTTCTCTATATTGCTTCGAACCACCGCCAGAGACCATTTGCTCTGAAGTTTCATATTCATCCATGCGAGATTGTCCCTCGTAAATGGTTCTGGTGAGGAAAGCGATGACCGCCTCCATGTCCACCTTTTCGCAGACTTTCACCTCTGGCCATTTGGAGTACCTGTCGACCAGGACTATAACATATTTGGGTACCCCCCAAGAGTCCAGGATGGGACCCAATATGTCAACTGATAACTCTTCCCAGGGGCTGGTGGGAGTGGTGAATTCACCCATCGGGGGCCTCAGCAGTGTCAACGATTTGTCCGCGTTGGCGCAATGCGGACACGCCCGTACGTACTTCTCCACAGAGATGTCGATGGCAGGCCACCAGTACGATTGTTCCAGTCTCCTTTTGGATTTCACGATGCCTAAATGGCCTTCATGCATGATGTCGAGGATGCGGTCCACCAGAGCTTTTGGGGGGACCACTTTGTCTCCTCTGAGTAGAAATACGGTGTCGTCGCTGAGGGACAATTCATCCCGTACTTCCCAATATTTCCTGGTATCATCGGTCATGTGCTTTTTTGCAGGCCACCCTTGCATGACAAAAGTTTTCACCTGGGACAGGGCCGGGTCGGTATTGTAGGCTGAGGTCCAGTCTTGTGCGCTAATGATGTTCTCAAGGTCTGCGGTGAGCGCCACCTGGTACTCATCCCAATCGCTGGGGTTCGGCGCCCCCTCCATGGCAGCGGAGCGGCTGAGAAAATCCGCCACCTTGTTCTTTTGGCCTGGCAGGTATTCCACGTCATAAACGAAGTCAAGGAGTTTGATCGACATTTTGGCGATGGATGGGGTGGCTGTCGCGTGGCCGCTGGACGTTAAGACCTTTATTTGCGGTTTGTTGTCCGTTCTGAAGGTAAATCAGGAACCCCAAAGATACTGCCAGAATTTTGCCATGGCCCAGGTGGCTGCCAACATTTTTCTCTGACGCTGAATTTCTCTTCGTTGGGGGCGAGCGAACGTGATGCGAAGCCGATCGTGGTTTCCGTGCCGTCTGCTGCGCGTTGCGATAAGACAGCTCCCAACCCCTTCTCGCTCGCATCCGTCGTCAATATGCTAGGGACAGAGCAGTCAAAGCCTTGTAAGGGTACGGCTTCACATATGTCTCTTTTGGTGGTCTCAAATTACAGGTTCGATTCCGGCGTCCAACTGAAGGTATTCTTTTCTTTCAGGAGCTGGCGCAGGCTGTGGGTTTTGGTGGCGAAATTTTGGACGAACTTGCTATAAAATTCCGCTAACCCCAGAAAGGAACGGACTTCCTCCTTGGTCCGTGGCCTGGGCGCAGACTTGATGGCCTCCACATTAGCCTTCTTCGGGGAAATTCCGTTTTCACCGATCTCATGCCCCTGGTATGTGACGTTGCATAGACCGAACTTGCACTTCTCCAGTTCCGCTGTGAGACCGTTCTCTGACAGCGTCTTTAATACCTCTCGAAGTGTGGTATCGTGCTCCCGTTTGGTGTTTCCCATGACGAGGATGTCGTCCTGGAAGTACAAGACGTTGTTGCTGTCTTTGAATAGCTTGTGCATCAGTTTTTGGAAAACCGACGCAGCGGAAGCCAGTCCGAATGGAAGTCGTCGAAACCTGTAGCAGCCAAACGGGGTTATGAAGGAGGTCCACTTTCTGCATGAAGGGTGGAGCAGGATCTGGTGGTATGCTGCTGTGAGGTCTATTGTGGAGAACCACTTGATTCCCTTGGTCTGGGCCAACAGTTCGTTGATGCGTGGCAATGGGAACTTGTCCACCAGTATGTTTTTGTTCAATTCTCGCAAGTCAATGCACAGGCGCACCTTGCCGTTCGGTTTGCGTGTCACGACTAAGGGCGCCAACCATTCGGCGCTTTCGATGGGTTCTATGATGCCGTTGTCTTCTACGGCTTCCCTGCAGTTGAACGGGATGTTTCTTACTTTGTGGCTGACCGGTGTTGCGCCCTCCTTTAGCACTATCTTGTGTGAACTTGGACAGTTGACCGATTGTCCCGCCAAAGACGTTAGGGAATTCTTTCTGCAGGTTGATGCTGTCCTGCTTGGGATGGTCGTCCGTCATGAGGACTTGGGTTTCTCCGTTGGGGTTCAGTTGTATGCCCAATGCTCCTTGGTCAGCCCATCCGAGGGGCCTTTTTCTGCCACATTCAGTTTGCCTGTGGTTTCCCTCCCCTTGAATTCGAATTTTAGTTGTCTGAAGCCTACCATGGGGATTCTCTCCCCTGTGTAAGTGACAGGGTGTACATCTGTGGGGTGTAGGTGGCTCCCTATGGTGTCAGCAAAGTCACTATCCCAAATGTCCCTTTGTATGATCGTGAACGGGGACCCTGAATCAGCTACCATGGATATTTGGACACCACCAATGGTCAATAGACAGGAGGGTTTTTTTCTGGCATTGCAATTTATGCCCCACACTTGGTCATCAATGTATAGGATGCAATCGTCGTCACCCTCACCCTCCCCCGTTTCTGGTTCCGACTCATACATAACACATTTCACTGCGGAGCTGGTGGGTCTCCGTCTGCAAACTTTGCCAAAATGTCCCACCACCCCGCAAAAGAAACATTTGACTCGGAAGGCAGGGCAACGTTTATCATTGGCCATGTGTGTGTGGCTGCCACACCTGTAGCAGGAACCCTTCCAGGGAGAGGTCTTGGAGGCCCGGATGCAGTCTTGGTGGGCCGTCTGCTATTTCTGTGTCCAACCATGGGTGCAGGTCTGTCCCCAGACCCTTTTGTGTCGCTCACTTTGCATACTGCTGGTTTACTTTCTGTGTCTTTCTTCGCCGCTTCCGCACAGCGTTTGGACAGTTTGGCTTTTTTGACGATCGCTATGATCTCGTGCAGTGGCGCTTCTCCACTCACCCACAGCTTTTCTTGGACATTGGTGTTGGTGGTATGCATTATCTGGTCATGCACTAAATCATGAAGGTCACCGAATTTGCAGTTGACAGCCAGTTTCTTGAGTGCCGCGACGTAATCTTCCACTGTCTCCGAGTCACTTTGTTTCCGTTGGAAGAGATTGTATCTGTCTATGGCTGTGCAAATCACTGGCTGGTTGTGGTTGTCTAGGTCTTCTAACGCATGCTGGAACACGTCTTCATCCGTTGTGACCCTCGGTTTCTTTACCATGTTCTCGTAGACTCTTAACCCTTCCGGACCTAGGTTGTGTAGTAGTATCTTCTTTCTGCGTTTGCTGGATAACGCCTCTTCCCCTTCATCTTCCAGGGCCGAGAGGTAGTTGAAGAAATTTCCCTTCCAGTCAGCCCACTTCATGGCTGGCTCACCTGGTTTCGGGAGGAAAGGCACTGGGTTGGTGAGAGAAGGTTTGGGCGCACATCTTGACGGGATGGAATGTACCCGCCGAACCACGATGTCACTGCGGGCTTGCGTTGGGACTTGCGTGAGGCAGAGGTGGCAGAGGTAGCAGGGCGACGCCTGGATTCAGTGCTTGACTGCACGGGCGGGTTGCAGATGGCTCCCCAGGATCGCTGGGCGTAATGTCCTCCCCAGTAGGCGTTGCACGGAGGAGGACCGCGTGCAAGGAGGCCAGGAAACGTGTGCGCGGGATGCCTTGCGCAGGTCGAGTTGCTTGAGATTGCTGCGCAGGGGCCGGAGAGCAGGCCGCAGTGGAAGGCGCCACCGTGTAGGAGCGTTGCACCACATATAGGGGTCACCGGGTACGTGTGGGTCCTCCTAGTGTGCACATCCACTTGTGGGACTAGATGTGGTCACCGGCAGCTGCCTGACATGAGGCCCCAGAGTAGCAGTGATGAGGTGGGAGCAAGGAGTGGAAGCGCGCTCAGGCGGTCGCGCTGATGGCGTACCTTGCATTTGCTGGCCGGGCAGTTCAGTTACTGGATGCCTCTGGAGGAGTGGCCGGGCGACGCGTAGACGGGAGCTGCAATGGTGTCGCACTCCCTCTCCGGATTGTAGAAGCGATGCACTCTCCGTAGTGAGCGCAGCACGGCAGGTGCAGCGGGGTTCACGTTCCGCTCGTCGCCAGTCTGTAATGTCGTGTCTCACACCCGAAATAAGGCACAGGCTCGGTTGGGGTGAGATAACTGGTTTATTCCGGAGAGGGAGTGACAAGGTGCTTCACGGTCTGTGTCCTCCGTACAACTGCGCAGAGTGTGCGCGCTATCCCGTCTGGCACCGCGTGGGGTCACGTGGTTGCCTGATGACTAGACTGACACCACACTGCTCCCTGGCCATTATCACTCCAGGACCCCAGCTCTTCGGCCTTGTCCTCAGGCTCTCACTGCGCCACTGCTGAGAAGTGATGCAGGGCTTTAAAACGGGAGCCCCCCTGCAAATCAGACCCCACCCTGTAAATCAGCAAATAAGCACACACAAGGGCTGCAGGTTCAGGAAACTAAGGACCGGAGAGGCACGGCCGGTAGGCCAATGGGGGAGAGGAGGCACGAGCAAGCGCACGGACAGGGCCGGAGTGGTAAACAGCCCCAAAAAACATCAAGGGACCTTCGCCACTTGCAACTTCAAGGGAAAACAATCCTAAAATGCCATGGTAAGGCTTGAAACACGAACATAAACAAATAATCCTGTTGAGGCCGGACGATGTCCTGGCCACAAGTAAACAACAAGGAACAAAAATAAGGAAAAGGGGCCTCTCAACACCACCTATTCAGCCAACCACCCCCCCTCGAAAAGGGAGTCTTCCTTAACCCAAGTGCAAATGACAGGAGGCATCCACATAGGCCGACATACGTTTACAATAGCACGTGAGTTTCCAACACGGGAAATAAGGCCTCAACACAGGCTTCAACAAAAGTTCCAATTTAACTCAATTAACCCTAGCCTATCTAAGGACCAGGAAATCAAAATGAGATCAGGTAAACAGAGAAGGATACCAAAACAGAGCAACAAACGGACAAAAACAAGCACATGCACGACTCCGCTTGTCCAGGTCAATGACTCCAGAACGCTAAGTTCCATGAATGACCAACTAAAGATCACAGCCAAGTTTCCGCTACTAAAAGATACTGGCGCAGTCATCTTTTCAACCATCCTGCAAACTAACGGGCTTCCGGTCCCACTCACACCGACAATCCTCATACACGGTAAAGACCAAATGACAACACAGACTGGAGGCAATAATCAAGATCTAGCCTGAACTCTTAAACAAAACATCTTAATTAGTGCTGGCAGGGCAAACTTGAACCAACATGGAGGTCCCATAGATCACCCTGCCAATCCAGCAGCAGCCTCAACCAAAAGCCCTCGGTGCAAGACCAGTCTAAACTTCAATAGCAAAGAAGGGACCTTCAAGGGGGCCGGCCATTCCAGTCCACCAGTAGCAGCATTAGTTGACTGCCAGGCCATCACAAATATGCTCACACAGCCATCCTCGGGAGACCAAGGACCAAACCCATACTTAGTAGCATGTTTCCTTCTCTCGTTCAATATCAGCAATGCTACAGAATTGTTCAGGGCTCTAATGTGGTGAAAGTATGATATCAAAGCATGAGTTTTTAATTTAGAATTCTCAACTGAATGAAGCATCGAGGGGTCTCGTTTTGAGGAAAACAGTTGCTACAATATTTTACATTCGATTCTGTCCTGGTCCTTACTGGACATTCTGGTGCACAATATAATGAGGCACCTACTTCAGAAGTGAATACTTTCAGTAGGGAAGGGTCTCAAGTGACTCTCCACTACTCAATATCAAATTTGCAGAGTCAAGATCTGATACAAATATTGGTCTTCTTTTGTTCTTGAATATAGTATCTCCAATTTAGGATAGAAATAAACCTAACACAACTATTGTATTTTTCTGTTGCAGTTCTGATGGCTTTCACAAACCATCCTCCCACCCAAAGGACACAATCTTCGTTTCATCAGCATTCATAACTAATCGTTATAGTCCAGTAGGCAGTCAGGAACCCCCTGTAAGCCTGCAACAACTTGTACAAGGATTATCTGGTTGTCAGTGTAAGATCGGAACATATTCCCCCATCTAATTTTGCCAGATGAGAATTAATTTGCAGCTGAGATCAGCCATAGAGAGGTTGCATAAAACAGGTGACAAAATAGATCTCTTCCAACCCATAGTAACTTTCAATTTCTTCAGTCACTCTACTTCTCGAATCCAATTGAAACTTAATCCATATCTTTTTATGAAGGTCTTCAAATCATGGCCAATAGTGGCATTCCATGAGATCCAATTTTTTCCCAAAGAAGATGCCTATCCGCACTGTCAAATGCTGCACTCTAATCAACAAAACCACATTCCATCAGGCCACCTTTGCTTCACAGTGTTACTTCGGATGTAAGGCGAAGTCAAGCATGTAATCCAACGTAGAATTGTCCAGTCCGAGTCTTAATTGTATTGAAGGTTGTTTGTTGACCCAACTCTATTTTTCCTTGTGTTCCAATAGGTTCATAAATAGTTTTCTGTTACTGTTCAGGTGTTGAGAAATCTATACTTTTTCATATCCTCTTTTTAAGGTCTGGCATGATGGCACAGCAGTTTCTCAGAGCTGGTCACCAATCATTTATAAATCCTCCTGTTGGCTGTTTTGTGGATCATTGCTCCTCCTAGGAAGTGCTTCCATTTGCAATGCATTAGGATGCCTTTTAATATCTGAAAGTGCAATCATTCATCACACCTTTTGGCATACTCAATCATTTATCAGACCTAAAAAAAAATACATAATTTTTAATTTGTTTGTTTGATTATTTAAAATCTTTACAATAGAAGCAATCTAAAAACAATCACGTAGAAATAGCAGTTAAAACGACATGTGCAAAGAGCAGCAATTAATACATTTCTTGGAATAAATAGCCAGGAGTGAATAAAAACCATGCAAAGAGCAGACAAGCATTTAAAAGTTTTTGTGCATAAATTTCCTGGCTTAAGTAGCCAAGGGTAAATAAAAACCATACGAAAAACAGATGGGTATTTAAAAAAGTTTGTGCATCAAGAAGGGGAGAGAGCAGGTGGCCGGAAGGTGACATTAGAGAAGCACAGAGTTAAGGTGAGTTGGTTGTGGGGACAGTTCAGTATGTGTGGCCCAGCTCTATTGTACCGCCGATTTCAGGGCCTTTCGACCCCTTATAAGTTCTTGACGGTTCTAGCATAGAACCCTGATCTGATGCATTGAAGCAGGACAGGATGGCTTCCCCTCAGGTGCGCACTCTTTGCTGGATCCATTGATGCTGTAGGAGTTTGCGCCAGATGTCCAAGGTGTTATCGCTAAGGCAGATGGTGTGAACCAGGTTTTCTGCTGTCTTGCCACATAGCCTGTAGATCATTTCCTCAGGTGCCCTCAACCAGGGCTTACTGTGCGGTAGCATTGGAAGTTCTCCCAGTCGACAGGTCAAAATGTCCTTTTTCCCCCTGGGATTTAGTGCTTCACCCAGGTATTGCTGAGGTTTCAAGGTTGTATAACTGTTTAGCACTGACCCAGCCATGCAACCTTTTGGCTAGGGTGGCCCTGTCTTCAAGTGATGCAAGGATTTAAAAAATTTTGATGCAGTTTTTTAAAATTGATCTTGACTTAGTTATTGACAATAATTCCCCAACCTTAGTAGATCAATGCAGGGGCGGCTGGTGACGTTTGAAAGTGGTGGCGCGTAAAATGAAACCACCAATTTTCCATTAATGAATGAGCAACACTTTTTCAGAGTACGGCAAGATTAAAGATGCATGTGCAGGCTGCAGCCTTTTTTTAATAGCGAGGCTAGCCCTTGTATAGTAAAATACTGTATTTTTGACTTGACATGACTGATCTGGTAACGATTAGGGGTTGCTTTTGTGTAATTATGCCCAATTCTAGGAAAATTAGGTGAAATTATGAATAATTAGCCAAAATGCAAATCCAGCATTTTGCACAAAATGCATTTGCATCCATTTTGGATGAGATGACCCATTTCATTCGAAAAAAGGAATCTCTTAAAACAGAAGATCCGCAACCATTAGCAGGTTCCGTTCTGGTCAGTTGAATTGTTCCACTGCAATAATTTTGCCATCAATGCAACATAATTAAGTGACATGGTGTAATTTCAGGAATTTTGCACAAGCGAAATTCTTGAAATTTCTCCTAGGCCTAGTATCATTGGTGCAGACTAAAACATTCGTTTTAATAAACAGAACAAAATAAGCCAAAACGTTTAGGGCTAAGAGTCCTTTTTAGGTCGAGCCTCGAGTAGCGCGTAAGCGCTGCTCTGGCAAGACTTTAAGTTAGGGGTTTCAAAAAGCTGACCAGACGCTCGTGCGTCATGGCCTTTTCCCTGCGGTTACCCGCACGGCAGACATCTGTTTCCAATTATCGTGCCCAGACCCGGGCGCGATAATTGGAAACACATGCCGGCCGTGCGGATAATCGCAGGGAAAAGGCCATGATGCACGAGCGTCTGGTCAGCTTTCAAAAGCCCAGGCTGCCGCGCTCGCTCGCCCCCGCTGCCGACGTCTCTGATGTCCAGCGCTTCACTTGTTCAGAGAGCATTCCTCATTGCACTCGCTTTACGGAGCCTTTCAATGGTTACACAGATTTACAAGGCTAAAATCCACCCGAAAACAAGCCACACAAAGGTTGAGAAGAGACAGACAAGTGCATCATGTTTGAGTGAGCATACACATTGACGTAGATGTGTTGAATATGCACCGTTCCATATTCTTCGAGTCCCTAAGACATTGTCTTAAGTCCCGGGGTCAAAGGAGAGAGGAATGGGTGAATATGGAGCATGTGCATGATAAAAGAAAGAGAAGCTGATATTTGTTTGCCACCCTTTCTTTACACTGGGTCTAAAAAAATGTGTCCAACCACCAACAGCTCACACTTTTAAAATCTTTTTGCTTTCCCCAACTGACATCTGCAGAAATAAGGATTTTAACAAAAGAGCCCCATTGGACAGCAGGGCCTGGACCCACACATTAAAAAGAATGCTCAGTAGACGTTAGAGGAACGATGGGCAGAATCACCAGGGAGTGCAAATGCTGCCAGCTGTTCACCTTAACTGAAGTTGTGATAGGCAACATCTACATTATTTTGGCATGAACCATGCTGTAAGCCATAAATGCTACACCTAACAAAAATTTAATGAATACACGGTATGAAATAATTTTAATATTGTATGTTCCCTGCAAGACCTGCTTGAACTGTGCTGGCAGTAATCTCTAGATCACTGATACTCAAAGTACGGCCCAGGGGCCTTATGCAGCCCTACTGACCTTTCTATGTGGCCCCCTGGTCAGCAGCAGGTCAGTGGTAGGGGTAATCTTTCTAACATTCAGATTGCGGTGCTGCATGCTATGTCCTTCAACTATTTCAAAATTACTATACATATTTGTAAATAAATTCAAAATGTATATGAATTCTCATTGCATTGGACAAGAGTGCAATGAAAAAATACTGTATATATATATATATATATATATATATATATATATGTCATGTCAAGTCAAATATACAGTATTTTACTATACAAGGGCTAGCCTCGCTATTAAAAAAAGGCTGCAGCCTGCACATGCATCTTTAATCTTGCCGTACTCTGAAAAAGTGTTGCTCATTCATTAATGGAAAATTGGTGGTTTCATTTTACGCGCCACCACTTTCAAACGTCACCAGCCGCCCCTGCATTGATCTACTAAGGTTGGGGAATTATTGTCAATAACTAAGTCAAGATCAATTTTAAAAAACTGCATCAAAATTTTTTTAAATCCTTGCATCACTTGAAGACAGGGCCACCCTAGCCAAAAGGTTGCATGGCTGGGTCGTGCTAAACAGTTATACAACCTTGAAACCTCAGCAATACCTGGGTGAAGCACTAAATCCCAGGGGGAAAAAAGGACATTTTTGACCTGTCGACTGGGAGAACTTCCAATGCTACCGCACAGTAAGCCCTGGTTGAGGGCACCTGAGGAAATGATCTACAGGCTATGTGGCAAGACAGCAGAAAACCTGGTTCACACCATCTGCCTTAGCGATAACACCTTGGACATCTGGCGCAAACTCCTACAGCATCAATGGATCCAGCAAAGAGTGCGCACCTGAGGGGAAGCCATCCTGTCCTGCTTCAATGCATCAGATCAGGGTTCTATGCTAGAACAGTCAAGAACTTATAAGGGGTCGAAAGGCCCTGAAATCGGCGGTACAATAGAGCTGGGCCACACATACTGAACTGTCCCCACAACCAACTCACCTTAACTCTGTGCTTCTCTAATGTCACCTTCCGGCCACCTGCTCTCTCCCTTCTTGATGCACAAACTTTTTAAATACCCATCTGTTTTTCGTATGGTTTTTATTTACCCTTGGCTACTTAAGCCAGGAAATTTATGCACAAAAACTTTTAAATGCTTGTCTGCTCTTTGCATGGTTTTTATTCACTCCTGGCTATTTATTCCAAGAAATGTATTAATTGCTGCTCTTTGCACATGTCGTTTTAACTGCTATTTCTACGTGATTGTTTTTAGATTGCTTCTATTGTAAAGATTTTAAATAATCAAACAAACAAATTAAAAATTATGTATTTTTTTTTAGGTCTGATAAATGATTGAGTATGCCAAAAGGTGTGATGAATGATTGCACTTTCAGATATTAAAAGGCATCCTAGGAGGAGCAATGATCCACAAAACAGCCAACAGGAGGATTTATAAATGATTGGTGACCAGCTCTGAGAAACTGCTGTGCCATCATGCCAGACCTTAAAAAGAGGATATGAAAAAGTATAGATTTCTCAACACCTGAACAGTAACAGAAAACTATTTATGAACCTATTGGAACACAAGGAAAAATAGAGTTGGGTCAACAAACAACCTTCAATACAATTAAGACTCGGACTGGACAATTCTACGTTGGATTACATGCCTGACTTCGCCTTACATCCGAAGTAACACTGTGAAGCAAAGGTGGCCTGATGGAATGTGGTTTTGTTGATTAGAGTGCAGCATTTGACAGTGCGGATAGGCATCTTCTTTGGGAAAAAATTGGATCTCATGGAATGCCACTATTGGCCATGATTGAAGACCTTCATAAAAAGATATGGATTAAGTTTCAATTGGATTCGAGCAGTAGAGTGACTGAAGAAATTGAAAGTTACTATGGGTTGGAAGAGATCTATTTTGTCACCTGTTTTATGCAACCTCTCTATGGCTGATCTCAGCTGCAAATTAATTCTCATCTGGCAAAATTAGATGGGGGAATATGTTCCGATCTTACACTGACAACTAGATAATCCTCGTACAAGTTGTTGCAGGCTTACAGGGGGTTCCTGACTGCCTACTGGACTATAACGATTAGTTATGAATGCTGATGAAACGAAGATTGCGTCCTTTGGGTGGGAGGATGGTTTGTGAAAGCCATCAGAACTGCAACAGAAAAATACAATAGTTGTGTTAGGTTTATTTCTATCCTAAATTGGAGATACTATATTCAAGAACAAAAGAAGACCAATATTTGTATCAGATCTTGACTCTGCAAATTTGATATTGAGTAGTGGAGAGTCACTTGAGACCCTTCCCTACTGAAAGTATTCACTTCTGAAGTAGGTGCCTCATTATATTGTGCACCAGAATGTCCAGTAAGGACCAGGACAGAATCGAATGTAAAATATTGTAGCAACTGTTTTCCTCAAAACGAGACCCCTCGATGCTTCATTCAGTTGAGAATTCTAAATTAAAAACTCATGCTTTGATATCATACTTTCACCACATTAGAGCCCTGAACAATTCTGTAGCATTGCTGATATTGAACGAGAGAAGGAAACATGCTACTAAGATTGGTACGTTTTTAACAAGCATTGGCAAAGTCAATAGATCTCGACTTTGGGATATATTGGTATTTCCAATGCCTTTTGGGGATGCTGTCTAGCATCAGCAAGATGAAGTGCAGCATGGCAAATAAAAAAATACAATAAACAAACCACTTAAAAAAGTTACAATGATGCAGGCGCCTCATTTTGTAAGCATGAGCATGTGGGATGACGTGTGTGTGCACCTCATTATGCATGTGCACCCTAAATAATGACGCACGCATCATTTTTCTATCTACGGATTCCAGATGGATTGATACATTTTAAAAAGTTTGAATGCAGATTGATTTTTTTTTTTTTTTAAAGGTGAATGGTCCATCAGCCATTTGGACAGTGGGAGTGGGGGGCAATGAAGGAGCAGTGGGGGAGCAACAGGGAGTCGGTGCAGAGAGGGGGAAAGCAGAACATAAGGGAGAGCATGGGGGGCGATGGGAGAAGCACATAAGCAAGAAAGCAAAATGAGGAAGACAGCAACATGGAGCATGGGTATTTTAGGTGTGGACAAGAGACTCATGCAGGGGAGAGAGCTGGAAAATTCATGCACGCTCAAGAAGTGCTTAAAACAAAAGACAACGGTAGTTCCCTAAAAGAGAGCAGTGGAAGGATAGAAGTCAGCCAATCAGAGAGATGGTAAAGAGGTTATGCTTTAGTGGAGGCGGGACAACACAAGATGAACAAGCTGGGACAAGGAAAGCAATTGAATAAGAAGCAAGCTATCGAAGGTGACAAAGTCAACCAATGATCAGCAAAAGGGAGCACTCCTGTACGATCTTGGTAAGCCTGCAATAGATCCTTTACTATCAGGCAGCTTGCACAGTTGGTAGGCTCGCAATAATTAGACTCTGGGAGGGAATCTTACAAAGAAAAAAATACAGTCCATTCAACATATGAATGTTGATTAAGCTACTCGGCAACCTTTGAAACTAAAGACATGCTGGTTGGGAAATTGTATTCTTTTTTAGCTAACTGAGATACACTGAATGGAATGTGATTAAAACCTTTGTGGTTCTGTAAACAAGGGTCCTTACTTCGTGTTCCATTAACTGCCATACTGTTCAGGGGCAGCTCTCCCTTAAGGGCTACAGGTCTACACACTCCTTTTTTTCTGGCCCGTTTTTGTTTTACCAAAAGTAAATAATAACCTATTATTCACTCTTGGTATAATAAAAAAAATGCTGTCCAGCAATTGCCTGAGGCAGATTGTAACACTGTCTGATGGATGATGCAGGCGCTCACACCAGCCATTAGAGAGATTATCCTCAGATGGTGAAACCCCCAGCCCTTGTCTTAAGGCCTTGGCACCCCTCAGTGCCTCCGCTATCTGTGATATCTAAAGCTTCACAGCTACAGGTAGTAACAGGTGTTGCAGGCTTAAGCCCTGCGGTGCCTGTGGCTATATGCCAATCAGTCAGTCACCCCACCCTTACCCAACTCGTCACAGAGGGAAGGAAGGAGTGAGACTTATTGTGGGGGTTTTAGATGGCTGGGTCGGAGGTAAATATGAGGAAAGCTGTTTTGATGGCTCGCTGATGTCGGTTTATTGATATAGCTATGGAAAGGTTTATATAGTCAGATGAGAACTCTTTCTTGGGTTAATCAAAATCTTCTTTCCCTTCCAGGTTATTCAGCGTCCGTGGAGGTCCCCAGAGCCCCACTCAGCTGCAACTCTGAGTTGCGGCGGTCAGTGGGCATCCTCCGGGGCCAGCCACCACTCCTCAGGTCCAATTTCGGCGTCCCCTTCCTCTCCTCGGGGCTGACGGTCGTCGTCTGGCTCGAGGGCATCGTCGGTGGCCTCCCATGGTTCCGTGTCTCGTCGTTGGGTTCCCGTCAGCGTGCCTCTTTCCAGTCCTTCCCTCTGTGGTCCGGTCGCCTTCTACCCGATGTCCTCGATGCCCGCCATCTTCTCTCTCTCTGCGTTTTTTCCATGCCCCCTTCTTCCTCCTTTACTTCCACCTTCCTCCATCCCCGATGCTCCTGATTGGTCCGTCATCTTGCTCCCATCGACCTGTTTAAAGAGACAGGTTGGTTTTAGTACGGTGTCTCCACTATGACAGGTATTTCTTCTCCCCGTCCAATATTTCTGTGAGTTCCGGAGGAGAGGACGTCTTGGCCCCACACAGGTGGGTAAATCTTCACATCTCCCTTCCCTTACTTTCTTGTTAACAAGAAACTCTTGCTGAGGATATCCAGATAGGTAGTCCACGTTAAGCTGTTGATGACCCTTACGATGATTGGTTTGAAAGCAGAATGGTTATTATTATTATTAGCGACTTATAAAGGGCATAGATGCCCTAGGGCTTCCCAGCGCTAAGAGACAGGGTGCAGGTTGAGGTAGGACAGGGATTAGAGGTATTGCTTGAAAAGCCATGTTTTGATTGCTTTCCGAAACTCTAATTCTTTATCCAGGGTCCGACATTCCCGTGGTAGAGAGTTCCAGAGTTTAGGGGCCAGGTGGGAGAAGGATCTGCCTCCCCATCTCGCCTTCCTGGCAAATGTTGGTTTTAGGAGTCCATCCGAGCTTGAGCTCAGATTCCTATTTGGGATATATAAGGACACCAAATTTCTATTTTTCCTAGGGCCCCTGTTATGTCGAGCTCTGTGCGTTATGACCAGTGCCTTAAATTTGATTCTGGCCTCTAATGGGAGCCCATGTAGCCCTTTGAGGTGCTTTTTTGACGACTCCCGAGCTGGGACATTGCACAGGAGTCTTGCTGCGGTATTCTGGACCACCTGAAGTCTGTTGGTCACATATTTCGGTGCCCCTAGGAATAGTGGATTTCCATAGTCCAGGCGCGAGGTGACCAAAGAGTGGACTACCATTTTCCTGAGCTGTATTGGAATCCGCTCTAGGATTTTTAGCAGACTTCTAAGTCGTCCGAAACAGGTGGCCACGACTTTCTTGGCTTGAGTAGTCATGGAGAGATCCTTTTCTAGCCAAAAACCCAGTTTCCTATTTGAATCTTTAGGCCTGGGTGGACTGCCCATGCCTTCAGGCCAACTTATATATGGTCTGGGAATTGTCTCATTTCCGAGGATCATTAACTCCGTTTTGTCCCCGTTCAGCTTTAAGCAACTGTTGGCCATCCAGTCCATGATTTTTTCCATGCAGGGGGATAACCTCTCGGAGTCCCCGTTGGTTGCGGGGTCTAAAGAGATCACCAGCTGCGTATCGTCAGCGTAGGACGTCATGTAGATATCAAACTTTTGGGCGATCCTAGATAGTGGCTCCATATACACATTAAACAGTGTGGGGCTCAATGAGGACCCCTGTGGCAAGTGTCAAACAAGGAGAGGGACTAAGGGGGCTCTTTAACGGAGTCCAGCGCACATGCCCAGATACTGTAAACTAAGAAGGGTACGCTGTTCCCCAAGGAGATGGAAAAACAGAAAAGGGGAGGCAAAAGGAGGGGGGTCCTCCTAAGTGGAACTAGAGTCCTCACACACCCAGCAAGCTAGGTGTCATGCTTCATCATATGGACTCGCTCCTCGTCGAGTCGGCGGTGCAATACCCGACGGGCACCCATAAAGGGCTCTTTAACGGAGATCTTCTGTTCCTGCCGTATGGTGCCGTGGGTGTGAGGGCCCTAGAAGTGAGTGTAGATGCGAATAAGTGGTTAAAAAAGGTTGGATAATCCAAAAATAGAGTTTAATAGGCTGGTCATCCACCTTATTAAAAATACAGTGGAGCGGCTGTTCACTGGCTATTTTTTGGATTATCCAACCTTTTAACCACTTATTCGCATCTACACTCACTTCTAGGGCCCTCACACCCACTGCACCATACGGCAGGAACAGAAGATCTCCGTTAAAGAGCCCCTTTATGGGTGCCCGTCGGGTATTGCACCGCCGACCCGACGAGGAGCGAGTGTGTAGTAATCTGCTTTGATTAAGTAATGCACCTTCCTTGCCTTTGTTCCCTGCCTGATGCTCTTACAGTATGATGTCATTTGGAATGTGAGGAATGTTTGTACTGATGGGAGAGCAGTTGGAGAAGATGGGCTGAGTAGCCAGGAGGCTGCTCCTGGTGGGGCTTATATTAAGGCTTACATTGGAACGTACTAAGATGTAACTTGAAGAATAAACTACAACTATAAGAGCTGTCTACGAGACTTCATTTATTTCTACATTGGCGACGAGGATGGACTGAAACTACTAATATTACTAAAGATATTGAACTATTTAAGCTATCTGGCACCCGCCCCACCAGTGACCCTGACAACGGTCGCCCTACATAATTCTAGGTGCCAGATCCACTTGTGTATGAGACTGTAAAGTGTAGGGGCGAAGGTCATGCCCTGGTGTTGAATGCTGACAAGGCTCCGGCTTGCCCTGATGAGAAGTGGCTGCACATGGTAGAAAATAATCGGGGGCACATTTTGATCACAAGCTTTTAAAGAATTATCAAGCCCCGCTGTTAAAAATGTGATAAAGAACAAATGTGGGGAAAGCTGCAGTCGACATCAATTTACAGTTTCAACTGTGAGCAATGTGAGCAGGTGATTATACTTTCTGAAAGTATGCCGTGGGAAAAGGATAATTAAGACAATAATGAAGTGAGTGGCTCGAGTGTGATCACGGAACTTGGGAGTTACGCAATGGTTTGAAGGAAAATGAAATGCTTGTTAATATTACGTGGAGTGAGTTATGACAGTTATCATTCAAATGTCTCTCGAGCCAACATAAAGGACACATACTTGTCGCGCGCGGTTTACCGAACTTGAGAACCTCCATGCTGTCCAAGCTTCGTGTTATGGAGAGGTGCATGCTGTTGCTGCAAGCCACCCGGCACGCTGTCACGACGCATTTCGCCATCTTTGGATTGTAGTCTACGGGCCTTTGCACAGTCTATTGTAACTGTGCAGTGTTTGCCAACCACGACTGGTGTCTCCATGGTATTGAAACAGAATTGCAAGAAGGCCCCAGTTTGTTGTCTTGTCTCTGTGCTCTGTAGCCATCAAAGTTAATTTTGTGAGTCAAGTTCTGGTGATAAAGATGATTTTAATGTGAGGGTTGCCATGAGCGTCGCTGCCTGAAGATCGTCACAGGTACTGTCATTTACACTAATTGAAAACTACATATTACCGAGAATGTCGCTTTGGAAAACTTAGAATTAGTGCAACATCGCCATCTTCTGGCTATTGAGCGCAATTGCACCAAGAAATGGAATTAACTAGTTCACTCGGAGAGAAAGGAGAATTCAAAACTGGAACAGTAATGAAATATTGCTATAAGGAGTTAGAGTGTGGGTCAAAGGAAATGAGAAACCCAGAACTGTACTGTATGAGATGATTGTTAAGTATTAAGTCACTCACTCGTTTGTTGTGGTGCATGTGATGACTGCTAAGTCACTCAGTGACACTGCATTGAATTTGGTGATATATGCCAATGTTATGTACATCTGCTTTTGATTTGCAACGTGTCATATTCTAAATTGATACTCGATGTGTATTTTCATTTTACAGTATTATTATAGGGAGGTGGATTCCCCCCCTTTACAATTATTTGGGAGGTTACTGCGAGTGTGTGGTTTATAGGGAGGTGGATTCCCCCTTTACAATCATTTGGGAGGTTACTGTGTGTGTGTGGTTTATAGGGAGGTGGATTCCCCCTTTACAATGATTTGGGAGGTTACTGTGTGTGTGTGGTTTATAGGGAGGTGGATTCCCTCTTGACAATGATTTGGGAGGTTACTGCGTGTGTGTGGTTTATAGGGAGGTGGATTCCCCCTTTACAATGATTTGGGAGGTTACTGCGTGTGTGTGGTTTATAGGGAGGTGGATTCCCCCTTTACAATGATTTGGGAGGTTACTGTGTGTGTGTGGTTATAGGGAGGTGGATTCCCCCTTTACAATGATTTGGGAGGTTACTGTGTGTGTGTGGTTTATAGGGAGGTGGATTCCCCCTTTACAATGATTTGGGAGGTTACTTTGTGTGTGTGGTTTATAGGGAGGTGGATTTTCCCTTTACAATGATTTGGGAGGTTACTGCGTGTGTATGGTTTATAGGGAGGTGGATTCCCCCTTTACAATGATTTGGGAGGTTACTGTGTGTGTGTGGTTTATAGGGAGGTGGATTCCCCCTTTACAATGATTTGGGAGGTTACTGTGTGTGTGTGGTTTATAGGGAGGTGGATTCCCTCTTGACAATGATTTGGGAGGTTACTGCGTGTGTGTGGTTTATAGGGAGGTGGATTCCCCCTTTACAATGATTTGGGAGGTTACTGTGTGTGTGTGGTTTATAGGGAGGTGGATTTTCCCTTTACTAGGATTTATAGGGTAATGTTAAAGTCTGATTTATATTTTATGTCACAGGGAAGTGTTTTTCTTTATTACAGTGTTTTATAAAATTTCTGGTACTGCATGGTGTGCAATATGTGAACAGAATATTATTGCAGGAGTGTGAGTCCCTGTTCTTGCAAAAGTGTGCAGTAGGGGTAAGTGTACGGTATAGCACAGTGCGTGCAGTAGAGAGCATGTGATATTCCCTGGTCCTGCTATTTGTTTATATTTACTATTTTATTTTACAGTTTATTCTGCATTATTATTACTGCATTACTATTATTACAATTTACATTATTGTTATTATTATTACTCATAAGGAGAGTTTCCTCTCATTTTGGTAATGTATTATATTAGATTTATTTTTGGAATGTTTATCTTCTCCTCCAGTAGCATAAACATAAAAAGTGTATACTGTTTAATTTTGTTTAATCGTTATAAAGGGGAAGATGTGTAGTAGTCTGCTTTGATTAAGTAATGCACCTTCCTTGCCTTTGTTCCCTGCCTGATGCTCTTACAGTATGATGTCATTTGGAATGTGAGGAATGTTTGTACTGATGGGAGAGCAGTTGGAGAAGATGGGCTGAGTAGCCAGGAGGCTGCTCCTGGTGGGGCTTATATTAAGGCTTACATTGGAACGTACTAAGATGTAACTTGAAGAATAAACTACAACTATAAGAGCTGTCTACGAGACTTCATTTATTTCTACAGAGTCCATATGATGAAGCATGACACCTAGCTTGCTGGGTGTGTGAGGACTCTAGTTCCACTTAGGAGGACCCCCCTCCTTTTGCCTCCCCTTTTCTGTTTTTCCATCTCCTTGGGGAACAGCGTACCCTTCTTAGTTTACGACCCCTGTGGCAACCCACACGTTAATGACAGTTTTGGAGAGGGTGGTATTTTCCAATACTTGGAATGTTCTTCCCTCCAGAAACGCCGCCAGCCACTGTAGAATGGTACCTTGCACCCCGATGGCCGAGTGTCTGCTTTGCAGCGTTTGGTGGTCCACGGTGTCGAAGGCAGCGCTCAGGTCCAAGAGGAGTAGTGCAGATGATCTTCCCGGGTCTAACGATGTTCTGAGTTCCTCCACCACCGTCAACAGCGTAGACTCCGTGCTGTGTTGTGCCCGGAAGCCCATCTGGGTGGGGTGGAGACAGTGGTTTGATTCCAGGAACTCCGACAATGATCCGTTCACATGCTTTTCCAGTAGCTTGCCCACAAATGGCAGCAAGGAAATGGGACGGTAATTCCCTAGTTGCGCCGGATCTGCTTTGGCTTTTTTTAGCAGGGATTTAATTATAGCGTGCTTCAGTGACGCTAGGACCATGCCCGTCTCCTGAGACTGGTTCATGACTTTAATTAGAGGGGGAAGGATGACAGGGGTAACTGTATTGAGGATATGCGGTGGGGCAGGGTCTAGAGGCCAGCCCGACTTCACTTTACTCATCAATGTTTCTGCTTCTTTTGCCTCCAGGAGCGGGAGGTTGGTAATGGTTTCTAAGTGGGGAACTCCCAACTGATCCTTTTCCCACCTTGAGGTTAAATCCCTGCCTGTCCTGAGGGAGCTGTATATATCCGTTACTTTCGCTAGAAAGTAGGTGGCTAAGTCATTGCATCTCTCCACCGAGGTCTCTGTTGGCTGAGGGTCCTGGACAGGAGTAGTTAAAGCCTTGACTACCGCAAACAGTTCCCTTGAGGAGTTCTGGGCCAAGCTGATTTTCTCCTCAAAGAACTTAGCCTGCGCTTCTTTGATACTGTTGTGGTAACTTCTAATGGCTGACTTGTACAGAATTTTGAGTTGTGGGTCATAGTTTTTCCTCCAGTCCCTTTCGATTTTTTTGCAGTTTTTCTTTAATACAAGCAGTTGGGGATTAAACCATCCCCTCGCCTTGGGTTTTGGTCTGGAGGTAACTTTCGGGGCCACTTTGTCCAGAGAGTGGGTAATCCAAGTTTCCCATCTGGAATATGCTTCTTCCACTGTTACTGAGGTCTCAGTGTTAGGTGTAGTTGTTTCTGCTAGGGTGTTCCCCCACGCCTCTGCGTTGAGTTTGGCCCACCACCTTTTCTTTGTCTCAATTTTAGGGGGAGGCCATGGTCCTCTATTCCTTTCTTTCCTACGTTAACAGGAATGAAGTGGTGGTCTGACCAGGGGACCGGTATTGAGGGAGCTACTTTAATATTGGGGTCGTTAGAAATTACTAAGTCCAATAAGTGTCCCTTAGAGTGTGTGGCAGTCGTTACCAGCTGGGTGAGTTGTAGACCCTCAAGGTCTAAGAGCAACCTTTTGACGCTGGGGAGGTTCTGATCCTCTATGTGTAAATTTAGGTCTCCTATTATGGTGGTGTAGGATTTCTTTAAAAGTATGCTGGCGAGAGAGTCGGGTAAGTTTTCTAAAAATTCTCCATAAGGGCCCGGGGGTCTGTAAATTAATAATCCTGAGAAGGTGTACGTGGGTGATAGCGAAATTGAGAATTGGAGGCATTCACACCCTTTGATAGGGAAGGCCTCGGTGGTACATTTGTACTAATTTTTTATCAGAATGGCCAGTCCGCCCCCTGCCTGCCCAATCCTATCCAGTCTGAATATTTTGTAGCCTGGTGGTAGGGCCATTACTATATCAGGGGAGGAGCAATCTGTAAGCCAACTTTCTGTAATAAACAGGGCGTCTAAGGTGGCCTCCTCTAACAGTAGACAAATTTCTGTTTTATGTTTAGGCAGAGAGCGGCAGACGATCAGCCCTAACTTCCATGCCTGCGGCTCCTTTGGCCCCTTAGTCTTGCTCGACCCTGGCTTAGGAGGTGCATTCCACTCTAATTTACAATGTTGACAGACCTTCTCTAAGGCTGGCTTGCTCGCGAAATCCCAGCCCTTATCACAACCGGCTACTCTGGGTTTGTTAAGACTGTGTAGATCCTTCCCAGAGTATGTGATTTTTTAAAATTTGTGCAGGGTTTCTGGCCCCTGGGCCCGGTGGACGGGTGCAGACGGGCTTGCCTTTGGCGCGCCCGCTGGCCGTCTTCATTTATGGGTGCAGGTTAATCAGATCAAATAGACCGCTGACCTGCATTTCCCCGCCCGATTGCACTCTATGGTAGTGAGGGGTAACACTACCTCTCGACCGCACTCTATGCTCCTACCACTCCCAATCAAAAGGACGATTCTCAGTCAGTGCAGTATACAACGTTTTTTGTTTTTTTTAAAACCAGACTAAGGACGATGCTCAGCAAGTGCAGTAAGTGCAAAATAAAACGTTTTATTTAAAAGCAGACTAACAGGTTTAAAATTGTTAAAAAGCAGTGCTATTTTACTGCAATCATACAATGACCAATGACCGTACTTGTGTTGGGGTTACTTATGTAAGCGGCCTTCGTGTCCCACACGGACTGCGCTGTCTCCGCTGCGCGCCCACTCCCAATCAAAAGGACGATGAAGGGCTAGGAAACCATCTGAGCACCCGGTCATTGTTACCCTTGTTTCGAGCCATCCACTCTAACAGGGCATGGTCTGTATATAGGGTGAACTCTCTTCCTTCTAGATAATATCGTAGGGTATGAATAGCCCACTTGATGGCTAAGGCTTCTTTTTCAATGGTCGCATATTGTCGCTCCCTTGGAAAAAGTTTTCTACTGATATAAGTAATGGGTCTTTCCTCCCCCCGTTCGTCCAGCTGTGATAGTACGGCTCCTATTCCTGTATCTGAAGAATCTGTCTGGACGATGAAGGGCTTGTTATAATTAGGACTAGCAAGGACTGGTTTGGATACCAATGCCTGCTTAAGGGTATTAAACGCAGTCATGATAAGAGGGGATGGTCGTTTTAATTCGCTTTCGGTCTTACAGGATTTTTTTTAACAGGTCTCTCAACGGGGTGGCTATTTGGGAGAATCGTGGTATAAAGCGCCTGTAGTAGCCTATCAGACCCAGGAAAGCTCTTAGTTCTTTGTCTTCGGGATGGAATCTTAGAAATAGCCGCAACTTTCAGTTTGTGGGCATATGTGTCCGCCCCCCAATAAGTATCCTAGATATCTGGCTGATTCTGCTGCCACTAAGCTTTTCTTAGGGTTGACTCTTAATCCATAGGCATGTAAGGACTCTAATACTGCCCGTAGGTGTGTTACATGCTCGCTCCAAGTGCAGCTACATATAATAATATCATCAATAAAGGCAGAGGCATAATTGGCATGAGGTTGAAGCACTTTATTCATGAGTCATTAAAAAGTGGCAGGTGCGCCATGAAGTTCAAACGATAGGACTGTAAACTGGTACAGGCCTTCAGGAGCAGAGAAGGCAGTTTTCTCCTTTTCCTGAAGCCGAAAAGGCACCTGCTAGTAGCCCTTACATAAATCTAAAGTACTGATGTATCGAGCCTCACCCAGTCGCTCCACCATCTCATCAATTCTAGGAAGAGGATAGGCATCATCAAATTGGGAAATTTTGTTTACTTCCCGGAAGACAATACAAAACCGGAGAGAACCATCCGGTTTAAGTACGAGAACGATAGGGGAGTTCCAGTCACTGGCGGAGGGTTTAATAATTCCCATTTGTAACATTTGTTGGACCTCGGAGCTTCTCACTGCTCTACCAGCTTCAGGTATTCTGTAGGGTTTTTGTCTTACCGTTTTCCCAGGAGGACTGCGAATAGGGCGTTCTATTGCAGTGGTTCTACCTGGGATAAGGGGAAAAACCTTAGCTTTGGGTTGTAAACAAGTTATCAACTTCTATTTAAGAGAAGGATCAAGGTTGAGATCTATACTGGATAGGAAAAGGGATGTATCGCTTTCTTCTTTGACTTTCCCTGTTAAGACTGGTAAAAGACCCTCCCATTTCTTGCGAAGGTTGAATGATATATCAGAGAGGTTTTCCGGCAGGTATCCACTTCAATTTGATATGTAACAGTTAATTTGACAATACCTTATAGGGTCCCTGTCATTGACCCACTAGTTTGTGGTCAGAGGATGGCATCATGAGCAAGACGTAATCTCCTACCTCAAACCCCCTCTCTTTGGCTCTTTTATCATATTGCTCTTTCTGTTGGGTTTGGGTAGGTTCTAAAATCTCTTACTATGCTCCTTATTTGTCCGAGATGGGTTTGTAGTTTCTCTACATATTCGGGTAAAGGCTTCGAATATTCCCCTTTACTTTCCCACTGTTCCTTTGCCATATCTAGGAGGGATCTAGGCGGACGCCCATATCGAAGCACAAAAGGGGAGTATTCGTTACTCTTTTGTACCTTGCTTCTTATGGCAAATAAAGCTAAGGGTAACATATCCTCCCATTGTTTTGCTTCCAAATGTTTATACATTTTTAAGGTGTTCCACAGGACGTCCTGGCCCCACACAGGTGGGTAAATCTTCACAGTGAGTCAGAGTGACATTGAGTGAATCAGAATGAGTGGGACTTAGTGAATCAGTAAGAATGAGCGAGACTGTAAGAGTGTTATTGAGAGTCAGAATAAGTGGAACTGAGTGAGAATGAGTGAGTAGGAGTGTTTCAGAGTGAGACTGAGTGAATCACGATGAATGAGTGAGACTGAGTGATTCCTGGAGAGAAAGCGAGTCAGAGGGAGACAGAGTAGAAATGAGTGAATCAGGATGAAACTGAGAGAGTCACACTGAGATTGAGGGAGTCAGAATGAGAGCTACTGAATGAATGAATGACACCATTTTATAAAGCATAACAGCTGCCCCAAAAAGGGCATCCCAACGCTAAGCATAAGAACAAGGTAGAATGATTAAACAATCACTAAGTACAGGGAGGAAAACCAAGTTTTTATCTGAGAATGAATGGAACTATGTGAGAAAGAGTAAGACTGAGTGGGTCAGAGTGAGAATGAGTGAGTCAGAGTAAGTAAAAGCAAGTGCAACTGTGAGTAAGTAAATGAGACTGAGCAAGAGTGTAAGACCGAGCAAGTGTGAGTGACCACCCGCAGCCCAGGCTTGCTCACTGGAATTCTAGTCAAGGATTGTGACCCACCACTTTTAAAAGTCACCAGTTGCCACTGCAGTCACCAGTGGTGTGTTGGGTGGCAGGAACATTGGCATTAGTATTGTTATTGGAGCAAGCTTGGGAATGTATTAACATTCATTATTTATTTGTTCCATTGTGATTAACATGCAGTATATACAAGCAACACTGTGTTGTCTCATGAGCAGTCCTCCAGGCTCTGCATGTGCATGGAAAACCACTCATGAAATGGGTAAGATGGAATAAAGTATTCCTGCATTATTTTACAGCTATCAGTGTATGAAAACTTAGAAATGAAAGAAGGGTAGTGGTGTTAATGAACAACAACTCGGGAAGCAAAAGTCAGGATGTGTCAGAGTGTCTTCCATCGGGAGAGGATGAGAAAGAATGCAGTATAATTAAGATATACATAAAAAGATGCATTACGTACCAAAGATGAGCAGGATTTTAGAAAATTAAAAAAAAAGTGATGGAGGGAATGCCTGAATTAATCTCAGCCACAAGTCGCTGCCGCATCCCAGTCCATCGTTCATTTGCGTACTGTGCTACCTCAGATTAGACCCTGCCATATGCAAATCAGCCAAGGCCCTGATTTAAAAGGACAAGTCCAGCCCAGACTATCAAGTCAAGTCATCTCTGAATCAGAACACAAGCAACCCAAAGCTGGTTTTGGCTTAGTTTGGACTCTTCTGGCAGGTGCTGCTTGATTCCAGTGGCTGTGAGCAGGGGAGCCACGTCTTGGCATACTGGTTGCACTTGGTACCTCACAAAGAAAAATATTTAAAAAAAGTGATGGATGGAATGCTTGAATTATTCTCAGCAACTGCTAATTACTCGGGCTGCGTTTCAGTCCATCATTTTTTTGCTGCTTATGCCACCTCTGTTTTGACCCAGCTTGTTAGAAATGGGGTCTCTAGTTTGCAGTGGTTTGCACCCTGTCCAAGTAACGAACCTCACTCTAGTCAGGGTAAGGGAATCACACAGCAAAGATAACCCCTGCTCACCCCCTCATTGGCACGAGCAGTCAGGCTTATCTCAGAGGCAATGTGTAAAGCATTTGTACATGCACACACAATAACACAGTGAGAACACCACAAAATGAGTCCACACCAAGTTGGAAAAATAGCCAATATTTATCTGAATAAAACAAGACCAAAATGACAAAAATCCAAGATACACAAGTAAAGATATCACTTTTCAAATGTTAAATCAGTTCAGTCCATAGAAAT
Source organism: Calotriton arnoldi (assembly GCA_963921515.1). Taxonomy (NCBI): domain Eukaryota; kingdom Metazoa; phylum Chordata; class Amphibia; order Caudata; family Salamandridae; genus Calotriton; species Calotriton arnoldi. The sequence goes on along the minus strand of CAWUFW010001678.1, from coordinate 850,066 downwards.
CTAAGGATGCGTCACTTTTAGCACAAAGTATCTTGGGTGCGTCAAAATTCAAACACGAAACAGGCGCAGGTGAAGTGAGGCACCAGAAAAGCAAAGTGATGCGTTAGTCCCTTTCTCCCAGGGGAGGGGATGCGTTGGTTCCTTACTGTCAGGGGAGGTGATGCGTTGGTTCCTTACTGGAAGGGGAGGTGATGCATCAATCTCTGGACATGCGGCCTCGTTCCTTACTGCTGGGGAATGTCTATGAAGAAATCGCGCTCAGGGACAATGCATCGGAAATCTGGACAGGCTGTGTCAATTCCACAGGGATGAAGCAGGCATTGCATCAAAGTTGGAGTGGTTCGTCACTGACTTCGGTGATGAGGTGCTCGAAACTCACTCTGCAGTGGTTCTTCTGACACGCTGAGAGGGAAAGCTGGGGCCTGCGGTGAAAGCCGTGGTCGATGCGCCAATCGGGAGCCACACTCCAGTGGTGGCAGCAGTGAAATTTGTAGCTATGCGTCAATAAAAACAGACGCTGGGAGTTGATGCGTGGATTTTCTCCTTCAGTTCACCAGATTCTACTTCCAAGAGCCCAGGAACTGGTTTTTGCACCACTTGGCAAGTCAGGAACTCTCAGCAGAAGAGCCCAGGCACTGGAAGGTGAAGTCTTTGATGACCCTGAGGCTTCTTAACAGGAGGCAAGCACACACAAGCCCTTGGAGAACCTTGGAAGCAGGATACAGAAAGCAAAGTCCAGTCCTTTCACTCCCAGGACAGAAGTAGGAAGCAGCAGGCCAGCACAACAAAGCAACAGGCACAGTGGCAGTCCCTCCTCCCGCATACAGCTCTTCTTCCTGGCAGAATGTCCTTTAGTCCATAACTGTTCTGAGTTGAGAGTGACAGAGGTCTAATACTTGTATCCCTTTCTGCCTTTAAAGTAGGCAAACTTAAAAAAAAAAAAAAAAGCTTTGTAGTGCACAAGACCCTGCCTTTCCCTGACCTGGCTCCAGACACACTACAGGGGGGTGGAGATAGCTTTATGTGAGGACAGGCATAGCCCTATTCGGGTGTCAGTGACAACTCCTCACACCACTCTAGCTCAGGAAGGCCCATCAACCTGGGGATGGCCCATCAGGATATGCAAGGGACACCTCAGCTCTCTGTGTGACTGTCTAGAGTGAATGCAAAAGAGCCCAACTGTCATCCTAACCCAGACGTGTATTCTACAGACAGGCAGAGGCACAGAATGGTTAAGCAAGAAAGTGCCCACTTTCTAAAAGTGGCATTTTCAAACACGCAACTTAAAAGACAACTTCACCAAAAGTGTACTTTTGAATTGTGAGTTCAGAGACCCCAAACTCCAAATCTCTCTCAGCTGCCAATGGGGAATGACACTTAAAAGATATTTCAGGGCATTCTCCATGTTACCCTATGAGAGAGAGAGTCCTTGCAATAGTGAAAACTGAAATTAGCAGTATTTCACTATTAGAACATGTAAAACACAACAGCACATGTTCTACCTTTCAAATACATTGCACCCTACCCATGGGGTTGCCTTGGGACTACCTTAGGGGTGTCCTACATGTAGTAAAAGGGAAGGTTTGGGCCTGGCAAGTGGGTGCTCTTTGCAGGTCAAAATGGCAGTTTAAAACTGCACACAGAGACAATGCAGTTGCAGGTCTGAGACAGGTTTGCAGGGCTACTCATGTGGGTGGCACAATGAGTGCTGCAGGCTCACTAGTAGCATTTGATTTACAGGTCCTGGGCACACCTCGTGCACTTTGCTAGGGACTTACTTGTAAATCAAATATGCCAATCATGGATAAACCAATCACGAATATAATTTACACATGGAGCACTTGCACTTTAGCACTGGTCAGCAGTGGTGAAGTGGCCAGAGTTCCTAAACTGCAAAAATGAAATTCAGCACACAGACAAAAACAGGAGGTCAGAAGCAAATACGACAGGGAAAATCATGCCAAAGATGCCAGGTCTAACTTAGCCATACACAAATAAGCCTTGGTCCTACTCCAGAAAGAACAGTCCAGCCTGAACTGCCAAGCCAGGTCCTCTCTGAACTGGAGCACAAGCAAGCCGAAGACTAGTTTTGCTCTAGTTGGACCTCTTCATTAGGGTGCCGCTTGGACCAAGTGGTAGTGATATCACGAGACCACATTTGGGCATACCCATCACACTTAGGGCACCACAATGAAAAATGTAAAAAAAAGTGATGGCTGGATCGCTATAATAAATATCAGGCTCTGGTAATTACTCAGGGCGGCATCAAAGTCCATCGCTTTTTTGCACACTTCACTACCTCAGATTAGATCCAGCCATATGCAAACCAGCCCTGGTTCTGCTCCAATAGGAACAGTCCAAACCAAAATGCAGTGTAATTACCAGCTGCCGAGATTAATTCAAGCATTCGACCCATCACTTTTTTGTATTCCTCAGTGCAACGCCCTATGTGTGCAACAGGCATACCCAGGCGTGGGTCCCATGCTCACTGTGCCAATAGGACTGAAGCTACACAAGACTAAAGAGGCCCAAATAGGCGGAAACCCGTCTTGTGATGTTTTATGTTTCCATTGAGAGGAGGCCTGGGCTGGCCGTTTGGATTGGACTGTTCTTATTGGGGCAGAATTGAGACTGATTTGCATTTCGCTAGTTCTTGTTTGAGGAGGCATAGTGGGCAAAGAACGATGGACTGGAATATGGCACAGAATAATTATCAGTGACTGAGATTAATTGAAGAATAGCATCCATCACTTTTATGTGTACATCTGACTTTACAAATGCAAAATTTTGGGAGTGGAAAGCAGGAGTGAGAAACCGTATAAATGTTATTACAACACTTAGGAAATGAGCTAAAAAGTTTGCATTTTGGGCAAATTTGGAGGAGGGGTTGCATGATCAGTTCATATCAGACTGCAATAGTCAATAATCTCAAACTTTACAGCTTTAAGGTTGCCTTAAACAGTGTGAAGTTTGGGAATTTTCCACATCACTAGTAAAAGAAATAGAACATACACAAGGAAATGTATAGATGCTGTTCAAAGTGTGACTATAAAGAGGAAGTAAAGTAGAAAGAGAAGAAAAGTCTACTAAAAACAATGTGGTTGGAAAAAGTGGATGCTTTAGGTGGGGAAGGGAGTGCTTTAGTAATACATGGGAAGGAAATAGAGTCCAATAAATGAGGGAAAGAGGAAACGGAGCTACGTATTGTAAACATTTTCAAAATTATAAAAGAAAAGTGTGAGAGTTAAGTGAAGACAATTAGAAACTGGTGTAATTGGTGTGAGAAACTGAGGATGAAAGTCCATGTGGAATAGTGATAACTGGGTGAGCAATGATCAACAATTCTGGACTTCTGTTTCAAATTAACATTGGTTTCAAGAGATTGCTATAAAAAACTAAAAGAAAGGTAGAATTGAGAGAAGCCACCATCAGAACTGAAAGGTGTGGGAGTTTGACTATCCAAGTTTGTGGATATTTCGTGACAGGTGAATTTTGGGAACAGTGTTTTGTTTGTTGCTAAAAAGGGAGTTAGTCATTGGGATGGCGTCTTCAAAGAATATTAAAGATAAACTTCGATTTCCCAGGTGTTACAATGTTATGGCAAAGATATGAAGGTCTGTCGGGGGAAGAAACAATTCACATTGTTTTTTAAAAGATGTCAGATGCTTGAAGGGCTTCATGCCTAGAAGAAGGTTTCAGAAGAGAGCCCAACTCTTAGTGCAAAAGTTGAGGAACATTCTTTTGAGCCTCAGGAAAGCAGTCAGGGTGGAGTTGGAGTCAAATTGTATGGGAAGTATGATTGAATAGTATGAAACTAGTGAGTGGGTCAGCTATGTGGCAGTAGCCATAACATCACCAGGATTGATTAGATTATGTATAGATTTCAGGAAACTCAGGAGAAGGGTGGTGGAAGATGGACACGCTACGTGATTTTGGAGAAATAATACACACTTGGGTAATGTAGATGTAGTTACCACTCTGGATTCATCGTCGGTCAGGCTGCACCCTACATGTATAGATTGGGAGGTTCGTTCAGGTTTTGTTGGGGACTGTTTATGCAGCACATTTATAGAGGACCACCGGGTGCTCTGTTTTTCTAGGAATATATCTTGGTGGCAGGGTTAGACCAATAGATCATTTTGTTGACCTGTTTAGAGACACACCAGGGCTAAATGATTCAATATATTATCTTTTCTGGGTATAGTGGACTTCTACTTTAAGTTTTTGAAGACTATGGCCATACAGTTGGTGACTTTAGGGAGCTGTTTGAGTGTACCAAACAAAAACAAGCATTGGTAAAGCCAATAGGCCTTGCCAATGGTTTATAGCCACACTGCACAGAGTTGAGTGGGATCAGTAACCAAAAAGAAAAAATAATGCGCATAAGCATTTTTTTTGTCTTTAATGCGAGCAGGGGTGGAAGCAAGGGGGAGATGCAAGCAACACAGAGGAGGGCGGGAGGACACTGAAGCAAAATGGGAAGAGCGTAAAGGTAATGGCAAATCAACACAGGGGAGGGCAGGAGAGATGGGGAGGCAACACTGAGGTTGTAGGAAATCAACAGGAAGGGTGTATGGAGGCAATGGGGAGAACCACAGGTGCCAGCGCAACAGGGTCGGGGAGGAGAGCCAGAGCAACAAAGACTGTAGGAGGAGAGAAGTGAGCGAGAGAGACAGCAAAAACACATGAGCTCTCACTGATAGTTTAACACTAAAGAAACAAGCACTGGAAAATCCAATAAGTCTGCCTTTGTAAGATATCTGGTGATCTTTGGGTTTTGCCAATGCTTGTTGCAGTTGCCATTTTACATTGGCAAAAAGGAAAAAACAGCATTGGCAAAGCCAATAGGTCTGGAGTTACAGCACTGGTAAAGCAAATAGGTCTGGAGTTGACGTTCAGCCTTCTAGCTTTGTCAAGGTTTGTTTTGTCATGGTTTTTGCCAAACTTTATTGTTGTAGGAGCTGCTAGGCCATTACAAACATTGTGTTGCCTTTGGGGGGAGACTGTTTGCTATCCTAGAACAACACGACTGCTGTCTTTTGTGAGCCCAGAAAAGCACGTCTATTCAACCAGCTTAGAGTGTGTTAGTATAGTCATGAAATTCCTGCCTACTACCCCCATAGAGCCTGATTGCACCTTTGTCAAGCGTGTCTGGAGAGGATGTAAATACTCCAGCTATAGCTTGGTCAGTCTCTTCTCCACTGCTGTTTCTGGTCGTTTCCCTGCTGTTCTGCAGCAACTCTTCATTTGCTGGCACTTACCTGTCTGAATCTGCATGCTCTGCAGACAGGGCCGGACTGGAAACCCAAAGCAATTATGACCAGACCAGCCCCCCACCCACCCTCTCCCCGGGGAGGTGTTGCAGGTGTAAAGCACTGCTGCTTTTGTTACTGGGGGCCGATATTACAGCACAGCTTCAAAACAGGCCCCCAGTTACAAAACCGTTCCCCACCCTTCCAGCCACCAGGGGAAAATGGCCAATGCCCACTACGGCCAGTCCGGCCCTGTCTGCAGACCTTTGAAATGGGAACCTAAAGAACAGCTTGTTGCCCCTACTGCCAGAGCTCACCAGAATGACACTGATAGGGCTGCTGTGCACCCCATGCCTGCAGGCTTGAGAGAAAGGCTGTTCTGCCAATCGGGGCAAAATGAAACCGGGGTCCAAGCCACGGACAGGGCTTGTGCAGCTCATTTTGTAGAAATAAACAAAAAACAAGTCCATTCCTAACAAAACGACGAGGAGAGTTTCAGTTAGCTGTAGTTACTGTATAAACATGTTCTTACGAAAGACAGAAACCAATAATCAATCACTGTAACCTTTCCGATGTGGTTGCTTTCCCTACTTCATGTATCTCTCTTGGGATATAAAGATGTTTACGCCTTGTACAGAAGCACTTTACTTATCCACATCATAGCTGCCAAGGTTTCAGATTGCTAGGTGTGACATTTTCATAATTTTAGTGTAATTATGAGTGACATTCAACGACTATGACCGACACTTTCTCGTAAGCAAAATCAAGCAATGAAGACGAAGGAAATATGAATATCAGAAATTACACCCATTTGAGCAACGAGAAACTCTAGGAAGATCCTAAAACTGCTGCAAAGCACCAGAAATGGATGGGCACTTGGAACCCGACTGTACCAAACAGGATAAGAGAGGCTCCAGAGCAGATGATCTCAGCTGCCAATTAATTATCATAACTACGGTCACTACAGTCAGCTGACCTCCCGACTCGGAGCGCTGCCCAGCCCTGCCGCAGAACTAGGTAAGCTTAACTTAGGAGAGCTTAAGGCTGAGGGACACATGCAGTAATTATTTAAAAAACTTATCACTTTAGCTCAGCTGCTTGCTAGCTCTCCAGTATATTAAAATCAATGACACCGAGCTGACATTTTACGTTTTTCATTATTATTATGGCTTTTATTTCACTCCAGTTTACATGATGTGAAATCATTCACTACTAAAGCCTGACTGCTCAGAACAACAAGGAAGCAGCTCGAAACAATATATCCTTCTTACGGTGTTAAAACCAGCTGATGGGTCGCTCACAGAGGAAACTGGTTTGTAACGAACTAGGGCATACCATTGTCCAACAAAAAAGGCCATCAAGGTGGATGAATACTTCACAAATAATCCCTCTGCTAGATTACCATACAGCACAAAATACTCCAAATAAGGGATACCACCAAATTTCCAAACCTGTGCTGACACTTCGCCATACATTCTGTACACATATATCTGACTAAAACGAACAGACTTATCAAGTACCTTACAGTAAACAAGAACCTTATCAAGAACCTTACAATACACCTTATGTTAAACGTTGACTAGAAGTAAAGGTCAATAAAGATATTGGTGTCAGTGCACAGCTGATAAATAACCCCTATCTCAGGAGTGAGACAAATAACTGGTGCAGCCTTTTTGGCTAGCAGCAGGTTGCATTCTGGGACTTGTAGTTTTGGTCTACACATTGTAAGTACTGGCTTAATATCTCAGCATGCAGAAATTATTCCCTGTTAAAAGGGCAGGGCTGGCTGATGTCTTCACTTGTGCAGGGGGTCCATTGACAGCCAGGTCAGCACACTCCAGGACATGTTACACGTTCATTGTCTTGGATTACTATTATCTCTGATAAAGAACAACCCCTAAACAGGGGGATATTTAAGAGCATCACATGTGCCTTGGTATAAAAATGAAGTGGGTTGTCACAGGTGCAACGACTTTCGACGCAGGTGCGTGCCGCTGCCCCAGCCGCAGCCTAAGAGCACTCAGCTAGTCAGACGGTCACAGAGGAGCTACAGGCTCTGAGGCCTCAGGTTCAGCTGTAACTTTACTTCGGCTCGCTCATGATGACGCGCGATAACTTGGAGAAGGTACTAGTGACAATTACAAGTAGCAGGCAACGCCATGAGCGTTAAGGGCCAGCCCACCAGTGACATCTCCCCCTTCAAGGCAGCATGCAGCGGCCGTGGTCCAGGACTCAATGAATCGCGCTGCATCATTGTCATGGCTGCTGCACTGCAGTGCAGTTGCCTGCTGGGGCACCACAACACCAGCCGCAGTCCAGGTCGCGGCAGATCATCACGGCCGCACAGCAAAACAACGTGGCGTGCACTGCTTAAAATAACTGCCTGCCGCCCGCACGTGCCGTGTGCGCCCGGGCCAACCTACTGGGCAAATCATCACTGACTCGACTAGTGACGCCAGTGAATCTGATGCTACGGGTGAAAAGGTTACATTGTTTGTGCACTGCCTAAGCCAGTCCAGAGTGAGTTGACCCAGCTCCCAAGCCTGGTGCAAGCACAGCAGAGCCAGCCAGTTTTCTGTCAGTGGTGCTAATAGCGCTCTGGCTTGACGGCTGATGAGGCACTATTATGCGTGACTTTCCATTTCAGTGCGGTGATGCAGACCACCACACTGAAATGCGTTAGTCTAACGCCTGTTACGTACTACTTAGCAGGGCTGCCACATGACTTTCTACAACCACTTTTGAAGAAACCGACTCCTACTGTTGAGTAAAGGACACTTGGAACCAAAGCATCCAATAAGTAACCTCCTGATGCAACTACCAGATGATATGAAAACAAAGGTTTGGGATGTGAGGGGGAAGAAGCGACACACACACAAAAAAAAATAGTACCCGAGTCAAATCAAATCAAAACGAGCTTTATTCGATTTTAGGCATGTAAAATCATAAAAGCAGTCAATTAAAAAACATCTCATCTCACTCTAGTGCGTAAACATAAAAATATTTGGCATCTGTACTAAAAATAATCCATCTCAATTTTGGCACATCTCATATGTTTTCCATCAGACGTCTAAGCATTTAAAATTTTCCTTGCTCTCAATATGCTTTTTAGGAAACCCACCATAGTTCCAAAGCAATAATGGTTATCCAACATCTGTAAATGCAAAAGAGCAGGGCGGCATTGTCTCCATCGCCCCTGTTTTAATAAAGGTATAATCCATCTACGTCGTTTATGTACGTAAAATTTACAGAATAGAATTACATGGATAGTTGTTTGTAAAGAAATGTTATCGCAGGGGCACGGGCATAATTCCCTTGACCAATTGTTCATGTCTGGGTGACTAATCAAACGATGGAAGGTCCCAAATCTAAAACGTGTTAGCACGTACCTATCGTATCCCCCTATACAGCACAATAGATATGGTTGGATGTTATACGTTATAGTAATTATTTGGTGCTGAACCACCATATGTTTATTCATTTCCAGAGCTAGCCTGTTCTCTTCCAAAAAGGTCATACAAGCTTTTTTGAATTCCTTCCGGTGTATGGAATTCATTGCTTCAGGTAGGGAAAGTATTCTGGGTGCCCAATATCCTGCATACATTTTTTTACGTATTTTAGCAAAGTAATCTTGCTGGCATGATCTAATTTCATTGCGTCGGTTAGGATTTCCTTATTTAGACCTGTGCTGGTGGAGGTCCAAATTCTATGCCAGAGCAGCACAGGTTGTACCTTAATTAAGTCGGAGATGTATGATACTCCTAACTCGCTGTGGCAGTTAAAAACTGGGGCGCTGGCGGGAACTGCCAATATAAATCTTAAAAAGGCGTTTTCAACATGTTGGATTGGTGTACCCGAGTCAAAGCACAATGAGTGGAAGGACGCTTATCAACCTGAAGCAATCTGTGCTTGGTCCAAGCTCCAGGTGGCAGAAGAGGAAGTCAAGCTGGCATGCTCTGCCCAATTATGAGGCAGAAACTGCGAGTGACAATGACGCCAACGGATGGTAAGCCATGGGTGGGCTGCAAGCCCCTTGTTGTATACAATACCGCAAGCAAGAGTGCATGTGCTGTTGCAGGCGAAACTAAAAAGGAGTATTTTGTGATCAAGGTATGTCAAAAGGTTTATTGTACATAGTTACGATTGATTGGCTTTATAAAACAGAGGGATGTGTAGTTTCTTCTGCATACCCCTTCCTTATAAAATGCATTCTGTGCATTCCACTGAATGTTCATATAAATGCATGGTGGGGGTTCCAACAATGTGCTGAGGATCATTATAATGGCTAGCCTTAATTAAAGGCATGGTGTAGTAGGCTGGCTTAGTATATGGTGCACACTTATTCAAGTGAAGCACCTTGCACTTGTCACATGGCCCAGGGGAACATTGTCGTCTTCACTAAGTTAGCATGAGTACTGCAGACATTACGCAGCTTTGCGCACGTTACTACATAGCTTTATTCTTGCAAAGACTTTGTTCGTCCTTTCACATGAGAACGGTCTGCTGTGTGCATTCTCTGCCAGTTCCTGGAATTTGGTCTGAGCATTGTGAGCAAGGTCGGTAAACAATGCCCCTTGTTATTCTGTCCTGGTCAGGCCCTGACACCTAGACAAAACATACCAATGCAGCTGTTGTTTGAAAATCATACTTTGGTATTAGGGGGATACATGCATAGGGAAGACACACTTGGAGAGGGACCTTTCCAGGGAGAAGAGCGAGACAGCACCTATGGTTAGACCTGCAATCTATCGTCTAAAGTATGGGGTCTGCAGCAAAAACCCAGAGATCTTCTAATATATAATAATATGGCTTCTTAAAGGGGAGGGAGGATAGACTATTGTCTTATCATGATGACCTCTCCCTTCATGATATATGGACTAGCTGCTATGCTATGCTGACTGTATTTGTATTATGCATTTTCCAGCTTGTTGTGGCACGTATACTGCATGTTAGGGCACGTTAGTTAAAATAAATATTTTAAACTGTTTCATGTCTCTTTCAGATCTTATTGTGGACAGGTACAAGAGTGCGAGCAAAAGGGTGTGTCTTGCAACCGCAAGTCCTGAGAGATTCGGAAGTGTTGTGTTCTGGGATGTCTAATCACTTGTTTCTCTGTGAGTGAGTAGGAGGGCAAGTCAGACACTATAGCTAGTCGGTCCTGGGCTCATGGGTACTAAGGTTGTAGGATGACCCAGTCCCTGTGCACTAAGGTCCCATAATCCTACGTATAGTTCTGTTCTTGGGCAGAATCCCTGCAACATGGCGCTGCCAACGTTTGGTCTGGTACTTATTCTCGAGACCCCTGAGTAGCGCTTGTGCTTGTCCACGATACCCTCACTGGTCACCGGAGATGTCCGATGGTGAGGGGCCTTCGCCTCCTATATTTGTATATTTATAGGTTCTTCAAGCTTTAAGTTTAAACGTTTTCTATACTCTATTTTGCACTACCGTTTTTCTTATTTCTTTTGCCCATTTCTGATATCGCACAACTGGTCGCTATTGCGGCACATAACCGCGCTGCGTTTCCCGCTTACTTAACTCAACACTGAGTCCCCAATGCAGGAGCTACCTTCATTTTTGTTGTCGAGGCGGACCCGGCTTACCGCTTCTAGGTTTTTAATTCTTGGGTTACATTGCCCGCGGTAGATGGGAATGATAATTTGTTTCATGAATATACAAGAGCTGCTCCTCCGGGGGCTTACCGTCCTTATGCATTGAGTGAAGTTCAGTTGACGTCCTGGGAGCATACCATTTGGTTTAATGGCGGCCTTCCTCACCCTGTATCTTTTGTTCGTATGGGCCTCTTATCTAGCGATGGGGCCACTTGCCCGGTTTTGGCTGGTTTTACACCGCATCCAAATTACCTTAATCTTACTGTCGCAGAGCTACGTCTGTTATATACACAGTTGATTCAGATTCACAGAAGTGTCATACAGTTTATGGCACGTGCACTTCAAGCCGCTCCGGCTGGAGCTGCTCCTCCAGGGCCGGGACACACCGGTCGTCTTGTCATTAGTCCCGCCTTAATCAACTCAGTGATGGGCAAGCGCCCTCAGAATCGCGATGACTTGCTATTTTGGCTTGCACAAAAGTTTGCGCAACTCAAGGCTGTTTTTCCACATAAGACTCCCGTTGAGAAACACAGGATCCTTACCATGAGTTTACCTAGTGGTCTGATTCCTTCTTTAGCTGACTGCACCACCTGGGGGACGATGTTGGCTTCAGTGTATACACTGTGCTTTGGCACCCCCTCCATGACCGTTATATCGAGCGCTCTGAAGAAGGTCCAGGATGAACACAGGGCTGGTCCAGCCCTGGATTTAGGGATGAAGTAAGGGGGCATGTTCCCTATTGTATCCGATATGATTCTGGCGAACATTAAGGGGGAAGCAGTTTGCTTACAGGTGTGCCAACGCCTGTCGGCGGTGGCGGACGTGGATCGGCAGCGGCAGTTGCCGATTATTATTGCTGATGTGTATACATCTTTGGGACGCAATAGTTTAGGAATACGACCATTTACACAGGCACAGAGTAAACCCCCTCCCGAAAAGGAGGGTCGTCCAGTCTTTCCTAGAAAGGCTTGGAACAAGAATCAGTGGCAGAAACAACAGAACCTGGTTCACGTGCTGGTTTGCCTCCACCTGACGCTTCTGAATGTAGATACGATTTGCGTGGCCGCTCTAAAATTAAGACACCAGAGGGGTTTCAGGTTCCAGATACTCGTTCTCCTCGTTCTTTTCAGTAATCATCGGATCAACAATTCGGAGGAGGAGGGCGACAGGATCGCAGACAAGGCGAGTCTACGCAGACAAGACAATACCCGCAGTGCCAGTTTGACGTAAAGGTCAAGCAGGAGGAACCACCTCAATATCGAGCCCCTTTTCAGAAGAAAAAAGTTGCCGCTTTGACTGCAAAGTATGCCTCAGACGGTGAGAACCCTGCTCCTCGACAGGAGTTGGGCGGTAACCCTCCTCGACAGCGCAGCGGAGGTTACCATAGTGTGACGGACACTCCACCAGCGTCTGGAGGCGAAAGCAACTGACATTTTCATTACCGTAGAAACAGCTGACACTCGTGTTGGCCCCCCCCCCCCATAGGCTTCATGAAATAGGCCTCCAAATTGAAGGTGATATTAAACGCTCTATTAAGGCAGTCTTTTGGGATAACCTCACATCATCTTATGATATTTTGTTGGCGGAGGTTGATTGGCCTCCCCCACTTTCATTCTTGCTTCCTCTAGGAGGTGGATGTTATTCTCCCAAGTTTTTCTCAATATGTCCCAGAAGAGGCTAAACATACTTATGCTTCGGAATGGGCACTGACCCTGGCACATGCATTATATAACGCAATCAAGCGGGTTGGGGCAGAGATTCGCCAGAGCATGTAATTCCATTGCAATGGGCAGCAGGCATAACCCGCATGCTCTGCTGCTAGCGTGATTACCTCGCTCCCCCCCCCCCGTCCACTTCCAGGCTCGGCCCTGCAATGCTGTCGGCAAGGAACGCCGAAATGCCGAGAGTTTCCTGAATGGCGGCGGTCATTAAAATCATCGATTTCAGGCTGCCAGGACGTATTGGGCTATCGCTGACGCCTAACTAACAAGAAGAATTATTCTGGGGGGAAAAAAAAGAAGACCTTGGATTTTGGCAGCTTTCTGACCCCCTGCATTGCTCCCCAGCAAACCGAATGGACACAGAGGCAGAGATCAGAACTTGAAGGATCCTGACTGACGGAGTTACCCTCTCATAGTGCCACAAAGGTGGTAAGTCCCGGTACTTTACACAATTTAACTGACTATTAAAGGGACATTGTGTGTCTTCGCAGGTCATATTGTGAAATATAATCAATTGCCAAGCAGTCACTAAAACCACACTAAAACCTGACTTTAAATGCGTTGGAGCCTCTGTCCAATGCCTTTCGAAAAATTCATGTTTAATGACAACACCTCAATAGTGCTCCATAAAGAGTATTTTGCAGTGGATTGGAAGGGCAGGGTCACCTCCAGGTTTCACTCGAGTAGTAAAAAATCCCAAAGGGAGCTCATACTTCTGAGGAGTTTCTGGCAGTGGGTCGCTGGTTTGGGTCCCTTCTTTCTTCCCTCGACCTAGTGGAAACACCTTGGGGCTCGACATAATGGGAAAACATTTAAGAATCCCAAATATTTTGACCAATGTGGAAACCGTGAAAGGCCATAAAACGAAAGCACGCACAGCTCATTTGAAAGCAGCGTCTGCAGCAGCAAGAGCCGAACGTAGCTTAAAATTAAGACTCGGTTCCGCAACAATCTCAAGCCCTTGGAGCTGTACAGGAGTCCAGAAGGGAAGCAGTGACGGGAGACACAGCCATAGAGAGTATACTACAAGGGCGGCTGGATGAGGGAACAAGGTTCGAGGAAGAGCACCCTTTGCAAAACGACGCACCGGAAACTTCAATTGAAGGCAACGGAGCCCGAGAGGTCAATGAAGAGGAGCTGATAACAGGGGCAACCCTGGGGAGAAAAAATATGTTTTTTCACAAATGGACATGAATTTAAAAGACAACACCATCAGTCAGGCCTGTGAGAAGTCAAAGGAATATCCATTAATCTCCAAAATTAAAACAACGCCAACTGTACCATTAGTCTTGCATGACCCTTCTGCTGTTACACAATCCGGCATGTTGCAATGGGATTTATTCTCTGCTTTACATTTAAATACTTTGGAAAGCAAGAACAAGCATAAGGCCCCTGGGAAGGAGAACAGTTTATTGGATCCCCAGCCATGGCCCCCGCAAGAGCCCTATCCTGAAAATGCAGAAGGAGGCCCTGCTACAGGATCGCAAGTAGAGGCGCAGTCAGAGCTAGGCAAGCCTCTATCCGAGCCACCAGTCCAGCTGCAAGGGGAGGCTACTTCTATGCAATGTGATATAAAGACTATGCTAAACTTTATCCTGGGCGAGATAAGAGAACTTAAGATAAAACAAGCAAATGAGATAGCATCCCTCCAACACCGGATGACTAAAATTGAGAAAGCAGTTGGTACCTTCCCAGTCAGAATGCAAGAGGCTGAATGCATAATTTCTCAGCTTGAAGACCAGATGAACTCTATGCAGCATCAAGCCAACGTAGCCAAAAAGGAGAAAGCCTTATTAGAGAACAAACTTGAGGAACTGGAAAATTATTCGCAGCGGTCTAACCTGTGTCTTGTTGGGGGTTCCAGAAGGATACGAAGGGGCCAAACTTTCCAATGGGTCGAGCCATTTATCCCAAAAAATGTAATCCCAGAATTTTCAAGTGACCTCACTATTACTAGAGCACATAGGGTACCGTCTCAGCCATTTCCCAACTCAAAATTGCTGCGGACAATTTTAGTGAACTTTGCAGATTACCGGATTAAAGAACAGATACTCACGAAAGCCATCCTGAAGAAGCAATTTTGTACTGAAGAAGGATCAAGTTGCCATATTTTTTCCTGACATGTCAGCGGCTGCGGTGCGTCGTCGGAAGGAATTTGTTAAGCTCTTGTATTTATTCAAGGCCCAGGTTGCACAGGCTGCGATAGCACAAGCGTCCAAGTTAAGGGTCTTAGTAAGAGGCAAATTTCATATGTTCGCAAACATAAATGAGGCCCAGGAATTGTTGCAAGAAATTTCCACAGGGAAATAGATAAGAAATAGTAAATAGAGTATAGCAACAGGATCATGGGTGGGGGGGCGGGGGGAATGGATCACGCAGGGTGCAATACCATGACACTCAGAAGGCGGGTCAACGTGGGGGGTGAGGTGAGGGGCACTGCAGGCAATTCCCCTTCCTTTAGGGGTGAGGGGGTGGGCACAGGTGGAGGGTGGCACGGTAAAAGAAAAGAAGAGCAGAATCATAGAGGGAAAGATACAGGCAAGAAATATATCAATGACAACACCTTAAACTCAAGCAGCAACTTTAGGGATGGGTCTTAAAATCCGTATAATTACAGTCAATGTATATGGTATATCCAATAAGCAAAAATATGGTGGGCTAATAAGATGGCTAGCTTCAGTTTCACCACAAATTCTGTTTTTGCAGGAAACTCATCTTAAGACAAACACACCTACGCTTTTCATCCCTAAATCCTTCTCTAAGGCATATTTTTCTTCGGCTAGGGCTGCAATTAGGGGGTAGCCATCTACTTCGGGCGAGGGATAGAATGGGAGATTGTTCAAGTACAAAGAGACCCTTATGGTAGATGGATATGGGTTATAGCCAGAGTAAATGGGAATACATTTAATTTTGTGAATTACTATGCACCAATTGTAGATGACCCCACAGCTATTATGAAGATCAACGATATAGCTAGAGTGGCGATGGGCCCCATAATTTTAGGGGGGTATTTAAATTTTGTTCAAGACTTGGGAAAAGATACTTCGAATAAAACAAAGAAACAACTGAAGCCTAAGGCTAAAAAAGTAATAGACGTATTAAAACAAGATTATCAATTAATCGATCCATGGCGAAAGAATCAGGGGAAAATGTTGCAGTATAAGTACTATTCCCGTCAATACCAGTCTGCCTCTCGCATTGATTTCTTTCTTATTTCACGCTCTCTGAACTTTCTTAACTCAGAAATATGGGCCAATTCATTTTCAGATCATTCGCTGGTAAAAATTGAAATCGAATTAGATGTAGGAAAGAGGAAAAGATCCAGGTGGTAGATGGATTGACTCCTTTTAACAAACCAGCAATGGATGGATAGCATGAGAAAATGGATAAAATAATTCTTTCAGGTTAACAAGGGTACAGCAAAGCTATTTTCTGTCTGGGGGGCTTTTATGGCCTCAGTACGTGGGCAAATGATAGCTTTTATGGCTGCGCAAACAAAAACCCGAAGTTCACGTATAGCTGAACTTCAGCAGGCAGTTGATACCACTGTGCTGAAAAAAAAAACAGCTCCCTGGGGGATAGAAATCTAGCAGAGAGGCAATTAAGTAAAGCAAGACAGGAGTTAAGAGTTTTTTATTATAGAAGAAATAAATTGCTCACGGTCATTCCAGCAGAAAGTTTATGAGGAAAGTCAAATGATAGGAACATTTCTAGCCTGGTCAACCAAGGTAAAGCAGGAAGACCCAGCAATTAATGAACTTCTGGAGCCAGGGGCGAGGACCTTAGTGTCCAAAAAGGTTACAATTGCTAAGATATTTCTAGATCATTATAATGAATTATACGCAACTAAATATAGGGTGTCGAAAGAAGAATTGCATCAATATTTCTACGATATAAACCTGCCACAGATATCAAGTACGCAGAAAAAAGAGATGACTGCAGATATTTCTGCAGCTGAAATTCAGCAAGCCTTCGCATCAATATCAGGGGGGAAGGCCTGTGGCAACGATGGCCTTCCGACAGAATTCTACAATGTGTTTTCGGAAGAGTTAGTACCGTTTTTGCTTGAGCTTTTTAACTATGTTAAGGCTGGAGGAGAGGTTCCAATAACTTTTAAAGAATCTTCCACTGTTAGTTTTGTTAAGAAGGGTAAAAATTCCCAGGGATGGCAATTCATACAGGCCAATTAGCCTTCTAAGTTACAATTATAAAATTTTAATGAAAATCTGGGCAAATCGATTTACTCCAGCTGCACGGTATGGGATCCATAAGGACCAAACAGGGTTTGTAGCAGGTAGGTCAATGTCCTCCAACACGGGATTCTTAGTTCAAGCACTTCACTTTTTTAATACTAATTAAACACCAGCTCTTAAAATGATGGTCGACGCAGAAAAGGCGTTCGATCTGGTGAATTGGGATGCTCTCTTCTATGGTCTTGAAAGGGTTGGGATTCCACCGCAGATTATCATGTTACAGAATATATATCAAGGGGCCCAGGCGCAGGTCTTTAGAAATTCTAACCTAGCTGGTACGGTTGAGATAAACCGGGAAACTCGACTGGGGCGTCCCCTTTCTCCCGTATTATTTACATTTTTCATTGAACCTTTGGCCACTTGGATCCTCATTAACGTAGAGATTAAAACACCAATAGTAGGAATGTCAAAATGAAAACTATTCGCAGACAACATTATTTTGTATCTTAGACCTGAAAAACAGAATATTGAAATGACATTAAGAGAATTTGCACCGTTTTAATTGATTGGGGGGTATAAAATTAATCTCAAAAAGACTGAAATCCGGTTGCTTAAAGCTGCTAGTGATTTCCTCCCAGATAATCTAAAGTGGCAAGCTTTCTCCCCTGATCCGATTCGATATTTGGGGATATATGTCACAAATCAATATGTGGAAATTTATCAATTAAATTATGAGATCATGCTGAAAAAAATTAAACACCTACTTGATAAGTGGATACTTCTTCCCCTCACATTAATCGGTCGTATTGCCCTTATAAAAATGTCGATTTTACCGCTATTAATATTCTTTTTACAAATGTTCCAATTAAAATCAACACAGCGTATTTCAAAGAGCTGGAAACAATCTTTCAACAGTTTATCTGGAACAAGAAGGCGCCAAGGGTAAAATTTGCTGTACTTCAACTGGTATTAATTGGGGGGCTAGCACTCCAAATCTGTACGTACTATGAAGCATCTTTTTTAGATATAATAGCGCGTTTAATGGACAGGAAGGGACTCTTGGATACCTTTTTTTTTTTGGGGACAAGATGAAACAGGAAGCTGGGTTTCAGATTCCGTTTTTTATAAAAACAGCAACATTTCCCAAACAAACAAGATATAAGAAACTGCAGGAGTTTCGTATAAGACTTCAGGCATTTTCCTCCCTGAAGGCTCACTCTGCAGGGTACAAGTACCAGCAGCTTACTGAATGTAAAAGCTTAGGCCTCCAAATCCAGAATAGCCATTTAAGATTTTGGGAAGCTAATGGCTTTAAAGAGCTGGGTCATTTTATAATTGGAGGGAGATGCATTAACTGGAAGGAGGTTCAAACTAGATGTGGAGACATGAGCAAGCTCTTCTTTTTTGGCTATCTTCAAATTACACATCTATTGAATAAGTACTGCCTTCCATCTAGCACAGGTGCCACTCCGGCTTTAGCTGCTCTTTTTAGAACAAAGCTAAGAGGGGTGGGAAATTGGTATCGATTATTACGGAGCCAAGGAGAATCCCTCTTGGTTAATAACTTTCTGGTTAGGATTAAACAGGAAATGCAATGTAGTTTTTCAGATCTTGAGTGGCAAGTTATCTCGCAATATGGCAGCAAGGCACTAAGAGGGGCAAATTTTAAAAGAATGACTTTATCATCACACTGGATGGCATACTATACTCCTAAAGCGCTCCATAAGATGCATCCAGAAGTCGAGAATAAATGCTTTCGTTGTCAGTGATTGGATGAGGGAGGCTGGCTTCATGTTTTTTTTACATGCCGGATGTTAAGACAGTTCTGGGTGAAAGTTTGTGCTGCGCTTAGCCTTGGCTTGCAGAGAAGATTGGATCCAGAGGCTGAAATAGCACTTTTTGGTTTAGTAAAGCAGAGAAACTCAACCGATGACTATAGGGGACTAAATGTTTGTAGTAATTACTTCCCTGGTGGCACGCTCTCCGATTCTCCAGAACTGGAGAACAACAAAAGTACCAACACATCTAGAATGGTATAAAAAAATGATTTGAATAAGAAAATTTGAAGAAGCTTATGCGAAAAGGGTCGGCGCTATTAAAAGATATACTTCCGTATGGAAACATATGGATGAGATAGAAAGTCGGCAAGGGTAAATGTGTTAAAGTAGTTTTTAGGTTAATTTCTTTGAGCACAATTGCACTTTGTTCATGAAATAGCTCTGATGTCAAGGGCAGAATATGAGTTGATGCACTTTATTAAGGCTTAGAACAAACCGGGTAAGATGATAGGGAAAATGCACTTTATCAGAGATAAATACACAGATAGCACTTTATATTGCTTAAATGTTTTTATTAGGCGTACTATAGAATATGAAAGAGGGAATTTCAGCGATTTTGCACGTTGCACTTTAGATAATGAAGAAATGTACAGCATTGTAGAAAGATGATTCTAATATTCAAAATAATGGTGTCTAGTGTAAAATTATGAATGTTTTAATTTTTTTGTATAAGAATATTGGTCAATCTTTGTTTCTGCTCGATAAAAAATATTTTTTAAAAATTTCAAAACTTTTTTATTGAGTCATCAGATAAAGTACTCACATATATTACAAAGAAGTAAAAGTATAAGTCAAGCAGTATATCTGTTTCCGAGCAGGTGACTTCTATATAGCATTTATAAAGGAAGAAAATAAACCATTCGGGTCTGTAAACGACAGCCCCTAACATTATTAACATCTGTGTCTTACACCGCATAGCAAACCTCTGATCATGCCCATCAAGCCCCTCCATGTACGTCACATCTGATGTAACAACATTCCTGTCCTGTGATATATCTCTATATGGTTTCAACTTCTGCAGGTTGCGATGGAGGTGGTTCTAATAGGAGACCCCTAAAATCCGCCCATCGTTACCTTATTTTAAAGTGCTTCTGCGGGCATCCCCTCGCTTTAATAATAGGCTGTTCCTGGCCCATACACCAGTCGAGGCCAGCCCTCCAAGCGCCTAATTTAGGCGGGCCGGATCTTTCCATGCCCTTGCTATATCCCTTTTTGCTAGGGTAAACCCCAAGTATAGTAGATGTCTTTTGTAGATGTTTCCCCCAATTTCGTCTGCGATATGCAACAGAACGAGCTTAGGAGAGAGAGGTATATCCCAGTCAAGCACTTCTGATAAACAGCGAGTAACCCCCCTCCAAAATCCGCCCAGTGCAGCACAACCCCAAATTGTATGTAGAAGTGTACCTTCCTCGCTGCCACATCGCAGGCACATAGGGGAGTCTATCAGCCCCGTCCCCCAAAGTCGGTATCTGGTAAAATATGTACGATGTAAATACTTAAATTGAATAAGTCGGAGACGAGATGCAATTGCGGCGCATCTCGGGGATTCCAGGGCTTCTGTCCAATCATCGCTATCTAGGGGACCCAAGTCCGGCTGCCATTTCTCCCGAAGTGAATCTAAAGTCGTGGAAATGTTCGCCACTAATGTTTGGTAGATTTTAGCAGTTTTATGATCTCCTAAATCTCCCATAAAGACCTTTGCCTCAATAGGGTTAAACTCCGGAAGAGATTCTAAGTGTGTAATATATGGGGATAGGGCATATCTCAGTTGCAAGTATTTATAAAATTGTGTATGTGGCATGGCGTATTCATGTCTGAGCTCCTGAAAGGATCTCATCGTGGTACCATGCATGACATTTCCCAGCATGGAAATTCCTATAGCATCCCATTGTTTAAACCCAACTAACGCGGACACTTGCGGCATAAGGCCGCTCTGCCAAAGGGGGTCTCCCTTGTCAATCGTCTCCACCACCCCATCTTGCGCATTGATTCTTTCCACACTCCGAAAACCACACGCATACAGGTGGTAGCTTCCGGCACCTCTTTCGGCGTGTATAGTAGTTTGTGTGGCAATACATCTCCCATAAGCCATCTCTCTACCCGGTAGGCCGGGTCATTGCTAATCCCATACCACCAGTCGACCAAAACCAAGAGGTGGGATGCTGCGTGATATGATTGAATATCAGGGGTCGCTATACCTCCACAATAAGTTGATTGAAAGCACGTTTTAAGTGGTACTCTAGCGACCTGATCGTGCCACAGAAAGCGGCTCAATCTGGAGTTGAGCTGCCGGAACCAGGAGGTTGCTATCTGAAAAGGCTGATTCTGCAGTTGGTAGAGAAGGCGAGAGAGAGACACCATTTTGAATATTGCTGATCTACCCAGTATGGAAAGGGGCATACGCGCTCAAGACTACATCTCTGTCTGTGCGCGCGTCCACATGGGGGCAATGTTCTTATTCCACGGCACCGATTGAGTGTCCAAAATGTAAATCCTGAGGTATTTCAGTCCGGTGGTGGCCAGCGTTACTTCTGCTGTCCAGGTGCCCATATCTGAGCCACCGCGAATGGCCAAAGAATTGATTTCTTAGCTTTCATATATAGGCCCGAATGCTGACCGAAAATCTGCATAATGTGGAGAATACGAGGTCCCGTCCGATGTGGATCCATTAGGAAAAACAGGACATCGTCCGCATATAGGGCGATCCGATCTGAAAACCCCCCCCGGCCATTCGAAGCCCCTCACCTGTGCATCGATTCGAACCCATGAGGCTAGCGGTTCCATAGCTAAGGCAAATAAATATGGGGAGAGGGGGCACCCCTGCCGGGTGCCGTGACCTATAGGGAAGGGGTCCGATATCGCACCGGACACTTTAACCGAGGCCGAGAGGTCAGTATATAATAGTCTAATATAGGACATGAGTCGTGGTCCTATGTTTAAGCGCTGTAAAATGGCAAACAAGTAGGTCCATCCCAGCGAGTAAAATGCTCTATCTATGTCGGCCAGTAATAAAGCCGCCGGGCCCCCCAGGTGATCAATTGCCGCTACTGCATTGTGTACCCGTCGAATATTGTGACGGGTCGCCCGATGGGAAATAAAGCCGGCCTGATCTGGGTGAACCAGTTCAGATATATAGGGGAGGATACGGTTGGCCAAAGCTTGGGCAACAATTTGGCCTCCACATTCAGCAATGAGATAGGGCGATACAAAGAATGCTGATCTGGAGGTCGGCCAGGTTTGGGGAAAACTGCGATTTCAGCATGTCGCCAGTCCGGCGGGAGTCTCCCCTCCGCGAGGGCTACATGTATCACTTCTAAATAATGAGGAAGGAATTGAGATTGGAACGATTTATAAAACTCACACGGGAAGCCGTTCGGACCTGGTGCCTTACCGGAGCGTAAGTCAACCAGGGCAGCACCCAGCTCCTCAATTGTCAGCGGGGCATCAAGATCCGCCCGTGCCACGTCTGAAATGGCCTTAGGGGAATAGAATTAAATAAAAAATAAAAATTCCATTGCGTTCTACTCCGCAGCCCCAACCACAATACCCAATTAAACGTGATGCTAAGTCGTCCATTGGTGAAATTCTTACTCAGTTGAAATATCAGGGTGTGATTGAAACCTGTGTTTCGTTGATGAATAATCCTCTTTTCCCGATATTGAAACCGGATGGTTCCTATCGTATAGTTTTGGATTACAGACATTTGAACAGTAATGTTCGTACCTTTGTGGTACAGAACACCCATAGCTCTACACTAGTTAACAAAATTGTTCGAAAAAATATAAAACGACTTTGGATATTTCCAACGGATTTTTCAGTCACACTTGGCTCTTGAAAGCTGTGACTTGACAGCATTCTGTGCGTTAGGCAATCAGAAAAGATATGTGAGATTGCCTATGTGATATAAGTATAGCCCAGGTGTGTTTGCGGCACGCATTGTGTCGGTTTAAATGAGATCGACCCTGATGCCTTATTGTACGTCGATGACATATACTTGATGGATGATGAATTAAATCTGCATCTTCAGCGTGTGGGCCGCATTATCACACACTTTGCTGACTTAGGTTACAAATTAAATTTTGCTAAATCACATATAGCTTTCTTGGCTGTACTTTTCCTTGGATATGAACTCAATAACAAAGGTAGGGGGTTGGCCCCCCACTTTCTGGAGAAATGTGCTCAATTGCAACCTCCATATAAAATTGCAATCTTTGCTGGGTTTTTTAAATTTCGGGAGGACTTACATTCCTGATTATGCCCAGCGAATCAAACTGCTTTACGCATTGCTACAACCTTCTTTTTCTTCTTCCAGTTGGCTTCCGGAACATACCGCAATTTTACGGTCTTTGCAGTCTGAGCTGCTTGTGACCCAGTTCTTGTTAACACGAGACAATACCACGAATTTGGTCATAAGGATTGTACCAGGAGCGTTAGGTTTTACTTATGTGACTTTCATTGAAGGGGACACAGTCCCCATAGCTTATAAATCACATTTGTTTACTCCAGCAGAGTTGAGTTTTTCTTCTACTGAAAACATTTTGACCGCTGTACAGATGGCGATTCTAAAAGAACGCGCTCTGGCTCAGGGAAAACGCATTTTCATGGTCTCGCCAGTGCCTGCTTTAGAAGCTGTAACGAAGGCGAGTGTTCCAAATTATAAGGCTTTACATCCGCATTGGATACAACGGGCTAGTTCATTGACATCGGCTGATGTCAATTTTATCTTTGACCCTTCTTTGCAGACACAGGAGTTTTTACAATATGAACATGTTCATCCTCCTCCATTGTCATTGCTTCCTTTTGATCAGTACAAATGCATTATTTACACTGATGGTTCTGCACAGCCAGCCATTGGTTCCAAGCATGCTTATTCCGCAACCTGCGCAATAGTGGCAGGCACAATTGTTGATGGTGATTTTAAATCTTCTTTGGTGCACACACAATCCCTTGGAGATTGTACAGCTCAATTAGCCAAGTTACGTGCTTTGGTTTTGGCGCTTGAGTTTGCTGATCCCGAAGTCCCTACACTTGTAGTGTGCTATTTCTTTTACTGTGTACAATCCTTCAATGACAACTTGTTCTTCTGGTCACAAAATGATTATCGTGATTCTAAAAGGTAGCGCAATAAAGCATAAAACGCTTTGGGTCTGAGTGGCCACTCTTAAATAACGTTTGCCGTTCACACATGTTATTCATACACTAGGACATCAGCATGTGGGAGCACTCGCTGTTGGTAATTCCTTGGCTGATGAGGCAGCCAAATCTGCAGTAGGTACTTGTTCAGTAGCAGCAGTCACTAGGTCTATGACTAAAACTGATGATGATATTCTGGTGGCTATAGCTGCGATGAAGGAGGGAACGGAGTTTCCCCAAGGTTTCCCTTCACGTTACACATATCACTTGTCTTCTGATCAGATTCCCTTTGCAACTATTCCATCCGTTGGGGATCGGCTGATTCCCAACGAGGACCGCAGCCTGTCTTTAATCATTGCCGCACATGAGGGCGTGGCTTCCGCCCATGCCGGTGTGACTGCGACAATTTCGCTTTTACAGCAACGTTTCTGGTGGCGTGGTTTATATCAGCAAGCGCATAAATATGTTATTTCTTGTGACATCTGTGAGCAAATTAAGCCTTCTATGGTTGCACGCCCACCACATACTCAACTTTACATTTCAAATCAGCCATTTGGCTGCATTGATCTTGATCACAGCGGTCCTTTCACTTCTGACACTGCTTTTAAACATATCTTGGTTGCAGTGGATTCTTGCACTAGATTCTTTTAGGTTTGGCCGCAACGCAGTGCTGACGCTCGAACTGTTATAAACGATTTGCGTGTCTTTGTAGGGACATTTGCCTGTGGCACCTTTCATTCAGACCAAGGTCCAGCTTTTGCCTCTAAGGCTTACCGGGATGCGATGAAGTCTTTGGGGGTGAAGGTGCAATTTTCGTCTCCATATTGGCCAGAGGGCAATTCTGTTGTGGAGCAGATGAACAGTGACTTAAAGCAATCTTTAACAGCTAGAGTATTAGTAGGCTGTCCGGAAATCGATTAAAACCGACTGTGCCCGACAGTACCCTACCGGATGAAAATCAGCTGACCCGGTTTAAACAGAGTTTCACTGATTTTCATAGTTGTTGCACCACTTGTCCACTTGATGGAGCCAAAGCATTACAAACCAAGCTGCAATTTAGGCAGAGAAGGAAGCAGCTCGGAACGTGGCAAGGAGTTAACTAACTGCAGCCTGCTCACTGCCCCGCACACCTGCCCAAGTCAGGACGAGCAGTCAGACGCGCACATTCGAACCTGGTTCTCCTGTTGTAAAGTGCAGCTTCAAAGTCGGCAGCTCTACTCGCTAGGCACACCTCCCCCTTGCCTCTAGGAAAATCTTTAGGAACACAGACAGACTAAACAGTTGCTAAAAATGTGCCCTACTCAAAAGCCAAACTCGACCAGGCACTACACTCTTGCACAGAAAAAACCTGCTCTGTCCCTCTGCACCATAGGTGTCTCGGTCTGCAGTGCGTACTATGTAACTGCTGGACCTATTCACTCCGTTTCCAGAAGAAATACTCCTTGAAAATTATATTTTTCACCCAGTGGGCGAAAAATGCAGCATTTCGGAAAGAGTGCCAGGCTTGGGTAGAATGAAGTATCCACATATACAATTCCGAGGGCCTCAGATGAAGCATTCTGTAATGACAAGTAGTGCTCACCATAATGTATCTTGTTTAAGAGTACGAGTTTCTTGGTGCACTCGATCTGTCTACGGCCTGCGATTCAGAGGTTCCAATCAAAGTCAGAGAGCTTGGGGGTTAATAGCTTTTCATTTTTATGGTTAAATGGATGGAGAGCCTCAGCAAGTTCTTCTAACCCAAGGTAGGCCCAGGAGTAACAAATCAGTGCCAGATTTTCTGTACTGTCACTGACCATGTTAATGAGTTCCATTTATAATAGATGTGTGTGAATTCTTGCTACATAGTTTTTTAGGGGGGAGGGTTTTCTATAGCGCAAACAAGACCCGAAGGGATCAGAGCGCTTTACATGAGCACCAGTTGCGTTACAACCTCTTCTGACATTGGACACCCATATTCTACACTATGATATGAATAATTCAAGATATACATTATGTCTCGTCTCTCTGAGAAGTAACTGAGTGTCCCACTGTGTAGTGCAACACAGAGTGCAGGGGGCGAAGACAGACAAGAGAATGGGGAGCCGAGGTGTGAATGGCCCAAGGGCCAGAGCAACACCACGCGCCCTGCCTGGTTCACGTGGGGGGGAGAGGAGCTGTTGTGGTCTAGCGCCCGTCTAACTGCAGCGGCACCCGAGTACTTCACAGGTCTTTAAAAAGCCATTTACTTAATGAGGCTTTGTTTTTCTTTCACCCCTTCTTAGAGCCCCTGCATCTTCACTCTGCAGATTGCTGGAAGAATTACCCGCCCCCTCCGAAATTTTTATGAGCCCGCAACCCCCCGAAATTTGACTCTAGTTGCGCCTCTGCCCATCTCAAAAGAAATGGTGATATTTTTCTGGTTATAGATGACATTAACCCATGTGCTTATGAATTCAAAGGCACAGCTTCTTTTTGTAATTAAAGCAGTATTTGGTGTATTTCACAGTGAACTGCTCCCACGAGGCTTATAACACGATTGCTTCATCGTAGCGCACACACAATCATTTCATGACATAGTCTCTGCCACTAGTCACTATGATCTGGGTACTCAGTTGAACTCCATCATCATTGTCTGACAAACAAAAAGCGCAAAGCTGAAATAATATTGCTAGTGCTGTAGCAATAATGAAAAGAAACAATAAGTTCCCCCACTTCTGAATTATGTTGTGAGTTAACGATAATGTAAAGCCCGTCTGCATACATTTGTATGCCTAGTGAATGTGGAGACAATATCCTTCATCCTCAAACTCCCTTCGGTCAGTTGGTGTCACTCACTTTGCTCATTCAGTGAAAGTCGAAGATGAATTTTACACCCCATTACTTTCAAACATCACTAGCCACCACTGAGTGATAGAGACGGGATTTTAGTTCACTGAGAAAACTCTACTGAAATCCTGGTATCTTTGGCATAAGCATGAGGCTACTGTCCAGAGAAACATGTGATACGTTCTAGCAGTACCAAACAACATTAAAGTTAAGAACACATTACAAGATACATCCAGAACCAATTTTATTTTAAAAAGCATGATGGTTAAAAAGAATTTAGGGTACAAAGGATACAGATTTTTAAAGTTTTAAATCAAAAGCACTTGGAAACTGCAATTTGCCAGTTTTCGTGAATATTCCTGTTAGAGCCCTGATAGCTGAAGGTTTTGCTTCAAGGTCAGCTATTAGAACAAACACATTTTCAAGACTTTACAATCCTTAGTCAATTCAAGGCCAAGAGGACTAGGGAGAGAGTCCCAGAGCGAGGAATCTGAGCCACATTGTGCCCATCTTTAAAACTAATTTTTCATGTGTGATTGGACTGAGAGTCTCATTTGGGTGGCTGGTTCGACTTTTTGTTTGGTGTCATCAGGCTTTAAAGATAAAATGGATTCTTATGCTATGCCTCAAATATATGTTCTTCAATTTCACCAATTGGTTGGCAGCCTGTTTAGAGTGGCATCATTATTTTCTCAACAGTACGCAACAAGTTTCTAAGTGTTTTTTTGTATTGATCTAGTTTGCGCAGAACAACATGACCCGCAGAATAAAGGTCGGCAGAAGATTATGTGCTGGAAAACAAAGATTTCATGGTTGAAGAAGTGCGTGTGCAAAAGATGTTAATTTGCAGGTTTTGCAGAGTGACTGTCCCAATAGTAACTGGGAAGACTGCAAGCCGAATTGCTGAACATCTTTTCACCAAGACCCACTTGAAATTGAAAGAACCACCTAATAGTGACAGCCTATGCCAGATGTCTCTTGCTGAGACAATGACACGCTTCAAAAGAAAATGTGAGGAAGAAAAGGATGTGGCACATGAATTTGTACGTGCCCTAGTGCAATCTGGAACCAGCTTACACCCAGCCGATGGACCGATCGGGTATCTGTTCCACAAGCGTGCACCAGCATGCAAAACATTACCAAAAGCAACACAAATGTATGACAAATACCTACCAGAGGTGTTCCTTGCAGATATTGAACATATTTCAGAGTTACTCCAAGGTGATGTAAAGATCTCTGTTACCACGGATGAAACTCCAGAGATGCGTGGCGACCCAGCAGTGGAAGTGCTAATCACATTTTGTGATGCAAAAAATGGATGGTACAGACGTACCATCATGGCAGATCTAGATGTACTGGAAACATGCAACGCAGTGTCACTTGGAATGCTGCTGCAGAGAGTTCTTACCAAGTTTAACAAAGATTGGAGTGATATTGTTTGTATTTGCAGCGATTCAGCTACGTATATGAAAAAGTTATGTGATGACCTGTCAAAAGCAATACCTGAGCTGAAGTGTTTCCCTGTAAGAGATCCTTGCCACTTGCTAGATGGTATGCTGAAAGCATCTTTACAATCTTCTGATTTAATGAAGAATGCTATTGATTTTGTAGTCCATTCGGGTGCACTGTTTCGTTATTTGCGGGAACTAAAACGCAAATATTTCTCATTTTGTGTTTTGTGTGGCAGCAAAAAAGAGTCATCCCAACTGTGTCATTTAGTCGGTGGTTCTCAGTCCTAGAGGCCGTGAATGCAATATTATCTATGTGGCGACCGTTTACAGAATTTTTGCTTAGTGATGATGCAAAAGGAAAGAAATGTGAGGATCTTCGGGTGCATATTGATAGTGATGTGAAAAAAAGTACACACTACTGCATTCTTAGATTTTTACAGGAAAACATGACTGCTGTAGTGGACATAATCAAACAACTAGAGTCTGAAAACACCCTTGTCTACCAAGTGTTCAGCATAATTGGTGTACATGTGAAACATCTCCTCGAGAGCAGGCTAGGCAACACTTTTAGTGACTTTGGCACTGCAACATGTTTCCTGTTAGAATGCTTTCCACTTGGTAAGCAAAGAAGTGTTGAGGACCAATTCAGGAAATTTTATTTTAGAATGCATGAGAAATGGCTAGCAATGATGCATAGAAATGTCCCTTCACCAACCATGGCGTTTGAAGTCAATGAAGCCTCACTGTGGTACTCTGCACAAGTGTTAGATCCCTTGCGTAAAGGAGAATTTTCTCCAGACTTTGCAAAGTACAGCTTCATTTTTGACCGCTTTAATACCTCTGAGGGCATATGCACCCAGTTCAACGCATATGTTGCAGAACCTGTCCCAGAGAATGTCAACCTTCAGGTGCACCAGTATTGGCATGGAAAGCTACGTCAGTGGCCAGAGTTGGCAAATTGTGTACTGGCTGTTTTGGTGTTGCCAGTCTCAAGTGCCAATGTCGAGAGGGCCTTTTCACAAATAAAAGTTTACATGGGAAGGAAAGAGAGAGCGCGAATGACCAAAGACTCACTGAAGAAATATTGTATGGTGTACTACAATAAGTTCGACTTGTAAAAATGTATTTGGACCTCATATACACTGTACGTACACTGTCAATATACCACGCAACAATGAAGAAAGCAAGCAATAATAAAAGCAAAGCGTTCAATAAACACCGGTAAAACACTGTTTCAGTTGTTTTTTATGGCGCGAAAATGAGTAACCACTGAAAAGCACTGTTTTTTTGAGGTATTGAAATCACTGGAAAACACTGAAAAAACACCACCAGAATTTACCAAAAATAGAAACTGAAAACAGGAAAGCCTAAGTATTGGGTACTGGCAGGGGCTGGCTGACTCATCTTTATGGAGTCCAACGTGCACTTAATAATCTCCCTAGAAGAACTCTGGGTGGGCAGCCCCTATACAAATTGCTCTTTGGCATTAAAATGTCTGTGCCAGACCTTGATGGTCTAGACGTTGTGGCGGCAGCCGCAACGTTTGACGTAGATAACCATTGTGCTATGTTACAGGATCTACAAAAAACTTGTGACAAACTGGCGAAAGATCATTTACCCTCATCCACAGAAGCAGCGATGCTGATTCCCATTACAGGCTGGCTTCCTAAAATTGGAGATCTGGTCCAAGAGAAGGTGGACAACAAAAAAGAATTTGGTCCTTCATATCGTGCCCCAGTCCCAGTCCTTGGATTGAAGGGTACTCGTACAGTTATTTTACCGCCGCTGCCTGGTAGCAAGGAGAATAGATTTAATTCCATCGAACATGTCAAGTTACACCATATGGCCGCTACTGAATAGTATGGCTACAAGCATTCCCCGGAGGGATGTGTCACTGCATTCAATGACTTCTGTCTCCCCGACAACTCCACAACAACAGGAAGGGGAGATGGAGACTTCAATTGATTTGTTGCCTGTTTTACCTTCAACTTCAACCACTGTGGCAAATGAGTATGCCTCCCCACCAGGCGAAATTATAGTTGACATTCCTGGAATTGCAATCCATTCATCTTCCAATGAAGACCAACCCCCATTATTTCGTCTAGGTTCCAGTGGTTACTATATGGTCAGATATAACTTTTCTTCGGATTCATCTTCATCGTCTTCCTCTGAGGCAGAGCCCCCAACACTTATTTGTGTTTTCATCTCCTGGTTTAAAAAAATAAACCTCATTCCACCTTGGACATACATCTGGTTGGTACTTATGATGGTATTTCTCTTCATGTGAATTGATTTTGTAACAGTTTTCTTCCTACTAAT
Organism: Calotriton arnoldi; assembly: GCA_963921515.1. NCBI lineage: Eukaryota > Metazoa > Chordata > Amphibia > Caudata > Salamandridae > Calotriton > Calotriton arnoldi. The sequence continues at coordinate 819,739 of CAWUFW010001678.1, read as the reverse complement.
AAACGGCCATTACTTGCCTGAATGCTCTGCTGCAGACTTGGTAGACGGAGTTCTGGCCCCACACACTTCGTCCCATAAAATGAAATGGGATCAAGCCCTATTTAACATTTCAGCATTCCCAGTTGTTGATGGTATCGTTTGGGATAAAGTACCATTTGAAGTCTATGATCCGACGGAAACTTTACAGATTCCATACATGTTCAGAGTTTCTTTTGGTGATGTCATTGTGCCTGTAATACACTCCGATGACTGGGATGTTAACGCTGTTTACTCATTGTTTTCGGATTTAAAATATTACACTGCTTTTGAGATTGAAGATTTGTATTTAAATTCTGCAAATTATGCTGATCTATTCTGTTACCAACACTATGGCCATCATTCTTTACACAAATCCAACACTTTGAGACCACAATTTAATTATACACAATGGGAACATTGCCCGACACCATTCCAGGGGAGTTCACCGACACAGAAAAGTAAATTTGTATATTTTTCAGGTTACAATCTTACTGACCCGCTGTCATATTACTACAAATTGACTTCACATACACGCACAGTTCATGCTGACCCATACTAAATTGGTATATTCTTCATCATTCATAACCGACTTATCCTTAAAAGGTTATCAGGCACATGCATCAATGTTGGATTTTTGCGATTTCTTAATTGCGATTTTTAAGGAATCGCAATTAAGGAATCGCAAAGCCTATGCATGTAGAAATCGCTTAAAAATAGCGATTTCTAAACATTCCTTAATTGCGACTCGCAAATTGCGAGTCGCAATTAAGAATACCTCCCCATTCATTCCTATGGGCCTAGAGGCCCATAGGAATAAATGGGAAGACATTCTCAATTTGCGATTCTCAATTAGAGAATCGCAAATTGAGAATGCAATTTCAAGGGTGCCAGGGTGTCAAAAGGACACCCTGTTGCACCCTGAAATCTGCATATGAGTACATCTTGCACACACACATGCCCCAAGGGCATGTGTGTGTGTAAAATGGAACTTTGAAAAATGCACTTTAGTGCATTTTTCAAAGTTTTACAAATTACCATGAAGTTCAACTTCATGGTAATTTGCGCCCCTATTAGCGAAATCGCTAATTTTTTTACTTTAATGCATTGCATTTAAGGAATCTCAATTTGCGATTCCTTAAATGCAATCGCAATTTGAGAACTCGCAATTAATTGCGAATTCTCAAATTGCGAGGGCCTTGACCCTTGATGCATCGCAAAAGCTAATTTTGCGATCGCAAACGGCCGATTTTTGCGAATCGCACCGTTTGCGATCGCAAAAAGCTTTGATGCATGTGCCTGTAAGAGTATTGGAAGGACATGATTGATTTAAAATCAATATGGGGTACCAAAGATTGGCAGGTGCAGAGAACTGAATCATTACATTGTGCGTGTTTAATACCGTCTCAGCTGATATTTTTAAATCTGACTGTTCAACAAACTACATGTTTTGGTTTGGCCACTGATAAAATTTGAACACACCCTCAATTCCGTCTTTGGCTGCCTATGACACATGGCAGGCACACACAAACTATACAATTGAAACATTGACTGAAATGTTTCAAGATGGTACTCTTAACTCCTCCAATGTTGATCCTTTGAGTTGGTTACTGTGGCCAATTAATACCAATGCTGGTCAATTACGCTTTTCTAATGCCTTCAGTGGATTTACACTAAGTAGACCTGATCCTCGTTTTCCTCATTCTCATACAGTTACTACATATTCTGTTGGTAAACTGTGTCAGCAATGGTTGGAACATTCCATGCTGTCATCTGTGAAACAACACCTTTCTCTCTTGTCAGGTGACATTGATCTGGCCGATTTCCTTTTAGGTCCGAAATCCCCTCGCACTAAACGTTTTGCATATGCTGCATACAATGAATTTTGGAAACTGTCCCAGATGGAATGCTGCTGTCCGCTTACGGCAAATTGATCAAGATAATTTAGAAAAAGTTCTTGCCGTGGTTGATAATAGTATTAACACTTTGTCTTCTCGTATCTACACTTTAGATAACATTGTCTCATCCGTAATTGACATTGATCAGAATGAACTATCTGTATTGTATCATGGTCAAAATCAGTTGCGCTCTGTGATGCAATTTGGTTGGACATTGCAAACTCTGAAAAGTGGGAAAGTTCCATGGGATTATTTGAATGCTTCCGCCCTGTTTTCACCATTTAATATGATAGATAAACAGAAGCTAATTTCAATGAAAGACACATCATACACAATGTTACACATTGAAAAACTTGAACATTTAACGTTCTCAATAGCGGAAACTGATTCTTCGGTATGGTTAATACACAGGGTTATTTCATTGCCCATCTCACTCTTCCAGTTCACGGCATGCATGAAACATTACCCAATAGGTAGATATGAGCCCCTTGGAAGTAGCTTTATTCATGAATTATGGTCATTACCTTTCACATTTCACTGTCAACGAGCAGATTGGGAAGATTTCCTTACAGGGGAGGAGTGTGATTCTACCGTAGGACACTCTCTAGTCTGTAAACAAGTTAAGCTTCACGGTGCTTGCAACATTTTGACCCCTAATTTGGCTTGTTTTTTGAAAGGGACACCGGTCCCTGCAATTATTCCCACACTGACTCTGCTTTCTAACAGTAGTTATCTTATCCTAAATAACCACAACTGCTGCGGCTTACGGGCAGGCATCCTGTATATAGTAACGGTTTCACAACATGTTACGGCAATGTTCTTATTCCATCTGCACATGGGATTGTAGATATTTCACTGTGGCCTTCCATTCGGACTTTGAAAATAGATTTCAATAAGCTAAGCAAACTCAAAGCGCTATTGTTCCAACAAGAAGTCGCTCTCACTTCAGTTCGTGAGAACTTCGAATTGCAGGTGGCTAGAACATCAAGTGAGATTCAGTCTCTGCTGAATACGAATCCCCCACTACATTTTGGAGAATTAATTCACCAAATATTTAATGCGTTTGATACTGAAGGCCTGGCCCTCTTTTTGAAACTTGTGGGGTCCGGCCTTGTCATTTCATTTCAGACTATTTTTAGAGTAATCCCAGCCTTTATTCATTCTATTTTTTCCAGCACCTTCGGAGGGTTTCCCCTGCTGCTCCTTTTGGTTTGAGGCGTGCTTGTACTTTTCTACTACTCCGTAATGGCTGCCCGACAACATTTTTGTTTAATGCCATTGGCAGCTCTTAGCATCGGCTATAGGCTAACCTTCCGCAACGCCTACTTCACCTGCGTGCAACCTGTGTTCTACTGCCTCCGGTGCCCCTTCGAATGTGCCCTGGATGTCTGCCTCTCCAATACATCACACGCTGCCCTGGATTATGAACTGTTGATGGGTCCGTTGATGGCCCATGACCAGGACTGTTCCGTGGGTAGACGCTTTGTGTATGATTTACGCTTGGAGCAACGGCAGGCTTGAATACCTGTGCTTGTGCACAGCACCTCTTGCATCACCGTTTCATCGAATATAACGCAGGTTGCCCGGAAATGCTCCTGGCTGCTTCTGGATACGAGGAGCATATCTGTTCATTCGACTTGCTTAATTGGACGGCGTACCTTTTTACAATGAAAGGTTCGGACGATCTGTTGGAACTAATGACATTCCACTTTTCCCGTGATATTTCCGATTCCGAGGAGCCTCTATAAATGATCTCTGGGAAACATCGCCAAGGCGTTTTATTCTCTATAGACCTATACGATATTTATTTTCTTTTTTATATACGCATTACATCTTTGAATTTTTTAACAATTTGGCTGTTCAGCAACATGCTTTCGCCCCGCTTACCTTGAATTTCTGGTTTCCTAAGAGCTACTGACATGGCCAAGGGGAGAGTGTCACATGGCCCAGGGGGACATTGCCGTCTTCACTAAGTTAGCATGAGCTCTGCAGACATTACGCGACTTTGCGCACGTTACTACATAGCTTTATTCTTGCAAAGACTTTGTTCGGCCTTTCACATGAGAACGGTCTGCTGTGTGCATTCTCTGCCAGTTCCTAGAATTTGGTCTGAACATTGTGAGCAAGGTCGGTAAACAATGTCCCTTGTTATTCTATTCTGGTGAGGCCCTAGCCCCTAGACAAAACATACCAATGCAGATGTTTGAAAATCATACTTTGGTATTAGGGGGTTACATGCATAGGGAAGACACACTTGGAGAGGGATCCTTTCTAGGGAGAAGAGCGAGACAGCACCTATGATGTAGACCTGCAATCTATAGTCTAAGGTATGGTGTCTGCAGCAAAAACCCAGAGTTCTTCTAATATATAATAATACGGCTTCTTAGCAAGGCGAGGGAGGATAGGCTCTATTGTCTTTTCATGATGACATCTCCCTTCATGATATATTGACTAGCTGCTATGCTGACTGCATTTGTATTTTGCATTTTCCAGCTTGTTGTGGCACGTATACAGCATGTTAGGGCACGTTAGTTAAATATTTTAAACTGTTTCATGTCTCTGTCAGATCTTATTGTGGACAGGTACAAGAGTGCGAGCGAAAGGGTATGTCTTGCAGCCGCGAGTTCCGAGAGATTCGGGAGTGTTGTGTTCTGGGGTGTCTAATCACTTGTTTCTCTGTGAGTGAGTAGGAGGGCAAGTGAGACAGTATAGATAGTCGTTCTTGGTGTCATAGGTACTAAGGTGGTAGGATGACTCAGTCCCTGCGCACTGAGGTCCCATAATCCTATGCATAGTTCTGTTCTTGGGCAGAATCCCTGCAACACACTAATCCAGACAACCATTATGGTGATTTTAGTTGTCTTAGACAACCACAGAAAGCTAAGTGGTAGCTGTGGAGAGCAGCCTTCAGGCTTAGTCCAGAAGGAGTATTAAGCAGTTTTACCAGATCTAATCATATAGTGTAGGATAAACCAAAAAGGACCACACAGTGTATATATAAAAATATGTCTATTTATTACACAACACACACTGACACATTGGTATATCTCCTACCCGGAGATATCAGCACAAATACACACAATACTTCAATTGCAAACGGGTAAGTAAGCACAACACACATTGGTCTCCAGGGGGAGACCAGACCATATATTAAGAAAGTGGAAAGCGAACCTGGACAGTAGTCGGGATTTGGACCAAGAGACTCAGAAGAGCTAGGGACACAAGGAACCACCCAAGGTAAGTACCCAGGACCCCCCCCAGAGGATATGTGCAGAGTAGAAACACAGCCGCGTACTCAATAGAAGTCAACGGGAAAGTTGCGGTTGCAGTTTTGAAGAAGGACCCTTCCCAGTGGACCCTGAAGAAACTCTGTGGCAGACAGAAGGTTGGAGAGGCACTCCACCCGTGGATACCCCAGGAACCAGGATACCTACAGCAGGGAAGCCGGATGCATAGGTGCGAAGTGACGTCGGAAACCGCAGTAGACCACAATGGAGGACTTCAGTAAAGATGCTGCTGGCGAAGACTGTGCAAGAGTCCGGTGGAATCCAGGGGTGGATTCTTGAAGAGAAGAACCTGCAAGCAGAGGAAACAGTCTTTGCAACTCCGATGTGACCAGGAGGCATGGAAGAGTAATGCCCACCGATGACGGAGATGCTGGAGTGATGACTGTCACCTTGTCGCTGCAGCTGTGAGGACCAGGCGAGAATGAGGAAGACCAGGAGCCGTTAATGAGCTGTCGCATGTCGGAAGTAGATCGGTATCTGGCGGGAGCACCAACAAGCCTTGGCAGCAGCAACAGACGTGGAAAACGATAAAGGAGCAACGTTGGGGCCAGCAAGGTCCAAGGGACTCCCCAAGTGCAGGAGAGTCAGAGGAGGCCCCGAGCAAGCTGGGGAGCCCACTGAAGCAGGAGAAGACCCTTGCGGGGACCCACAGGTAAAAGGCACAGGAGTCGCAAGAGGTCAGCGAGCAGCTCACCAAAGAAGAAGGCCCATGGTGCAGAGGATGCGGTGAGGATGCTGATCTTGGCAGGAGGAGATGCTGGAGGCTGATGAGTCTTGTAGTCTGAAGATCTCTGGAGTGCAGAGCCAACATGCCTTGGCAGCGGCAAGTCGACGCGGTGCACAGGGGTTCGGTCCCAGCGGTTCCTACGAGGGATACTGGCCTCAAAATCACAGAGAAGACAGTGCAGGCCTCGAGGAAGTTGCAGCCATTGTGTTGCTGAGCTTTTTGAAGCCCGTGGCACGTCAGGAGCAGCAGACCGGTCAGCTTTGTTGCGGTGCCTGCAGATGCAGGGGAGTGACTCCTTCACTCCAAGGGAGATTACTTTGGGTGTCCTTGATGCCCACAGGTCTGTTGAAGATCCTGGAAGAAGCGCAGACACAGACGACGAAGAAGACTTGCAGAACAGCGAGACCAGGAGCAGCAGGAGTCTTCCTTGATGCAGTCTTGGTTTCAGGCGAAGTCTAGCGAAGTCCAAGTGTCCAGATGATCGAAGAGTGACGTGGTTTCAGGCTTGAGTCTTGTTTCACAAGTAATCTGAGGACCCACCCACAGGTATGCCCTTTTCTACCCTAAGAAAGGGGTTAGGACGCCTCAGGGGTCCCTCCCAGAGGAGAGGCTGGACTGAAGGGAGGATACTCCCATGTCCTTTGTCCAGTTTCGCAACAGAGCGGAAGCCAAGGGCTCCCAGAACTGGTTCCAACAGGAGAATGCAAGAAGGGAACCAAATGTGCCCTTCAAAGCAGTCTGGTGGTGCTGGCAAGTGCCCCCACCCCAGCCCAATACACTAAGTCGTGTCTGGGAGGTGGTCACACCTCCTCGTGACAGGAAATCTATTGTTCTACCTTCCCCTGCTCGAGCTCAGCAAGAGGGCAGAATCGTGTCTGGGGTCTGCAGCAGCACTAGCTTGCTGGCAGACCCTGGAAGGCTGTTACTGGAAGTACTGGGGGCTTCCCAGAAGAGGCCCCAGTGCATGTAATCATATCTCCAACACCTTTAATGGTGTTGGGGTATGATTCCAAAATGTTTGATACCAAAGATGCCCAGGTTCGGCCAAGCCAATATATAGTTAGCCATCGCGTAATGAAGCATGGTTACTATATGTATCAAAATGGCTCACCCCACTAACAAAGCCAGGAGAATAGACTCCGGGGTTTGTAGGGGGTGTCCTGCTCATGCAGGGGCACCCTCACACTTATAAACCAGCACCCTGCCTTCAGGATTGAAAGGCCTGCCTTAGGGGTGACTTATAGGTTTTAAATGTAGTGACCTGTGATATAAGTAAACTTATATCTGCCATAAGTGGTGCTAGCACCAGCTTACACAGCCTATGGCAGGCCTGTAGTCACAGTTTGAGTGGTCTCTCATGGGCGGCATAATACATGCTGAAGCCCTTGGGAGACCCCTGGTGTACCTATGCCCTGGGTACCTTAGTACCATATACTAGGGACTTAGAATGGTACACCAGTAGCCAATTGTGGAGGTACCAAAGTACTTACCATGTCAAATTTAGGGAGGAAGCACAGTGGCTGGGGTCCTGATTAGCAGGGTCCTAGCCAGACTAGTCAAAAAAACATACTGACACCAGCAAAAAGTGGGGGTAACCAGGAAAGCAGATCCTACTTTCCTACACATGGTAAGCAAAATAACAATGGGTTGGGATGCTACTCCGAGCGATTGCCAGTGGTTAGACAAACTGCAAGCACTCCTCCCGTCACCTTTTGTGCGTTTCATTTAATTAAAGCAGTATTCATCCTTCTCGACTCTGTGGGTCAACTCTTGACAGAACCACTGAACTATTTAAAGCCTTGGTTAAAGTTCACTTTTGTATAACAATTATGTAATTTATGTATTTATTAGCAGGTTTAAATAGTACAATACCATCCCAACATGTCAGAGGGCTTTACAGATTCAATAAATGTCCGTTTTATGACGGTAGCCACACAGTAACATATTTCCATAGATCACACCAGGAAGACAAATCTTACTACCATTATTGGAAGGATAAAGAGTTTGGCCGAGCATGTTTACATCTTTCTAATTGACAAACATGTCTAAAATGTAAAGCAGTCTGAGCACACATGGTGAGACACAAGGAGTTAAGTAATTTTCAAAGTGCAGTGCTGCTGAAATAGATCTTTCAGCTGTTTCTTTAAAGACCCATTGGATATGTATGTCCAGATTCAAGTTCACTCCCTCGGTCTATTCTCTCCCTGACGTTTTAGTGTTGCCAGGTAGCATTAATGTTAGGAATGTATTGTTTAACCCCTTGCGTGCTTTGGACGGCCCCCGGCCGTCCGACGTCACGGTGGGCGTGTGCTGAGTACGGCCGGGGGCCGTCCGAACCCCGCCCACTCATTAATTCGCCCGCACAGCGGGGGAATTCGCGCAGCGCGCAAGGGGTTAAAGGCTGTGGGCGGTTGGAGCTGAATGGGAAGCTGGCTGTGAAGTCCTGTCTACCGTGTAGCCTTTACAATAAATCAACTTAAACCTACCTTCTTCCGGAGTGATTACTACAAAATATGGCGACGAGTTGGCTACACCTCGAACCCGACACGTGCAGCAATCTTCAAGCCGTCAAATTTCTTTTAATTCTCTGGTTCAAGCTCCACCTGATTTCCAGCTCACCCCACAGCTCTTTCCCACCCTCGCCACAACTACACGGTGTGTTGGACTCGCCCTTTCAGCTGCAGCACTCAATGTGACGTACAGATCGACAGCACTGATTTCTTCATCGGCGACTTCCTTCGCTCTCCCCAGCGCTGTACCCGCTCGCCAAGAGGACTCGGGTCAGCTGTTTTTAACCTTTCTATGGGTGCCATTTTATGGATTTTGGGGTGCAGTGTGGACCCGCACGCGAGTATCACGAGCGATATCTCGTGGCAGGAGACCTCGCGGCAGTCCTGTGTGATTGACAGCGACGTGCGCTGCTCCTCGCAATGTCTGTCCCACTCGCCGTGCCTGGCCTGTGCGTCCTACGACACACGCAACGCCTCCCATCACTCGGGGGCCCTCCACGTCTTGCCTGGGCTGTGTGCCTGACGTCACCACACTATTGTTTCCAGCAGAGTATCCTGGCAACAGTTTCTCTCGTGACGGCACACAGCTACTTGTTCTCCCCGCTAACCTCTTAGAAGGCGGATCACAGGGATTCGCACACCATTGTCCCACACTCATTTATGTCATCACGCAGCTCCTGGGTCTCCCCGTCAAGCTTTGATGCTACTCACTACGAGTAGGCGGATCACGGTGATTCGCACACCTCTAGTTGTGTTCATTCTGAGTGAGTAAAATCATCACGGTGATCCGCGCACCTTCTTGGCAAGCTAGCGGATCACAGTGATTTTTTTCACTGTTTATGTACACTTGTTTTCTTTTCCCCGCGGATCAGTGATTTGCACACTTCTTTTCACGTCAGTCTTAGGAAACCATATATCTCTGAAATTGTTCTCCTGAGACATATTTTTGGTTGGCGCGGATCAGTGATTCGCACACTAATTTCCAACCACTGTACAACATTTTCTTAGAGTACCTATTGTTGTGACGGTCATCTTTATCCCCTTATAACCCTTCTATACGTACTGCAAGGCTACTATCATTTTATAGGATCTACATTTGCTACAAGTAAAGTCTATTTCTTTATTTAGCACCATGTGTACCATGCAAGCTGTTGCACCTCCTCCCTCATTTTTAGACAATCCCGGCGAACCTCTTGTTAGATGGGAGGTAGGGTTTGACGCATTTGAAACCTATCTCTGGGCTATTGGTGCTTCAAGAGACAGTGCTGAACGAAAGAAATGTCTGTTGTTACACTCTTTGGGTTTTGAGGGGAGGTCTATATTCAAACATCTACTGAAGTAACACATCAAGACGGTGACATCATAGATGAATACCAAGACACCATTACCAAGCTTAAGACTAGGTTTGACAAACAACTTAGTCTCATGGTCCTTAGGCATACATTTTTTTAAAGAAAACAGGATGTGGGTGAAGATGTTGATGCTTATATATCGGTGTTACGTAGGCTGGCATCAGTTTGCCAATTCGAGATGTTGCCAATGTAAAGACAAACAAATCAGCCAAAACTTGTTATCTATGGGAAACCCATCACTGGACGAAACTATCAAAGTGGCCAAAAGTATTGAAATTTCCCAAATTTCGTTGAAAGAGTTAGATGATAAAGTTCTTGAGCCTGTATATGCTGTGGTTGGGAGTGGAAAGTTGAAACCAAAAGATTTTCGTAATGGAATGCCTGCTAATGTCAAAAGTAAGAGTCAAGTTGAGAACACCAGTTTCAAAACAATGTGTTTTCGTTGTGGTAATCCTCCACACCCCAAAGGGGGAAGATGACCCGCAGCCAACGTGGTGTGCAATTATTGCAAGAAAACTGGACATTTTGCCAAGGTATGTCTAAAGAAAAAGAGCCAAAAGAAAATTGTGGTGGTGTCCGATTATGAATCTGACTCAGAGGTTGTTTCGATTGTGACGGATGTTCAAGTGGGTTTGTTGGCTGATGGATCTGAACCTATTGAGGGATATCCCTCAAACTGTGTTGATCCCATTGTTGAGGTGACTGTTGGGGGTAAAGTCCTTAATTTGTTAGTTGATTCGGGTGCCAGAATTACGATGATTACCCAGAAGCTATTCGAGGAAACTTGGGGCGATAGGGTACTCTTGCCACCAGACCGTTTTCCGGTTTCCTATGAAGTGCGCAGAATTGAACTTCTTGGTTATATTGAGGATGTACTCTTGTTCAAAGGAAGGAGGATCAAAGGTAAAGTTTACGTTGCCCTCAAAGGATTGAATATTTTAGGGTGGTTTCATCAGGGGTTGTTCGGTATGGTTCTTAGGCCACGTGCCATGGAGCAGGTTTTAGTGGTTGATTGTGATGAGGTGGGGTACAAGTGGAAGAACATATTTCCCTCAGTTTTTGGTGAAGGTCTAGGGAAAATATGTGGTTTCAAACAAACTTATTGTGAAAGATGGCGCTTCACCTGTGAAAAACAAACTGAGGGGTGTCCTGTTTAGTGTGAGGGCAGACCTGGACAAAGAACTAAGGTCTTTGTGTGATCAGGGGATCATTGAACCCACCGAGTCATCCTTGTGGTTGTCTCCCTTGGTGGTAGCACACAAGAGGTGCGGAAAATCACGTGTGTGCGTTGATTTGAGGTCTCTTAATAAAGAAACCTGAGTGGATTCACATCCTCTTCCCAAGATTTGTGACTTGTTTGCCTGCGTCAGAGGTTCTAAGTATTTCTCAAAGCTGGATCTTGCTAGCGCTTATCACCAGATTGAATGACATCCTGATTCGCGAGCCTTGACAGCCTTTGTTTCCCTTTTAGGAACTTTTCAGTACAAACGGATGTCGTTCGGTTTGGCATCCGCCGATTAGGTATTTCAGAGAGTAATGCAAAATTTGTTAGGCTCTGTGGAAGGTGTGTTGGTCTTCCAAGACGATGTTCTTATTCATGTAAAAGATGTTCAGTCACATGACAGTATTTTGTGCAGGGTCTTGGATATTTTTGAGAAGCATGGTGTTGTGCTTAAGATTGAAAAATGTAAATTATGTGAAGAGGTGGAATATCTGGGTCATCTCATTTCTAAAGAAGGCATTAGACCTAGGAAAGGTCTTTTAGATCCCATTGTTGGTGCCACTACACCTGTTGACAAGACAGGTGTGAAGTCACTGTTTGGTCTCTTCGAGTTTTACTCGCGCTTTATTCCAGATTTTGCTACCATTGTATGCCCTATTGGCTATCTACTCAGGAAAGGAGTAAAATTTGAGTGGTCCAATGAGTGTGCTTCAGCCTTCCAGCAAGTCAAGCTGCATTTGAGCGAGAGTAAAGCTCTCAAGCCTTATGACCCTGATTTTCCATGTTGCATAACTGTAGATGCTAGCCAAGTTGGGCTGGCTGTGGTTTTGACACAAATTTTTCAAAATTAAGAGAGAACTGTAGCGTTTGATTCAAGAGTGCTGAAGGATGCAGAGTTACAGTATTCTGTGATTGTAAGGGAGCTGTTGGCTTGTCTGTGGACAGTGGAGAAGTTTGTCCCTATATATTGGGTAGACGTTTTCTGCTGCGGACAGATCACAAACCATTGGTCAATATTCTGGGCACAGGTAATAACAAGTGTTGTACACCAAGGATAATGAGAATGGCTTCTCGGTTGATGCAATATCAATTTGATGTCATTCATATCTCTGGTGGTAGGAATGGAAGGGCTGATTTTTTGTCCTGGTTCCCTTTGAGCAGTGATGACGCTGATGGACAGGGATTTCATGAACTATGCGAAGAAGACTCTGAGGATTTTTTCGTAGCTGCCCTGTAATTATCAGAACTTAACCTTTGCTCGGAGGAGAATTGGATGAGTGCACTAATGGAGGATGTGGTTTTACAGCAGGTTTGCGATCTAGTCAGAAGTGGTTGACCCAGGGAGAAAGTCTTCTCTCCGCTTCTACAACCTTATTGGAAGGTTGAAGTGGAAATATCCTTAAAAGATGGGCTTTTGCTAAGCTCAGATAAACTTATTCCTCCTCATGGTATTAGGAGGGACATCATCACAAGGCCCATGAAGGTCATCTGGGGGCAACCTTCACCAAACGTCTCATCCGCTAGACCTTTTGGTGGCCTAGCATTGATGCTGAGATCAGTGATACAGTGGAGAATTGTGTAGTGTGTGGTTCGGCAGACGAAAGTGGCCACACTGCCCCTACTTCCCATTGATTGTCCTTCAGGGCCGTGGGTCAAGGTTGGTTTAGATATTATGGGTCCTTTTGAGTCCTTACCCGGAGGTTCCCGCTATATTTTTGTGCTGGTGGATTATGCATCCAAGTGGCCAGAAGTCAAGATGGGTCAAGGACCCCAGTGCATCCAGCTTAGTGTTGTTTCTCAAGGAGGTTTGCACGAGAGAGGGTTTTTCTGAGGTGCTGGTTTTGGACAATGGTATGCAATTTGTGAGTGGTGAGTTTAAATCTTTTCTTGACTCTTGCAATATCAAGCATGTGAAGAGTTCCCTTTATCACCCACAAAGCAATGGTCTCGCTGAGTGTATGAACAGAGTGGTGGGTGAGTGTGTCAGGTGGGCAAAGTCGAGCAACCATGATGTGGGCAAGTCTTTGGACAACATGGTGTGATTCTATAGAACCACCCCTCACTCCACTACCAAGATTTCTCTATTTGAAGTATTGAGGGGGCGGAGAGCCAACACAAGTTTTAAACCAGGATGGATGAACAAGTGGATCAAGTCATAGTCTGATGTGGAGAGTCTTATGGGTACTGTGAAAGAGAATGTGTTGAAAACGCAGACTAAACAGAAGAGTTGGTTTGATCAAAAGAAAGGAGTCAAGACTGTTCCTGTGGTTGTGGGTTATTTGATGCGGATTAAGTCACCTGTCCATGTGAAAACGGGCTTGGACAAGTTTGGTGCTCCGACTACTGTGGTAAAGGTTGGGAGAAATGCTGTCCAGGTTGAAGGTGGAAAATGGTGGAATTGTTACGGTAAAGAGGAAGGTTAATCAGGAGAGTACAGACGAAACCGAAGTAGTGGGTGACTCCAGAGGGGTTTCCGTTAGAAGAAGCTCTAGAACCAGAGTCATTCCCAGTAGGTTTCATGTGTAAACTTGGGTTGGTGTTGTGCACTGCATTTTAGTTTTTTTTTGTTTATGAGAAAGGAGGATATGTAGTGTTCATATGTTGTGTTCATATGTTGTGTTCATGCATAGTGCTGGAAGCAGAGAGGTTCTTAGCTCTCTGTCCATTCTCTCCCTGAAGTTCTAGTGTTGCCAGGTAGCATTACTGTTAGGAATGTATTGTTTAAAGACTGTGGGCGGTTGGAGCTGGATAGGAAGCTGGCTGTGAAGACCTGTCTACCGTGTAGCCTTTACAATAAATCAACTTAAACCTACCTTCGTCTGGCGTGATTACTACAACGTTGCTGCGTGTTTTAAGGTATTTCATTGCTGATATAATCTCATTTAAGTTCCAAAGACCTTACCACCTCCTAGAGTTACTGCTTAATTCACTGCTGTTACAGAGTAAACTGTAGAAATGAAATAACGTGGTTACCATTTCGAAATGCAACAGTACTTAGGGCCTTTGCATAAGTGGTAAACAGTAGTACCTGTTATGACCAAATGAGAGTTCACAGATATTGTCCAGTATCCCACGGCACACCCCACAACACACAGTATACATGAATCATGCTGCAGACACGCCCCCCCCCCCAATTAGATTAATCTGATGGGAACCGAATGTCCTTCCTATGAAGTTGTTCAGTTAGGAGCAATTACGTCTTGATGATATCTAAGCACAGGACCTTTAGTTTTTTAATTATATAGTATTCAATGATACTGGATTTCTGCAGCCTAATCAGCTTCCAACTCATTTGTACAGATGATGTAAGTCTGCCATGCAGAGTAGACAGTGGTAAGTAATTACAGATTTAGGGGATTCAGTGTTTACCTCTTTCACAGCTTGCTGGACAACATCAAGCTCGCCAGTAAGTGCAGCGTCTAGCAGTAGCACCAGTGGGTTCAGTCGTGCCCTCCTCGTACGAGTCTTCTTTGGGGAGGAGTGTTTCTTCAAAACAGATCTTATTTCCTGCTTTCAAAAAAAGTGGGGAAACCGAGGTGAGTCTCACCAGAGTCAGAGTGTAGCACATAAAGAACAATAAACTCTGGGGGTCTTAGTGAGAAACCAAACCTATACAATGATTTCTTCTCTGAAGATGCTCACAGAACTTGCACAACTAGATGAAAGTCATACTCCTATTCATGTAGTCTTCTTACATCCTCGCACACGAAAACATGACTCCAATCACAGCTTCCGAACGAACTTAGTCGTAAAAGACCTACTCCCACACTGAGATGTAGAATGCAAGACTGCACTGGAAACACGTTGCCTGTCATATGCTTCACCACTAACGGTGTGGATGTCCCAGAATAACCTGCCCAGCTGAGTGTATACATTCACACACTTTACCGAGAACGCTGCACCTTGCTACTTAGGAATATTGTTCTAATATGTTTCGACTGAATCAAAGGCTTACACTATTCACCATTAATGGAGCACAACCCTACTCTGAGGAAACATCTAGCTGTCAGATTTAAGAGTAAAGTAGCCTCAATTGTTATTCCAAACCATCTTACTCCCTTGATTCCATTGCCCTGAATGAATGCATTTCAGGTCTTCTCTATTGGACATTACAACACCCAGACAGGATAGAACCCTTAAGACAGAAATCCACAATATCACTTCCACTCAACTTACCGGACTGGAAGCCTTAGAGATTGGAGTGGTGGGTGCAATCAACACTGCTGGTGAAGAGGGTGATGGGGACCTTTCCTGGGCTATGGTGGCGCCCACCTTTGTTTCTGATCCTTCAATGATGACTGGCATCTCCATTTGTGGAGCTCCTTCCCCAACAAGGCTCACTGTTTCCTTGGGAGTAGAGCGGCGGAAGAGACGGCTCATAATCTGCTGATACTGCTTCTTGCTGGCTGGCTGGGGAACAGCCACGCTCTGCTCCATGGACCCTCGCCTCTTCAGAGGCCTGGGGATATCTGCTAGGACTCTACGGATTTCATCCATCTCTGGCATCTTTTGGGCCTCTCGTGGCAGCATTGGCTGGAGACGCGTGGGACTAAGAGGACGTGGAACCTCCTCTATCTGTGAGTCACTGGTGGGCAGCAAGTTTGACAGCTCAGGCTCCAGCTCTCCAGCTTCTGGCAGACCTGGGGGCATCCTTTGCAGCTCCTGGGCTCTTTCCAAAGTCGATACCTTTCCACTTCCTGATGGAAAAATAATATAGTCCAGCAACAAAGCATGGGACATCCTTCACCGGGGTACAACAGGTCAATAAAACTTAAATGGCATAAAACTAAAGAATCTAACATACTAATTTTTTTGCCCCTGTTCACATCTGTACATTTCTACCTACAACCTTTCACAGCCCTAACTTCCAAGATAAAACTGGGCATTCATAATAAGGTATGAACAGTTTGACAACACTGGTGAAGTAACATATGGGTCTTGTCTCTCTGTTTCTCTCTCTCTCAATTTTCTTTGGCTTTCTCACTACCTTTGTATGTCTGTTCTGTAGGATCCAAAATTCAGCCCTTAGATGTCGAATCTCACCCTGTGCAGGGGCATAATTCAACCCATAAGATTAATGTCTATCAGTATATGGGTTTCATCTAATGTATCAATAAATAAGGTTTTCTGTACTGAGTGCATATAATTAGGGTTAACATATTTAGGTCTCGCCTGGCGTTGCAGCGCGCATGCGCTGCTCGCTCTGGCGAGATATATTGTAGATGAGGAGATTTCAGAAGGGGACTTGAGGCCCCGCCCATCATTTTCATTGGGTCGCGTCAGCGTTTATGCTAAACGCTGGCTTCCCATTGAAAATGATGCTTCTTGGTCACTGCCCTTTCTCCTTTTCGTCCGGCCCATCCGGACTGGATCATCTGCCTTTCGGCTGTCGTGAGGCATTTTCTCATCTACAGGGGGAGTGTAGTGGGGATCATGTTTCTGAAGTCTGGTTTTATTGTGGCTTGCACGGGCAGCCTCTCCTCGCTTCAGCCCTCCGTCCCCCTCGGAGCACACATCCACTCAGGGAGCCTCTCCTCGCCCCCCGCCTCGGAGCACACGTAATTTGTTTTAGATGCATGCGCATATTACACCATGATGCGGTCACGATACTGTTTTAAAAAACACATTTACTGATTTTACGACAGAAATGTGTCAAGAAATGTTTTCTATCCTATCGTGGTCACCCTGTCCGTTTGCCTATTTACGAACGTTTTTCTAAGGCTTGTTGGCCTTCTTTATGTGTTGACGATAGACGCTCTGACGTCAGTATATTGCGCCCTTTGCTGCCCGTGCGTGCTTTGCCGGCGGGGATGCTCCACTTTGCGAGTCTGAGAGTGGTGGCTATGGGGAGCGACTTCTACCTGCGATATTACATGGGCCATAAGGGAAAGTTCGGTCATAAGTTCCTTGAGTTTGAGTTTCGACCAGATGGTAAGTTCCCGAGGCTGCTAGATGGGAAGTTTTACAGCGCCTATCAGGAGTCTAGGCGCCTACCCGAAGAAGGTTCCTGTGTGCACATTGATAGGGACTTGGGCTGCCCTTCGAGTAGTGTCCTCGTGAATTTATATTAAACACTAGTTTTGATAGGGTCAGGAACTGTACTAAGGCGGGTGTTCTGTTAAACCCAGTTTAACACCTTCAGTCTCATTGATTGCGAGAGAGGCATCGGTGTCCGGGAACCCCATTGCACAGCCCACCTTTCTCTAGACGTGGGTCTGCCACAGCGGTGCCTGCATGCAGTTTAGGCAAATCCCGCCTTTTAGTACACGTAAAGCAGGGAGTAATTTGGAGTCATAGTCATATACCCTGTCCATGGTCCTTTGTGTTTAGAGTGGGGGGTTCTGATGATTTGGTTATTAAGAGCATTTCCGAGCGTGCCCATAAGCGCCAGGTCTGCACTCTGCAATAAACTCACACATCTTGGCTGAAGCATTGCATAGTAATTGCCTATTATATGCTTCATGTCGATGTAGGGCTGTGCTGGAGGGGGTATGGATGCGCAAAGTTGGCGTTGGAGAAGTGAAGCATTTACATGGTGTAGTCAGTGTGTCATGGAGCTATTTTAAGGTTTTCATTTCGTACTGCCCTCTTAATTAAGCTTCTAGTCTCTAGAATAGTCATAGATTTTCCAATACTGTGTTATGCTATGTTTAAATTGCTGTCTCTCTACCACACTTTAGGGTAAGCCTTATCTGCTCGCTAGCACTACCATGGGAAAGTCAAGTAACTAGTAAAAGAAGTAACTTCATTATTGATTGGAATGAATTGAATTGCACCACTTGCAACCAGAAAACCTAAAATCAATCTCGGGTTCCCCACTTGGCCAAATTGTGTGATCCTTGGCAATTGTTTTATTTCACTTATCACATGTAAGAGCACCTTGAAATACATGCGTTCAGGATTATGCACTGTCCTAAAACATCTCTTGTGTTTGATTTAAGAAACTATAATGTTGTCCATGTATAACAACAACTCAGGCCACCCAGAAGGTTCGAAGTGACAACTGACTTGGCTCTATGTTCTTTATTGGCAATGTTGTAGGGTGGGAGTAGGAATTAATGCTTTTTTGTTGTTCATTTTTGAAAACTATCACTTAAAAAAATACTCCTCAATGCACTGATATAATCTGATGTACTAAGGTGAAAAACTTCTGCATGTTAATGAAATACTTTTTTGCATTTTGAAGATAATTTGTCATTTTTATACATTTGTTGCAAGATGTCTTAAAGTGAATGTTTATAAAGTTATGTGCAGCAGCATACCCTATTTGCTTATTTTCTTTTACTTCAGTTAGCTTGTAAATAAAAGCTTCCCCGTTTATTTAGTATATTGCTGAATGTTAGTTTTCTCTTTCAAGTAAAATACAGCCCAGTGCGGTCGTTCAGCAGGGGGGGCCACGTGTGGCCCCTGGGCCGTACTTTGAGTATTACTGTTCTTGACAAAAGGTGTTATACAATCATAGGGTCTGTCATAGGAATAAAAAGAACAGTTACTTGATAAAAATATGGAGCACCCTAGTGAACTATTTTGGGAATGGTCGCCATAGGTTTAAAATCGACTCTTTTCTACTGACAGCCAGTAAAGCTGATGTAAAATAGGAGTTACGTGAGACCTGTTTGAACTGCAAGTGTTTAGTCAGGCTGCTGTATTTTACTCCGGTTGCAGTCGGTTGATTGATGAATTTATTTTTCGGAGAGGATGGACAGATGGCATAGCCATGACTAAATTTGTACTGGATGAAAGCATTTATTGTTATGTGAAAGTTAGTCTATAATGGGCTTGGCAATTCAGTTGTGTGTCATCTGGCTACATATAACAAGCATTGGCATAGCCAATAGGTCTCGCCTTTGGGACCTTATAAGTGTTTAGCCATGCAACAGTTGATGTTGTTGCACCAAGGATATTGTGCTTCATAACTAAATACTTATAAGGTCCCAAAGGCGAGACCTATTGGCTATGCCAATGATCTCACACCTATATATGCAGTGATAGTAATATCACACCTATGTCTGCAGTGATAGTGATCTCACACCTGTAACTGCAATCATAGTAACAATACATGGGTATATGTAATATCCACTCAGAGTCCTTATTCCAAAATGCGTGGGTATTAACATTTTTAATGCATTAGATTAATGTGATTAAAAAAAAAAAACATTAATAAAAGCCAGTACCATTTACAATACAAAACTCACACTAGTACAAATGCAATGCAATAGATTTCAAAATTACAACAAAGTGAGCTATTGCCATTTTGCATTACACCATTTGATTAATGCTTCACGAAGGGGAAAAAAAAAACAATAACATTTACAATGCCAATAGCTCAAAACAATGTCATTGCGAGACCTATTGCATTGTAAATGCTTGTTCTAAAAGTGGTGCTAGGAGATGTTATGAATTACACAAGATTAGATGGTCAACAGGGCATAATCAAGCACAGGAATTCTGGTGCAGCGAACAGCAGAAAATATTCTGAATGCATCCATTCTATTTCTTCTGCCCAAAGATTAATGAGCACTTACCATCAGACGTGGACCATGACCTCACAGGACTCTGAGCTTGAGCAGTGTGAGGCTGAGACTGCTGCAGCTTCCCAAGGGTCGGGGAACCAGGAGGCCCTTGGATGTTGCCCATGGAGTATGGGGTCCTCTGCTCCCAGAAGGCATTCTGCAGTCTGAAGATCATCGAAAGAGGTATTGGCTTCTGCTGCTTGGGAAGCCCACCTTGAGGGCTCGAAGGTGGAATGGGGATCCTCGAGATAGGCTGCTGGGAGGCCTGCCAGTTCCTGGGCAGTGTGCCTGGGACAGCCCCTGAATGGGATCTCCATACACTGGGGTCAATCCGCCTGTCACCTGTGGCGGGATTGTATTTGTAGTTTCTAGGTAGCGTGGAAAAACTGTTCTGTCCATAAAGATCATCCTAAACAGAAAAATGACTGATTATAGCATGGAAAAGAAAAATCTAATCAAACCCCAAGGCATAATTCACAACTTCAGGGCAAATGTGCTATGATTTTCATTCACAACAGCCACAAATGGAGCTCAGGGTTCTACTCGCCTGGCTCATCCCATGCACTACTTTATACGCAGTAACTTGAGAAGCAGCAAGAAGAGGGTACACCTATACATGGCCAGTTCTGCACCTTGACAATTATAGGCTGCCGCCGTGGGTGAAACCATCAACGAGGCAGTGGGGAAACTACCTCAAGAACATCCAGCATGGCACATTGGTTTAAGGATCTGCACGTTCTTGCATCCACCCAAAAACCGCAGTCTCAGGCTAAAGTGTTCCTGGTGGGATAAAAACAAACAGCAAGGCATCACGGGAAGAAGGAGGGGTTACAAAGCAGGCAATTAATGTGGGGTAAGAAAAATGCCGATTACATGCGCGCTTACAGGCTGTTCATAACGGGAGTTTAACAAGAGCTTGGGGGAAATGGGCTATTCGTCTGACATTTTATTCTGTTTTTTTTGCAGATGGCACGAATATGAATTACCCGATTTGGGCGGATGTGAACTCATTTTTTTTCATCAGGAAGATAAAATCTTTGTTATCAGGAATAAACGTAATCGTGTAGCGGACTTTGGAATATTGATATATAGTAGTTAATGCACGTGTGCTACAGAAATTTTGTTGGTATATCAGCTTATTACATTGGTCTTTCGAGATCATAAGAGGTTCAGAGTGTGCCCAACAGTTTTTCTCCAAGATACCAAGAACAGAACCAGCTACAAAAAATTAAATTTGTACAGGTGCAAGCACACATTTAAATGGAAAATGATAGACACTGGCCCTAAATATTTTAAAAGCAACATTTCCAGATATCAGCCAACAAAGAACTTGGGTTCGGTTCCCTAGTATTCATTAACAAGTCTACATACCAATTTTGGAGCTTGTAGTGACAGGTTCTTCTCTATTTCGGCGCTAAAATATGCAACACTATGTTAGAGATTTGATGTAAACGTTTAAAAACATGGCCATGCGGACATTTTATTTGTAGCATGAAGGATCATGCTTATTTACAGAGAGGGGGATAGCCCTTTAGGAGGGGCACCTTACATAGAAGGTAGATTTTTTATACAAACTAATTTAGTGAGTTCTACAGCTTACAAATACGTCGAGAATGTTTTAAACTTCAGAGCTTTTACTATGTGTGTACACTGATTCTATTTTTATTTCTTTTACCTACTTGATTGTATACTTGTAGTTCCGATTGCCCTTTCATACCTTAGCAAAGTTATGGTAACTTAGGTGATGTTTGTTCATTTATATTTTTGGGCAATTCCCGCTGGATCGCCTAGCAATGGAATCTGTGATGTGCGCCTAAGACATGCATAACACTAATTTCATTTATAAAGGCTTTTTGTGCAAGCACACCCGATATTCCTTTACAGCTATTTTCCTATGATATCTGAGCTGCCAGCTGGGCTTTTCCACCTACGCATCTTAATTTATTTTGCTTAGGTTTCCTATGCTCCCACCACGATAGCGCCCTCGCCATTTCCCATACGGGGCCTAGAGAGTAAAAGCTAATCGACAATTTCCCGAGCAGGCCTGTACCTGTGGGACGCCAGCTGGGTAGAGTAGGGTTTGATACCGCCTACTGTTTTTTAGGTCGAGCCTCGAGTAGCGCGCAAGCGCTGCTTAGAGGCGAAGACTTATTGTAAGCGAGTTTGAAAAGCAGTCCAGAAACGCTCGTGCGTCGTGGCTGGCCTTTGGGATGGGTACGCGCGGCAAACATGTGTTTCCAATTATCGTGCCCAGACGCGGGCGCGATAAGTGGAAACACATGTCTGCCGCGCGTACTCATCCAAAGGCCAGCCACGACGCACGAGCGCTTTGGGACTGCTTTGCAGGCTGCCGCGCTCGCTCGCCCCCGCTCCCTGTCCCCCGATGCGCCCCGTAGTTTCCGGCTTCGCTCCCCTTCTACAGAAACAAAGAACACCTCACTTGTTTACTTAAATCCGGGGCAGATCAATCAGCTATACTAAAGGCGGAACAGCCTCATCTCCTAAACAAAAATCGGAGACAGTACCCTAGCTCCTATAGAGAAACTGATCATATGATGCGGCCCCCACAGAGAGTTATCTGCGAAAGAGCCATCAGATCTGGCAGTGTAATCGTGGGTTTGCCCCCATTTCCTTGGTGCGATCTTTAAAAGCCTTCTCACCCCCTTACTTTTCAGAGTCTGCCTCTTTTCCCCAATCGGACCAGCCAATGTGCGTGTTTTCTCAGGCCTGAAACTTCCCTCATCGATACTCTGAGACAGCTAGTGATGTTTGCTATTCACTTCGACAGAGCCTCCGCCTCCTCCACCGTACTCTGAGACTGGCAGCTCATTGTTTAGGGATAGACTGCTGTCTGAGTTCTCGGGGCCAGGGTCCTGCCTTCTGTATTCTCAGGCACCTCGCGCATTGTATTCAGGAACCAAATGCAAACGGCTGTTATTTTGTAAAGATTCTCTTTCTGTGTTCATGTACAGACTCCTCGCCTTCCTCGGTATTGTGCCCTCCAGGGCAGACTCACTCAGCCCCACTCTCTTCTGAATGGCGAGCTCGTCACTACCAACCCCTGCTGTGTTCTCCGGGACTGACCCTCGCTTTCGATATTTTCATGTAAAGAGTTGATCCAGCGCAACCCCTAATTCATAACCAGCATTGGCATAGCCAATAGGTCTCGCCTTTGGGACCTTATAAGTGTTTAGCCATGCAACAGTTGATGTTGTTGCACCAAGGATATTGTGCTGGATAACTAAACACTTATAAGGTCCCAAAGGCGAGACCTATTGGCTATGCCAATGCTTGTTTGGGGGTGCTGCTGGTCGAAACTTCACTTTATCCCGAATCTGCCCTTGACTCTCTTAGAGAAATGTCAGGAAGCCAAGTGGCGGCTGCTGCTCGTGCCAGAGTCCAGTACACTATTTAAGGGCTGAATCAAGGCAGCACACTTGTGGCCAAAGGTGCTAGGGTCCGGAAAACAAGAAGTTAAATGACCTTCTTCCCCTGATTGGGAAGTAAAGGGCACCGATAATTGGGGGTAGTGGGCTACTCACACCCACAGGCCCCAGTGCCACTGCGCCAGCTGCAGTAATGAAGGCTAAGCACCTGCCCAAAGAAATAGGTTACATTTCTGATATAGAACGGCCGCCTTTCGGCTTTCAAAACAATAAAACTAGAGTGAGTCGTTATTCCTTACCCTTGAGTAGCTTGACAACTTTTCATCTAAAAACACAAGAACATGTCTGCCCAACTGCTCACACTCAGGGCACATGGAATGGAAGGAGCGCCCCTCTCTCCCCAACAAACATCCATCACTGACTGACCTTGCTGGACACCGGTGCTGCATCGAGACTGGATTCTCTCCATGGACCAGACATAGGCACAGTCTGAGCTCGGAAGCTGGCATTGGGGTCACCACCTGTAGATTTCAGAGAAGTAAGAGTTAAGTGTTCTGATATTTGCACAAACAAGTGTCCTCGGCCACAGACCAGCGATCTCTCAGACATACAAAACTTCTGCCAACAGACAGCTAGATATGATCACAGCGCCCAATTTATCTATGTGGGTGGCTGCTTGGGGGCGACACGACTAGGAAGGGAAGGGTGGAGGCGCTTCGTACATCAAGTGGAATACAATGTGTAATACCTTCAATCTGACCTTCCTCGAGGCCAGGTCCTCCCTGGACCAGAAACAAGCATTCCGTTACTGGTTTCGGGGTTTCACCCCCTCATCAGCCAGGCTAGCTTGACTTCAGTGGCATGGAGAGCACAGGACCCACGTCTGGGCATACCCGATCCACTCGGGGTGACGATTGCAAAAAGAACAATGAGGGGTGAAACCCCGAAACCGGTCCCAGGATGCCTTTTTTCCGATCCAAGGAGGACCTGGCCTGGCAGTAAGAGCTGGACTGCTCCCATGGGGAGCTGGGTCAAGACTGATTTACATATGGCTGGGTTTAAACTGGAATGGCATGGGGAACAGAAAAATGATGGATTTAGGCCCAGATCTCGGTACTGGGGTGAATGTTTGACATTGATCAGCATTCTGTCCATCAATTGTTCTTTTTGCAATGAATATCTGAGACATTTGGGAGACTCGGGGGCCCCTCATCAAATTCTGCAGAGGGGGCAATCATTTTGCATTACCCCACTGTTCTGCTTGTCAACTAGGCATTAACCTTATAAGCTAAAAACAAAGGCAAAGCATTAACCTTTGATGTGAAATAAAAGAGAGAAAGAAATACCTATCTAGACGCTGTCTTGAACAATACAAACCAGAAAAAAATAGGATCAAATTCAGTTTGTCCGATTGACCAAATTGTGTCTAACTTGACTGCTAGTTCATTAATTAATGGCTTTGTCATCAGGGAAGGAAGAAATAATGTTTCCAAGTTTATGTTTAAAATTTATCATTTAATAAATTCCTCTCAATGCAGTAATATAATTTTATGCACTGAGGCAAAATATTTGCACGTTATATAAATACACTTTTTTGAATTTTGAACAGACTTATCTTTTACATGGTGTTTGTTGCACGATTTACATGCCAGATGTGTTCATGGTTTAGCTCGTGCACAGGGCTTTAAGAGCCTAACCAGTCCCTTGGCTTGATGCTCCCTGTTAATTTGTTGGCTCACCCACCTCTATTACACAACCATATCAATGGGACTCCCCCAGCCTCATTATGTCAGTATGACTGTAGCGTGCGTTTCCCCCAGCAATGCCATGTCAGTGATTAGAGACTGAAAAGTGCAAGCTTCCTCTGATGGTGCCCTGACAGTTCTATAAAGATCCACCTGTGTGCAACTTATTCCCAACTACCTGTAAGAGTGTGCAGGTGATGAAGTGCTCGGGGAAACCGCCTTTACAACACGGTACTTACCACACAGTGCCTTTACCACACATGCCTTTAAAACGAAATGGTAATTATATAGCAGGTAAAGTGTAGAAGTGGATATATATATATATATATATATATATATATATATATATAAACACTCCTCCGGTAATCGAGTCGTTTTGATGAAACAACGAGAAGACACCAGTGCCGCAGCCACTATAAACCAACGTGTTTATTGAAAGTTGGCAACACAAATCCCGACGCGTTTCGGAGTTACTGCACTCCTTTCTCACGGGCCCGTGTCTTCTCGTTGTTTCATCAAAACGACTCGATTACCGGAGGATTGTTGATAATGAGGGTTTGCTACCCTGCCGTGTTGCCTGCTGTATCAAGAGGCTTGGGCTTAAGCAAAACTTTGGTGTGGTTATATATATATATATATATATATAGTAAGGGTGTTTTTAGGGTTTAGGGGTGGGTAAGAGTATTGCGTGGATTGGGTGTTTTTAAGTTTGGATACGGGTATTGGGTGGTAAGGGTGTTTTTAGGGTCTGGGGTAGGTAGGGGTATTGGTTGGGGTGTTTTTAGGTTTCAGAGGTGGGTAAAGGTATTGGGTGGTAAGGGCATTTGTAAGGCATGCGTGGTAAAGGCATATGCATGGGGAAGACTTGCGTGGTAAAAGCAATACGTTGTAAAGTCTGCGTGGTAAAGGCATGCGTTGTTCCGTCGTACATCCGGTGGTAGATGCATTAGAAAGTGACTTCAACAAAATGCCAACAAGCCACACTAGTTGTTTCTCAACACATCAGAGTCGAGCTTCTGCTGATATAATGGCTATTAAAGCATAATTAGAAGGGCTTGGAGGTCTCGCCTCATCCCAACATGTGTCACAGAAGATCAGTTCCATTGCCAAGGATGTACTGTTATTTGGCTTACGTTCATAGCCTGCATGCGGTAAATGCTTTTTTTCGTAGGCCACGTCCAGATCAGACTCATTCCAGCTCTTTTGGCTCCTCCTTCTCATTGCTGCCTGGTCATCTATGGCGAGATGTAGAAGAAGTTAGAAAGTAATCAGAAACTCCAAAACACATGCTCAGTACTGTGGGATCTGTTTCTGTAAGTAGTGTTTATTTGTAGTGTTTAGTGCATGAGAAATCAAGCTTATCCAAACTTTGTTTTTAATAGAATTTCTTTATTGAAGTTTTAAGTATACATTTTACAAACCTAACTATAAGACATTCATGTTTTACAGCCGTCGATACCAAAATGTACTTAAGAATATACTGCAATATTACCAGTCCACCATTGCTGAACACAATCTGTGCAGGCCCAAGTCGTCTCACAGTCCCCCTGCCAGTCCCACCCCCTTCCACCTTGAGAAGCTTATGCTAACTTAAGTCAAATTGTGCTTCTACCATTTTGGATATGACATTGTAATGTATCATGTGATTGCTGTTGTGTTCCTTGCTGCAATAAAGAATTGTGGGCTTTTAAACTGAAAGACAGACTTTCCCAGTCACATTATTAAACGTGATGTACCTAATCAAGGACAAGCTAGCTGTCCCAGACTGAATTACATACTATGTATTAAGTCATGTCACCTGAATAGACACTGGAACTTCTGAATCTAACGTAGAATTATGAGAGAATCTTCACACTTATTCTGTAGTAAAATGTTTATTCTTGCTTGTTTCCCATTGGTGCATGCCCTGAGAACCATCTATTGGTGTAGTGAATGTACGAAATCGTTTGTCTAAAGTCCTATGAAGAGACCTGTATTTTCTGTTTGTGAGCTTTGCCTTTCCCTTTCTTAGAAGTGGAATCTATGCTGGATTTTCCTTAGAACTTTACATACTTCTTTTTGTACTTATGATTTATATGACAATATGCTTAACTGATTAATGATTCAGCTTAAGTATTTCTGTACTTGTATTCTTTGAGTAAACTTTAGCTCCTGTCTGTCATTCTTATCGAAAATGTTTACAGCTTCATCTTAATGTCTTAGATTTAATAGGTAGAAAAGGGTCCATCTGGGAGCACCAAACTCTATTAGGGACTACACTGCTCCCGGTTCAAGTAGTTGGCCTGCATTGGACAAGTAAATGAGACACAGGATTGCGTGTGGACAGATCTAATAGCAGAGGTGATGGTTCTGAGTGGATCCGTCCTGTACTGACTGAACTCAGTTGGATGAGGTGTATTGAGCATAGAACCGATTAATGCACCTTCATGGTTCAGGCGGTTTTGCCCGGAGATTGAAACAGCCCCAATCCAATCCAATCCTGGAGATTGTGGGGTGATGAGGTGGTTGTTTCAGTAACCCGGGAAAGAATGACGTGATTATCAATAGGGATTAGTAGGTGTGCAGAAGCTGAATGAGAAACGAGGCAAAGCAATGCATGTTGGGATTTTTAGTTTGACATGTTGTGGTGAAATGTGGTGGACGGAGTTTGAACTTAACTATAATGTGGCATTAGTTCTTGGACTTGTGGATATGGCAGTTATTGTATTTTAGACTATCTTTTTCGACTTTTGAGAGCTACAGTGTGTGAATTGCCTATGTGTAAGCCATAAAGTTGTAGACAGGTACCACAGTTTGATTTGTCAAGTTGTTGAAATTATCAGCTAAGGTGAGGTGTGCTGTAAGTGCTAGCAGTCACACCAAGATAGGGACGTAACATCTTTATTGTGCAAATGTACTAAACAAACTCAGTGGCTGTTCATTCCTTGGTGCATGGGGTGAGCATGCTGGTAAGGTAGACTCCCACAGGTTGAGAGTTTGGTTTTGTGTGAAAGTAAATAGTATCCTCTGTGTTGTAGAGATTTCCGTTTAATAAGGAGCAAACAAATGACAGTGAGAAAAGTAGAAAGAGTTCAAGAGAAGCTGGCAGTATAAGGGTGCTTACGTCATAAGGTGCCATGCAAGGATTGGCTGGCGAACGCCAAAGAAGCGCTGCAATAGGGTGAACTTTGACTGAGATGCGCTGGTATTGGCAGGAAGATCGTGAGCTCAGCGGTGTAGAGAGTGCAAGGGATTGGAACAAGGAGTGATTCAGAATATTGACAGAATGGGAAATCCTTTTTGAAAAAAGGGAACAATGCGAAAAAGAAAGAGAAATTTCCATCCGAAGGCACTCCAGCTAGGTAAATGTCGGCAAAGAAGGGTTACAACCACATGCGGCTCAGCAAATGGCACGAATACACAGCACAGGCTGGGGAATTATGGTTTCCACTAAGTGACATTTTCCACATACCAAGAATAAAGAA
The DNA here is from genome assembly GCA_963921515.1 of Calotriton arnoldi. Classification (NCBI taxonomy): domain Eukaryota; kingdom Metazoa; phylum Chordata; class Amphibia; order Caudata; family Salamandridae; genus Calotriton; species Calotriton arnoldi. The sequence goes on along the minus strand of CAWUFW010001678.1, from coordinate 791,620 downwards.
CTTGAGAAGGAGAATGTATGACTTAAAACCTCAGCCAAGACCCACACAGTTTGTGGCCCTGAATCTCTGAGAACAGGTTGCAAACAAAAAGAAGCAAAATAAATTTGCATTAAAGGTCTGTGGTAAGGCTTATTCCTGACTAAGAGTACAGGATGAGGAAGTGATTGAAACATTGTGAGCTTGCTCTCTGATGGAGAGAAGAAAAAACGTACTGACAAAAAGAAATTGAGGCATGAGACAGACGTAGAGAGTGAGGAGGATGACCTCTTCATAGATGAACTCCTTAGAATAAGATCACCCCCGTATAATGCAGCACAGGCACCAGGTGCTACCGCTTGGTTAGTTGCTGAAAACGGTGCGGTCACCACAACCCCTCCGGAAGCTAGCGCACCCCTAAGTTACACTGAGACTACCAACTCACCCGCTATCCAGACCTCGACAACTGCTGCCTTCGGTAAGACACAATCATCAGCTAACATAAGTATCTCCCCCATTACCTCAATCACCCCACAGAGTTATACCCTTCTGAGTATCCCTCCGAAATCTATAGATGTATTCGGTATGTTAGGTTCAGCCACTCCACAGGGAGAGGCCTTAGGAACAAATGTTATAGAAAGCACCATGACCAACGGGACTCCACAGATCACCCTGCTACTCAGAGAACAGACTTCTCAGAGAACCCAACTGAAGACTGAATTGGAAGAGACTGTAAAGGGCAATGCCGGATTAGATTTCTTGGGACATTACAGTAAGAATGAGTGTGAGAATGGAGAAAGTGGCAGATGAATGCAGGTTTGATCTGACACAAAGCAAAAAATTGCTAAAGATCATCAAGATAAGAGTAGCAAATATAAATACACCATCGCCATTGGTTAAAACTAAATATGATACAGTCATTGCTCACCTTAAGACTGAGGTACCACAAAAGGAAATTAATTGGCCCAAGATTTTCCAAACATCCTAAGAGCGCAAAGAATCTGTAAATGCATACTTTGAGAGATTAATGCAGGTGTATAGGGTGCTTAGCAGTCTAAACGACCCACTAAGAGAGAACATGGGAGGGTTCCTTGCCTCGTTTGTGCAAGGACTACAACCCAAAATCAGTAATCAGATCATGCTGGCAAAGTAAGCCTGTAGACGAAAGTTTACAGAATGCAAAATATTGCAGCAACATGTTTGATGCTAAACTAAGAGGGTTGAAGGAAACGTTTATGGTTGTACAGACCCAGCTGGTGCAGAATGGAGGCATGAAAGGGTTACAAATTCGTAGTCCAGAGCTAGACCTTGATCTCAGTGTAGGATTAAACAAGCAGGGAGGCCTCATGTCTTATGGAGGAAATACCCAGGAAATAGGAAGGTGATGAGGAAATATGTTGGGAACCAACATATTTGCTTTAAAGAAGGTTACCTCTTGTCACATTCGCAACAAAGTTGGCCACTGGAAGCGAGAATACAGATATAACCCTGACTGAGCGTTGATCGATGCCCAAGCCTCAAATTTCGCAATGCAGGGAGAACGTCCCCTGGTACCAAAACTGCCTAAAACATCCTCATGAATTCAAAAGCCAGGTTTGCCATAAAATCCACTTGTGACCATACAGATGCAAAGAGGGAATCCCCAGTTCCAACCCAGTAACCAAACTCAGCCCAGCCCATTTACATCCCAGTCTGCTCCAATTCCCATAATGTTGGGAAGTTTCACGGAGTTCGAACAGGTCCAATGACGGTGCCCGTGGGGGGAGGAAGAATACATGCTTGGTGCAGTCTTAGAGGTGGGTCAGACTGGCCCATATGTCAATGGAGATATCAATGGACACCCTGTGTATTTTCTGATAAGACACAGGGGCCACTTGTTCAACTGCTCGGATATTTGAGGTCCCGAACCTACCCCTCCCTCCCCTCAGGAAAACAAGTCCAAGTGGTTGGCATCCCAAATCAGGAGCACATGAATCAGGTCTCAGCCATAATCCAAGTCAAAGTTGGGGCTATCAAAGAGCATCATCAGTTTGTCGATTCAAGTCCCATAAATTTGTTGGGGATGGACCTACTGTGTAAATTTAACTGTGCAATATATTGCCCACCCGGCAGAGTAGGATTGAAAACTCAAGCAGCTGATGCAGAGTTCAAATTGTAGTCAGATTATACCCTGTGCTTTTCAAGGAAGACTTGCATCCAGAGCTAAAGGAATTGGTCAGAGATGATGTATAGGATTTTACAGGAAAGGATATTGGTTGAATAAGGGTGCTAAACCTCTAAAGATGACTCTCAGGTCCAATGCAGTGTTTCCTCAGACGCGTCCTTACAAAATGACTCCAGAAGCCATTGCAGGATAAAACCCCTGTCATTGAAATTATGATAGAGCAGGGAATTCTGAAGGACGTCATTGGAAGTCCACGGAATTCTCCAATTATGGCTTGCAAAAAGCGAATTAAAAATGGAGGATAGTTCAGGATTTTGGAAAAATAAACCAAATAGTCATTCCATGCTACTCCGTGGTACCGAACACCTGTTGTAATCCTATTCCAAATTCCCTCGGAGGCGGAATGGATCATAGTCATTAACCTATGTCAAGCATTCTTTTCTGTCTCCCTACACAAATAGAGACAACTTCTCTCCACTTTTAGATTCCAAGAGAAAACGCGGGTGGTGTTGCGCTCCTCAGGGGTATACAGAGAGCCCATCATATTTCAATCACATACTCAAGAAGAATTTAGCGACCCTATAGTTACTATGCAGTTCAACCATAATTCAATACATCGACAACCCACTTGTCGCTTTGATGACATAAGAAGCTTGTAGGCAGGCCACTATCGACCTACTCAACCATCTTGCTGAGAATGGGTGCGAGAAAGTCATCCTTTTTGCCCTGATCGCCCCCATTTTTTTGACTGGTACTGGTGGCAACTGACTCTGCTCCGAGCTCTGCTAACCAGGTCCAGGGCCAGTGCTCTGATTAAAAAGGTATATGCAAATTGGGTGTAATTACAATTGCCACTGACAACCTACCTGTAAGTCCCTAGTAAATGGTAGGGCAAGTAGGTTTAGGGGCCCTGCAGATTTCCTGCACTTAGGTGTGCACCGCCGTGTTGCCTGCTGTCATTTTAAAAGTCAGTCCTGCTTTGAAGCGGCTTTTAAACTGAAGTTATACGCAAATTCGACTTTGGATTTAAAGGTATTTCCAAAGTAGTAAACAACCTTATTTTTACATAGAAGTCACCCCTAAGGTCTACCATAGGTGTCCCCAGGGTAGGGTGCCATCTAAAAATAGCAGGGACATTTTAAAAGATGTTTTATACGCCCTGGTGAGGGACAAACTGCCAATTTCGTTTTTCCCCGTTGTAGCATTTTAGCTCCATAGGCTAACATGAGAATACTTGAATAAAGTATGACTATTGACTGGAGTGAGCTAAAATAATATTTCAAGGACTTAAAAGATTGTTAATGATAAGTCAAACTTGCCACCGTTGAATTTGTCATAACTAAAACAGAAAAAAAGTATAGAACTTTCTTTTCTGTGAGCCAAATTCCAGGCTCTAGCAGCCTCTCCGAATTGGCCAGTCTTGCCGGCTGAGCCAAACTGCTTTGATGAGGTAATAAGTGGCCTGTATAAAGACAAATGGCTATCTGGTGGGGGGAGAGCTGCAGAGAACAGGCCAGGAAGGGGACTGGGTAAACAAACTGGTCTTCAGAGAGAGCAGGACAGTAAGGCTGCAAGCCAGCTTAACCCCTCTCTCTGTAACCCCCAACCAGGTGGGAGCCCCAGGACTGGAATTTGCAGGGGGTTTGGGAGTGTTAAGGGAAATGAGCCACACCAGTAGGTTGGCTTAGCCAGATCTTAACCCCGAGGATAAAGTTTTTCCATCTTGAATTTTAAAGGATTTGGCCAGGTGCATTGTGGCAACTGCAGTCCCAACTTCTGAGGAGCAACTCAGACTCTGGAACCTTGGGTTTGTGTTATGGACATTTTAAACCCTCAAGGGGACCTTCAGGAAGAAGTTCCAGATGTTTGGAGCTACTTTCGGATAAAGCTCCATAAAGTGACCGACCAGACGTCGTGAATCAAGCCGACTACATTGAAGCATGACCCGTCCTGGATTTCAGGTTCGTCCCGCTGAAAGCTGCGGAGCTCAATACTTCCAGGAGTTGACCGGGGGCTCCAGTTGAACCAAGCCGATAAAGCCACTGCGAATCTGGCCTGCTGGAGAGGCTCGCTCGAAGTCGAGAAAAAATCCTCCCAAAAAGTTTCTAAGTGCGAAGGTAAAATTTTGACCGAGGCCTCCCGCTTAGTGTATCCGACCAGGGCTCCATCATGGTAGGCCTCAAACTTTAACTTTGTCCCTGCCAAGCACGATCCGATGTGCCAATTTGGCGCCATCGTTTTTTAAGCACAGAAAGGGGTTATTCTTTAAAAAATCATATCTCTGGTTCCCTAATTTGAATTTTTGTCGTTTTGGTGTCATTTTAAAGATAAAAATATTTCCTATTTTTATAAATTGGTGTTGGATTTTTATTGTGTGTTATCTTACTTAATGTATTGGTGTTTTTAAATGCTTTACACACCTGTTTCCCAAGGTAAGCCTGCCTACTCGTTGCCAGCTACCAAGGGTTGATTGAGCAAGGGAATCATTTATTGAGACCATGTCTGGGCCTTATATTGTGTTGGTGGCCTTATTGCTAGTAGTAGGTGCATACTTACCCCTACTAATAATCCAACTTTCAACAATGGGCATAAGGTTTCCCTAGAGAAGCTGAAGTACTGTCTGAAGGAAGTTAAGTACCTGGGACATCAGATCAAGAAGGGAGTCATGAGAATGTTTCATGAGCACACTGAAACTGTCCTTAAGATGACATTTCTGACCACACAGAGAGAAATGAAAATGTTCTTGGGTATAGTTGGCTATTGCAGACAATGGATCCCAAACTTTTCACTTGTGGCGAAGCTTTTACTGAGGCTGATGAATGCTGATGTCAATGACCTGGCACTAAGGGATGATAAGAGCATGGAAGCCTTTCAGGAGCTTAAAAACGTACATTGCATTGCACCCTCTTGGAATGCCAGACTACACCAAGGAGCTCATACTCTTGCCATGAGGGAGATGGGTGTGCTTTTCCTGTGTTGACACAGACCCATGGAGAGGCAAAACAACCAGTTGCCTACTTCTCTGCAACTCTTGATCCAGTAGCTGTAGCGTTGCCTGGTTGTCTCAAAGCAGTCGCAGTGTTGCAGGGATTCTGCTCAGATACAGAACTATGCATAGGATTATGGGACCTTAGTGCATAGGGACTGTGTCATCCTACCACCTTAGTACCCAAGAGCCCAGGACCGACTAGCTATAGTGTCTCACTTGCTCTCCTACTCACTCACAGAGAAACAAGTGATTAGACACCCCAGGACACAACACTCCCGACTCTCTGAGGAATCGCGGTTACAAGACACACTCTTTCGCTCACACTCTTGTACTTGTCCACAATAAGATCTGACAGAGACATGAACAAGTTTAAAATATTTTTTTTAACTAATGTGCTCTAATATGCAGTATGCGTGCCACAATAAGCCGAAAAATGCCTAACACAAATACGGTCAGCATAGCAAGTAATCCGTAGATCATAAAAGGAGCTATCATGGTGAGAGACAGATTAGCCTAACCTCCCTCCCCTTGCACAGACACAGGATGATTATATATTAGAAGATCTCTGGGTGTTATCCGCAGACCCCGTACCTCAGTCTATAGATGGTAGTTCTACATCACAGGTGCTGTCATGCTCTGCTCCCTGGAAAGGTCCGTCTCCAAGTGTGTGCTACCTATCGGTGTATTCCAATAAGACCAAAGTACGTATTCCCAAACAACAGGTGCATCTGTATGTTTTGTCTAGGTGCTCGGGCCTGACCAGAACAGAATGACAAGGGGCATTGTTGTTCGACCTTGTTCGCAATGTTCAGAGTAAATCCCAGGAACCTGTAAAGCGTGAACATAGAGGTGGGTTCTCATGTGATAATAGCAAAAGAAACATGTGCAAAATAAGCTCATGTAGTAACATGTGCAAAGCAGAGGAGTCTGCAGCGTGCTCATGCTAACTTAGGGGAGACGACAATGTCCCCACAGGCCACATGACAGCAGCTGCAGTCTGAGCATTCAGCAAACAGAAGAAATCCTGATGGGTCACCCAATCACCATTATGTTGCCCCATTCCACTGAGATTCTTCTGACTCACACTTGAAAACAGCATTTGACCAATAGTTACCTAAGCCACTATGGAGACCTATTTTGGCTGCTGACAATGATTCTTTAAGGAGGTGTAATACACTAAACCCTGCTTCTTTATTGCCCACTCAAGAGGAATGTGAGGAAAGTGTGTTCGATCATGACTGCATAAACGTCACAGAGTTATGCACAAACGTGAGACCAGATATACTGGATGTCCCCCTTATAAAATCTGGCCACACCATGTTTGTTGATGCCTCTTGTTTGAGAGACAGACACAGCATTTCAAGAACTGCATTTGCTGTTTGCACCATGTGGGGTTGTGGAAGCATCCTACCTGTGTCATGTAACTTCTGCACAATTAGCATTACTGATTGCCCTTACTGGAGCCTGTTGCACTTCAGAAGGCACACAAGTTACCATTTACACTGATAGCAAGTATGGAATCGGCGTGGTGCATGACTTTGGCCAATTGTGGTCGCAGAGAGGATTCCTCTGCTGGTTCTTCCATCAAAAACAAGGACTGTATGTCTCAAACGTGTTGGAAGCCCTTCAGTTGTTGAAAGAAATTGCTATGATGAAGTGTGCTGCACATGAAAGTGGTGATGACTTTGTAAGTAGAGGCAACCGCTATGCGGATGAGATTGCTCAATCTTGCGCTCTTGAGTCCAGCACTTTTCACATGGATGAACCATGCAGTGTTGAGGGAAACCTGTCTCAGACATGCTGTTAAACACTGTGCAAACGTTCAATGAGTTTAGGGAATTGCAGCATACAGTTCCTGAAATTGAAAAGGCTAGATAGGAAAGAATGGGATGTGTGAAGGATGCTAGTGACATCTGGATATCGATTGAGGAAAAGCCAGTACTTCCGGGTTAAATGTTGCCGGCCATGATGAGACACATTCATAGGCCAACACATGCCAAGAAGGGATGGTGATGACATTTAGGCAGAACTGGCATAATCCTCACTTTCGTGTGATCGTAGAAAACCAGTGCCAGAGTTGTGTGATTTGCCAGAAGCGCAAAGTGAGGAAGAAGGTTGAAGTGACCATGAGTCACATAAAGAAGTCTGATGGTCTCTTCAACCGTCTCCAGATTTATTTTTTGGAGATACCCCAATGCAACCAGTAGAGGTATATCCTTGTAATTGTATGCCTATTCTCACGTTGGGTGTAGTCATATCCCAATAGGAGGTGTGACAGTCTGACAGGTGCCAAACTACTATTGCTGGACATGCTATTGAGTTTTGGGATGCCAGTACATCTTGAATCAGATCAAGGAACCCACTTCAAGAAAGAGGTGATGCAGTTGCGCTGTACAACATTAGGGATAGACCGAAGATTCCATCGTAGTTAAAGACCAGAAGGTTCAGGCATGGTCGAAAGATTGAATGGGACAATTAAAGCAAAATTGACCAAAATGTGTTCATCAACATCTCTCAAATGGCCAGATGCACTTCCCCATGTATGGATGAGCATTCGAAGCACGCCGTGCAAGCGAACAGCACAATTTCCTCATGAGGACTGATGGGCAGAGCCATGAGAATTCCCTCTGTTCCAGCTGCTGCCCTTGTGAATATTACAGATGATCTGGCCCGCGAATACTGCAAGGGATTGGCTGGTGTGGTACGTTATATCCCCAACTAGGTTGATGTCACCAATCCAGATAGACGAGAGACTCCATGTCATGACCTGATCCATGGTGATTGGGTTCACATAAAGAAGCACGTTCACAAGTCATGCCTGGAGGCAGCTGTTGCCCGTGCAGGTAAGAGCGGTGGATCAGTGGAGCCAAGTTGGGGGGATTTGACAGACGACCATGAGGGAAAATGAAATAAATAATTAATTTTCCCTCGTGGTCGTCTGTCGTATCCCCCCCTCCCCAACCCGGCCCTCTGCTTTCACCTGCACGGGCCACAGCTGCCTGGAGGAATGTTGGAGAGGTCCATACCAAGTGATCTTGGTTACCAACACGGCTGTGAAGTGTGCAGGACTGCTGAACTGGATACCTGCCTCCCATACCAAAAGTGTGAGACCAGCAGAGGACGAAGCAGAGCCAACATCCACTAATTCCTCAAGTCCTCCCAGGTTTGAGGTTTCCGAAGCATCTGGAGAGGAAAGCTAGTCTGAAAATTCTCAGTCTTACAGAGAAGAACACCTACAGCAGTCAGAGCAGAATGGCAGTATCACACTTCGGATCAACCCTGCAGACTAGACTGTGAGTGCACATTCGCAGAGATAGTGGGAACATGTGGTGAGCTGAATCAAATCTGACTGAAACAAGTGCACCAGAATCAGAGTGTGGTATGGAGTTAGAAAATTCAACCTCTGAAAGCGCATCTGCTTCATCCGAGTCAGAAATCAGAAATACCTCTGAGAATCTGGCATCCATGGAAAAAGACTTGCCAAAAACTAGGACCATACGAAAGAGACTGTTGACAACTACTAAGAGACTAGATATTATAAAAGAAGTTAGTAAGTTAGAGGAACAACAACATTCAGAATGACAAGATACTGGTGACAAGTGTCTTGACTTGGTAATTCCCAAGAGATCCAGAAGGGAGAGAAAGGCAAATCACGTATATTCAGGTCCAGATTGGACATACTTCACCAGGATTGACACTGAATCTAACGAATGTCTGACTGACACTGACGAACCTCCATGAGTTAAAGACAATTAAAGGTCTGAATCTACGCAAACTGTAATGTCAACAAAAATGAGGTCAGAAAAAGAGGAAGTCAAAAACGTTTGAGGTGACCTTGCAGAAAGGGCCTTTTCCCACACTATCAAACTGATTATCTTAGAAATGTAAGCACAGCATTCTCTAGCTTTAATTACCTTGCAAACTCCACCATCCTTTGCGACAAGCATGTCTAAAGCGAGACAATTTTGTATTATCATGGCTCTCATAGCAAGCAATTCTTTATTAATGATAGTTAATGCACCTGCTGTATTAGTAGCTAGCCTATCCACTAGGGTTGACAATTTCCTAATCTTATCATTTAGCACTACTCCCACTGAGGATATTAAAACTCCAAAAATATTGCTGAGTATCTGCTTAAAGCTGTGCCTGCTAGCGATCAAGTTGTGAATCTATATCATTAGTTTGAAAGATTTTAAGACAGACTAAAGCTGCATAGCAACTACCTACCCAATTGTGTGGCAACTGGAAATAAGCAGACTTACTACACACATAATATATACCTTTGCAACTTGCCTCTAATTCAGCAAAATTCCTTACGCTAACTAGGTAGCTATGCTCACATTTGCTCCAACCCACTATCTCAACTGTCCCATTCGCCTCTCATCATACACAATGTTCCTTTCGTGGTGACATCAATGCTCAACCTTGGATTCGGATCCTCTAGATCCCCTCTACTCTTTCCAGTAGTGTGTTGCGGGTCAATGCTCTGGGTCTCATTCTCTTCATCGTGCCTTATTCGTTTGTTTAAGTAATCTAGAACATTTCTCTCATCCTTGCTAGTTTTGCAAGTTAGGTATTGCATGCTTTGGTTAGTAGCAATTGCGTTAGTCACAGAGGTAAAGAATGTCATCATATACTCACGCTGATCCCTTCTTTTAAAAGCCTTGGAAAAACGATAAGCATGTTTAATAGACCCCAAATACATATTCGATCCCTTCACAATCGGCACATTTTCTAAAGACTTTTCAAAATCAGTATAAAACAATATAATTAGCTGCCTGCATTCTCTCTAGACAACCACACACAAAGGAAGGGTAGGTGTGCCTGAGTGGTCATCTGCAATTTGGTGGGCAATCCGGATCAGGGTGGGAGGGAGGAGCCGACACTTACACCTCAAAGGACAGTGTCCTGTCACCACACAAAGGATTGATAACCCCCCTGAAGTGTGTCTGGAGCCAGGGCAGGTAGGGAGACCCTCTGTATACTTCAAAGCTTTCTTTGAAGTCTCCCCCTTTTCAAAGGCACCTCTGGCAGTACCAGATCAGTACACTTCTAGACCTGTGACTATTCTGCTAGGAAGAAAAGCTGCTGTGTTGCTGAAAGGTCTGCCACTGCTGGACTGCTGCTTTTCTGAACTCTGCCTTGCTGTGCTCTTGTGTTGCTGAGCTGCCCTGCTGCCTGCTGTTCTCCTGCCTGGGTGAGAAGGACTGAACCTGCATCACTTGAACCCAGAGTGACTCCAAGGGCTTGCTGGTTTGCCTCCTGTTGCAGTTTCAGGAATATCAAAGGCTTGAACCACCTGCACCTGGACTCTGCAAGCTGTGAGTCTGCCCTGCTGCTTCATCCAGAATCCACGCATCCTCATCGGAACTGGCGGATCTTCTCCTTTGCACGTGTTGGAACTAGCGCATTCTCGTAGTTGTGTTAAGCAAAACCAGTGCATTGCTATCGGAATCGACGCATCGCCTACTGCAGGAGCAGCAGCCGCACATCGCATCCCATCCCGGTGCCTCGCATCCGGAACCACAGCATCGCCGCAGTTGCATGAAGGAAATTGATGCATCTTGTCCACTTAATGGCTCTACACCGACGCATTCCGGCTCAAGGTACTTTAGTTCAGTGGGCTCAAGTGGGTCCCTGTATCTGGCCCGCACTCCATTGCGTCTGCCTGAACTTTTGACTTTGCGCCGGTCTAGCGCGACCAGACAACCCATTTAAGCGCTTATTGCGTCTAAGCACTATTTTGACATTTATTCTTTAAAAATTTGTATCTTGACTTCTACTTGATGGATTTTTGTTGTTTTCGTCTTGTTTTATTTATAAAATCATATTGTATTTTCTAACCTAGTGTGGAGTCTTTTTGTGGTGTTTTTTTTACTATGTTATTGTATGAGGAGTTGCACAAATACTTTACAAATTGCCTTTTAAGTTAAGCCTGACTGCCCTGTGTCAAGCTACTAGAGGGTATGTATAGGATAATTGCTTATGACACCTCTTTTAGTCATACTAATTTGCATTGCATGTGCGCTTTTCTTTATAAAACTTTGTAAAGCAATTTTATCGAATGGTGGGTTAAAATGTGGGACAAAGAAGCAGTCAGCAATGAGTGGAAGAAAGAGAAAGTTGATGTAAAGGTTGAAAAGATGCAGAGCGAACTTTATGATACCATGAAGGAAATGGAAGGATCCAAGCAGATGAATCATAAAATGATGACAACTGTGTTGTGATAAATACATGAATGTGATGATTTCGAAATCATCCGAGGTGGGTTATTGGATCCGTTTCTGTTGGTAGTATTGGTTTGTAGTGTTTAGTTAACGAGAAATCAAGCTTGAGCTAACTTAAGTCAAATTGTGCTTTCTTACATCTCGGATTTGTCATTTTAATGCATCACGTGATCACTGTCGCTGTTGTTTTCCTTGCTGCAATAAAGAATTGTGGGCTTTACACTGAAAGATTGAGACTTTCCCAGTCGCACTGAATGCGATGTACCTAATCAAGGACAACCTATCTATCCCAGACCGAATTACATACCATGTATTAAGTCATGTCACCTGAATAGACTCTGTAAACATATGAATCTAAGGTAGTAGAAATAGGACAAAATATTCAAATGTATTCTGTAGTAAAATGTTTCTTCTTGGTCGTTTCCCATTGGTGCATGCCCTGAGAACTATGTATTGGTGTAGTGAATGTATGAAATCCTGTTTAAAGTCCTATAAAAAGACCTGCATTTTCTGTTTGTGACCTCTCCCATTTCCCTTTTGTAGAAGGTGAATCTATGCTGGATTTTGCATAGAACTTTACTGAGTTTTTCTTGTCCTTACGATTTATATGCCAAAATGCTTAACTGATTGATGATCCATCTTATCTATTTTTGCACTTATATTCTTTAAGTAAAATTTTAAACTTTAGCTCTTGTCTGTCATTCTTATTGAGAATGTTTACAGTTTCATTTTAATAAGTAGAGACGGATCCATTGAGGAGCACCAAAGTCTGTTAGGTACTACACTTCTCCCAGTCCAACTAGTTGGTGTGCATTGGGCAAGTAAATGAGACACAGTTGTGAGCAAGGACAGTACCACTTTCTCCAAGTTTCTGCATGTCGTGCATCAACAAGGACCCATTCACTCTAACTCGGTCATGAAAGGCTCTATTGTACTCCACTTGGCTTTCAACCTTTCAACTCAGATTAGAGCTAGGAAATCTGCACATAATGGTGTCCTTTCAGTTTTTTGTCCAACATCTTTTGAGTGTCTCTATGCTCAAGCTTTGCCTTGGATCTCTGAGAAAACTATGTTCAGCCTCTGCTTTCGCGTAACACTGTGCACTTATCAACTGATTCTTAGTCTTGGACCCCACGGATTAAGCTAATTCTTGCAGCACTATGCTCAACCTCTTCCTAAGCCATTACATTCTAGTTCCTCCTGGACTTTTCAAATCCACGTCTATTTTTGAAATATACACTCAAAACCATATCCCACTTTTAAGCTTAAGATCAGTGTTGGGACCCAAAATCAAGCTCTGCTGAAGACGTATACACTCAGTCTTCGACCTTTTGACTCCAACACCAAATAGAACCTAAGATTTTAAGTTCGTTCAAGGACTTTGCTTCCTAAACTTCATCTTTCACTTCTAAGCTCATGAAGTGCTATGAACTGTTCTCTCCTCTGCCTTGCACCTAACCTTTTCAAATTGTATTTTGTCTCTGGGCTAAAGCTGAAATCTCTGTACTCTGACGAGGCGCTCTGCCTTACATCTGTCCTGGTCCACATCCATATCTGTCTCACAGCTCTGTGTTACTACTTTGCAGGAGAAATGCCCGGCTGCTGCCCTGGACCTCAGAATTACCCCTGCCCTGGATCAATGCCTTACCTCTGTCCTGGAACTCGGCCATGCATGTGCTATAACTCTTCCATGAAGCACTTGCATACTTCTGCTGTAAATCTCTACCATACCTGTGTACAATTCTACCATACCTCTGCTGTACATCTCTACTGTACTTCTGCTCTGCAGCTCAGTATTCATCTGTCAAAGAGCTGTGTCTTACCTCTACCATTTACCTCTGCCATACCTCTGCAGTACAGTACTGCCCAAAAATCTGATGTACAGCTCTACCACATAAGTGCCTGCCAGCTCGCCCATATATCCGCAAAACAGTTGTCTCACCTCTGCATTTAGCTCTGCTATACCCCTGCCATGAGGATCTGCTGTGCAGCCCTGCCATGCAGCTCTGCTATACCTCTGCCATGGCTCTCTGTTTTACAGCTACCCTGGAGCTCCGTCTTACCACTACCCTGGACACATTGCATGGCTGTTCAACTTCATAACTTTGCTACATAAGCTGTGAACTGCAACTTACTCTTACCAGGCGAGACGAACGGTGCAAAGGCGCTCAAGCCAGCGTTCAGCGCGGAGCCGAAGACTTGTGTATTCTCATAGCCCTGATGGACAGCTGGTCGAGGGGCCGGCATCCGTTCTCCGAAGAAGGCCTGTTGCACAACTGGAATCTCAGTAGGAGTACTAATGGGTCGGGGAGAAGCTATCCTGCCAGGTTGGCCAGAGTAGGGCAGGTAATCATACAGACTACCCATAGCAGGGCGGAGGGCAGCATTGTGATCCACTGTTGCAATGGGCCGCATGTGAAGTGGGCGAGGGGAAGGGGAGCGCCCTGGTTGGCTTAAGGTAAGGCTCTCATAGGTGGGAGAGTTACTCATTGGCCTAGGCGACTGTGGTCGGTCCACTAGTGGCTTCGGCTCTGGCTGTAGGTACACCCTGGGACAAGGAGAAACACTGCGGCTCAGTGTGTTTTTAATAGGTAAGGGACTCAGCTGCACAGGTGAACCAAGTGGCAAGTTGTGGGTAGAAACAGGGATGCTCAAGAAGGGAGGGAGTGGGCCTGGGCGGCTCAGAGATGGCACATAATTTTCACCTCCATTGGAGGACATGATCTTGCGAGTGGGCTGCTGTGACAGAGAAGGTGAGAGAGATGATGCGCTAGACAAGCTCAACTTCTTCTGATCTTGGAAGTCCAGGGTTCCAGCATTGTACCTGCTGTCCTGGAAGCAAGAACAGAGAAAACAGACTTTCAACGTTAAAAATGAATATGCAGATGGCAATTAGGACAAAGAGGCAATAACACCAAAAACAGAGGGGAACACAATACTTCAAACACACCAAGGTGTAGCATATTGTTTTACTGCATGTTTAATCATCAAGTAGCCACTCCTCAGACTGCATTGCAGCACAATGCACTATAGTTCAGTACAAACTTCCCATCAAGGGCAGACAGAATGATATGGTCCCTGGGAGACACCTCCTGAGAAATGCATGCAAGGCGTCTTCATATTCAGCAGAATCCAATGGTCTGGTGAAACACTAGCAAGCTGCTTGGATTAGTACTGAGGCCTACATGGGCCAAATGCTTGCAGGCCATAGTTTGCAGAGCAGAAGGCTACTTAAAGGCAGTCCTACTCTATGAGGGGTATATTTTCCTAATTCTCTTTTGGTTCCTTGATGTTTTCAAAAGTAAAGCAATCAGTGTATTTACTCTAACCAAATTGTATTCTTTGTTTGGGTTAAGGCAGAGGTCTTCAAACTTTTTGATGCAGAGACCCCCTTGTCAAAACATTTCAGGCGTAAGGACCCCCTCCTGACAAAAATATCAAGAACCTGGTACTCCTCATCATTGACGACAACCATAAACGCCCCCACTTCCCACAGCAAATCATTTTTACATTGATAAAAAATAATAATAAACAGTGTTTATCAAACCAAAGGTCGGTGAGCATGGGGGCGTGGTCAAAGGTGTAGCTAAAAACAAAGGGCCTCATTTATGAGGAATTAGCATAGGGGAGCGTCACAAGTCTTCTTGCTGTGCTGCCCTACGCCAACGTGAAAGGGCTGGAATGCACCATATTTATGAAATATCGTGCATTCCTGTCCTTTCCCTTGTGGTAGCGCACAAATTGCTGCCTAGCATCAGGGCCATCTGTCTGTAGCGGCCACCGGGTGTTTTCCCGGTGGGCAGGAAGGATGGGGCCGGTTTTGGACTGGTGGGGGCGTTTTGTTACTGGGTGCCAGTTTTGCAGCAGCGCTGCAATATCAGCTCTCTGTAACAAAAGCAACCGCAGTTTTTCCACCAGCACCCCCGCCCCATAGCAGCGTTTCCACCAGCACCCTACCCGCCCCAGGGGCCGGTCCAAGTTAATTGCTAGGGTTTGCTTGCATTCCCAGTCCGCCCGTGCGTAGCACCAACATGGGCAGAATTGTTTTTGTGCAGGAAGGGGCACCTTCCTTCACAAAAACAATCCCAAGAGGCATTTTTCTCTTTCTAAGTGAGCTGCAGAATGCAGCACACATGGAAAGAGGAAAACACTAGGGGAAATGTAACATTTCTCCTTGTTACGCCATCGCTGGGGAGGAGTAAGGTTTTGCCGCTGCCCTAGGTTTACATGATTTTGTAAATCAGGAACAGCATCAAAGTCCATGGGCGTTGTGTGGAAACATCCACTGCAAGGCCCATGGAACTCCTCCTGATGCAGAGTAAGGAAACGCAGCAACTTGCGCTGCTTTATCTCACTCCATATCTATGAGGCCATGCAAAACCATGCAGGGTGACTTTGCGTCACCTTTTAGGTATGGTTGAGATGCTTGCGCCATTGGAGCATCAAAAAAATTAGTGCTCTGGTGGCGCAAGCCTCTCACAAATAAGCCCCAAAATATTCTGTACGTTTTTTAGGTCTTTTACCATCATGTAGCTTCGTATAAAATAATGGGCAGCTGAAATGAAAAATACATTTTTAAAAGTTGTTACTCAATGAGAAATGCACTGTAGTACATTATGAAACCTCTATTAGTTAATGCACTACAGAGGTCTGTGAGTAACCAGAAAGCCACAGAATTAAATCTTGATTGGTGCAGTGTAGAATAGTGACTTGTGTATTTTTAGTGCTACGATGTCACACCGTTTGACAGAAAGCGCTGTGAATATGCAAGTCATGCAAATAGTTTTACGAAAAAATCATGCTTCCAAAATGTAGATTTTAGTAATAGCAGACATGCAATTTTTTTTTCCTTCATAACTGTCCCTTCAACACGTCCTTAGGGATACTAAGGGATGTGTGAATACAATTGCGATTAAAAGCAGGCACTTCCCAGCCCAGTTGTTACCTCTTTGCACTATCACTCAAAAAAACTAAATCTTTGTCACCACAAACCTTGAAGTGATAGGATCAATTAAAGCCATAACCGGCTCCCAAGCACCCTTTACACTTGCAGATTAACTCACAGCGCACATTTGCAATTCATTCAAGCAAGCAGGCACCCAGCACAGCACAGGAGACTCAATTAATAAAACTTAAGCTGAAGCATTTTAATGATCGGTTCCAAAACGAAGAGCAAAGGTTTTAGATTTCAGGCACAAGTGAGGCTGGGGAATGTGGGGACCCCCTTTCCAGGACTCCACGCCCCCCCTGGGGGTCGGGCCCCACAGATTGAAGACCTCTGGGTTAAGGTGATGTGGAGAAAGAGAAGGCACCATTTTATTACAATCTGCTTTTGAGGTATGGCTTGACAGCGCAGGAGCTGCAACACCATATGTGATAAACAGAAAAAGAGCTTTTAGAGGCACTACTGTGAAAGGGGCTTCGCCTTCACCTACATGTTGATCCTCCTCCTTACTGAATTTAATTGAGCAGCAGTTATGTACTTCAGCAGAAAAAGAGTGCTTTAGTACCCAAATTATGCTCAATATGGTAGACCGGAGTTGCTTATAGTGACAAGCTTAGTTCATTGCAAAACGTCATGTAGGAGGCCATATGTCTGATCAGTTAACTATTAAAGTTTTTTTTTTTTTGTTATTTTTTTATAAACATTTTTATATAACAGGTACACGTCAGTACAATGTACATTTAAATATACGTATAGTGCTTGCATTGTAGACGTGCATAACATGTGTAATACATCTTAATACTATCCCCCTAGAAGAAACAAGCAAAGGAACTATCACCCCTATTCAGAAAACAGAGCTGCACGAAACCCTACTCAATATAGACCTTAACATGACCAGCCGATGTTAAGCTACTCCCCACATTGGGAACATACTTTACGATCAGTCTTCTGTTCCCCTATTTGCGGATAACAGATACGACACGTATGGGGCCCAAAAGTATTTTGGCTTTGATGCTTCAGGCAGTTCTTCTGCGTATGTTTCGAGCTGTGTTTTGCAGTAGGCCAGATCTCGCATCCACTCTGTTTTGGTACCTTTTTCCCACCCCAGCAAATAGATACTCTGCGTTTGGTCAATAACAGAGTTACAGCCACAAGTTTGCGCTGTGAGCTTCGTATGGACTTGAGAAGACCTAGTAAACAGACATCTGGGGAGCATCGAATTCTGATTCCCACCATTTCCGTCATTATCTGTGTTATCTGTTTCCAGTATTGCGCTATTGGGCTGCAAGTCCATGCAAGATGGAGGAAACCTGCCTCCGTCTCCCCACATCTTTTACATTTCGAATCTTGACATAACCCATATTTATACAGTTGCTGGGGGGTATAGTAGGCCTGCTGTAAGTATTTAAAATGAATAATTTTTAGGTTGCAATTTGAAGTGAGTTTATCTAGTAGCCCGCAACATGACTCCCAGTCCTCTGGCGTTAGGGGTGTATCTAAGGCTCTGTTCCACAGCTCCCTGGCAGTATCAGTTATGGCCTTGTATTCCTTCTGAGTTGCCTTATACAGCTTGGTGATCAGGTTCTTCTTGTCAGCGCTCACTAATATGGTCTGCAGTGACATCAGTTTGGGTGAGGCCTGGGGGAATCAGGGATACAATGCTTTCATCGCCAACCTCAATCTATGGTACACAAATTTCTGCATTAGAGTGCCACTCCGGCTATCAATAAACTCATCTATCGAGATGAACTCTCCCGCATGGAAAGCATCTCCCAAGGTTCCAATCCCTGCCTCCTGTAGTGTTATCAGTGCTCCTGCTTCTCTAGAAACCGATATAGAGGGGTGATGTAGTAAGGGTAACTTGGCTGCATATATTGGGGTCTTATTTGCCCATGTTGCAAGTAGGTGCCATGCTCTTATTGTGCTATCTAGCGGACTTGCAGTTTTAAGGTTCGTCACTTGGTGCTCGTGTGTTAACATCACATTGAGGGGTGTCGGATGCGCTTCATCCAACTCAATTGCTGTGTGTGCAATCTATCTTTGGGGATGATACCAGTAGTGAGCAAAGTAGGCATGGGCACGTAAATAGTATAAGTATAAATCTGGGGCATCGAACCCCCCCTGCGCGTAGGGGCTTGTGAATGTCTGCCAGCTTCTCCTGGGTTGTTTGCCTGCCCAGGCAAGGGTTGTCATGCAAGACTGAAGTGTCTTAAAAAAAATCTAGCGTGAGGGGAATGGGGATGTTGACAAATAAATATAAAAATTTGGGCAGGATGACCATCTTCATTATTGCCAGTCTGTCGGCAAGGGACAGAGTGAGCCTGATCCAGCGTGCTATTTGATCCCGTAGTTTCATAATGGCAGTGCCATAGTTTAGTCGTATGACTTCTTCGGGGTCCCTGCTTATCCAAACACCCAGGTATTTTAGTGACTCCATGCACCACTCCAACGGAAACTCTATTGAGTGAGGCGTGGTTACCGGGGTTAGAGGGAACACCAATGATTTGTTCCAATTAATAGTCAACCCAGAGTGCCACTCGAATTTGAGGTATTTCCTTAGCGTGGGTTCCAGGTGTGTGCCCGGATCTCCAATATAGACCACCATGTCGTCCGCATATAGTGAGATCGCGAGAGGCCGTTGCCGGAAGCCCAGGGGTGCAGATGAGTGCTTTTGTCGTATGATGCAGGCCAGAGGTTCTAGCGCAGGAGCAAATAAGATCGGGGACAGTGGGCATTCCTGTCGTGTTCCTCTGCATATGTTCACTGGCTCTGATATTATACCATTGACCCAGACGACCGGGTTCGTGTACAGCAATTGGATCCAGTTCAAGAATGCTTGCGGAATTCCCATCCTGGCCAAGACCATGAACATCTACGGCCATTGTATGGAATCAAACGCCTTGGCAGCGTCTAAAAAGACTGCCGCCGCAGGCAACGAGGGGTTTATTTGATGAATAACCACGAATAGTGTACGGAGGTTATGTGTGGTAGACTTCGAAGGTATAAAACCTGCCTGGTCCGGTAGCGCCAAGACTTGTAACAGCGGCTGAATCCTTGATGCAATGATCTTTGCCAGTATCTTTACGTCCGCATTAATTAGAGACAGCGGGCGGTATGAATCCTTACCGGGTTTCGATAGTGTTATTAATATCGCTTCACATGGGGAGGGGGGAGATATTGTTTATCGTACGCCTCTTGATACATAGCTAATAAATGGGGTATCAATAGATCCTGGAAGGCTTTGTAGAATTCGCTTGGAATCCCATTGCTGCCAGACGACTTCCCGTTAGGTAAGGAACGAATAGCATCGCCCACCTCCTCTTCTGTTATTGGCTGCACCAGGTACTCCCTCTGCCCTGGTGATAGCCATGCTAACGCTGTGTCGTTCAAGTATGCGTTTATTTCGCACACCGTGGCAGACCGTCGGCCCCCATACAGGTCGGCATAATACTCCACAAAGTTTTTAAGTATTTCCTGGGAGTCATGCAACCGCGTGCCATCATGTGTGCTAAGGGTTTGGATGTGGGGAATATCGCAAGGTCCTTTTATCTTGGTGGTTAGACTGCGCCTCGGTCTCCCTCCCTCCCCGTACACCCTTGCCTCCCATCTTTTTGATAGAAAGCGTATCTCTTGATCCGCTGTCTCTGTGTACTCTTGAAGATGTGTTCTGATATCTGCCAGTGTTTGAGGTTTAGGATCAGCTTCGTATGCTCTCTCGATTGTCCGGAGCTGTGTTTCTAGTTGGGACATTCTAGCACGTAGTGACGATAGGACACCAGCCCTGAGGCCGATGCATGCGCCCCGTATGGTGACCTTGAAAGCTTCCCACAGTACCTTCGCCGAGTCTACAGATCCCTCATTTTCCCTGAAGTATTGTGTACTAGCCGTCTTTATTCCATCCCTATAAACCGCGTCTGTAAGGGCTGAGGCCTGCAATCTCCACTGGAACGGTCTTGGGGTGTCAGTGGGCAGGGTCAATGACAATAGCACTGGGGAATGGTCAGATAGCGTTTTGGGCAAGTGCTTGACCCCACTTGCCCAGTTATTCACTTTATGGGTTACCAGCCAGTAGTCTAGTCGGGACCACATATTGTGTGCAGTTGACATGTATGTTCCCTCTGTTTTCCCGGGGTTCTGAAGCCGCCAGATGTCACGGAGTTCCCAGCCTGACATTCCCTCTTTGAGTACCCTGCTTGCTTGTTTGATCGGATTTACTTGAGTTCCAGACCAGTCTTTAGCCGGATCTAGTGGGAAATTGAAATCCCCTCCCCATATAATGGTAGAAGGTTGTAGTTTATATAGTCTATTATATATTGTGGTGAAAAGCTCGGGATCGTTCACATTGGGACCATACAAATTTATAAGGGTGAGTGTTGTGGCTCTACAGTGCCCTTGCCATATAACCAATCTCCCTTGGTCATCAGTTTCGGAGTGTATAGTTGTGAAGGGGATTCCCTTACGGATCAGGGTGAGTACCCCCCTTGAGTAAGAGGAGTATGAGGATGCCACTCTTTCGTATGCCCATCGTGTTCCGATATGTTTGTGGTGTAAGGTGCGTCTCTTGAATGAGCGTAATATCTATCTGGTGCCTGTCGAGGTATGCAAAGACCTGACTGACTTTCTTGGGGTTGTTTAGCCCTCTTACATTCCATGTGACTAGATTGAGGGTTTGCGTTCTATTGATCATTTAAAAATCCCATTGTTGTGTCTGGCTGCAAGGGTGGTGTTTCTCAGATCTGGTTGTGTTCAAGTATGCTGTAGTGTAAAGATAGATGTACTCTGGATGACTATAACATATCAACAATAACAACCCCTCCCCCCTCTGGCGAAAGGAACGTGCCAAAGCCATACCCAGCACAAAACAAATACCTTTAAACAACAGAATGTCATACGTTCGCAAAGGACCGTGACATGAAATAAACATTCAAATTAGGTGGGGTCTACCCTCGTTGGGGGGCGCAAGAGCACTTTACCCATCTTTGGTACGAAGGGGGCCGGGAATATTGTAAGTGGGACCCTGGCCATCGTTCCCAGTCCTTTAGATGAGGATGAGTACCATACATATCTCTGACCCATGTACCCTCCCTGCATTTCTGCGGTGCAGCTGGGAATTTTAACATAGTGCCACTTTGCAGCGTCTGTATAGTCCACCCATATTCTCCCTTGATTTCACTTATCTGTTCATACAGTTCATTGATATTGTTCAGTCTCTTTGACGTGGGGGTCCACAATCATCTGTGCCTTCGTTCGAGGAGCGAGCCCGTGGCCTCCCCATTTTCTTGATGAACTCCATTGCTGCTTTGGGAGCACCGAGTATGATAGGACGGCCGTCCTGTTCCACTCTCAGGCAAGCTGGATATAGCATAGCGTATTTCAGGCACAATAATTACAGCTTCTTTTTTGCAGGCCCAAATTCACGTCGTGCTGTTTGCACCGCAACCGTGAAATCAGGGTAAAAGGACAGTTCATTGTCATCGAATTTGATAGTTCCCTGCTCACGGGAGGGACATAACACCGTGCCCCTGTCTCTATAGTTTAGTTATAATCGGACGCGGTGGGGCACCAGGAGGGGGTCGCGCCTGTAGGGATCTATGTGCCCGTTCTACTATAAACACTGCAGACAGTTCCTCACTGCTAAAGACACTCAGCATTTCCTCCACATAGTTTTCCATCCGGCCCGTGTTGGTAGATTCGGGAACACCTATTATGCGCAGGTTGTTACGGTGCGACCACACCGCCAAGTCCTCATTCTTGGCTTGGATGACGGCTAGTACCTTGTCCATATTTAGCTGTTTTTGGGTCAATTCTTGGATAGTGTCTTCAGCACCCGAGATACGCTGTTCTGCCTCGGTGAGTCTGCTGTCTTGTTTTTCTAGCTTGGAAGTCATCTTGTCCATTTGGATATTGAGAGCGTCTATCCTCCTGTCAATCGATTGCTGACTCTGCTGCATGGCCTGCAGCGTGGCTTCCAATGACCCGCTTGCCTGCGAAGGTGGGTCCTGTTCAGAGTCGGAATTAGCATGTTGCGCAATCTTGGGCGCTTTTTTTGCTTCAAAAGTGAGGCACTTCGGTTGCCTGTCCGTTTTCCCCATCTTGAGAGACAGGGTAGTTTGTATTAATGTGCCTCTTCACTTGGCTATTCGCTCCGTGTGATGATCTGGTTGATGCCTTTTATTTATGATCACTCAGCACGCCGTCCAGCGCTTGCGCTTTGTACGTAGCACTCCCTGTGCTGCGGTGACCTGTGGGGCTCCGCTTTCTCGCTGCGACCCCCTCACTAGCCAGTGGTAGGTTGGACGCTAGGTCCACAGTCTCCGCGCCAGGGTGCCCTGTGGTGTTGGTATTGTGCTGTCTTTATGGCGCCTCCGCGTGTGCTGTCCATGGTTCTCACCACCGGCGCAATAAGCATTGTGGGGGGGGGGGGGCAGAGAGAGAGCTTTGCGCAGTCACCTCCCTGCCAGGAGGGTATGTTGCTGTATGTTGGTGTGGCTAGGGCCCACTGCAGGGCCCCAGCAGAACGTTACTTTACTTGTGTGCGTACCATTTTCGTTATTTTTATTTAGGCAAAGTTTTTGCTGTCCCCCTCACCTGGAGTTGTCTTTTGCGCCAATGTGCTGCTTCCACCATGTACCTCTAGTGGCGGTTGGGCCCGAGCAGCGCGGCCGGGCGCTGTCCACGACGGAGCCCGCGCATAGGCCCGCAGGGCGCCTCTCAAGCGGCCGCTATCTCTTTATTGGTTGGGGCAGAGAGGCCTTGTTGTCTCTGTTCACCTCCACTGGGTGACCTGCGTTCGTGTAGTACCAGGCACTCGGGCCCCCTCGTCTGCGCTCTCAGGTTTTCCACGTTATTTCTGCCACCTGGGCTTGTAGTTCACTCACCGCCACGCACGGCTCAGGCTCCTTTCGGCACAGGTAGAGCAATTTTATTATTGCACGTTCCCTCGCGGCTGTTTGTTTTCTCTACCCCCGTCTCCCGGCACCTCCTCTTCTCAGGCCTTGCAGGCGGTCTAGTTCTTTGATTATGTCAGCCATGGCGGGGGGTCGCCGCAGGGCCGGAGGTTCTTTCCAACTGGGGTCCCTCTGGTCCGTCGCAGGTCCCGGCAGCGTCCCTGGGGACCCAGAGCAGTGTCGAAACCTCACCTCGGTCCCGCGAATCCGATCTCCCTTCACGAGCCGCCGTTAGCATCCGCCATTTGCAGAAGGTCGGCCTGGGTCTTCATCTTCGCCGCAGAGCTGGTGAGTCAGCCGTTCTTTTCCTCCCACTTCATGCGGGGCTGGGGTTTCGATGCATTCCCTGTGTTCTGAGCTGACGATGGCTGCATTGGGCCCGGATTTTTGTTGGATTGTGTTCCCGGCCGGCGGAGCAACGCTACAGCGCGGCCATCTTGCTGTGGGCTCAACAGCGCCCCAACTATGAAAAGTTATGACAAATGCAGTAGGCTCAAATTATTTATTGTAAACAGCATATGTTTAATCGAATAAGTTTCTATGGAACAGTTTCTCTCCTAAAAAAATGGAGTGGCTTTACATTTTGAACTCGATTACAAACACAACAGTAAGAAGTTTTATATTGTGAACTCCTTTTACAAACACCATACACAGGGCCTTTAGATTGTGAACCATCGGAGAAATGCAATAGAAAGAAGATTTATACTGTGAACTTTGACAAATTCAATAGGAAGGAGTTTATGTTGTGAATTATTTTACAAATGCAATAAGAATGGGTTTTACATTATCAATGCTGGTAAATGCAATAACGAAGGGTTATATATATATATATATCTTTTTAGACCCGGCCACACAAAATGTTTGGGGCCTGATTCACAAACTGCATTTTTGCAGTATGTTTACATTTTTAGTACGTTTGCTACTTTTTAGTATGCACAAACTGCACTTTTGTAATAACTTACACTTTAGTAGTAAGTCCAGCACTACACAGGGCCAACCACTAGTACTGCAACACCCACTCATAGAAAATAATGGAGGTAGGGACTTAAAATAAAACCCCATAGGAAATCATGTTAAATGAAATAGAAAAATATATATAAATATAAATTCATGTTAAAAATAAATAAATAGTACACATTTATTATTTAATTATAAAATATGCAATAACCTATTTTGAATTTAAACAACGTAACTAAATTCAAATTAGGTTAATTTAATATTTTATAATTAAATAATAAATATAAACTATTTTTATATACCTGTGTAACATTAATTTCTATTTATATTTTTAACTATTTTAAATAATTTAATTTGACATTATTTCCTCTGGAGGTTTACGTTGATTCCCTACCTCCATAATTTTCTATGGGAGGGTGTTGCAGTACCAGTGGCTGGCCATGTGTACTGCTGGGCTTACTACTGTTTTTTTTAGTAGTAACTTACTCTCAGAGTTTGTGAATACCGAAAAGTAGTAAATTTACTCAAAAGTGCAGATGTACTCAAAAGTACAAGTTACCTTTGTGAACCAGGCCCTTGGTGTCTTCAGAAAAGGAGGTAATGTCCATGTAAAAGTATACTTGGGCTCTGCCTACACTGTTATGACTCTCTCTAGGCAAAGACCACAGGCTTACTTTATTGATTTTTAGATGTGGTGGTAAAAGCAGTAGACCTCAATTCTTGTTTTTATGATTGGAGTCTGCCAGTGTACAAATTGTCACCTAACAGATAATGAGAGCAGACTATATTTACAGGATTAGTTGACCCCATGCGATACTTCTTTAGAGTAAATGATTTGCACCTTTATTAGTCTGTGAAGCCTCTAAAGGAGTGGTTCTAACTTGCAATTTCTCCTGAACTCTTGTTAATATTTTTCATTTTGATTATAGTATTTAGGTGTGCGCAGTAAACGTACTTTTCCATTTTAAAGAACAAACATTGGCAAGCCAATAGGTCTGGCCTACACAAGAGCTATTGACTTTGGCAATGTGTTTTAACCATGTTGTACACTAGTGTGGCTGCTGTTGAAACCGGCTAAATGTTAGTGGCGTGGGGTGAAGTGGGTTAGATTGGAGTGGATAGAGTGGAGTAGGGTAGGTTGGGGTAGACCAGAGTGGGTCAGAGTGGGGTAGATTAAGGTAGACTGTAGTGGAGTAGATTGGAGGGGGATAGAGTTGAGTGGGGTGTATTGGGGTAGAGTGGAGTGGTGTAGAGTGGAGTGGTGTAGACTGGGGTAGTGTGGAGTGGTGTAGACTGGGGTAGTGTGGAGTGGGGTAGAATGGAATGGTGTAGATTGGAGTGGGGTAGACTGGAGTTGAGTAGATTAGGGTAGATTGTGATGTAGTGGGTTATAGTGGAGTGGGGTAGATTGAGAGTGGGGTAGATTGAGAGTGGGGTAGATTGAGAGTGGGGTAGATAATGGGAGAGTGGAGTAGGTAGACCAGGGTACAGTGGAGTGGGGCAGACTGAGGTAGAGTGGTAGATTGGGTGGAATGCAGTGGGGTAGACTGGGGTAGATTAGAGTGGAGTAGACTGGAATGGAGTAGGGTAGACAGGAGAGGGTGGAGTGGAGTAGGGTAGATTGGAGTGGAGTCGGGTATAGTAGGGTGAGGTAAATTGAGGTGGAGTGGGGTGGAGTGGAGTCAGGTACAGTAGGGTGGAATAGATTGGGGTGGATTGGGGTGTGGTAGATTGGAGTGGAGTGGAGTAGATTTGAGTGGATAGACTGGAGTGAGGTAGACTGGAGTGGGGTAGACTGGAGTGGGGTAGACTGGAGTGGGGTAGACTGGAGTGGGGTAGATTGGAGTAGAGAGGTGTGGATTGTGGTAGAGTAGAGTGAGGTAGACTGGAGTGGAGTCGGGTGGATTGGGGTACAGTGGAGTGGTGTAGATTGGAGTAGGGTAGATTGGGGTGGGGCAAATTGGAGTGGGGCAAATTGGAGTGGGGTAGATTGCGTTGGAGTGGGGTAGATTGTGGGAGAGTGGTGTGGGTAGACTGGGGAACAGTGAAATGGGGTAGAGTGGAATAGATTGAGTGAATTGCGGTTGGGTAGACTGAGGTAGAGTAGAGTGGGGTATATTGTTGTAGAATTGAGTGGTGTATATTGGAGTGGGATAGACTTGGGTGGAGTAAATTTGAGTAGGGTGGATTGGGGTAGATTGCGGTGGAGTGTGTTAGACTGGAGTGGAGTGGGGTAGATTGGAGTGAGGTAATTTGGAGTGGGGTAGATTTTGGGAGAGTGGAGTGGGTAGATTGGGGTACAGGGGAGTGGGGTAGAGTGGAGTAGACTGGGTGGACTGCAGCGGGGTAGATTGGAGTGGAGTGGGGTGGGGTAGACTGTTGTAGATTTGAGTGGTGTAAATTGGAGTGGGGTGGATTGGGGTAGATTGCGGTGGAGTGTGTTAGACTCGAGTGGAGTGAGGTAGATTGGAGTGGGGTAGATTGTGAGAGAGTGGAGTGGGTAGATTGGGGTAGAGTGGAGTAGATTGAGTGGATTGCATAGACGGGTGGAGTGGGGTAGATTGTGGTAGATTCGAGTGGTGTAGATTCGAGTGGGGTAGATTGGAGTGGGGTAGATTGGAGTGGAGTGGGTTAGATTGGAAAGGAGGGGGCAGATTAAAGTTGGGTAGATTAGAGTGGGGTAGATTAAGGAACAGTGGAGTGGGCAGATTGGGGTAGAGGAGAATGTGGTAGACTAGAGTACATTGGGTGGATTGCAGTGGAGTAGACTGGAGTGGAATGTGGTAGATTGTGGTAGACTAGAGTAGTGTAGACTGGGGTAGATAGGTGTGGGGTAGATTGGAGTGGAGTCGCGTAGATTGGAGTGGAGTCGGTTACACTGAGGTGGATTGGTGTAGAGTGGGGAGAATTGCAGTAGACTGATGTAGGGTGGATTGGAGTAGATTGAAATGGAGTAGATTGGGGGGAGTGAGGGAGTGGGGCAGAGTGGAGTTGAGTAGATTAGAGTGAAGTTGAGTGGGATAGATTGGGGTGGGGTGGGGTAGATTGGAGTGGGGTAGACTAGATTGGAGTGGGTGGACTGGAGTGGAGAGGGGTATATTGTGGTAGAGTGGAGTGGAGGGTCTCTGAGTGGAGAGGCATAGAGTGGAGTGGCATGTTGTGGCGTGGAGTGCCGTAGAGTTTTGTGAGGGAGGTGGAGTGGAATGTTGTGGAATGTGGTAAAATCTAGTGGTGTGGCGTAGAGTGCAGGGTCATAGAGTGGAGTACAGTGTTGTATAGTGGAGTGGTGTAGAGTGACGTATGCATTGTGTGGTAGCGCACTGCTATTACAGACAACACATTTTCAATTAAAGTGACCATTACATTTGCACAAACATACAGTTTTAATGATAAACCTATATAGCGCACAAACGATATGTGGAAATGTAATCACCTAGTGTATTGATGTGTTTTGATCGCATTCAAAAATTTGTTTCCACCACACTTCAGAATTACAAACTAAACTTAATTTGTACTTTCCTTATCCTGGTATATTTAGAATTATGAGCACAGTTCATTTTTGTGTGCTAGACAAAAGCCTTTCCCAGCAAGATTGTCACAAAATCTCTCACTCTGAAGTCAGAGAAAGAAAACACCAAGTACCATCAGAAGACAGAGCCTTATTTTTTACCTCTGTCTTTGTATGTACAGCAAATGTGACAAGATAAGAACAAGATTTAAAGACCTGTTTACAGAAAACGAGCACTCTGAAGGATACAGCAGTAAACAAGCAATGCTCCACCGGACAGACTAACTCAAGCTGGACAGCCTAAAACAAATACATACCTGCCAGCTCACACAGTGCCACCGTGTGACACAATATCGGCTCCCATCACACGGTCTCCTGGTGAGAAGCCAATATCACACAGTGGCAGGGAAAACAAGTTGAAAACCACTGTAAATAGTGGTATTCCAGCACGTTTTCCAAAGCTTTGAACTGCCGACGCCCATTAAGGGGTGTGAAAACACCACAGGACATCGGTAGCAGACCCAGCAAGCTTTTTTTGGGAGGGGGGGGGGGCGGTTTGGGGGCAGGGTGCGGTTCAAAAGTGCCTCGTAGGTACTTCTCTGTACGAGGCCCTGCCCCCTTCTCACATGGTGAGATTGTTCTTCAAGTTGACAGGTATGCAAATAAAGCTAGCAAATAGAAAGCAAGCAAATGTGAGTTACAAACCACAAAGCCCATGGCCAGCAATGGGTGGAATGCATTCTGATAGAAGCTTTCAGAATGCCAATAAGTTGCGCTAGCAAACCAGACAACTGCGATGTCTGGTAGGCTTCGACCTAAAAAGCACTGGCTGGTGACTAATTTATTAAGTTTTAATGTTGCGTGCTGCTATATTATGAGTTTGTAGCCCACAGCACCTCACGGAGTCAGTCTTGTACTGCTCTACATAGTTATCCTTAGAAACAAGTGTTAGAAAGGGCACTTGGTCCACAGTTTAAGGTTCTGTGGTTCAAAGGCCCTAAGACATCAGAGGTTAAAGACTTACATTGACACTATTGGGGCTAGTAACTTCCTATTGCCCTAGGTCCTCCTAAACTAGATTTTTCAAGTAAAACAAGAAAGGGTTTTACATTGTGAACTCTGACACATATAGTAGGAAGGGTTAGGTTATGCACTGAGAAAAACACACTCTTTGCATCTTAAGAGTCCATGCAAAATTATTTTATTATCGTCCGTCCTTGTTCAGACACGAAACAAGTTGTCTTCAACTTTGGTAGAAGTAACATTTGAAGTACATCATATGCTTGATCACAAAATTCTCTTCACATAGTAGTGGTACAGAACAGCCAAGCCAACAACATGTGTTTCGTGAAATTAATTCGCTTCTTCAGGGCTTCAGAATTTCAGTTCCTTCATACTAATAGTCTTCTCAACTCTTGATAAAGGAATCCCAGATTCATCCTGGCAATATGCACTGCATAATATAGACTTCCAATATCAGGAAAAACGGCTACAGCCTCCCATCGATACGAACACCAGTCAGTTACTCTTAGTAGGAAGGGTATTTACATTGAAGACTTGCTAAACACCATACGACGGGCTCTACAATGTGAACCCTCTGACAAATGCAACAGGAAGGGGTTTTACATTGTAAACTGTCTGACAAAAGCAACAGCAAGGAGTTTTACATTGTGTGCTTTCTGTCAAATACAAAAGGAAAGGGTTTTACGTTGTGAGGGCCATGACAAACACCAAAGAAAGGGGCTTTACATTTTGAACTATGTGATACATAATAGTAAACTGTTTTATATTGTGAACTCGCTGACATACGCAGTAGGGAGAGGTTTAAATATAGAGGGCCCTTGTTAGGTCTGGCCACAGTTCATGATAGTGGTCTCTCAGAGGGAGACTAGGTTCATCTCAGTATATACTTTGGGGCTGCATAAGATACTTGAGGGGTCACTTTAGGCAAAACCCCATGTTTTATTGTGAAAAGCTTCATTTTTCCAGTAGGTTCATATAGGATCACTGCTGGTTTTTATGATTAAAGCCTGGTGGTGCGCACATTACCACATAGTATTTCAGAGATAAAGGGAGCTGACTGAATTTACAATGTTAGGTATCCCTATGATCTTTTGCACCTTTATTAACCTGTGAAACCCCAAAAGGGGTTCACAATTTCTAACTACACCTGAAATCTAGTAAGTATTTGTAATTTGGAGTATAATTTGTAGTTATTTAGCACTGAAGTACTTTTATTTTTAAAATAAAAGCAGTGGTTGGACGTTGATTTATTGTGTGTTACTCAGCTCTGAGTTTCAAGCACACAACAGCAACCTGGGACAGCACTAAACTCCTCTGCTTCAATACTCTATGAGACATGTTTTACATTATGAACTCTTTGACAAGTGCACTAGGAAGAGGTTTACCTTGTTAACTCTCTGACAAGCGCAATCGAGAATAGTTTTACATTGAGAACTCTGTGACAACTACAGTAAAAAGAACATCCTTTTGTGAACTCCTTGCCGGGCACCACACAGAAGGTCTGTCCTCTATTTCCCCTAAAACTGCTTCTTAAGCAGATCTCTAGTTCAGGTGGTGCTAGAGAGGTCTGAATTTCATTATGTATATTTTTAAGTTTATGTTTAGTGTGTAGTTGTTTATGCATTAAAGTTATTTTTCTTTTTAAAAGTAAACAAAACACTGGACATTGATTAAGAATTATTGTGCATTTTATGGAACACTTCAAATTGAAAAACTGAGGAATTAAATCAAGTTGTTCTTTTGACTTTACTTTTTTACCCATACTGTTGATATTCAATTAATGATGCAAAAAGGTGGTAGTAACACTGACTTTCCCCTTAAACATTGGGAATGTCTTGCTTCAGTTGCATATCTAACAATCAGTAACCTTTTGAAGTTTAATGCAAATAAAGCTGAGGTATTGGTTTTAGGGTGATCATCCTTGGCCCTGGACCTCTGGCAGTAGCTCTTGGCCCACTCCCAGCCCCTATTACTATGAACAAAAATGATGGTTTTACTATCAGGGTTGATCTTACCTTCTGTCTGCGTGGCAACAAGATATCTAGTACACACTACCACATTTTGGGGAGCTTTAGAAAAATTGCTGCTTCCCCTTAGTTGAAGGGAGAAGGCTGGCAATCCAGGCAGATATCTCATCCTATCTGGATTTCGGGACTGTAATCTTGCTTGGCTTACTTAAATAGCTTATGTGTCGCCTTCAGATTGTGCTATAGGTAGCTGCTATGTGTGTTACTTAATTTACCTCAGTGAGATTTATCCTCCACAGATTACTAGTAGGAAATTGGATCTTGTTTAAGACATTTTGGGGTTCAAGGCACTTGTCCCGAGTAGCTCGGCTCTTGGCTTCAGCCCTGAGTGCCCTCTCGCATGCTTCGATCCTCTTCCCATGTATTCTTCTTGGTGGTGCCCATGTCACATCGCACCAGACCAAGCAGATGCTCGGTACTCACTCCTGTTGTCAGTAGACAAGAAGTGAAATACTCTGTCCATTTAAGTGCTGGGTCAGTAGTGTGTCTTTTTAAAGTGAAAGATGAGGCACATTAAAGCCAGTCTTACTGGCATTGACAGTGCTTGCTGAAATGGACTTCACACATAGCCTTCCTGCTATTAACATTTTTTAAATGGTGTTTATCATGCAGTATTTCCCTTATCTTTTTTGCATTTTCGTCCCAAATACATATTTTTTCTGTAGGTCACAGCAAAATCAAAATTTAGCATTTTGATGCTGAATAATGGTGTTCTACCTTCACCGAACAGTAAAAAATGATTTGTATCCAGTGTACAATTTGGCTGTTTAAGACTGTCAAAATCGATGTCCTTTTGGCAAAAATATTACGTGTCAGTTCTCGTACAGCACTGAAGCCGATTTATAGATTTCTAAAAGAACTCTCTGAGTGGAGGCCAGTGGACCAATACAAGGGGGTCTGTAGTGAACTAACTATATATGTGCAGACCCGACCCAAATCACTAAACTGCTGTGGCTGCAAATGCTGCCAAAATAAGAAAATCAAGCTTGGTAGGGCCGTGCCCCGTGCGACTGTGCTCGGGTAGGAAGGAGGCACCAGGTGTACTTTTAACAGTGTATCTTCTGTTCCCTGTGTTGCTGTGTTAAGTGCAGTTCTGTGCATTTAGTCCGTACATACTCAGTTTAAGCTGCTGCATGTGTTAATGCCTCTCCGATTCTTAAAATAAAAATCCTGCCATGAACACAAGAACATCTGCAGTTGCCGTCACCACGGTGGTTACTCATCAAGAGAAGCTGAAATACTCTAACACGTGGGCAAGGTCTAATTAGGCAATACTATCGCTCAAGTACCCACAAAGGAAGCATGCAACGGTATGCCTTTGTTCCAGCAGAAGCGTCGTTTACCATTGCGCTGCTAGGCCAGCCCTTGATCAGAGCCTGTGAGAACATGAGTCGCAGCGTCGAGCCCGAGAAGAGCAAAGCGAAGGTGGAATACCAGAACGAGCCTGCTCTTCGATGCGCTGACTACACGTGATTTATCACGCTCGACTGAGCGACGCCCTTTGTTATGTAACTCGAACAAAATTACAAACTCAAAAAAACAATCTGAACTTCTAAGACAATATTGTGGTTAGCCGCCATCCGTTCCACCCAGAAACCTCCGCCTAGGGTGGCTGTGTGTAAAGAAAAATGCACGTGAATTGGGCATCGCAAGCCAGAGATTAAAAGCAAAGCCACGAGTCTTCAAAAGACGCAGTTGGCTCAAGGGAGAGGCCTACTAACAAAGTATCCCAATCACATGGGGGGCTGGCGCCGTGTAAGTGCATAACTTGTGTGCAGTGCCAGCCTTGAGCATGAGCGAGCATTCAGAGGGGCGCAGGGAGCGGTCTGCATGCAGGTCATGCAGCACTGCAGTCTCGCTTTGGCTCCAGTGATTCAGTCCACATTGTGTTTCATCGTTCTTTTTGTCTTGTGCAGGTTGCATGCGCCCCATTAAATTGCTCTCACTCGCCCATCGCCTTGCAGGAAGAAGCTGAGCTGTGGGTGATTCAGGTGAGTATGGGGGATGAGTGAGCAAGTTTGAGTAATCAGCCGAAATCTGACTGAAAACAATGGTCCGACCCTCAACGCTACACCACCCACCCCGTTGTAACATTTTACTTAGTAGCAGCATGGGGGGAAAAATGGGCTTACAGGAGACAGCTGGGGAGTGAAGAACTCGTTTGGGAGCAGCTGAATCTCTATAACAAACAATCAATCAGCACGATTACTCGCCGGTAAGGCTCTCAAGGTGCTGGGGGGGGGGGGGGGAGGAGGCGTTACTGTTGATTCATCGAAGGCACTGTGGTTCAGTCGAAGAGCCAGGTCCTGAGGTCCTTCCTGAATTGAGGCAGTGACGGTGATTGCCTGAGGTGGAGAGGCAGGGTGTTCCAGGTCTTTGCTGCAAGGTAGGAGAAGGATCTTCCTCCGGCTGTGGTCTTGCAGATACGTGGGACGGTGGCCAGGGCCAGTTGGGCGGAGCGGAGGTCTCTGGTGGGTGCGTGAAATGCGAGGCGGTGGTTAAGGTACGCAGGTCCAGCGTCGTGTATGGCTTTGTAGGCATGTGTGAGAAGCCGGAAGATGATTCTTTTGTTGACTGCTAGCTAGTGGAGGTCTCTCAGGTTGCCGATGATGTGGCTGTGGATGTTGAGGATGAGTTTGGCGGAGGCATTCTGAATGTTCTGCAGTTTCTTGAGTAATTTCTGGGTAATGCCGGCGTAGAGTGTGATGCCTTAATCGAGTCTGCTGCTGATGAGTGCGTTGGTGACTGTCTTTCTGGACTCAGTGGAAATCTACTTGAAGATCTCTCGTAGCAGGCATAGCGTGTGGAAGCATGATGAGACTGCGTTGATCTGGCGGTTCATTTTTGAGTGAGGAGTCCAGGATGATGCTGAGGTTTCGTGCGTGGTCTGTGGGTCTGGGGGGTTCCACGCGCTGTGGGTCACCAGGAGTCGTCCCAGGCGGGGTTGGAGCCCAGGATGATGTCTTCGGTCTTCTCTGAGTTGAGCTTGAGGCAGCTGTTCTTTATCCAGGTGGCAACAGCCTTCATCCCGTCGTGGAAGATGTTCTTGGCGACTGTGGGTCCGTTGGTGAGGGAGAGAATCAGCTGGGTGTCGTCAGCTTAGGAGACAATGTTGATTCCGTGGTTCCTGACAATGGCTGTGAGAGGGGCATGTAGATGTTGAAGAGAGCGGGGCACAAGGAGGAGCCCTGAGGCACTCCGCAGGTGATCTCTGTGGGTTCAGAGTGGAACGGTGGTAGTCTTCCACTCTGTGTTCGGCTGGTGAGGAAGGGGGGGATCCATTCCAGGGCTTTGTTGGGGATGCCAGGGTCGTGGAGTCTTGTGCATAGGGTGTGGTGGCAGACGATATCGAAGGTGGCCGAAAGGTCCAGGAGGATGAGGTTTCGCCTCGGTCTAGGAGGGTGCGGACATTGTCTTTGGGGGAGAGGAGGGCAGTCTGGATGCTGTGGTTGCTTTGGAAGCTGGATTGGGAGAGGTCCAGGATGTGGTTCGCTTCGATTAACTCCAAAAGTTGGGCGTTCATGGCCTTCTCAAAGACCTTGGCTAGGATGGGGAGCAGAGAGAAGGGTCTTAAGTTCTTGAGGTCCGTCGGGTCGGGAGAGGGTTTCTTCAGTAAAGGGTTGATCTCTGCATGTTTACAGTTTTCCGGTAAGGTGGCGGAGTTGATGGAGCAATTGATGGTGCGGTAGAGTTCGGGGTGATGAGGTGCCAGCTCTGTTGAAGATGTGGTGCAGGCAGGGGTCCGAGGGTGCTCCAGAGTGGATGCACTTCATGATCTTGAGGGTGCTGTCAACAGTGCGGGGGGTCCAGCTCAGCAGGGTCTGCTGGGGTCCGGTGTTATTGGGTGCGTTGGTTGTGGGTGGGGTGAGAGGGTCTTAGGTATCGAGGCTGTCGAAGCTGTCGTATATCTCCTTAATCCTGCGGTGGAAGATGGTGCCCAGGTCGTTGCAGAGGTCTTGGGAGAGTGGAATGTCTGCTGTCTCTGTACTGGGTTTGGTGAATTCTTTGACCACGGCGAAAAGTTCTTTGCTAGTGAGTGAGTTGGCGTTGATCCTTTCTTGTTGGGCTGCTTTCTTTGTTGTTCTAATGAGGTGGTGGTGTGCAGTGACAGCGATTTTGAAGGCTGAGTGGTCTCCCAGGGTCTTGCTGCTCTCTTCCATCTCTTCTCGAGCCGTCTACAGGTGCGTCTGGACTCATGAATGGCGGGAGAGAACCAGCTGGCTTTCTTGGAGTATCGCTTGCCTGGGGCTTTCTTTAGGGGAGCCAGTGTGTAGGCGCAGTTGGAGATCCATCAGTGGAGGTTGTGTGCTGAGGTATTGGCTTCTGTGGATGTGGGGGCGGAGCTTGCCTGGCTACAAGATGGCCACTGCTTGAGCGAGCTCCGTAAGCCATCTACACTATCCTTAAAGCATCCTGGTATTTCTGTGGATTACTCGCTCGATGCACGTTGCCACTTAAAGCGCCTGGTGGGCGCTTCCTGCTGGTGCCTTTATTGCTGCTGGCCGTGCCGTCGATGGGCGGCTTTGGGGCTCGACTGTTGGCGGCCTAGCAGGTGGACACGGCGTGGCTGCAGCGAGACCGCAGTGCTCCCCGCAGCGCCTGTTAGACCTGGAGCCCAAAACCAGCGATCATCGGAACGCAGTGACTGCACCTGACTTGGCCAGCTGGGTCTGGCGGGGGCGGTGCTGCGCAGCCCGGTATGGACCGAAGACTGTGCAGACGGGCCTAGAGTGCGGCACAGCCTGGGGCCTACCGAGTGCAGAGCCTGGCGCTTTATGCTGAGTTACCGCGGAGAGCTGCGCGTGAGGACTCGGTGAGCGCGCCTGCACCCAGAGTTAGGGTGGAGAAGGAGCGACTGGGAGATTGATGCCCCAGGGACTGACTAGGATTGCAACTTGGAGTCCTGCACGACACCCGGATACTGGTGAGGGCTATCTCCTTCTGGAGATTGGGGGCGTGATCGCTCCGATAGAGGGTGGTGTGGAGTAGGGCAATTTGCTGAGCCCTCTGTGCTGGGAGATTTGCACGTGGTGCCCCGCCTTCCTACAGGCCCAGAATACTTGTGGTGCTGTCCTGACTGTTGGGAGGACGGCTCTCCTTTGGACTACTGCTCCCTTGCCTTACACTGCCACTTAACTTGCTGTGGGTCATCGCAGTTATCTGTGACAAGCTGCACTGAGGGTAGAGTACTGCCCTGTACCCCTCTGGCTGGAGTGGGGCTTATCATTGCGATCTGGGGGAACCGGTGGTCCTTGCTGAGCTTGCCAGGCCTTGGGAGACCATGGGCAAGGTGGACAAGTCCCAGTCTAAGCTGCAGTTTGAGCAGCGTAAATCGAGGCACAGGGAGGGAGGTGCAGGCATGGCAGTTGTTGTACAGAAGGACACAACTGAGGAGCCTGAAGGGGATCTCCGCCAAATACTGACTGCCATGTAGAAGAGCTTGTCCACCATCAATGGGAAAATCGACTCCCTAGCCTATCGGATGGACCGTATGTCTGAGCACATTGACAAACATGCAGAGCGCCTAGACATGGCGGAGAGACGGGTGTCCGAGGTAGAAGACGCCCAAATGGAGACAGAAAACACACAGAAGCAGATGGGGAAGCTACTCATGGCCCTGCAGGACAAGGCGGAGGATTTGGAGGCCAGGTGAAGGCGCTGTAATATTCACATTACGGGCCTTCCTGAAACTATGGCTATGGGCAACAAGGAGATTTTTGTTGAGCAGCTATTGGTGACTCTACTGGGCCGGGACTTATTCTCTGCTATGTTCATCGTGGAACGTGCCCATCGTTCCCTGGGCCCTAGGCCTCCGCCTGTCGCTCCACCTCACCCTGTGATTGCTAAACTGCTCAATTACAGAGACAGGGAGCCGCACTGAAACGAGCGAGGGAATTACGCGACCTGCAGTTTGAGGGATCATCGCTCTCACATTTCCCGGATTTTACCATGAAGGTGCAGGAGGCGAGATGGCAGTTTGCACCTTTGAAGCGTCGGTTGAGGGAGCACGGCTTTGAGTACGCTATGCTGTATCCGGCTAAACTTAGAGTCATTATGAACGGTAAATCAAGAATATATACGGACCCTAAGTCTCTACAGAAAGCCCTCAAAGAATACACCAAGACTGATGCCTAGAAGCGATCGTCGGAGGAGCAGGAGGCGACCTGGAAGAGTAAGACTGATATGTTTGTGCACTTGCCCTCTTATGTTTGCTCCTACAGGTATGTTAGACATGTTTTGCTGACTGTGGTGCCCAATTGATGGCTGTAGCCGCCTGGCGGCCGGGGTCCGCTGGGGCGCACCAGCAATGACTGTTTGATGTTGCTATCAGCAGCGATGGAACATAGACTGTGACATTGCCCGCACCATCAGTCGCTGTTGGATCACTTTGGCCTTGTTGGGGGGCCAATATGATGGTATACGATGGACTAACTTAACTCTCTTGGGGCCCAGCTAACTGATCTCGATTGAATGTACACAATCTGAACAGATGGCTACGTTTTCTCACTTTGCTCTTACAAATTCAAGTGCATTGCCGGTAACATCCGCCCCTGTGTGTTACCCGCTGTATGGTGATATGCCGGAACTGTTATTTTGATGTTGTAGCTTTCGTTAGAGTACAATTGTCTACGGAGGGGTGGGAGAAGCATCGTCTATGCCAAGTTGGGGTTTGCGGGGGAATGTTGTCATTTGTTTTTACAGTGGGCGCACAGTACATATATGATAGTCAGGAATTACGCAGCCTCCTGGGAGGGATTTTGAGGCACAAGACTGATGCAGGCTGTGCAGATCTGACAGGGGTACTTTGCTATGGGGCAGGGGTGGTAACAGACTCCACCTGCTAACCTGGAATGTTAGGGGCCTCAACGATTTTAGAAAATTCGCTTTACTACTGGAGACCCATAGGCAGTAATATGCTCACGCCCAGACGATTGCACGGCCTCCTCCATGCAGCGGGGTTCACTACACACGCTAGGGGGGTACTCACCTGGGTCAACCCGAGATCAGGGATCGCGATAGAGGCACTTGAGGCGGACCCAGGTGGCAGATATGTGATCTCAAGGTGCTATGGGAAGGGGGTTGATTTGCATATAATCAACGTTTATGGGCCTAACTATGACAATCCACAGTTTTAGCACGATCTACTTGAACGCATGCATGCGAAGGCTGCTCTGCCGCAGCTGTGGGGGGGGTGATTTAAATTGTGTTTTGGAACCGGAGGGGCCCGTGCGATGCCCCTCGACCGCGGCCAGAGCTATATGTGATGCTGCTACTCAGCTGGATCTCCTGGATGTCTGGAGGGAGCGCTCTCCGGGAGTGGGGGGTTTCACCCATTATTCGGCCCGCATGACCTGCACACAAGAATTGTTTATTGGTTTAACGCTAGATCCCTGTTTCTGCAGGTGCGCGCCTGAATGATACTGCCCCGTTCATTTTCTGATCACTCCCCAATATTGTTGGACATTGAGAGCCCGAGGAAGAAACCTGCTCCCTTCACATGGAGGTTACCTCCATACTCCCTGCTGGATAGTGTCTTCAAGTCTGAGTTGGCTGAGGCCATAGAGAGCTTTTTTGACACGAATATCGGCTTTATCCGGCAGTTTTCCACGGTCTGGGAGACTTTTAAAATTTTCATTAGGGGGGTGGCTATGTCTAAGCATTCTGGGGTCCTCCGATCAATCAGGAGGCGATTGGTGGTTTTAGAAGAACGATTGGCGGGCCTAGAGCAGGCTATACTTGCTGGCAGTGATGCCCATGCGTCGGAAGACTTGAAAAGTGCTCTTGAGGAGTACCATGAGGTCGTGGATAGCGAGGTAAAACACATGGGGAAATATGCAGTCGCTAGGACATACGGGGAGGGAGAGAGACCGGGCGCAGTGCTGGCTGCTCTGCTGCGTGATAGGAGGGAGACGGGAATTGTGACAGAGTTGCGGGCGGTGAGCTGTTGAGCGAACCTGCTGAGATAGCAGATAGATTTAGCCAATATTACTCAGAATTGTATTGTTCTAGGGCAGAGGCTGACGTGGCAGTAATTCTAGAGTATTTAGAACATATTCAGATGCCATGGCTGACTAACTAGCATAAGGAACACCTAATGAAGCCGTTAGACCCTAGCGAGGTGCTTGTTGCACTCAACGCAATGCGAGTCGGGAGTGCTCCTGGACAGGATGGCCTTACTGTGGCATTTTACAAAGAATTTAAGA
Source organism: Calotriton arnoldi (assembly GCA_963921515.1). Classification (NCBI taxonomy): domain Eukaryota; kingdom Metazoa; phylum Chordata; class Amphibia; order Caudata; family Salamandridae; genus Calotriton; species Calotriton arnoldi. Next base: position 752,653 of record CAWUFW010001678.1, on the reverse strand, counting down.
AGCTGCTCATCCCGCACCTGATCACTCTTTTTGAAGAGATGGGGGAAGATGGGATGATGCCCCCCTCAATGAGAGAAGCTCTTATAGTAACATTATTAAAACCGGGTAAACCCCTGAATGAATGTTCGTCCTTCAGGCCTCTATTGCTCCTGAACGTTGATACTAAGCTCTTTGCAAAAATATTAGCTAATCGGCTTGCCCCGCTGGTGCCGCTTTTGGTGGGGCCAGAGCAGTCGGGATTTGTACCGGAGCGCAACTTGTCATACAATCTTAGAACTGTGTTCGGCACGATACAGCATGTCAAACCTGAGATTAAAGCTGCTGCAGTCTTTCTGGACGCAGAAAAGGCCTTTGATTCTGTTTAGTGGACCTTTATGTTTGCTGTGGTGAGACGCATGGGGGTGGGAGAACTATTTTTTAAACTGGTGGCAGTGCTATATAACTCCCCTGTTGCTAGGGTACGAGTTGGCGATATAGTCACGGTCAAAATTTCTAGGGGCACCCGGCAAGGTTGCCCGTTGTCCCTACTGCTATACGCCTTAGTGGCTGAGCCTCTTGCATGAGCCCTAAGGGAATACCACGGTCACAGGGGGATTAGTTTCCCTAAATATAACCTTATCGTGTCAGCCTACACGGACGACACGCTTCTGTATTTTAGAGATCCAGGGTCTAATTTGTCCCCGATTCTAGTTGAGGTAGTGCGGTATGGGGAGCTATCTGGACTCAAGATCAATTGGGCTAAATCGACAATTTTCCCCTGGTCTCCAGCTATGGTTCCCATCGAATTAGACTACCCCCTCCAGTGGATTTCAGACCCGGTCCGTTATCTGGGCATACAGGTCCATACAGACTCGGAGTTGGTTCTCAGTGAAACCTATGGCAAAGCGATCTCTAGGTTAGAGGAGGAGGTGGATCCACTTACCCATGTCCTTATTGGGAGGCATATCCCTTATGAAAATGGTGGTACGCCCCAGATTTTTATTCTTATTCTTAAATATCCCGATGGTGCTCCCTGGGCATATGTTTAAGGTAATTCGTTCCCTTTTAGTGAGATTGGCCTGGGCAGGGAAGCATCCTCGTGTCAAGTGGGATATACTCACATTGTCGTACTCTATGGGGGGCCTTGGGGCCTAGGATCTAGCGTTATATTACAGAGTGGCACAGTGCTCACATGCTTACCACTGGATTCATGACGGACTGGGCCTCCCGCACTTGCAGATCGAAAAGGAGGCGGCGGCGCCTTCTCCTCTCCCGCTACTGCTGTTCGAGACTCCCTCCAGGAGGAGTAGTATTCTGGACTCCGTCAACTCTGTAGCGCATGCCTGGCAGAATTTACTGAAGAGGCAGGTGGGCACGGTCCTGTATTCCCCCCTGACCCCGATAGAGTGGTGTCACTGGTTGCCGGTCTGCGGGGAAAGGGAGGTGGTGCAGGCTCTTGCGACACTTGATATCGCCAAGGTTGGCGACCTGTTCTCTGAGGGCAAAGCCCGCGGGTGGGCTGAGATTGAGACCGAGAGGCAAGACTATACGCCACTAGCTCGGTTTCACTTTCACAGGGTGAGACATGCTCTTCGTGAACTACTGGGCGTCGATATGTCGGAGCTGTCTGAATTAGTATCTCTCTCTCACCTCCTGCGCTCCGTCTCCCCCAGAAAGATTGTTTCTATCATCTATGACATAAAACAGGACTATTGAAGAAACCACTTTAATAAAGCTAGATTGGAATGGTAGACTGATTTGGGGGTGGCTCTTGATGACACTACTTGGCGGTACTGCTGTGAAGTTACACAGCATGTCTTCCTAAACGGAAGGCATCGCCTTATCCACTTTAAATTTCTTAACAGAGTTTATTATACACTGGGGAGGTTGTTTCGATATGGCCTGCGGGACACTGCGGAATGTGAGCGTTGCAGAGCTGGTTCGGCTGGGTTCTTGCATATTGCCTGGTCATGTCCAGAGATTGTGAAGTACTGGGAACAGATCTTTCAAACAGTGAGTGAAATCACGGGCCTTTCGCTATCAATGGACCCGCTACTGGCCTTGTGGGGTACACTGGGAAATTGCAGAAAGAGATGCACCGATTAACAGACATGGGATTGTTGCTTGCTAAGCGTAGGATCGCGATGCGCTGGGCACGTGCACTGGCGCCGTCAGTAGCAGACTGGTCCAAAGATACGGTGTATTGTAACACACAATCTTAATTGTATAATGACTTATTACCTCCCCAGAGCCGTCCTAAGAATTTCTGTGGTCTTTACCAGCAGTATCTAGTTGGGAAGGAAACAGGAGAGACTGAAGGCGAGGGCCCTGCTTAACCTTGATAATCTGGTGGGAGGTCTGCAAGGTATTATGGGTGGTATCCTGCCCGGTAGGTCGTTGTGTGATGTAATGCTATTATTGTCCAATGTTATGCAGGTTGAGGAGCGGGTACAGAGGCCTGGCCAGCGCTGCCGTTATGCCCCTGGAAGTGTTGCTATATTCTTGTGTCACATGAAGTGTGAACGCTTTGTAACAACTCATGATTTTGTACACTGTGCGATGTTAATGTGCCACTGTAACCTTTTTTGTTTTTACTTGTCAATAAAATTTAAAAAATAAATAAATTGCGTCTGTGGATGTCAGTAGTGGAGTTTTGCTGAGGGAGATGGTGAGCTGTTCTTCTGTGACCTTGTTCCAACTTCTGTGAAGGTAGCAGTGGGCATGGTGGTGTGCGATGGGTTTGGTGAAGGAGATGTGGACGCAGTGGTGGCCGGTCCAAAGGAGCTCGGAGGTGTGGCTGCAGGTGATGTTGTCACTAGTGGAGAAGATGGGGTCGAGCGTGTGTCCTCTGAGTGGGTTGGGGAGGTGACCAGTTGTTTGAGTCAGATGGTGGCAAGGTTGTCCAGCAGGGACGAGGTGTTCTCGTCGTTGGAGTTGTCCAGGTAAAAGTTGAGGTCACTGAGGTGGATGTAGTCAGTGGAGGTGAGAACGTGGGGTGAAATGAAGTCGACGATGGAGTCACTGAATGGTGGACGGGGTCCAGGGGGTCTGTAGGTGAGGATGCAACGAAGGGTGGCGTTCGGTTGGTCTGGACCTGGAAGTGGAGGGGCTCCATGTAGGTTGCGTTGTCGTCCGAACGGGTGGTGGTGGAGGGTGCTTTTATGTACAATGGTGATGCCTCCACCCGGTTTGTTGATGCAGTCTTTGTGAATGATCTTGTAGCCGCCCGGTGGTGGCGATGTCCGGGGCAGAGGCGGAGATCCTCGAGGTTTCCGTGAGGAAGGCAATGTGGGGGTAGACAGTCGAGTAGGTCCCAGAGTGTGTGTTGAGCAGGATACAGCTGAGGTGGTCAGGTCCGGTATTTGTCAGTCGTGCGGTGGGTGGGGCTGGTGTGTGGGGGCAGGCGAAGGTGCAGCTGCAGTTTTGACAGGAATAAGGGCCCTGGGTGTCATTTGGCGATGCCTAGCGGCAGGCCGTGCAGCGTCCGGTGGTGAGGGCGTGGAGGGTGCTGGCGTCATAGCAGTGGATGGCCCGAGAACCAGGGCCGTGCCGCTTTGCGCGGTCTGGGTGTGGACGGGCACAGACGGGCTTGCCTTTGGCGTGCCTTCGGCGTGGCCGCTATTAAGTAGTGTGAAGGGGAGGGCTAGCCAGCTGGGAGGCGCGAAAGCGGCGCTGAAGTGGGCAGGGCTGGTGGGGACGAGCAGCAGCAGGGACACGGAAGGAAAAAGGAGCAAAAAGTGAAAAAAGACAAAAGAGAAAGAAAAGTGACAAAAAAGTGACAGAAAGCAGAAAAGATGAAAGGAAGGAAAAAGAGATCAGAAAGACAGAAAGCAGAGAGGGCAAAGCAGAGAGGCTCCCCACAGGGCCTCAAACTCGCAGACCTGCAAGGGTCAGGGGAAGCAGCTAACAGGTGGAGCTGTGCGAGAAAGGAAGCAGTTCACTGACAAGGTATAACACTACATTCTAATGATTGTTTTCTAAATATAAAACATCTTGCATCTTTCTGGTCACATAATGCTGACAAATATGCAACTACTGTGTGACTCGATTACAGTGGCGGCTGGCATGTAAGGAGGGTAGTGGGGCGGGAGGGAAAAAAATAAGCTATTAACAAATAAAAAAAATAAAATTACACTTACCTTCGATCATGGCGCGACGTCCTCCTCGCTCTGGTCCAGGCAGGCAAGCAGGCTTCAAGCGACTGGACCAGGAAGCTGCAGTAACCAATCTTGGCGCTGCTTTCATACACCCTGAAAGCAGAGGCAGGATTGGAGGGAGCGGCATCTCTCACTGCTCCCGAGGGCACTGAAGCCCTAATGCAGTCTCTAACCCAACTGTCTTAAGACAGCTGGGTTAGAGGGGTTTAAACAACGCATGTCTGGCAGGCCGTAGCAAGATGGCTGTCCAAAAATACATGCGTAGTTAAACCCAAGTACCCTGCCTATCAATGCTTTCTGCTGCTGCCTGATTGGGAGCAGCAGAAACCGGAAAGGCGCCCCACCCCCGTCCTGACGTTCAGCTCAGGAAGGGGTTTGGAAAAATAAAATGGTAATAAATGAAGTTTATTACCATTTTATTTCTTCATATCTAGGGGCAATTTTGTTAGTGGGGCGAAGCTCCTCCACCTTAACGAAGGAGCCGCTCCTGCTCGATTAGTGGTATTTTATTTAGTCTACAGTTTCTGTTCGCCTTCTAGCTTCTGCAGTTTGTTCCTCCTCTCTATAAATACATGACTTCAACTATTAGGATGCAAAGAAAATGCATATTTGCTAAATTAATGGAGATAACAGTTTGCTCAAGTTACAGGATACAACTAGGATGAAAAGCGAGGGATTAAGGAGTGCCAACTTTGGTTCTGCCCAGGGCGATATCTGAGCAAAGGCCAGCTCTGCTTGTTTGTAAAAGCTGCCTCAAGCTTAACTTAGACAAGACTGAAGTCCTTATCCTAGGCTCCCCCCTCCACATGGGACGAATCTTGGTGGCCCGCAGCACTCGGTATACCCCCACACCCACGGACCACGCACGAAACCTCGGCCTCATCCTGCCCTCCTTGCTCCTAATGAACTGCCAACTCAACGCTGTCTTGTAGTCCTGCTTCCACACGCTCCGCCTCCTTCGTAAGATCTTCAAGTGGATCCCTACCGAGTCCAGGAAACCGGTCACCCATGCGCTCATCAGCAGCAGACTCTACTACGGCAATGCACTCTACGCCGGCACCACCCAGAACTCCAAATTAATCTGCAGACCGTCCAGAACGCCTCCGCCAAACTCATCCTGAACATCCCATGCCGCAACCACATCACCGGCCACCTGACAGACCTTCACTGGCTACCTGTCAACAAGAAAATCACCCTCAAGCTTCTCACGCCAACCTACTAAGCCCTGCACAATGCCTGACCTGCATACCTCAACCACCGCCTCTCCTACACTCCAACCAGACATCTCCGCTCTGCCCAACTGGCCCTGGCCACCATCCCACGAATCACAAGACCATGGCTGGAGAAAGATCCTTCTCCTACCTCACTGCGAAGACCTGGAACTCCCTGCGCACCTCAGGCAATCACCGTCCTTGCCACAATTCAGGACGCACCTCAAGACCTGGGTCTTTGACTGAACCGCAGACCCAGCACACCCCCCCCCCCACCCCACCCAGCACCTAGAGACCCTCACGGGTGAGTAGTCACACTTTACAAGATTCTGATTGATTGAAATAGTGCACAGTAGAGAGGGAACGGATGGTGAGACCCAGGACTACACAGCAAGCCACAGAATTCACCAGCTCACCGAGCCCAGAAAACAGCCTTTACAGCTATGCCTTTGCCACGCAATGCTTTTACCATCCATGGTAATTATTGGTAAGGTAAGTGTATGTATGTATGAATGTATGTATGTATGTATGTATATATATATGTATATATCCTACTGGTGGTCTCCAGTAGTTAAAGTTCATTGTTTCAGTCAGCTTTAAAACAGGGGCAGTATTTGTGCAAATACACAAAGCCATAACAATTTCGCAGTTTAAAGTATAAATGTTTACCATATCTAATGTAGTAAAATAATACATCCCAAGAAAAGGTCCAATCTATCATTTTACCCTAATTACATGATTAAAACCAATCGGTTTTAAAACAGGGGCTGTATTTATGCAAATACGCAAAGCCAACGTAGCTTATATTCAGCCGCCTATTCGACCCACGCAGATTAGATAGTTTAAGTTGCGCCAGTGGACTGGTTACGATAATATTACATTCAGTATTTATTCAGCTGGAGCCACTGCCAGAAATTTAACAAGTTTGCAGTTTAACTGCGGGTCTCCGGGATTAAGGCATGCTATTATGGATTCCCTACATGTACGGATCCCTCGGTCGTTGAAACTTTTCCTTAATAGTTGTGAGCAAAGCTTGCGCAGTTTGGGGCAGGTGCAAATCCAATGAATGAGATCTTTTTTTTTCCTTTGCCAAGTCTACATGATGTCAGACCAACGCAATCCTAAATTGGTTGGTTTGCTAGTGCTGATATGTTACCCATGTGCAGAATCAGGAGTTTGTGCTTTATACGTGCCGAAAAGGGGATTGCCAGTTAAGTACTCAAGCAAGGGTGACGTTATATTTGATTACCATCCATGCGTGAGAGCGGGAGCTGAATTTGATTTTGTCTTCGAGATAAGATTGTAGCTTTACAGCCTATTGGTCGCCTTTTTAAATGCGTCGTATGGCAGACTTGCGGCCCATAGTTCGGTTAGACACAGTTGTTTGAGTGAGGCATTCAGATATTTATAGTATTCGAACCAGTAATCACTTTGAAAAGTAGACAATAACACGCTGTTTAGTGGGGAATCATGATCTCAACTGTTCTTAAAGCAACTTTTTATTGCTGTTGATCATCTGGCCAGATCTTACTTTATTAGCCCAAATTTAAGCCAAATTTGTGCTGGTGATGCGCATTGGGGCAGGTTGATCATTCGCCTAAAGCTGTTAGTCTGCATTTTATCCACTATTGCAGCATCCTTCCCTCACATGGCTACGCTAGAGTATGTAATGGTTGGTAGAAGTTTGGCGGCAATGGCTGATAAGAATGGTTGAAAGGACGGGCCGCCCAGTTTTTTTTGGTAAGGTTGCAAAGGCATGGATTAACACAAGCCCCCTTCTTCTCTATTCATTGTTTTTGGTGGAAGAAGTTTCCTCTAGAATCGAGGTACAGCCCCAGGTATTAGTAATTGGATACAGTTTCCAGTTGGGCGTCATTTAAAACCATCTTGGCGGCTTGTCCGGCTTAATAAGCGATGGACATTGTTTTTGTCACGTTGACCTCCAGATGGTTGGTTTTCGCATGCCGTGCCAGGATGTTAACTGATCTTTGTAGGCCTACTTTGGTTGAGCTGAAAGTACAATGTCATCTGCCTAAGGTAGATGAGTGAGACGAAGGAAACCCAACCAGGGAGTATGGGAATTTTCCTGATCCAAGGCTGGAAATAGGTCTGCCATAAAGAATTTAAAGAGATGAGGAGCTAACACATCCCTGTTTTAGTCCTTGGTGAGTCAGAATCTTCCTGGATATTCTGGTATTATCCCCGATTTTTATTTGAATCCAAGTTATAGTGATCGGATTGCCTGTAGCAGCTTTTCTGGGAGATCCCAGCTCTTCAGCTTGTTCCACAATAGTGCCTGGTTTTCCTAGTCGAAAACTGCTTTGAAATCAGTAAAGCAGACGTAGCTTTTTCTTAGCCCACTTGAATTGGTCGAACAGAAAGGCAGTTGCTAGTATATTTGTTGTTGTGCCAACACCTTTTCTAAACCCAGGCTAGTTTAGTGAGATCATATTGGTTTTATTTGACAAGTCGGTTAAATATGCCAGTAGGAGGGATGCATAGTGTTTCGTTTCTGTCCTGTTGCCTCCTTTGAATGTAGGATTTACTATGGAGCTTCGCCAACTCTCAGGTACAGCGCTGATAAGCTGAACTTCCTTGAATAGCATGGTGAATACCACTGACTAGAATTCTACATCTTCTTGAAAAAATGGCTTGTGGAAGGCGATTTGGCCCGAGACGCTCCTTCACCACACCCTATGAGCAGGACTTTTTTGATTTGAGGTAGAGAGTAAGAGTTTATCACTTGGTGTGGGTGCAGTTTTAGTTCCTGGTGACCTTCCTAATTGATTGCACTTGAAGAGTTCCGCTCTTTTTGCAGGTGGGCGAAAGTCGTAACTTAGTTCTTTGCGTGGCTAGTGGGCCAGATATCTTTCTTTGTAAAGCGGCTGGGTCTAGTGTCACTAAGGCAGCATTAAAGCCTAACCAAGCATCTATTAGACAATCCGTACTGTTAATACTGTGTATCATTAGGTCTTTAGCCCCAGAAACAAGGGCTACTTTTGATTTGTTAGACCATCATAGTCGTTTCAAATTGGTTGCGTTTGTCACGCCAGGTTCTGCGAGGGCCAGTATGTGTAAATGTGGGATTACACTTAATGATAGAAGCCAGAACGAATGGTCACTGTCCATTGGATATTTTATTGAAAAGTGCTTAACCAGTGGGATCAGAGGCAGAGAGACTATCATATAATCAATGACTGACCGTGAATTGGGACTATAATAGGTGTAATTTGGCAGTGTCTCATCTACAAATCTTCTGTTTATTCTTAGTCATGACAAATTTTTCCCCATTGAAGTCTTGATGTTTGGCTGTTGAGTTTGCCTGCGTCGGAACGTTCCAGAACGAATTATCAGAGTTAAGTATGTCGTCTATGGTATAAATTAAGTTTGACTTGAAATCTCCCATCAGTATTATGTCCCATGTCGGGTTTCCCTACTTGTGGCTTATTATTGTGGATTGTATTTTATCCAATAGCCCTTTTTTCTTTGGGCGAACTTAGATGTTAAACAAAAGTATCGGAGGTCTCTTGCCTTGAGCCCAGTTGGTAAGTTTGATGATTTGGAGGCCTGGGTCTATGTGGGTTAGTCCTTTCATGGTGACGTTTAGGCTAGCGATACGTAGACAGCTAGGCCCCCTTGCGGTCTTCCATAGCACTTGATTTTGTGGCCATGGTTTGATAATGTATAAAAACCTACTACTGGGAGATCACTGCTTGCTTGCCCAGCTAGTATCCCCTTGACTCTGCTTTTTTTTTTATTTAGGCATTGAAAGACTTTCACACTTAATTGTATTGAAGTCACTTGTGTATTGGGTACACCTGTGGACTACCCCTCAACTCGAGGAATATAGGGACTCTTTGAGAGAATGCATGGCCCTTAGCAATGTTCAACAAATCCCTTTGTTCAATTTTGAATGCAGCTGGCTTTTGAATCTTGGCGCTGAAACTTTTTGGCACAATGCTATTAGCATTCACAAGACCAATACTAGAATTCTAAAACAACGATATTGGGCTTTTGTTCGTGAAAATGGTATTTTGCGATAAACTAACGAGAAGCTAACTGAGCAATTCCTTGAATGTAAGGACACTCCTTCTTTTGAATTTTATCTTGATATAATTACTCCTGCACTCACCAAGAGCTTAAATGTGCGTTTTCGTTTTGGCTGTTTGCCCACAAAAGTGTTTACCCGCAGGTGGAACAAGGACATTGGTTCTAATCTTTGCCCTGCCTGTGGGTCGACACCAGAGACTGTGGAGCATTTACTGTTTTTCTGTCCTGCATATTTACATCTGAGGCGCAAATGGTTATGCCCGATTTGTTTAAATCTCGGGACCAAAATCCATTCTATAGCTCTCAGGATTCTGTCGAGTGACACTTCTGCACCAGTTGTGTTTGCTGTCAGCCACTATTTGGCTACAGTTTGGAGCAATTATGAATCCATTTTATCTGTGGGAGGTTGACCGTTCAAACTGTGATCTAGTACCCTTGGTAGGAAGGGATGTAGTTAAGGTTTTGGCACTCGAGGGGATGTATTCAAGTATACTTTTATGTCTAAAACTAGGACTTTTTTTTAAGGTTTTGGTCTGAGCTAAGCAAAATACATTATATTGTGTTTATCTCTTACATTAGATTAAATTTAAGTGCTCTTGTATTCGCTGAGATGCATTTAAGCATATTTTAATGATAGACCAGGACGATTTTAAAGTTTTGGTTTGAGTCAAAGTAATATACATTACAATGTTAGTATTTTTTAAGATCAGATTTTATGGTTTTAAATTTATGGGCTTATGTTAAATGTTTTAAATTGTATGCTTGGATGGTTTTCCAATAACCGAATAAAGCATTATTTGATTAACTGATTGAATGCAGGCCGCACGGGCTGATGCAGCAAATATCGGTCCGAGGGGGAGCCCGCGGCAGCCCCTCTTCTTCGGTCGCAGGCACCACACAACTCCGCACCTTTCTTGCTGTTAACACCCAAGCTGCTGCCTCACCGCAGACAGGACCGAGGTATCATAGGAATGGCGCTGCCTCCCAGGCACCGCATCTTCCCGTTAAGTCCCGGGTAGATCTTCATCTCTCCAAATCCAGCAGACAGCAAGCAGGGCCAGAGTAGGGGCAATGGGTATGTGGCTCGGGAGGCACATGCAGCATTGTGAGTCGGAGCTTCATCTGCTCACTCGGGTCAAGGTCTCAATCAGCCGGAGCGCAGCACTGGCACGGTTTATTCATATGGAACTGCTGCTGCCATCTTGGGTCGTGGCGTCGTCGCTCAGCCACAAATAGAGCGGATTTCACTCCATCGGCGTCAGGCCATGCCCCTCAGCTTTCGAAAACCTTGCCCTTGGTTATGAGCATTGATGCTATTTAATTGGATCGCCAAGTTGTTAATGTGAATTCTGGTCGTGAGGGATTGTCATTTGCCAGGAATTCCACTGCTAACAAATCAGTTGATGTTCTATCTTTTAATTCAAGGATCTCTCTAAGTAGCCTAATGATATTTTCTCTATTGAGGTTATCCTGCCGTCCTTGAGTACTGTATTCTGGTTTGAATAAGAGTTTGTTGTCCCTACTCTCTACTTTGGAGGGTTTTTCCCGCAGACAAGAGGATTTTATAGTATTTCTCAATGTTGTACCTAGTATGGCAACATATGGGGCTTGTGGTGGGCCATTATGATTGCCTGCGATGCCAGCCTTTTGTTGCACTTGGCTCCAACGAAGCGGGCTCCTTTTAAGATGTTTGGATGTACATTAACCGTGCTGCGGGTTTTAATGAGATGATTCGATCGCGGCCATTGGTTAAGATGGACATTGAATGTGGCTTCACTATACATAGGGTTGGATTGTCTTGCGGCTCAGGGTGCATGCTGCCACTTAATGGGAGGGTTTTAACAGTGTCGGGCAGTTGAGTGGAAGGTTTATTTGACCAGGGTAGGGTCAGGGTAGATGAACTGACTCCTGGTTTAGCTCCCCGATTCACAGGACCTCCGGTCAGATGGTGTCTATTTCTCAGTCGAAAGTGCAGTTGTCGGGGCATGGGTGCCACTTGGTGTTAGACCCTTTGATTGAATTAATTTGTAGCTATGATTGCTGGTGCTTGCTACTTGGGTTTCCTCCTTCTTGTTTTCTTGACTTTTAGTGTTTTCATCACTACAGGGCATTATGTCGAGAGAATCTATTGAAGCAGTGCCCGAGATTTTAGTATGTTATCCAGGTGACAGACTGATGCGTTGAAGGGAGCCCTGCTTGCACAGTCTGTGATGCTTTGCCCAAAAACTGAGTAAATGTTTTGGATGGCTATTTCCTTTGGGTGTTGATTTTTATTTCTCGCCTTCCTTGCCCGTTTCCGCTGCCTTTTGGTTGGTTTGGGGGATGGGAGAATTGTTTCGAACATGGTATGACCTTGCACAGAGTTTGGTGGAAGTGACTTAGTATCCTTTGGATCTATTTTATTCTTTGTTTTTAAGTGATCCTGTTGACCTCTAGAAGGTTCTTGTTCAGCCCTTGTTAATTCCTGTTTTGGAGTCCCAGTTTGGGTTTGTATCGCCTTAGCTGCGTTACTTATTAAAGCTGGTCTTTCTGCTGTCAGAATACTTGATCAAACTGCAGGAAGGGAGGACAGTTTGTCTATTGTTGGACAACATGCCTTTGCCACACAATGCCTTTACCACCTATGGTAAGTAGTGGTAAAGTAAGTGTATGTAAGTATGTGTATCTATTTTGGCAGTAGAAAACCATTTTTTGTTTTGCTAATAACTTTGGCGCAGTTTGACAAATCTTCACGAAATTTTCAAAACTAGTATGCCTATTACTTTAGCTGCTATCTGGAAAGTGAGGCGATTCATAAAGCAGGGGCTGAGAAAAAGAGGCGTCCTAAAACGCATTTTCCCCATGCAATTTCCTATAAGGATTTTAGACACACCTACAGCCCGAACCGCTGAACGGAATACAACAAATTTGACAGAAAGCTAGATCTTGATCCAGAATGATCTCCTTTTGTAATTTGGTGTAAATCTTCAGTAATTTTGGAGTTATTAAAGAAAAAAGATTTATGTATATCTAGGGACACAGATCCACTGCAATGGTTCCACATATCCCCGCGCTTATAGCAATGGAGTGATTGGCTGGCCGTAACCAGAGAGGAAAGTTGAGGCCTGCATTTTATATATTGGGACATGGTCTGGGGGCCTGTAAATAAAAGTCAAAAGGGATAGAAGGGGTCAGGGTACAGGAACCCTCACCCCATGGGTCTAATAGAGGGGTCGGTGAGGGACCCCTGAGGGGCAAGAAATCGTCCATAACGTGTTTTTTTTTAAACTCGCAAGGATCCGCTGGTCCAGCGCGGCGCTCAGTGCAGCCCCCGTGGGAATCCGCAATAGATCTGCGTATCCAGAGATGAAAAAAAAAAACAGCCACTCACAGACCCACTTACACACTAACACCCCCACACTACCACTCATACACCCATACAGCCACCCTCACACCCACTTACACACCCACACAAGCACTTGCACACCAACTCACAGACCCACACAACCACTCACACACCCCCACTTACACATCTACAAAAGCACTCACACACCCACTCTCATGCCCATTCACAGACTCACAAAACCATTCAGACATCCACTCAGAAATGCACACAGCCACTTACACACCTACTGAGACACCCACACAAACACACACACTATTTCACACACTCACACATCCACACACCCCCACACCCATACAGCCACTCATACACCTATTTACACAACCACTCACACACCCATTCACAATTACACACCCACTGCAGACCCACAAAAGCACTCACACACCCACTCACAGACCCACACAATCAATCAATCACATACCGACTCTCAGACCCACACAACCACTCACACCAACTCACAGACCCCGCAGACACACCCATACAGCCACTCACACAGCCACCCACACACCCATCCAGCCTCACACACCCACTCACACACCCATCCACTGACACACCCACAAAACCACTCAGAGACCCACCCAATCAGTCACTTGCCCACTCACAGACCCACACAACCATTCACACACCCATGCTGGCACTCACATACACACTCACACACCCACAAACAATCCGACACCCACTCACATACCCCAGTCACTCACACACCCACTCACATACTCTTTCAGCCACTCAGACACCCATAAAGCCACTCGCCCACCCACTCACATCCATACAGCCCTACACACCCACTCACAGACCCACACAGTCACTTACACACCCAGTTAGATACCCACTCACAGACCTACAAAACCACTCACACTGACTTATAGATCCACAGAGCCACTGACGCACCCATTCATATATTCACACACCCAGTCACATACCTATATACACACACACTCACACACCCATTCACATACCTATTTACACACACCCATTCACACACAAAAAAACACTCATAGATCCACTCACCTACGCAAATATTCCTACAGCCTCTTACATATCCACTCAGACCCACACACACACACACACATCCACATAAACACTTGCACACACTCTCACACACCCATAAAGCCACTCACACACCCACTGTATTCAATCTGTTGTTGTTTTGAAGCAATGCTTTTGGTTGGGAACAGATCCGCAGACCCGTTGCGGAGCCAAAATATATTGCTGTTCTGTACTGAATGTGTGATTTTGGTTTGGGATCTGCGACAAATCCACAAACCTGAATCCGCTACGATTTCATCACAGGGACTAGTAACTATAGAGTACCCGGACAGGCTCCCTTCTCAAATTCGCGGCCAATCCACACATCCATAAAATGATTTTAAAAACAGAGAAAAACTTTTTTTTATTGTATATCCAAAAAGACTACATAAGATAGATTAACTTACATGGTTACTTTTAAAATGTATAATAAAAATGTGAGAATAAAATGTATTTATAAACTTGCAAAAATGTATATTACTGAATTGAACTTATAGGTGAAATTGTAGTACAATTTATATTACAAAAACCAGTGAAATTCACTAAAGAACCAAAGGTTACAGGGACGTTATAGTAGGAAATAACATTAAAAAACCTTAGAAATTAACTGAAAAAAAATCAACGGTTACAGGGACATTATTTATAGTTAGGTTCATATTTTACACACACAAAACCATAGAAATTCAGCAGTTATAGTTACCTGAGCTAACTATAACTTACACCCCTGCAATGCACTGCTTATGACCTCACATATTACATCACTCATGACCTAGTCAGTGACATCACTGATGACATCTCAAATGACAAATGAAATATATATATACTGAACACTAAAATTAGCCTTGCCACCCTTTACCACTCCCCTAATGTAGCCATACTAATGTGGCTACTTTAGAGTAGTGGTAAAGGGTGGCAAGGGTAGGTTTAGTGCTCATGGCTGGGTAGTGGTAAAGGATGGAAAGGCTAATTTTAGTGTTCAGGGCTGGGTAGTGGTAAAGGCTTGTAAGGGTAATTTTAGAGTTTAGGGTTAGGTAGTGGTATAGGTTAGGAGTAAATTAAACAAGCATTGGCATAGCCAATAGGTCTCGCCTATGGGACCTTATAAGTGTTTAGCCATGCAACACTTGATGTTCTTGCACCAAGGATATTGTGCTGGTTAACTAAACACTTATAAAGGTCCCAAAGGCGAGACCTATTGGCTATGCCAATGCTTGTTTTTATATTATTGTCAGGTCCATTTATAATTGTCTTCTCTGTATTCTTAAAAATAAGAAGTTCTTTAGAAAGGAGATTTAAAATTCAAGACATTAATGAAATAAAATAATTTCAAAATAAAAACGATTTCAATCACTTTGAGTGGCACGAGTGATTGTCCCTAATTGAGTGTATACATTGCATCAGTACTGGCACTTTTTTGTTCATTGATTAAGTGAGAACCAGACACTTGTACATGAGACAAAAATACCACAAGCATTTGCAATGCAATCGGTCTCGCCTTTGGGGCCTTATATGTATTTACCTATGCAGCACATTAGCCTGGGTGCTGAAACATCTACTGTTCTTTAACATGGAGGGAAAGTAAGCACCAAACTGCTTGACACGCCAGGTATGGGAACACATGGAGAGAAATATTGCCTTTCAGCGGATAATGGCATAGTCCAAAGCTCTGTTTTTAATATAAAATCAGGGTCATATTGCTGAAAATTTAAGATCACTGCTTCAGTGTAGGTTTGCCCCTCCACCTCCTGTAAGTACCTGGGAAGTGAAGCCTTAATTAATCCATTTCATTCCCAGAAAAGAAAACCTGTTCCACAGTGACCCATGCTATGTAAGAGCAGGATACATTTTTGTACCGCTCAGAAAGAATACCTGCCTCCTTAAGGCATATAGTATATTTGGGAGAGCGATTGATATAAGCTTATTAGGGGACTTATTTGCTTAAAAATTAAATTGCAGTTTTCTCCTTAGGTAATGTTCTGATGCGATCAGATAGCTTAATGATTTAAGCATTTCCTGATGAAAACGCATGCATAACTTGTAGCGCTTACACATTTAATTCATCATTAGTTTAATTGGTTAAAACATACGTTGTGTCCTTCACGTTCCTATGAAGAATGTTGAATCAAGCTCAATGCAAAACACAAATTATGTGAGAATAAATCATTTGGAAAAAAGGAAACTCATTACCTCTTCCCACAGGAAGTAAACAGATCATACAGCTGAGATAGAGAACACTCTAATAGTATCAGGTGCCATACAAATTTGGGAACGCGAATCAAAGCGGATGTTCAGTAATTTCATGATCTCAATACTCGAGCACACCGGATTGTATTTATGGTAAAACCCAGCACTTAAGTCGAACAACCCCCACCCCAAAAAGTGAAACCACATAATAAGATAAAGTAGGTATTAGGTAACTACTTCAATGAGATTAATTCATTACACAGATATCATAAAACAAGTACCGGCAACTTAAGCAAGGATACAGTTGATGTAATTCTCCAAAGCCGACGTCACCGTCTCCCAGGAAAAAAACTAACACAAACAAAAAAAAACAAAGTTTGAACTGCAACGCGCATCAGAACAGCAATGTGCACAAAAAATGCACTGAAACAAATGTCCACAAGACCTGCGTGTTCCGGTCTAAAACCAGGGGAGTGACCACGCTCAAGGAGTGGCCATGGTAGAGTCAGGCAAACCCCGGCCTTATACTGATGTTAGCATGGAAACAGAAAGGAGCGGAGTAAAGCATTGAATACATAACATGGCGAATAGCTACAGAAATAACTAACAAGCATTGGCCGCGCGGCCGTAAAAGTAACGCCGCGCGGCCGCGAAATTAAATAATAAAAAAAAAAAAAACGCGAGGGTTGACGCGAGTTGTGCGCACGCGCGCGACGAGAAAAAGTGCTGTGCACGTCGCGCGCGCTTGTGCGCGTAACCGCACGCTGGTGGCCGCTTTGGGAGCACTTTTAAAAGCCCCTTACTAAAGTCTCGCAGCGCATGCGCGCTGGCTCAGCGAGACCTAAAAAGGGGGTTTGTAGCGCCCCCCCCCCAAAAAAAGAAAAATTAAATATAAACATTAAGTTTAGGGTTTTAGGGGTGGGTAGTGGTTAAGAGCGTTATAAGTAATTTTAGGGTTATGAGGTGGGTAGTGGTAAAGGCAGGTTAGCAGTAAATTAAACAAGCACTGGCAAAGCCAATAAGTCGCACCTTTGCAAGAGCTATTGATTTTGTCAATATCTTTTATCCATGTTATACAGGAGCACAGTTGCTGTGCAGCACATCTGAATGTAAAGAAAAACAAAGCACTATGATGTGGTCTGCGCTGGCTGCGTTATATTGTTTTTTTGTTTTTTTTACTTTTTGCTTTCAACTATGCTGCACAACAGCCACTCATATGTACTACATGGTTAAACCAAACACTGACAAAGCCAATAGATCTTGCATAGGCAAGACCTACTGGCTTTGCCAATCCTTGTTTTAAAACTACTTTTTTGAAATCCACAGAGAAGGAAGGTAAGAGGACAGGGCTTCCAAGCCTGCAGACTTCATGCACTAAAACTAAAAAACAATAAACTTGATATTCTATAATGGCTGGAACACCCTTCATATCTTCTCGAGCACACTGATGACAAAGTATGTGAAATCTGGTCCATCTTTGTTTAAAAAAAAAAAAGACTCTAAATGATCCTTCGTGGAATAGATCTCAGGATTATGGGATGTGCAGAGGTGTAGCTAGCTACATCCCAGTGATGGCTGTGGCTTTTGTCTCCAGAACACAGCAGTGAAACTCACATTTTTCACAGTTTGTGATGGTAGTGAGAGAGATGCTGTCTGCCTGGTGCCATGACTGGAAGGAAAGACTGAAGGCATTTGTGTATGAAGGAAAACATCTGGGAGTCTAAAATCAGATGCTTAATCACTAAAAAATAATGCATTAGCAGAACATCTTCAGTGGAGAGGTTGTTGGAGTTACTAGCCTCATGGATTGGTGGATGAGTTGTCATTTAGCGATTAAAAATGTAAGATGTTTGAGAAAGGTGAAGGGTCTGTAGTGCAACTCAAACATAGTTAATAAAAACGTCTTTTTCTCTAGAATAGAAAACTTTTTGTGCTGTTAATTATATGGTATTGCAACACAACATTGTACTCATGTCATTGACATTGGAGGAATAAAAGGCTGTTATGGCTGCGTCTGGGTAAAACATAAAGGAAGTAGCAGCTTCCCCAAATCTCTTCAGGGAGTCAATAACTAGGTTTTATGAACTCGGCCCAAAATCATTAGCGCGCTTTACATGAGCACCCAATTACATTACGCAAGGCAAGGTTCTTTTTGTTTCAGACACAAGGAAGATTAAGTGATTTGTCCACAATCATAGGATGTTGAACCAACACGGGGACGCGAACCTGGTGCCCTTGCTCCAAAGTCAGTAGCTCTAGCTGTTGGGCCACAACTGATCGACCTACCTTCTAAGGCAATGACATCCCAAATTACATCTGACGTCATCAACGATAATAGTAAAGGCATCCGATAACTGATGACATCATACACATGCTGTTATTTGCTAAAAGAGCTAAAAGTGGTGAGCAGCGGAACGTTAATGGGTTCCTTTGATATATGGACTGTTGTAATTGACTGGGGAGGCTTAAGTTATTTGGTGTATTTTCAGCAACATTTGTTGTTGTGACATTGCGCTCCTAGCTCTAAGAGCTATGATGGTGCAGCGCTACAATTTTAATCAGGTCCTCATTTAGAGTATAGCCCTAGGCAATGTTCTGCAGAACGTTGGTTACATGAAATGATCCCCTCCTCGGATTTGAAGTTGGCTGGTGTTGCTTTATGCGGTAATTCCAACAGGTTGATGGCGGCTGCGCAACTGATAATACAGAACAATGACTCCACCACAAAGCAAGTGGTAAAGCTCGGAAATACCTCCACTATAGAGGCCCAGTCACTTTCATCAACAAGTCGGCAGCATCAAATATCAATCAAATGGCTGCTGAATACCTGCAGTGTTATTGCATTCTGCTATCCACTGGCCCCAATCCACAAATGTTCCTTATTTTGCCTGCGTTTGTTGAATAGTACACTAGCTTTCCGGTGCCCTGGCACATACAGTAGCAGCAGTCGAATTCCTGATTGTTACAGGAATAACAATATTAGCATGTGTGGGAAGGAATGATTAACAGGACACTTAGAGATTTAAAATAGCGGGTCATTCTTCCCAATAGCTGTCAATTTCCAGCACACACACAACACAACTCTCCTGAGGGTGGAAAGTAGCTCCTCTGCCGGCTTCTCATCCTCACAGAGGCCTCTCAGCAGCAAACTTGGTGCGACAGGCTAACTCAGAAGAATGAGCCTAAATAAATGAGCAGGGAGACAGAGCCATCCCTCCCCTCAGAGGTTTACTTGTGCTCACAACTCTAGTGGGCTGCTGCACAATAGCGGATACAATGGAAATAGCTCCAATTTGTATCAGGGGGATGGGAAGGAGGGACGGGTGGAGGGACGGGGAAGCAAAACAGGGGTGTGGCTGAAGGGGGGGAATGGCGTCAGAGAGACCAAGACGAAATGTGGAATACATAGAGTGATGGGTGTTCAGAGGATGTGGCATTAGACCCAGAGCTGCTGATTTTGGAACTGGGTTCGAGTCCCGCAATTAACTCAAACATTCTGTGATTCTTGACAACCTGCTTATTCTACTTGTGAAGCGAAAAAAATTAACATTACCCGTGCTCAAAGTAAAGCGCTCCAATGAACATGTAACCAAGTTGCTGCTATATAATAAACAAGCAACGACGAGGAGGAACCGATGATGGGGGAAGCACTTCTATACAAAAACATGTGCGGTGGGGCAACAAAAAAAAGGGAAGAAATAATACCTGAATCACGTCGGGAGCAGCGGACGGGCAATGATTCAATGGAATCAATCTGTGCTTGGTCCCTGCTCCACAGCGAGCATCGGAAGTAATGTTTCGGCTGCACTGGCAAATTAAGATGGCTACAAAGAAGAGTGACGCAGAAGCAGACAAATGGTAAGCAATAGCGGACTCCAAGCCCTTTTTGTAAACAATAGTTTCGCGCAAGCGTATGCTCTCACAGGCACGACCCGGAAAAGAGAAAAATAAGTTTTATATTGTGTATATATATATATATATATATATATATATATATATATATATATATATATATATATATATATATATACACACACACACACACACACGAGTTTCACCAAGGCTCCCACAGCTGCTAGCTGAAAGACGAGACACGGACTCCAGTTAGGTGCTAGTTTCTTATTTTATTTTGTTGGTGCAGTACATGGCTGATTATATATATATTCACTGAAAAAACCATAGGTTTCAGGTACGTTATAGTTAGAAATTAGCATTTAAAAAACCTTAGAAATTCACTGAAAAAAACATAGGTTTCAGGGACGTTATAGTTAGTTGGACATTTCACTCGTACAAAACCAGAGAAATTCCGCCGTTATAGTTAGTTCAGCTACTATAACTCGCGCCCCCGCAATGCACTGCTGATGACGTCACATATTACATCATTCATGACATGGTCAGTGACATCAGTGATGACATCACCTATGACATCTCAAATGACATCACTGATGACATCACTGATGACATCATCCACGTGAAAATCTGATGCCCCTCCTCACACTCTAATATAACCTTTGATACACCCACTGTAAAATACAGACTACCATTTTCGAAACCATCGACACACCAATACCAGTTACTACATACGCACTCACTGATTCCTAGGTCTACACACACATCCACTCTTTCACCCATACAATCACTCATACATGCAGTCACTCATCAATACAACACTATCATATGCACTCATACACCTATACAGACACATACACCACCACTCATCCAGAAGCCGCGTTTGCAGAGTGGTGTAAAAAGGGGCGTGGCCTCGGACCACCTCTCTGCAACGCAGCTCTGTGGCACTTACTGGAGGTACCTGGTGGGCTAGTTGGCCCTCAGGGACCCTCAGGATTGAAGGCGACTTAATCCCCAATTTACAACGCGCCAGGGGGCACATTTGCACACTTGTTTTGTTAGGCCCCGCCCCTCCCTGCACCACTGTGCAAACGCGCCCCTGGCGCGTTGTAAATTGGGGGATTAATTCCCCTTGAGCTCTGGGGTCCTGGGGCCAACTAGCCCACCAGGTACCTCCAGTAAGCGCCACAGGGCTGCGTTGCAGAGAGATGGTCCGAGGCCACGCCTCTTTTTACACCTCTCTGCAACACAACTCTGTGGCGCTTACTGGAGGTACCTGGTGGGCTAGTTGGCCCCCAGGGACCCTCAGGATTCAAGGGGACTTAATCCCCCAACTTAAAACGCACCACGGGGCGCGTTTGCACACTTGTCACATCAGGCCCCGCCCCCTCCCTTCACCACTGTGCAAACGCTCCCCGTGGCGCGTTTTAAGTTGTGCCATAGCAAACAGCAGTGTCCCGGGTGTGGGCACCCCGGGACACTGCAGGAGCCGGCCCTGGGGGGTGGTGGTCCCCAGGGCCATCAAGGCCTCCAGGAGGGGGGCCACGCGGCCCCCCTCCCAACGTTTTAAGCCCCGGGGAGGTGGTGGTCCCCGGGGCCCGTAACGGACCCCGCATTTCATTACAAAGTGCCCCGGGGAGGTGGTGGTCCCCGGGGCAGTGTGGGGGGCTGAAGCCCCCCCACACTAATTATTGATTTCAGCCCCGGGGCGGTGGCGGTCCCCGGGGCAGCGAGGGGGGGTTGGGACCCCCCCCACGCCTTTATTTTCAAAGCCCTGGGGAGGTGGCGGTCCCTGGGGCTGCGGGGGCCCCCGCGGGCCCCCACAAATTTAAACCACATTGCCCCCGGGACCTGGCCAACCCGGGGGCCTCATTAAAATGAAGCGCGGGATTCGCGACCCCAACGCGAATCCCGCCGAAATTATAAAAAATAAAATGCTTTTTTTGGCCCTGGGGGTCCTTGTGGGACCCCCTGAGCAGGCCTAGGGGGTCAGGGTGTTTCTACCCTGCCCCCTTTTCTTGTTTTTTATCTTTGTTTTACTGTGACTCGGTTCTACCGAGTCACAAGATGGCTGTCAACACTTCCTGGTTTGGAGTGTTGGCAGCCAATCAGAGTGAAGCTCGTGCCCGGGAGGGTTTGCGAACCCACAGCGCCCACAGATACCGAAACTTTTTCTTTTTCTAATTTCTCAGGAACTACTGAACGGATTTACACACCATTTAAACAAAAAAGTCTCTTTCTGAACCAAGAGCTACCTTTTTGCCAAATTTGGTGTAATTCCATTCAGCAGTTCGGGCTGTAGCTTTGTCTAAAGTTTCCTATGGAAATTAACATGGGGAAAACGCGTTTTGGGACTCCCATTTTTTCTCGGTCCCCGCTTGACGAATCACCCCGAAACTTTCAAGACAGGAGCTGACCGGAGCGCCCCACTAGTTTTGAAAATTTCCAGAAGATTCGTCAACCAGCGCCAACGTTATTGGGAAAAGAAAAAACGCTTTTTGAATAGAAACAAGGTCCTAACTATAACTACCTACTGGCGACCGCCAGTAGGTAATATATATATATATATATATATATATATATATATATATATATAAATAAACTCACGCCCCTGCAATGCACTGCTGATGACGTCACATATTACATCACTTATGACATGATCAGTGACATCATTGATGACATCACTGATGACATCTCAAATGCGAAATGCGATCCACACGTTTCGGCTCGTCCGAACCTTGATAACGATACAAGACGTCATTGTAGCTTCCTTATTTAAATGTACAAATGCCTCCAGTTGCCAACATTAACAAAGGACTACATATTACTTTAATCCAAATAGCTAGCGGCCATATTGGCCTGGTGACGATGTGAAAATTCAGGAATTGATACAATAAAGAAAAGAAAACAAGTGTTAATATGCACACAATGTCATTTCAGCATATCTTGCCCCGGGACCGCCGTACCTGTATGTTCGTCAACGTGACTTGTTCATAATAAACATACTTAGGATTGCAAACATCAACATAAACAATGGACTACACATTACTTTAAAGTGAAATGCTATCGGCGATATTGATCTGGGCACGTTGCTTATTATAATGGTTCTTACACGAAAGAAAAGAAAAAAAGGGGTGTTAATATACACACACTATCCATAAATAAAGTTCTAGCGATTATAGTTCCATTCCATTCATAGCTCATTTGAGATGTCATGAGTGATGTCACTGACCATGTCATGAATGATGTAATGTCTGAGGTCATAAGCAGTGCATTGCGGGGGTGTAAGTTATAGTTGGCTCAGGCAACTATAACTGCTGAATTTCACTGGTTTTGTACAAGTGAAATCTGAGTCCAACTATAACGTCCCTGTAATCTTTGTTTTTTTCAGCGAATTTCTAGGTTTTTTTTAACATTAAGTAAGATGCCTATCACAATGGATGGTGGGGGGTTGGAAGCAGGGCCTGGCAGAGCTTGCTGCTCCTGCCTCCCCTCCTCCTTGCCATCCATTGTCCAAGTCCATGCCCCTGCTCCCTCATTACAGCCGCTGTTCTGCCACTGGCCTTCCTGCCTTCTCTGAACAGTTAGCTTGCTGCCCCATCCACCTCCTCCCTATCCTCTGTTGTCTGAATCCATGCACTAGCCTTCTCCCTCCTGCCATGCATGGTCTGATGTGCTGCCACTGCCCTCCATTTAGCATGATGTCCCAGTCCACTCCTCCTGCCCTCCATTGCCCAATTCTATGCCCCATCATTGACCTCCTGCTTAGCCTCTGTGCTTAGCTTGCTGCCCCTACTCTCCTTCCCCCTGCCCTCTGATGTCTGTGTGCATGCCCCTGCTCCATCCTTTTTGCCCACCATGTTCCATGGACCTGCCCCTCCTATCTACTCTGAGTGTTCTGTTGAGCTGCCACTCCCCTCCCACCTGCCTAGCATTGTCAGATGACTGTAACCTGTCCCTGCCACCTCCACCCTGCCTGTCCATGTTCCATGCCCCTATCCCCTTCCTCCTGTCCTCCATTGTCCATTTTACTGCCACACCCTTCTGCCCTCCCTGGTCTGTTGTGCTGCAACTGCTCCTCCTGCCTGCCCCGTGTGGTCTGTTGTGAGGCCCCTTCCCCTGAACTCTCGTCAGCTCCTACCCCTCCCTTCTATCCTCCATGGTCAGCTCCTACCCCTCCCTTCTATCCTCCATGGTCCTTTCTGCATGCACCTGCCCCCTCCTTCTCGCCCATCATGGCCATTGTGCTGCCACTAACCCTCCCGCTTGCCATGCATGGTCTTCTGTGCTGCCACGGCCCCTCCCACCTTCCCTGTATGGTCAGATATCTGCCCATGACCCCCTCCCACCTTCCCACCTTCCCACCATGGTCTGTGTGTATGCCATTATAGTCTCACTGTTGCTCTCAATGGTGTGTCTTGCTTCTAGTGCCCATCCTGCCTGACCTCCATTGTCAGCTTGCTGCTCCTGCCCTGCCCCCTTGCGCTCTGTTTCCCATGTGCAGACCCCTATTCCCTCCCTCCTGGCTTGTCTGTTCCATTGTAATGCCCCTGATCCCTACCTCCTGCCCTTTACGGTCCGTTATGCTGCAGCTTTCTCTCCTGTCTGTCCATTATGGTCAGCTAGCTGCCATTGCCTCTTTCCCCTCTGTTCTCTGTTGTCCAAGTGCATGGTCCTGTCCCCTCCCTATTGCTTTCCATGGATTGTTGTGCTGCACTCCCGTACCCGCATGCCCTGTGTGGTGTATTGTGCTGCTGCAAACCCGGATGCCTGCCCTGTAAGGTCAGTTTGGTGCATCTGTCCATGTCCCTCCTGTCCTCGGTTATCCAAGTCCATGTCCCTACCCCAGTTCCTCCTGCCTTCCATGATCCAATGTACCATACTTGCTAACATTTTGAACTTGGTAAGAGGGAGATTTTGAAAAAAAAACTGAGGTATTGATTTTCCCCATTGACTTACATTGAAAAAGAGGAGATTGTAGACAGGAGAAAGATTAAATAAAGCCCATTTGGGCTTAAAAACATTGGGCGTTTCCTGGCTGAATCGGGTCTGTTGGCATGTATGGTTGTACTACCACTGCCTCTTCCTTCTGCCCACAATGGTCTATTAAATTGCCACAGCCTCTCTTGCCTGTCCTGCATTGTTGGTTTGTTGCCCCTGCCCCCCTTTCCACTGCCCTCCATAGTCTGTTGTGCTGCCACTGCCCTTCCTGCCTGCCCAGTGTGGTCAAATTGTTGCCTCTGCACCCTCCTACCTGCAATTTTCTGAGTCCGTGCCCCTGGCCTCTGCCTCTCAACAGTATCCTAATGAACAACTAGATTGCTAACATTCTATATTTATTACAAAAGTGTGGCACGCCTGACGTCCTCTTGATGTAATCAAAACTAATACCTAGAGCATTTCCTTTAGAAATTACAGAAATGAGAGGGTCTTATTTGCATCGAAATTATGGTTAGTGCTCTAAAAAACTAAAACGAGGACATATTTTCTGAGTTTTCAAATAGCGACAAAGCACTTTTAAATTATTTGTTATCTTTATGTTTTTTTATCCAGTTGACCACTTGATTAAATGTTGCACTTAGGGGAGAGGATGTGGTATTACTTCCAGAGCTGCAGACTTTGCAACTGGGGAACCAGGTTGGAGTTTCTGCTTCAGCTCGACATTCTGTGATTCTGGTCAAATCACCTAATCTCCACATGTCTACAACCAACATGAATTTGTCCTTGTGTGATGTAACCAATGCTCATGTAAAGCACTCCAATACCTGACCAGACTGCACTATATAAAACTGCAAAAAAACAAAAAATAAAAAGTGTTTTGCACACATCTGTCATTGGGCTATACGTGGGCTACATCTGGGTGATATTTGTGCTACATTTGGGCTCTTTTGTCTCTGGTGGCCATCTTGGGAGATTTGTTATGAAGTTTCCTAATTTCCTCATTTACTGCAGTCTCCTCAGTAGGAAATGCTTTCAGTTTTTTACTTTGATTCCATCAAGAAGGCATTCAGATGTGTCACGCATTCGTCATAAATTCTGAATGTTAGCACTCTAGTTGCTCATTAGATCACTGTAGTAAAGCTACTGCTCACTAGGGAAGTCTGCTGCTGGTATTGAAAGTGCATGTTCAGTCTGCATGTCAGAATTTTTTTATGAAATAGAAGAGAATTTGAGAAGTCACTCAAAATGTGCCCTAATTTTTCTTTCTGCAGCACTAATCATAATTTCTTTAGGCAAAATGAACCCCCTCATTTTGTTTCATTTTAAATCAAATGTTTTAAGTGTTACCTATTTATTCCAATCAAGTTGGCTTCAGGTGTGTCATACTTTTGTCATAAGTAAGACTGTTAGCGCTCTAGTTGTTCTGTAGAACACCCTGGGAAGCTGCAGTAGAACACAAAGGAATGAACTGACAGTCTCTGCCCTTGTTGGATGTACATGTTTTACTGAGAATGTCAGACTTCATTCTCACATGACTGAGAAAGATAATGTGAATTTACAGAAAGTATGCTCTCATTTTAGCTTCTAGATCACCTTCCAAACCTGTATGGGAAAAGTATGAGAAAATAGTTTTCTCTCAAACATGATTCATGATATCCCAGCAGAAGGCTTTTTCACAGGGTAAAATCACCTTAGAACACACCACAATTCCTAAAATTAGTATGGTACCATCAACAAATGATTTATAATGTAACTAAAGTCTTATCACCCTTTATACGTTCTCCTTTTGGTGACCCTCAAAACCTTCCATTCACTACAATGAATTTCAATGGGGTGCTATCATGTATATTGGTCCCAAGATGGCTGCCAACACTTCTTGGATGAAGTGCTGACAGCCAATCAGATCTCACGATGAGATGTGTGGTTAGGCTCCCCCCAGATATATATATTTCTTTTTCCTTTAATATTTAAAAAACTACTGAACGGATTTACACCATTTTTAAAAAAAAGGGCGCTTTCTGAACCAAGAGCTACCTTTTTGCCAAATTTGGTGTATTTCCGTTCAGCAGTTCGGGCTGTAGCCTTGTCTAAAGTTTCCTATGGAAATTAACATGTGGAAAATGCGTTTTGGGACCCCCCTTTTTTCTCGGCCCCCGCTTGACGAATCACCCTGAAACGTTCAAGACAGGAGCTGACCGGAGCGCACCATTAGTTTTGAAAATTTTGCAAAGATTCATCAAACGTCACCAAAGATATTGGCAAAAGAAAAACGCTTTTTGAATACAAACAAGGTCCTAACTATAACTATCTACTGGCGACCGCCAGTAGGTAATATATATATATATATATATATATATATCCTAATGGCAGTCACCAGTGTCGTGTAGTTCCTAATAATACATAGGATTTAGACAACATAAACTAAGGGATTGGTGTCCAGACTGATTCCAGACACCCCCAAATGATATGTTAGC
This sequence comes from Calotriton arnoldi, assembly GCA_963921515.1. Taxonomy (NCBI): domain Eukaryota; kingdom Metazoa; phylum Chordata; class Amphibia; order Caudata; family Salamandridae; genus Calotriton; species Calotriton arnoldi. Next base: position 725,397 of record CAWUFW010001678.1, on the reverse strand, counting down.
CTTTAGACCAGCTAGCTCACAGTGCCACCAAACCCCCCCCTAATTGTCCAAGGAGCAAATAGTTTCTGGCAACTATCGAACATGACAACCCTTGATCCTTCAGGGATCGTGGAAACAGTGCAGTACTTTTCGCTCAGTCAATCGTGCTAATTTAGCCTCAGAGAGAATAACAGAATAAACAATGGGGACGTTAATCAATAAGCATTTATTGAACCAGTGTCATCCTAGTATAAAACATGTTTGCTGCGACAATCATTAGACAGAAACAGATATATAAGATTACAATCACCGACAGAGTAAATAAAAGGTAGAATTCTACCATGGTGGTAAAACAGTAAATATATGCAGGCATATCGATACATGGCAGTAATCATGCGTACTCCTACGATGCAAACCCTATCTAAGTGTACCTACGTGTACCTAGCATGTATGTGGGTGTAAAGCCATGAATCCCCTAGGAAAGAGCCAACCCCATTACCTGATGGGAGAGAACGAAGGACCCCGTCTTGGTCTCGAGTTGGACACCCCGCAAGGGATGTCAGACCACTGCGTGCTGGAGCTTCTGCAGGCCGGGAGCTCATCGCCTAGTGTCAGCGTGAAACCTTCTCCTCTGGTTCCCCAGCTAAGATGTGGTTCTTTTATATCCACAAAGTACACTCAGGAGTTCTACCTAGATATGAAATGGCTTGCCATTATGGATACTGGACCTGTCGTCCAAGGATGATGTTAGCGGTGACTTTTGTGCAGAGTTATTATACAGGAGATGGTAATCCTGCTGTGTACGTCCTGAGCAGGGGATTAAGATATGATACTAGGAATCCTCATACATAATAAATGAGGATAGTTTCGGAGAAAATTGATCGACATTTATTCAGCACATACCTAGGTAAAAGGTCAGTGCCGGAACCGTTATGTAGAGCAAGGTAAGACAAATGTAGGTAAAAGGTTGTGTAGCTACCTAGGCCTATATTGGGGTACATTGGGGCTCATAAAACCAGTAGGTAGTTAGTTAGGACCTAGTTTCCATTGGCAAAGTGCTTTTGTTTTGCTAATAACTTTTGCGCTGTTTGACGAATTGTCATGAAAGTTTCAAAACTAGTTTGCCAGTCACTTCAACTGCTATCTGGAAAGTTTCGGGGTGATCAGTCAAGCAGGGGCCGAGAAAAAGGGGTGGGGCGCCCAAAAAAGTGTTTTCCAGATGCAATTTCCCTCAGGGATTTTAGATAAGACAACAGCCAGGAATTACACCAAATTTCGCAGAAAGCTAGATCTTGGTCCAGAAAGAGTGCTTTTTGCAATTTGGTGTAAATCTGTCCAGTAGGTTTGGAATTATTAAAGGAAAAAGATTTATGTATATCTAGAGACGTGGATCATCAGTTGTGGATCCTCCACGGATCAGTGTGGATTTACAGGTCCATGTGCCAACAGCAATGCCGTGATTGGGGGATGCAACCTGAGAGGTAAGTTGCAGCCACCATTTTGTGCTTCGGGACACAGTTCCCTGGGGGGGGATAAAATGAAAAGGTGATAGAAGGGGTCAGGGTAGAGGTACCCTGACCCCATGGGACTGATGAAGGGGTCTGTGAGAGACCCCTCATGGGCAAGAAATTGTCCCAAAAAGTTTTGGTTTTTTAGCACACAGGGATCCACGGCTTCAACCGGATCAGGAGGATCTGAGGATCCAGACCCCAATTTTTTTTTAAACGCAGACACCCACTCACAGACCCACACACCTACTCACTGACATACCCACTCACAGACCCACACAGCCACTCACACACCCACACAACCACTCACACACCTACTCACATACCCACACACCCACCCATATAGCCACCTACACAGTCACTCACACACCACACACAGATAGAGATACATTTATAGAAATTGCAAAAGCATATGTTTGTATTAAATGTGTTATTTTGGTATTGAATGTGTGCGGTATAACTGGTAGGCGACCCCTTATTTGTCCAAGGATTAGCAACTGATCTGCAGATCCATAAAATGAATTTTTAAAAAAGAAAAACTTGGTGCATTGCATTTATAGAAATACTACATAAGTTACCTTATTTTTATAATTTTTAGTTTTCAAATATATATTAAGAATGAATGTGGGAATAAAATGTATTTATAAACTTGTGAAAATGTATATTAGTAAATTGAACTTATGGGTCAAATCATAGTACAATTTATATTAAACCAAAAATTGTGAAATTCACTAAAAAACTAAAGGTTACAGGGATGTTATAGTTTGGAACTAACATTAAAAAAACTGAAATTCACTGATAAAACCAAAGGTTACAGGAGCGTTATGGTTAGGTTAATATTTTACTCACACAAAACCATAGAAATTCACCATTAATAGTTATCTCAAGTAACTATAACTCTTGCCCTAAGGTAACTAACTCACAACCTCTCCATGCACTGCTAATTACCCCACATATTACATCACTCATGACATCTTCTATGACATCACTGATAACATCACTGCAACATTTGCAATGAAATGATTGATGAGAAAACTGTGCATGGAAAGGGCGCAAGTTATAGTTACCTTAGGACATGAGTTATAGTGACTTGAGATAACTACAATTGCTGAATTTCTATGGTTATGTGTGTGTAAAATATGAACCTAACTATAATGTTCCTGTAACGTTTTTTTTTCCCAGTGAATATACAACACACACATACTTATATATATACATAACCTACTGGCGGTTGCCAGTAGGTAGTTATAGTTAGGACTATGTTTCCATAGGAAAAGCTATTTTGACTTGCTTATATCTTTGGCACCGTTTGACGAATCTTCACAAAATTTTCCACAAAAAGTGTGCCAGTGATTCTTGTTGCGCATGGAAGGTTTCCAGGTGATCCGTCAAGTGGGGGCCGAGAAAAAGGGGTATCAAAAAAAGTATGCTTTCCCATGTTAATTCCCATAGAACCTTTGAACACGTCTCCAGCCCAAACCGCTGGACGGAATTACACCAAATTGGGCAGGTAGATTTGGTTACGCAGATTGTGCTTTTTGTTATTTTGTGTAAATCCGTTCAGTAGTTGTTGAGAAATTTAGAGAATACCGTTCGTGATATATGTGGCCGTGGAGACTTCGCGAATAATAACGAGCTCGTGCAGGGAAATGCAGAGGTCTGATTGGCTGCCAATACTTTAACCAGGAAGTGTTGGCAGCCATCTTGTGACTCATCTTTAGCCAAGTCCCACCCCAAAAAATACTAATAAGAGGGGGCAGGGTAGGAATACCCTGACCGCCAAGTCTTGGGGTCTCCCTGGGATCCTGCCACAGCTTAAAAGCATTAAAAAAAAAATATTGCTGTGAATTCACAATACTCACGAATTTGCAGGAAAAAAGATTGCTTTTAAATAGCCCCCGGGTGGGCCGGGTCCCTGGGGCATACAATAAAAATAGGAGGGGACGTACAGGGTACCCCTCCTAGGGCTTATGAAAGCCCCGGGGACAGCCACCTCCCCGAGGCATTGCTTTTTATGTATGCGGGGGTGCCCATGCGGCACCTCCCGTGCCCCAGGGACTGCCCCCACCCCGGGGTAAATGTTTATAAAGTAATGTCGGGGGCACGCACTGCACTCCTACTGCCTTGGGGACCGCCACCTCCCTGGGGCAATTCATTCAAAATAAGGGGGCAAGTACTGCAATGGAAGGGGGACATGCAGCCCCCCTCCTGGAGCCATAGATGGCCCTGGGGATCATCACCCCCCCTTCCCCCTGGGCAGGCTCCTGCAATGTCCCAGGGTGCCCACCCCAGGACATAGCTGTTTGCTGTGGCTTGGCAGGAGCTTTAACCGCTCCCACCAAGTCACAGCAAACACTCTGCTTTCAGCAAGCGAGAGCTGCGAAAATGCCCTCACCTGCTGGAAGCGGAGCTTTTGTCTGTTTCACTACCCGCTGTCAAGCGAGCAGGGACACAGACAAATTGCTTTCACACACAGAGAACTGCATCTTTAGCAGCTCCCTGGGTGTGAAAGTAATTCCGGCTCCCGCAGTATCGGGAGCCGGCTGGGACTGCAGGGGCCTTGAGGCTTCTCCTGCAGTTCCAGGGGAAGAGGAGAAAGAGGCAAAATAAAGGTCAGAAACGAGCAGAAAGAGGCCCATTAACAGTGAGAAACGAGCAGCAGGAGGCAGAATAAAGGTGAGAAACTAGCAAAAAGAGGTAGAATAAAGGAAAGAAACCAGCAGTAAGAGGCAGAAAAAGGTCAGCAAAGAGCAGAAAAAGGCAAAATAGAGATCAGCAACGAGCAGGAGGCGGCAAAATAAAGGTCAGAAACGAGCAGCAAGAGGCAGAATAAAGGTCAACAATGAGCAGAAAAGAGCAAAATTAAGGTCAGCAACGAGCAGAAATAGGCAAGAAACAAGCAAAAAGAGGGAAAAGAAAGGTAAGCAATGAGCAGAAAAAAGGAAAATAAAGGCCGTCAACGAGCAAACTAGAGGTCAACAACGAGCAGAAAGAGGCAAAATAGAGATCAGCAAAGAGCAGTAAGAGGCAAAATAGAGATCAGAAATGAGGGGAAGAGGCAAAGTAAAGGTCAGCAATGAGCAGAAAGAGGCAAAGTAAAGGTCAGAAACAAACAAAGAGGCAAACTAAAGGTCAGCAATGACCAGAAAGAGGCTAAATAATGGTCAGATAGGGGAGGAAAAAGTCAGAAAATGAGCAGAGAACAAGCAGGATACACTCAGTCACTCATGTATCCAGTCACGCCACAACTCAGACACTCTCACACCCACTCACAGACCCAGTCAGATACCCATGCACCCACTTGCAGAATCACTCATACTCTCACCCACTCACAGATCTACTTAGGGACTCTCACACCCACTCACAGACCCACTCAGAGACACATGCACCCACTCACAGACCCACTCAGGCACTCATGCAGTCACTCACAGACTGACTGACACACTCATGGATGCACTCACACACCCACCCAGACACTCACAGACCCACTCAGGCACTCACGCATCCAGTCACTCACCCATTGAGACACACACACCCACTCACAGACCCATTTAGACACACACACCCACTCTCACAAACACATTGAGACATTCACACACTCACTCACACACCCACTGAGACACTCATGAACTCAGTCACACACTCACTCTAAAAGGTTGCATGTTATACTTAGGAAATAGAATTTAAAAAAACCTTACAATATCACTTAAAAAAAAACAAAGGTTACAGGGACGTTATTGTTAGGAAATATAATTTTTTTAAACCTAAAAGATTTACTGAAAAAACCAATGGTTATAGAGATGTTAAAGTTAGGAAATACAATTTTAAAAACCTTAGAACTTCATTGAAAAAAACAAAGGTTACAGGAACGTTATAGTTAGGCTCAGATTTCACTTGTAAAAAAACAGTGAAATTCAGCAGCTATAGTTACCTGAGCTAACTATAAATTATACCCCCGCGTTGCACTGCTTATGACCTCACATATTACATCACTCATGACATGGTCAGTGACTCCCTGATGACATCACTCGTGACATCTCAAATGACATCACTGATGACATCATCCGGTGAGTGCAAGTGTTTGGTAAACGTTTGAGAGACTTAAAGTTATATACTAAGCTACAGTATAATTTAAATTACTATTCTTTCTGTACTACTGAGTGATACTGTTTCTAAAACATGTCAGCTGAATGGTTTTGTGATTGTATCAGAGTGTGAGTGGGTGTCTGAGTGGCTGTATGGTTGTGTGAGTGGCTGTATGGATCTGTCACTGGGTGTGTGAGTGGCTGTATACATCTGTCAGTGGGTATGTGAGTGACTGTATGGGTCTGTGAATGGTTTTGTGAGTGCTTTACTGGGTGTGTGATTGGGTGTGTGAGTGGTTGCATGGGTGTGTGTGAGTGGTTGCATGGGTGTGTGTGAGTGGTTGCGTGGGTGTGTGTGAATGGTTGCATGGGTGTGTGGGAGTGGTTGCATGGGTGTGTATGAGTTGTTGCGTGGGTGTGCGAGTGGTTGCGTGGGTGTGTGAGTGGTTGCGTGGGTGTGTGAGTGGTTGCGTGGGTGTGTGAGTGGTTGCGTGGGTGTGTGAGTGGTTGCGTGGGTGTGTGAGTGGTTGTGAGAGCGTGAGTGGTTGTTTGGGTATGTATGTGGGTGTGCGAGTGGTTGTATGGGTCTGTAAGTGGATGTGTGAGTGGTTCATGGGTGTGTGAGTGGGTTTGTGAGTGGGTGTGTGAGTGATTCTGTGGATGATGTCATCAGTAATGTCAGAACAATGGATTTAACCCAGATCTTTTGACTGGGGGAGAATGTTTGATTTGCTATGCATTCCGACAATCAACTGTGTGTCTTTTGTCATTTGAGAAGTCTTCAGTGATGTGATCAGTGATGTCACTGACCATGTCAAGAGTGATGTAATATGTGAGGTCATAAGTAGTGCATTGTGGAGGGCGTAATTTATAGTTAGCTCAGGTAACCATAACTGCTGAATTTCGCTGTTTTTTTATGAGTGAAATCTGAGCCTAACTATAACGTCCCTGTAACCTATGGTTTTTTCACTGAATTTCTAGTTTTTTTTAATGTTATTTCCCAACTATAACATCAGTGTAACCTTTATGTTTTTGTGAATTTCTGAGGTTTTTTTAATTTTATTTCCTAAGCGTAACCTGCAACCTTTGAGACTGGGCGTGAGAGTGGCTGTATAGGTTGGTGAGTGGGTGTGTGACTGAGTGGCTGTATGGGTCTGTGAGTGAGTGTGAGAGTGGCTGTATGGGTCTGTTAGTGGGTGCGTGAGTAGCTGTGTGGGTGTGTGACCGGTTTTGTGAGTGGCTGTATGAGTCTGTGAGTGGGTGTGTGATTGGCTGTATGGATCTGTAAGTGGGTGTGCGAGTAGTTTTTGGGTGTGTGAGTAGCTGTGTAGGTCTGTGAGTGGGTGTGTTAGTGGCTGAATGGGTGTGCCAGTGGTGAGTGTCGGTGTAGGTGTATCAGTAGCTGTGTGAGTGACTGGGCCACAACGGAACTTCACCTGCCCCTTTATCTAACAAGAGTTCACAGTTTTTCAGAAAAAGTCTAACCAACAGGAGTACTTTCTACTGGTTAATTAATCAGTGCTATCTCATTGGGCAATATCTGGTGCATATTCTATACTACAGCTGTGTAATGGACCATGAGGAAATGCCTCCAGTGACCTTGTGTACATGTAATTTTGGCAATGTGATTGTTCCTGAGCGTCTTGATCCAAAAATCTGTGATAACATGAATCCTCGTCTAGAGAAGAGGACAAGACTACAAAGAGGGAAATCTCCACCAAACAAGGGTACTTCCTCCTAACTATATGAAGTGTTGCTTTGTTTAGTGGAGATGTCCTCAAAATTCCTCTGCATCAAAAACACGTTACCGAAATTAGTGGGAAATGTGCTCGGGGGCTTTTTGATGAGCTGCCCATTGTGTGAAAAGGCAGGAAGGCCATTGCATAATACTAAGGAAAAGGGGGCGTGGCCAAACAGACAGACCTTACATATGATTTTGGGCATTTGCATACCATGGACTCTGCTTTCAAGACAAGAAAGAAACCGCTCGTCACAGTCACTACAGATTAGATTGCGCTTCAATAGATCAACAATGCATTCACTTCAATTTAGGATTTCAGATTGTTTTTCAATGTGAATAGAAGAGGGAACACACTTGCGTTGCCTTCACCAAGCTCAAGAAGTTACGATCATTTGTACTATACAGAAGTGGAGCTTCTGTATTTGTATTTCTGAGTGCTTCCTGATGAGCTTTCATTTCTGTGAAATGAGCAACAGGGCCATAACGGTCGGACCCCTTCCCCCCCAAAGAGTCCACAGTTTTGCAGAAAATGTCTACCCAACTGAAGTACTTTCTACTGGTTAATTAGTAAGTGCTACCTTGTTGGGTAAATGTCTAGTGCATAATCTACACTACAGCTGCGCAATGGACCACGAGGAAATGTCTCCATTGACTTTCTCTCCATGTAATCCTGCGTGTCCTGGAGCCCACCCAGGGCACCCAGTCTGCTGCATTTGAGACCGCGGAGGAGCCTCAATGCCCCCGCAGTCCCTGTCGGATCCCCGCCACCAGCAGGAGCCAGCATTACTCCTGTGCACAGGGAGCAGCCATAAATGCTGCTCCCTGCATGTGGGAGCAATTTTTTCATCTGCTTTCTGGCCCGTTGGACAGCGGGCAGGAAAACAGATGAAGTCGGCTCCCAGCGAGCGGGAGCAGTTTTGCTGCTCTTGCCCACTGGCTGCAGACTTACAGTTCGCTCTCGCTTGGCGGGAACTCTCAAAGCTCCTGCCAGGCAAAAAGAAACTGCTATCTTATGAGGGTGGGCAACTCAGGAGATAAGGGGCTGGCCCTGGTGGTGGTCCCCAAGGCCTATAATGGCTCTTGGGGGGGGGGGTGTGGCCCCCTTATCTACTTTGCACAAGGTCAGCCTGGAGAGGTAGTGGTCCCTGGGGCTGAAAATGGCCCGGAAGGGGGGGCCGCGTGGCCTCCCTCCTTCATTTGACATGCCCTGGGGAGGTGGTGGTTCCCAGGGCCAAATATGGCCCAAGAGGGGGGCTGCATGGCCCCCCTCCTCCTACATACTTATTTTGTTACTCAGGGAGGTGGCGGTCCCCGGGCCGCTTTTAGACGTTGAAATTTTCACAAAATGCTAGTCCACAATAATAAAAGTATGCACAATAGAGAACTTGAATGGTGTATTTGATTATACCTTTCTGGTATGATGGACATTGGACCATGTGAGTCGTTTGTAAACACCTCTCTATTGTTGGTAGCCCCATGTATTTTGATGAGAATTTTACTTTATTTTTAGATTTCTCAATTTTTGGATTTGAGATATTGAATGAAGGATAAAAGGTAAAGAGTCGGCCCTCAGACCCTGTGTGTCACTATTTATTCTAGTTAATTTATGGGTATGAAACCTACTATTGATGTTAATTCTTGCAGATTTCTTTTTATTATTACTCAATCATTTGACACTTTGGACCCGAATAGTAATTTACTTTAACGGACTTAGTGAGTACAAGTCTGCTATTTTCCCACCGCTCATGAATTATAATAACTATATAGCACTGCACGCCTTTAGTTCTCACAAATAAGTACATATTGTTGGGTATGGTGAGGTCTGGATACACTAGACTTTCAATTGCACTTCGATTATTTTAAATACCACCTATTGGAAGTATGGAATCTGTTTACAACCTCAACGACACATTTAGGGTAAATTACAATGGTTGAATGACCCGGGTGATGGTGACTATACAAACATTAACGATTACTCCTCCTGATCAAGTGAAATGTTTGTGTTTTAGATATATTGCCCTGATGAAGTCTGCTGTAACTGAAACAGCTATAGACGAAACACGTGTTGGCACATGGGCACCTATAAAGACGTTGGAATAAAAGACTTCTGAAACCGCGATCTCGGCTTCAAAATTCTGTGTGCTTGGAGAAATTGTTTGATTATCTCGGGACTCGGTCCATGTTGAGAGGAATGGTTGGCTTCCTCTCCTCCTGAAGCACCAGTTGGATAATTTATCAAACCATGCGTTTCATTTTTTGTACTTCTTTTTGAGAAGTGGTAGAGTGCGCCAAGTATACCTTGCCATTTCTCGCTTTTTCTTGCATAGAGTGGAGTGCTGCAGAGTGCAGTGGCATAGAGTGGGGTGCTGCAGAGTGCAGTGGCGTAGATTGCATTGGCATAGAATGTAGTAGTGCAGAGTAGAGTGTCGTAGAGTGCCATTGCATAAAGTGCAGTGGCATTGAGTACAGTGGTGCAGTATAGAGTGCAGTGGCAAAGAGTAGAGTGGCGTGGTGTAGCATAGAGTAGAATGGTGCAGAGTAGATTGCAGTGGTGTACAGTAGAGTGGAGTGGCATAGAGTGGAGTGGTGTAGAGTACATTGGCAATTCAGAACAAAGAATGGCAGCTAGGCACACAATACTGTACCACCCAGTAAAGTCACATGCAAGTCTCAAGAATTTATATTGCTCATCTCAAATGTCCAGCTGCCACCTGGCCATAAATCAAATACAATTACAATAGAATGAGAGGCAATAATCACAAAAATTAAAGAGTTTGGAGTCCCAACAATTTCAATCCACCGCTTCCAGTGTAAGCAAGAAGATTCTTTAGTCACATTCTTCCTAATTAGGTATATAGGCGCAGCCAACGCGTTTTGCTCAACAAGGGCTTCTTCAGGGCACTTTAAGTAGTATTCAGTAGGAGTAGTTCATAATAGAACACGTCATACTCCTGGCATAGATCCACTAGTCCTCCTATGCTTTCAATTCAGTCATCCTTCAAAGACTGTAGATGTGTTCACGAAATTGTCAAATTCTGTTTCCATTTGGTATTGTCAGATGTTCAGTAATCCCCAAACCACGCAGATGAGGGAGCCCGCAGATGAGGGAGCCGACATAATTCGGGAGTTCATCAGCAAGTTCCTTTGGACAACATCACGGAATCTTCAAATCATCTGAAACGTCCTGGAAGCGGTGGATTGAAATTGCTGGGATTCAAAACTCTTTACTTTTTGTGATTATTGCCTCTCATTCTGTTGTTGTAGAGTACATTGGCGTAGAGTGTTGCAGAGTAAAGTGGTGTGGAGTGCAGTGGAGTAAAGTGCAGTGGCATAGAATTCAGTTGCGTACAATGCATTGCAGAATGCAGTGGCATAGATTAAAGTGGTGCATAGCAGAGTGCAGTGGCATAGTGTGTGGCGGTGCAGTGTAGAGTTGCATAGAGTGCAGTGGCATAGAATACAGCTGCATAGAGTGCAGTGATGCATAGTAGAGTGGCATAGAGTGCAGTGATGTAGAGTGGTGCAGAGTAGAGTATAGAGTGCCGAAGGGTGGAGTGGCAAACAGTGCAGTGGCATAGAGTGGAGTGCTGCAGACTGCAGTGGTGTAGAGTTCAGTGGCGGAGAGTGCAGTGTTGCAGAGTAGAGTGTCAGAGTGCAGTCGTGTAGAGTGGCACAGAGAGCAGTGGCGTAGATTACAGTTGTGAATAATAGAGTGCAGTGGCATAGCGTGCAGTGGTTTAGAGTAGAGTGGCATAGAGTTGAAGAGAGTGCAGTGGGACAGGTATAGATTGTTTCAGAGTAGAGTGCAGTGGCGTAGAGTAATGGTGTAAAGTTGAGTAGATTTCAGTGGTGCAGATTAGATTGGTCTACAGTGGATTGGTATAGAGTGCAGGGGCGTGGAGTGGTACTGAGCAGAGTGCATTGGCATAGAGTGTATTGGCATAAAGTGCAGTGGCATAAAGTGAATTGGCAAAGAGTGGAGTAGAGTGGAGTTCTGCAGAGTGGAGTGGCCTATACGTAGTGGTGTAGAGTAGAGTAGAGTAGCATAGAGTGCATTGGCATAGAGTGTTATGTTATAAGGATTTGCAGAGCATGCTTATCACTCGAGGGGTATCCAGGCGCTGGAGTAGGGAGGTAGGCCGATCGGGCTCAGAGTTGAAAAGACAGGTCTTCAGTTGCTTACCTAAATTCAAGAAGGGATGGGAAGGTGCTGATGGGATGTGGAAGGTTGTTCCAGGATTTGGGGCAATGTAGTAAAAGGAGCATCCTCTTGACGTGCTCCTGCGGACAGGAGGTATTTGCGCGAGGAGGAGTGAGGCTAACCGCAGTTGCCTGGTGGGTCGTTGAAAGTCGGAACGATGTTTGAGGTAGGCAGGTCTGGAGTTGTGGAGAGCTTTGTATGCGTGGGTGAGCAAATTTAAATTGGTATCACTTCTGGATTGGTAGCCAGTGTACTCTCCGAGATGGGGGGTGATGTGTGCGTTGTGGGAGATGGTGAGCGTGCATCTGGTGTCTGTGGGAAGCCAATGGAATATTTTGGGGAGCATGTGTAGGATGAAGAAACAGGAGTAGGTGACAGCCTTCACTTGTTTGGCAATGTGAGTCTGTCGTCCGCGATGATAGAGGTTTTTGGCGTGGTTGATGGGGATGGGCATGGATCCCGGTCTGATGACCACTAGAAAGAGTCCCATGAAGCACTCTTGTTGCCAAAGATCGGGACTTCAGTTTTATCTGTGTTGAGCTTTAAGCAGTTGTGTTTCATCCAGTTAGCTATGTTAGACATGCAGGTGTGGTTGTTGTCTGTGAGGGAGAGGATGAGCTGGGTGTCATCTGCATAGGATACTATGTTGATTCCATGGGATCTTATGATGTGAGCGAGTGGTGCCATGTAGACATTGAAGAGGGCAGGGCTCAGTGATGATCCTTGAGGGACACTGCAGAAAAGGTTCTTGGGTTCGGAGGTGCAGGACGGGAGCCTGATTCGCTGGGTCCAGTCGGAGTGGAAAGAGGCCAGCCAGCTCTGGGAAGGACCATGTATTCCGGAATTGTGTAGTCATGTGATAAGTGTGCTGTGGAAGACTGTGTTGAAGGCTGCAGAGAGATCAAGTAGTATGAGTGCAGGGGTTTCTCCTTTGTCCATGATGGTCCAGATATCATCAGTCGTTGCGATGAGAGGTTTCTGTGCTGTGGTTTTTGCGGAATCCAGACTGCGAGAGGTCTAGTAGGTGGTATTGTTCGAGATGGTTGGAGAGTTGTTTGTTGATAGCTTTCTCCACGACTTTGGATGGGAAGGGCAGGAGTGAGATGGTTCTGTAGTTGCTGAGCTCCTTAGGATCTGCCATGGGTTTTTTCAGGAGAGCTATGATTTCTGCGTGTTTCCAGTAGTCCGGCAAGGCTCCGCTTTGGATGGAGGTGTTGATGATGGTGGTGAGGTGGGAGCTGATCAGAGTTCCACCAAGGTTTAAGATTTGGTGGGGGCTGGGTTTGGTGGGGTACCCCGGAGTTGATTGTTCTCATGATTTCAGCAGTTTCTTCTAGGGTGAGACCGTTCCAGTTTGTGATCGTGTGGTCAGATTTGGTGGTGGTGGGCAGCTGGTTGATGAGTTCTTATGTCTTGTATTGGGGTTGAAGTTGCTGTAGATGTTGAGGATTTTGTTGTGGAAGAAATTGGAGAGGTTGTCATGGAGGTCTTGCAAAGGGGTGATGGAGTTAGTGGTGGCTATGGAGTCAGAGAATTCTTTGACTATGTAAAGAGCTCTTTTCAGTTGCTGTAGCTGTTTTCCAGTGAGAGCTCTGGCTGTTTTTCATGCCTCGTTGATTTGGCTGTAGTATTTCCTGGGTGCGGACTTGTAAGAGTTTCTTGCGGTGTTTCCCGACTGGTTCTCCATTTTCCCTCCATATGTTTGCAGAGGCGTTTGGCGTTTTTAAGGTCTTTGGTGTACTCTGTGTGTTGGTTCTTGAGTGTCTAATGTTCTTCAGGGGGGCTAGGGTATCTGCGCTGGTAGTGATCCAGTTATTGAAGGCTTTGATGTTGGCATGCAGGTCGCCAATGAGGTTTGGTTGATGGGCAGTGAGGGTGTTGGTCCAGTTCGTGTCCTTTATCTTGTTCCAGCTACGTCTGAGGTTGTAAATAGTCTTGGCGGAGGGGGGTTGGTGTGCGGCGATGAAGAAGTGGACGATGGAGTGTTCTATCCAGGTGAGCAGAGTGAGGTGGCGGAACATGACCTTGTTCAGTTGTGAAAATGGGGTCAAGGGTGTGTCCTGCATTGTGGGTGGGGCCCTGGACGATCTGTGAGAGTCCTAGGATTTTGAGGCCCTCAAGTAGGTCCGTGGAGTGGGGATCTTTTCAGTCGTCGAGATGGAAGTTGAGGTCACCGAGAAACATGAAATCGTTCGAGCTGATGGTGATGGGGGCGATCCAGTCCGTGAGGCCCTTACTGAAGGTGGCACGTGGTCAGTAGGCTAGGGAGCTTTTGATGGAGGTGTGCTTGCAGGTCTGAAGTCGGAAGTCAATGTGTTCCAATGAAGGTTGTGGTGCAGAGTCGAGAGGTGAAGAGTGAAGTGGCATAGAATGCAGTGGCATGGAGTGGTTCAGAATGGAGTAGAGTTCACTGGTGCAGAGTGCAGTGGTGCACAGTGCAGTGGTGCAGAGTGCAAAGTGAAGTCTTGCAGAGTAGAGTGCAGTGGCGTGGAGTGGTGCAGAGTAGAGTGGGGTAGTGTGGAGTATGCATAGTGTGGTAGCACACTGCCATTACAGAGAACGCATTTTCAATTGAAATGACCATTATATTTGACAGACATACAATTTTACTAGTAAAACTATACAGCGCACAAACGATAATGTGTGGAAATGGTATCACCTAGTGTATTGATTTGTTTTGATCATATTGAAGTATTTGTTTCCAACACACTTCAGAATGAACAAAAAAATTGCTTCTTTGTGCTTTGTTAATTCTGATATATTCTGAAATACTTGCACAGTTCATTTAAATGTTGTGTGCAAGAAAAAACGTTTCATCTATCTCCAGTATCCAACAAAATTGTCACATAAATCCTCTTGCTTTAAAGTTAGAGGAAGAAAAGTAACACCAAGCTCCCTCGGAAAACAGAGACTGACATTTGCCACCTGTCTTTGAATGCACAGCAAATGTGACAAGATAAGAATATTATTTACAGGCCTGTTTAGAGGTAGTGTGTTCCTTGGGTAGGACAAGCTGAACCTGGACAGCCTAAAACAAATGAAACCTGCAAACAGAAAGCCAGAAAATGTGAGTTACAAACCACAAAGCCAATGGTAAGCAACGGGCGGAATCTATTCCCAGGGAAACTTTCTGAATGTCCCCAATATGTCTTTAGCAATATGTGCTGTCTGGTAGGCTTGGACTTTAAAACAAAAACCTTATGTCTGCATGATGCTGTCAGAACAGAAAGCAGTTAACTGCAGGCGCTGCTGAATGTGCCAGGACAAGTTTAGCAAATTTCACTGGGGCTCAAACTACCTGGCTGCTAGGATGGTGTCCACCCTGTGAAAATAGTGGGTGGGCGCCGTCTACCCATGTGTCACGATGTGCTCCCGGAACCAGGGACAAGTGGCACAAGAGTAGACTGGTGGACTTTGCCCCCTGTTACCACTCCCCTTCTTCTTTCCCGACAGGACAACTGGGACCCGAGTCCATTTATCAGGCAGAAAGCCGACAAGCACGAATTGGAGACTGGTCCCTTTAACTGGGACGTGAACTACGGGAGGACCGCCTCTGTTCTGGACGTCAGCTCTCCAGGTCCAATAAGACAGCGGGAACTCCGAGCAGAGGAGGAAGAGACTTCCGGAATCGCTGAGGACGCGAGGGAGACAGACGCGGAGAGGATAAGCCCGGGAACCTCAACAGCCATACCTGTACCGCTGCGACGAGACACTGAGGGGGTGAACGACCCGAAGAAGCCAGGAGGCCAACGTTACCACGCTGCGCCCAGCCACGCTTCAGGAGAAGCGTGGCTCTAGAAGGTACGGGACAGGGTTGCGGGGTGGGTAGGGTCACGGGGAAAGACCGGCGAGTAGAGGAGTATATTTCTCTCACCCTCTATCCTCCCGCTCCGTTATTCCCTACTACCTGAGCACTTTCACCCTGTGAAATAGCACCGAGCACAAACGGGTGGTCCCTCACTCCCTTTCCCCCACAATCAGCATTACTGGATACTGATACTCTTTCCCCTCCTTCTTCCTATGCCCCGGAGCGGCGCGATTAAAAGGACGAAGACCAGACCAGGGGGAGAAGAGAGAAGACGGAAGTGAAGAAAACCCCGGATAAGAAGCATTATACCGAGGCACTCATTCATTTAGAAGGAGACGCACGTTCAAAATAAAACCTTCTTTAACAAGACACAGTCTCAATCTCGATCCTTCCCCACGCCCACACCATGTGTATTCTTTTAAAGGATGACACTAATTTTAGTTTTGTAATAAAATGTAATTAGAGAAGAGAGGGACAGTGCGCTGGCTCGGCAAAGTAATTCATAGGGGACCCAAAGCTGTGGTCGACAGTCATCGGCTCACTACCTGTACCTTGGTGCAGTATTCTTCCTACCAGGGGCTCAGTTCCTTTGTTTCAACGTTGCCTGAACTGTTCCTTCCTGAGAAGTGCTGAGCTACCAGGGAGGACCGGTCTTGGCAGTTTGGGCTGGACTGTTCCCATGAGGAGCAGGGTCAAGACTGATTTGCATATGGCTGGGTCCAAACTGGGGTGCCACGTTGAGCAAAAGAAAGGATTTAACCCAGAACTCTTGACGGGGGGGGGGTGAATGTTTGATTTGTTCAGCATTCCGTCCATCATTTGTTTGTGCAACATTTTTCGCCCTAAGTGGGATGAGTATGCCCAGACGTGGGTCCTTTGCTCGCTGTGCCATTGGATTCAAGCTAGCCTGGCTGATGAGGGGTGATACCCCGACACCGGTCCCAGGATGCTTGTTTCTGGTCCAGGGAGGACCTGGCTTGGCAGTTCGGGCTGGACTGTTCCCATGAGGAGCAGGGTAAAGACTGATTTGCATATGGCTGGGTCCAAACTGGGGTGGCATGTTGAACAAAAGGACGATGGATTTAACCTAGATCTTTTGACTGGGGGTGAATGTTTGATTTGTTCAGCATTCTGTCCATCATTTGTTTGCGCAGCATTGTTTGAAAGGATGACACTGGTTTTAGTTTTGTAATAAAATTGAATTAGAGAAGAGAGGGTCAGTGCGCTGGCTCGGCTCTGTAAAGTTAATCATAGGGGATCCAAAGCTGGGGTCGACCGCACAGCCGGACTGGGAACAGCAATCAGCCCTGGCAGATTGCTGCTCGACTGGCCCCGGGGGCGGGGTGCTAGTGAGAAGCACCGCTCCCGCTTTTGTTACAAGAGGACGATATTGCAGCACTGCTGCAAAACCAGCCCCCTGTAACAAAACCGGCTCTCACGGGTACAAATCCAGCCCCCCACCCCTCGGCCCACCGGGGAAACGCCCGGTGCCCGCTACGGCCAATCCGGCCCTGGTCGACCGAGTCATTGGCTCACTACCTGTACTCTGGTGCCGGTATTCTTCCTATCATGGGCTCAATTCCTTTGTTTCATCGTTGCTGAACTTTTCCTTCCCAAGAAGTGCTGAGCTCCCTGTAAAAATGGTGTGGGAGGACATTAGTACGAGGGGAGAGAGGAATGTAGATGATAAGGACCTTCCTCAACAAGCGGTGGCTTTGTGTATAGATGGGAGGAATAATATCTGCAGCCCATCCAGTCTTCAGATTTCGCTGGATGCTGACGGGAGTACCCCATGCGTAATCTCCTACCATTCATGCTGCAAGATTGTTCCATGCTTTTACGACCCTTCCTGTGAAGGGATTAATTATGTTCAGACGGGGTGCTGAAGCACCCCCCCCCCCCCACAGCCTTTGTCCACAAACATTGATTACCTTGCTTATGCCATACCAGTGAAAATACACAGGGCTAAATAACAC
This sequence comes from Calotriton arnoldi, assembly GCA_963921515.1. Classification (NCBI taxonomy): domain Eukaryota; kingdom Metazoa; phylum Chordata; class Amphibia; order Caudata; family Salamandridae; genus Calotriton; species Calotriton arnoldi. The sequence goes on along the minus strand of CAWUFW010001678.1, from coordinate 708,099 downwards.
GTTATTTCGAACAAGTGCATTAATAAATACACATTCACTCATTTATTACCACAGTGCAAAGGTCAAATTCCATATTATCCCTCAGTACAGTTTAAGTCACTTCAGGAATCAGTCATGTACTGTCTCACAGTTAACATTCTAGAATAAGTTGACAGAAGAAAATAGCTTGGGGGGCTCTCAAAAGCTTTACTTATTGTGAATTTATCGCGCTACATGGCTTAACCACATGTGCTCTAGATATAGTCAAATACATTTGCTTATTGCTGCTACATATGCCAAACAGCGCGTCATAAACCGTACTTGCGGGTCCACTACACATTAAAATTGTTGATAGAGCGGATAAACATCATGACTGATCCACTGGAAGTTTTGCTTCTCGTGACTCATGGCCGCTCACCACACTCAGCGCTGGTAATAAACGCACAGCATACTAGTCTCTGTAGATCTGCACATGTGATCCATGCCATACTGTTTTTCATAAGTAAAAGTTATAGAGCAGCGTACTGAACCACAACACAGAGGTAATTAGTACAGTGAAATAAAATCTCGTTTGATTATTTGTACTGCAATAATGTATCTACAAATTAAGATTTAAGATAGCTGTGCCGATAAAATGCTTTATTGGAGCACATTTATTTGCAACACGCAAAGCATAAATCTATTCTATGTCTTTACACAAAAAAACAGAAACAATGTGTAAAAGGCTTTCCATGAGATGGAAGTGTGGCAAGAAAAAAACGAGTGCATGGTTTTAGTTTTAAATTTTATAAAATCATCAGTTTTATTACTTTCTACCCAGCCCACGGGCGGGGCTCCTACCCACACACAGATGGACTCTGGGGGCGTGTACTTGACGACGGCTCTAGTTTCACAACTTTTTTGTAGCGAGATGGGAAGGGAACCTGTAGTTCTCGTCCCAGCGGTATATGTCCATTCTGGAGCAAAGTACAATGTGGTTTAACAATTACCATTTGTGCTTAGGTTTGTTTTTAAACCAGCTCCACCTGTTTAATAGCAGGTTTTCGGAGAGGCTCTCCTAATGGCGTATGTGCTCTCAATTGTGGTTGTAGTTCAAAATAGAGCGTTGGATTGAGGCCATGCTTTCTGAGATGGAATTAAGAGTAGCGCTATCATCGAATCCTGATACAGAGGCCTATAAAATTAGCTGCTTCAATAAAGCAGCACTGTGAAGGGTCTGTCCTGTATGGAATAGGTGCGATTTCTCTTTAAACACACGAGTTAAAAACAATTGTGCATCAGTTTGCTATACAGAGAATTGGGCCTACCGATGTAACATGTTATTTTTTGGGGTTGCCATTATATTTTAAAGCAGAGGTGTGGTGATGTCACCAGTGTTGACTAATGAACGAGTTGTGGCATTGCAGCTACGATTAAAAGGCTCCTATCGACCACAGTGCGATCCCCGATGCCACGCAAATCATACTAGCTGACGCCATAGGCTAGCAAAACGGTCCCAGAGATTTTACAGACTTAGAGCAGCTTTAAATCCTGTTGCACCAACGTTATAGCATCACGCTGGAGGCAGCCGAGCACTCTGGTGCTACCAGCTTCTAAAGGCTTGGGTTTTTTCCAGCAAAGCTACCCATCGAGTCTCATCTGCAGATTTTACCATTTGTCATTACCGAAATAAATGGCCTTACACTATGAATTGTACTTTTCATACATGATGTTGTGAGCTTGTCAAAGCCATGCATCTAGAAACAACACTTCCAGAGGCTTGACTGAGGTTATGTCCAATCATCTACAGCACTGGAAGCGGGCCTCTCTGCCTCTTCATTGCAAGTCAACTTATTTCTACCTGGCTAAGAATGGGTGTGCCAGAGCCAGTTTTAAAATACAGTGGGGGGCCTGTCCTCGGACTTTACACCATGGTCATTGAAGGCCATGTCTAAGGTTTGCTGCAGTAGCCCAAGACCTCCACAAGTTCCAGCAATATCCTGTAAACTTAGCTTGCAGCACAAACACTAACTTTGTGTGTGCTGCTTTTCAGTGGAAAGGGAAGCTGCAGCATGTTCCTGGTCTGTTATTACAATTTACAATGTTAGCATTTTAGTTACAATGCCCTCTTGTGAGAAGCTGGCCTGGTATATGATGTCCAGTAATTAAAGTGGGCACCTTGTACCAGTCCAGACAACCCTTATGGTGATTTAAGAGGTCTCAGACAACCTTTAGAAAGCTATCCAAGTGGTAGCTGTGAAGAGCAGCCTTCAGGCTTAGTCTTGAAGGAGTGTAAAGCAGCTTGTTTTACCAGAATGCAATCTTATAGTATAGATTAAATGAAAAGAGAACCACACAGTAGTTATAAAAATATGTATTTACCGGTTACCGGTGTGGGGGTATGATTCCAAAATGTTTGACACCAAACACGATGGGATTAGTTGCAGCCGTTTTCGCGATTGCCATCACGCTGTCACATAATGCCCCTCTACATTAGTATATGGCTGCTTCACTGAAAACCCGGGAGAATGGACTCCGAAGGCTGCAGGGGGTCCTGCTCATGCAGAGGCACCCTCTCACTTAGAACCACGCACCCTGCCCTCAGGATTGTAAAGGCCTGCTGTAGGGGTGACTTATAGGTTTTATTTCAAATTCTGTTTATTGAGTTTTAAGATTGATACAGAAATGTAGTACACATGCAACAGTTGTCAAGATAGGCCAAGAGTTACAGAAATCACATGTAGGTTACAGCTTGTTCACGAGTTCTGTGGCATGAAAAACGTATTGATAGTTACAATCATATCATGTTGCATATAGTAATTCTACGACCTTCCGTCAATCCACCCACTAAGGAGAGAACATAGAAAGGAAACTTAACAACTCTAAAAGAACCAACAAAACCGTGATGTCATGGTGCAAATAATAATGAAGTGGTCATGAGGGATGGGCGCCTGGGCCCAGGACGAAGCATCCTCCTAGCTGCAAGCTGCCATCTGTGTTGCTGTGGCATTAAATATGAAACAGATTAAGGGCCCTTAGCCGTCGTCAGGGGGAGCCCTTCCGATAAGTAGCTCACCAGCGGGGACCATATATATTCAAATCCTTTTCTGGTGTCGTCCACTATGTCGGCCATGCACTCCAGAGCCAACGCCCTCCATAGCCGCGCATGCCATTGGGTTAAAGACGGTGCCTCTTGTTTTTTCCATGCGGCAGCTACTGCCATTTTAGCTGCCCCCAGGCAAAGCCAAATGCAGACCTATCACTCTGCGTCTGGCGTTTCAGGGTTGTATCTCTCACCCCCAGCAAGGTGTGTTCCAGAGAATGGGGAATTGGGTAGCCTAACATGAGTTTAATTTGGGACAGGATCTCTTTCCAAAAAGGCTGTATGGAGGGGCAGTCCCACCAGATATGACGAAAGTCGCCCAATAGACCACACCCCCTCCAGCATCTATCCGAAGTGTTGGGGAAGATCATGTGCAGTTTCTGGGGATACAAGTACCAGTCATACATGATTTTGTAGTGCGCCTCCCTTAGATACATCGAGCGGTTAAATTTCGCTATGTCTTTACTTAAATTCTCCCACTGTTTGTCCGCTAAAGGAGTATCTAAAAGTGCATCCCAAAAGCGTTTATATCGCGGGGTCGTCCTGGGGCTCAGAGCTTGTATGAGAGCATACAGAAAGGAAATGCATCCCTTGGAGGAGGACCCAGATTGGGCAAACTTCTCTATGGGTAGCAGGTCCCTGGTGGCGGCCAGCCGCACCAGGGGCTGCTGTACCCAGTGTTTAAGCTGCAAATAGTGGAATTCCTCCTTGACCGTTAGTGTGAATTGTTTCATGCATTCTTGAAAGGTGAGAATCTCTCCTTTATGAAATAGGTGGGAAATCGTGAGACAACCCCCCACCCGCCATGCCTCGAAGGGTCCCTCTTGGAGCGCTGGGGGGAAGGCAGCATTAAAATGTATGGGCGTGTAGGGAGATGGAAAGGTGGTCAGCTGCAACCTCCTAGTGAGAGCATCCCATACCCTTAATGTGGTGGATGTGGGTGTACTGATGTAGGCGTTGGGCGGTCTGTCATGTTTCGGCTTCCACAATGGATCCCGTATGGTGCGGCCGGTTATCTGTCTATATGAAGCCAGTGTTTCTCAGAGGCACGCAGCGACCGACTTATAGGTTTTAAGTGCAGTGACCCTTAGATATAGTAAACCGATATATTTAGTAAGTGGTGCATGCACCAACTTACACAGGCTGCAATGGCAGGCCTGTAGTTCCATTTTGCATGGTCTCTCATGGGTGGCATAATACATGCTGCAGCCCATGGGAGACCTCTGGGGTACCTATGCCCTGGGTACATGGTTACCATATACTAGGGACTGACAAGGGTACACCAGTATCCAATCTGGAGTGTACCGAAGTACATAACATAACAGTTTAGGGAGCAAGCAGATAGACTGGGGTCCTGATTAGCAGGATCCCAGTCAGACTAGTCAAAAACAGCATCACATCAAGCAAAAAGTGGGGGTAACCATAAGAAGCAGATCCTACTTTCCTACACCTCTCAAATTTGTTGTATGTGCGGCATTCTCTTTTCCACTCTTGCTTCAACAATATCAGTCTGGCGTCTGACAGTGTGTGCCCTCCCTATTGATAGTGAGTGGGTGATAACCTTGTGCTTCCTCAAACGACAGAGTTGTGAAAGCAGCTACATGGAGAGGGCAAAAAGGATCAATAATGGTTTCCCAAGTCTTTTAAGGAGCCAGTCAAGCCCGTTCCTCAAACTTATCCCATCATCACATTCACAACTCAAAGAAGTGCCTGTCTGATGTTGAAGATTGTTGAAATGGATAGTAGCTTACTTTTATCAAAGACTTAAACACTGCAAGCTCCAAAAAGCTTCTCAGCTCTGTCATATTTGCAAGGAACCTTCTTGTGGGAAAATCCAATTTACTGGACGACCTGACGCAGAACTTTATCACATTTTTTATACATATTTCTTGCAGAACTTTCACACATGTTGATACCAGAGAAAAATATTTGGCTACGGTAACATGTCAAGAGCATACGCATTGTTGTAACCTTCAGAAGAACATTTAACGGTACAGGGGTATGGAGAGACTCCTGATGGGAGCACTGCCAGCAAGGGGCAAGGAGATGAGAGGAAGCCCTTCCCGCCATTGAGGTCAGTGCCAGCCCACACCGGAACTGCGCATCCCAGAGGGAGATCCACGTCTGACAAAGCCCCTGACTGGATGTCAGACTTAAAACACAAAAGGGTTCAGCACTATACAACAAATTATAACGATTCAATATCAGTGATTTAAGGAAGCAGTGAGCACACAGAAAAATGTCCAGATCACCGATGTGAATGTCTTAAAAGGATTTTCTCTTTATTTCATTTTTTCTTAAAAGCAGAAGATCATAGCCATAGCCGACGCGTTTCGTCTCTGAAAGAGACTTCTTCAGGGCTTCACAGAGTAACAAAAGAGGGTATTCACTTTTTTCGTATTCAGAAACCAGTTACACTTGAGTCACGGGCTACCATGCCTTTACTGATAATGTCTACTATATAAGAAGTCTTCTGAAAATTGGATTCTCGGTTTTCCGGTTGAATTGTATAACGTCAAAGTGAATACCCTCTTTTGTTACTCTGTGAAGCCCTGAAGAAGTCTCTTTCAGAGACGAAACGCGTCGGCTATGGCTATGATCTGCTTTTAAGAAAAAATGAAATAAAGAGAAAATCCTTTTAAGACATTCACATCGGTGATCTGGACATTTTTCTGTGTGCTCACTGCTTCCTTAAATCACTGATATTGAATCGTTATAATTTGTTGTATAGTGCTGAACCCTTTTGTGTTTAAAGTTGTTGCAGGATTTTTTCCTTGTTAAGGAGTACAGAGGGGAGTACTCTTTGGTTCTTTGCACTACAGGATACCTTAAGACACTTTTCATTTGTTAGGTGCGGTCTCTAACAGCCTCTACCCTCGTCCTTTTTGCATTTCATTGGATGTCAGACTTACCTTGCCCGGAACAGGACTCGAGGCCGAACGGGTGTTGTCTGACCAGATACTCTCCAGCTCTTTGGTAAGATTGTCCATCTTGGCAGCCGCCATGTCCAGCTCCATCTGTTTCTCGTCGATGTTCTGTGTGGCAAAGGCTGGAGAGATAAGATGACGCCGCAGTTAGAGGGCTAGCACGGGCCTGTCATGGTGACATACCAACAGAATGCTATTTGCAGCTGGCATCAGCGTAAGAGCAGCTTGTGATGCCACATTTACCCGTAAACTCCTCAAAAGGGCTGGCATGCAATCCTCTTGGGCAGTGCATCCTAGCTGAGCTGGCAAGGTATGCAGGTGACACCAAGGTCTGCCTGCACTCCTGTTTACTCTGATGGGGTCTCCTACGAGCTATGTGTGCTCCTCGGATTCCGATCACTGATTGCCTTTGGGTGCTTTCTAACAGCCTGTGTAATAGTGTTGACTGGCTGCATCAGTACTACCTACCTCTATTAGGGTGCTTTAACACTGTTTGACGATTACATTGTCTTTGAACTTCTATTAACGTATCTGCCAATTTTTTCATAGTGCGCGTGTACCTGGGTATTTCTATACAACTTATATGTACCTTTGTATTAACCCTTCAGCCATGGCAAGTACAACTGCTGGACTCTTCTCACCAGTAGAATAATCCCATGTCTTGGTCATTTCACTCCCGAAACCCGACCTGTGACTAACTACCCAGGGGCGGACTGGAATTCAAACTCGGATCTGGCAAAAATATTCAACTGCTCCGCAGACTGCGGATAGAAAGGGCCACGAAGGGATGCCTGGATCATAGCCGCCTACACTACCCTGAAATCTGCAGTCTACCGGGGAAATGAAAGAGTGGAAGAATGACCAGTCCAGCCCGTAAATGGCACCGGAATGCCAAGTTCTTTTTAAGGAAACTTCTCAAGGTTGTAGCAAGTTTACAAGACTCTAAAAGTTTCTATTTAATTACAGTATTCATTTTTATAGTCACAAGTATATCTGTTGTTAATATATCGCTAAACCTCATAGATGTTCTTAAAGTAATATTATATATACTCCAATATGAGTTTTAAATTCATTACTTTAACAATTGTTTAAAAAATGTCAATTGAATCTAATTTTATCCTGCTCCTGTACTAAAAAGAGTTTCTTGATTTTACTTCACAAAACTTTTGTAGCTCACAAAAAAGACTGGCGCTTATGAGTGCGCTATACGCAAACCCAAACTTCTCCCTATAGGATGGGCTATTCTTCGAGTTCAATAAAGTGGTGCCGAAGCTTGCAAAACAATGCAAGCGCTGTACATTTATAGCCGCAGAATTGGGATCCTGTTCTTCATTAAACAAGGAGGCGCCCGCCCCGCTTACATATCTGAGGGCAGGGCCGGCCTTTGGCGGGGGCAAGCTGGGCCCAGGCCGCCAGTCTTCAGGGGGCACACAGAGCTGTCTGTATTAAAGTCCTGCAACAGCAGCGTCCCTCTTGCTACCAATGATGCAGACTAAACTGCTTTCAATCCTTATTTACTTGCCTCGGGTGCCATTCTACACCCCCTGGGAGATGGGGTTCCCTATGCGCACCCACCCTTCAAATAGATCTGGCCTACGGCACGGACACCGGCGCCTTTGCCTGCAGCACATCGTGGCATGGGCTGGGTACTGTCCAAAGGCTGCTGCTTCTGGCAGTGAGGGCAGGAATGGGTTAATCTACCGTGCTCCCTGATCCGGTTTGGCTTCCTCAGGACGCCTCAGTACTACTCTTTCCGGGGCACTCGCCCAAGTGATCCAATACGTCTTTCACTCCCTGCCGGAGGCAGACTGGGCGCTTCACGCGGCTCTCAGATTAGTGACATGCGTCCCACCTATCCTGCCACACACGTGCTGTTGTCGAGCGTGCTGCGCCCTTCTCTTCCAAGCTTAGAATAAGCAGATTCGCTTCCCCTGGAGAGCAATATGTTCCTTGTAAGATAAGGCAGGCGATGGTCACCTGGCTCACCGTCAACCCCAACTGAAGGCTGTAAATTTGTTCTCAGACCATACATTTTTCACAAATGTTTCACTTGTTTATATGCAAGGGCATTATTAACCGGTTAACTGTCTGATCCTAGTTTGCGATAGTACCTCCTAACATCACATCTTATCCCCACTTCAAGATACACACTGTGACTTATTACACACAAGCTTCTGCATTCCAATTACAACACACCTTGACTCCCAAGCCTCCGACCAGTATCATATTTTGCGTTTTTTTTGGTGTTTTTTTTTACTTCTGACAGCCCCTCATAGCATTTTGCGACCTTACGCCTCAGCATTACTTCCGTTGGGTCTAGTTATCTCATATTCTGACCTCTTTTCCCCACCACTCACATTTTTATATCGTTTTCATATCGGTTCGACACCCAGTGGTGTACCGTAAAATGGAGGGGCACCCAGCAGAATGTAACGAGGGGCCCCTTAGTCTCCCATATCTCAGATATTCATTGACCTTGGGGTCATGAATGGAGGCTTCCTGAAGGGTTGGGGGTAGGGTGACCAGATCTTGAGAACCGAAAACCGGGACATTTTGGAAAAAGATTAGAAGGACTACATTTTTCATCCACGGAATGGCTCACAATGACGGCTCTCATCAACATTGGATCACAGAAGATGCATTAAGAAAATAAATAAAATGTAATTTCTAGAAGCAACATCATACATATTAATTAAATGGCTTACTTATAACAGCTGCTAACTAGCACAGCTTTAGAACAACCAAAATAGTGCCTCTCACTGTTTTCAGTCGACCCCCTCTAAAAATCGGGACATGAGCCAAAATGGCCGAGAAAGCTGATGAAAAACCGGGACTGTCCGGGCAAATCCGGGACGTCTGGTCACCCTAGATGGGGGTTCATAAGGTATCTGGCAGGGGTTGTGCTGCGCCCCTGCCGACACCCCCTCTGGTTTCATATCATATCCTGATCCGTTCCCGTCCACTTTAAGAATCCCTCGCGGTGGCAGATTCTTCTCCAGACTTTCCCCCATACATCATATCGCAACATCCTACCTCAGGAACATTTCTCCCACGTACCTCCCAGGATATCCCAGAGCCAGCACTTACACTGAAAGTTGAGATCCATCATGGACTGGGAACCGCTCATCTGCTCCCCCGCCATCTTTCGGAAGTTGCGATCCAGAGCCTCGATGGCGGATGTCTTCCAGCTCAGGAGCTTCGACCTTGGGAGAATAAGCACCTCCATGTCAAAATTAAATAGCAAACAATGAGTCCAAGATCCAACCGCACCTCTAAAATGCTAAGTTCGAGCGCGAGAAACAACAAGCGATATGAAATCTGAGATAACTTCAATGGTCACAAGAGCGAAGAACGAGGCAATCGACCAGGCATGTGCATTAATCACACGCCGACCGGAAAGGATGATCCACTGTTCTAGGAGCAGGTTAACAACAGTGGTATATAGTGTTCTATACTGCTAAACAGTGCCTAGGCGCTGGGACAGGACCCCGCGTGCCTGCTCCGTCGGACATGAACCTGGAACGAAGATAGAATCCCAGCTTTTAAAGAGCTTCCCCAGAAGCACAGCCGGTGGCCCTCCTCCCGCCCAGTCAGAGGGACAGGCGGGGCAGACTGAGTCAGCAGGAGGAAATACCTGAGAAGCTGCGCAGCTCCGCACACCTGCCTCGGAACGCTGAGCTCCCAGCACGCTGACCAGTCTGCTTTGTTTACCTTTAGCCCAGAGCCAACTTTCTAAAAATATGAAAGTTCTACCTTTATAAGGGCGTGTTCGTTTCACAAGACCACTCTGCAATACACAACTCAATCCACGGAGCCTCTCACAGCCCACGGAACCTACACCTGGGTCATAGAACGCATGAGCTGAGGGTTCAAAAACGGAGTCAGTCATGTTCCGTGGTCTGTGGGCTTCAGAGGAGGGTTGGCCAGCGGCCAACGAGTTCCACAGACTGAGTCTGAGGATTACTGGGCCTTGAGCTTAACAGTTAGCCAGAGGGCGTGTGGGATGAGAGCACAGGCCAGACATTATTACAACCCACTCACCCTCTGATCGTAACTAGTGACTTCAGACCATTCATACAGAGTCACATTTTCCAAAAACCCCCAATGTGCAGAGCAGCAAAAAGTGCTGGGCCGCAGAAGGGGAAGGGAGGATAAAGGAAAACAGTTCAGAGATCGAGTATGGGCAGATGGCTGAAGGATGTGCCTCACCCCAACCTTTTATTTTGGAAATGTTGAAGGGCAGCTTCTAAACACAGTGCTTTTACGATGCGGAAAGAACGAGCGCCTCGTTCGAGTTTATGTGCTACAACGAACTACAAAAAATACATCTGCAAGGGTTCGCAAGTCTGTCACTTTGAAAACAGAGAAACCTCTTTAGCCATGAAGGGCAGGCCAAAACATGGACTTCCGGTCCAAACATCCAGTAGCGTAGCAAGGGTTCAATGGGCGCTAATGCAAGAAAGGTAAAATGTCCCCCATCCAGCTTAGACAGTAAAATGCAGCTATAACTGCGGTACCTCCGGGCTCCAGTGGCACTGCACCCACTACACCATTTGTAACTACGCCCCTGCACACATCGACATACTACGGGGGTATGTGTGAAATTAACTGTTCTAAAAGGTGGGGAGGGCAGACACTAGATGGGGGAGGGGGGTTAGGGAACAAAAGGTGGTACAGAATTAGCAAATTCAAGTCAATGTGTCTAGACTGACTTCCTCTAAAAATAAATATTATGATCCTGAGTACAATGAGGGCGGGGTTAGTGAATGTGAGGGCGGGGTAAGTGAATGTGGGGGCGGGGTCAGAGAAGTGGGTAAAAAGAACAAACTATTTTGTAACTTTTTTTGTTGCCCTTTCACCTACAGGTAACTGCATAGAAAATGCAATGCTCACACTTCACATAGAAAAAGAGTCCCTTCTTCTGCCATTTCAACCTAAGCAACTCAACAAGGCGGTTGCTTTTTGAACACAAAGTATGGGAACCGTTTTGACCAAATGAATAAAGCTTGGGAACGTCGTATCCCTATCCACTTCGACCTCTCTACTTACAGTAATGGGTTAGATATTGTTGACTGTTTTGGTTTGGAATGCCTCTTATTGCTGCAACCATACCATTCAACGTTCACCTCGATTTCTCCAGAATCTGTTACATTTCTGGTCGGAATTCTCAAGACTCAATTAAATGACAATGCAAATAGTTATATAATGCTTTTGTGTAGTTGGAGTTAGGATAGTTACATAGTGCAGATTACTGTAGTACAGTGAAACATTTCGTACAGTTGCACAATATAGCTACATGGCTAGAATATATGTATACTTGCAGTAGATATAGTTACACATAGATATACAGTTATTAGGTTCACCCAGCTAGTAATATATTTAGATATGTGAAGCGATAGAAACCCTGTTCGCTTTACCTGTGGACGGTACACTTAAATAGTTTATAGAAAACATGAGATGCATCGAGTGCAACAACTTTCTCACATTTGCCAGATTCTGGAAAACGTTTCAGTGCAAAGGTATCATACACCGAACTGCAATTCGTGCTAATCTTGTGCCGAAAAGGAAGGCGCACATGACTTTCCTTTGAAAAGTATTTCGTTCACAACTATCCATTATCTGCCTTCCTAACATTTACAGCACAAATACAGCAAACGTCAATGCTACGGTGCCACGCCTCTGTAATAGCTCACCCAACCCGGCATTAAAGATCCGCGCACATGGAAACCACAAGTACAGCTCGTGTCACGCCAGAGGCAAGACAGTAGACACCGAACAGGCCCCACAAACTGCGGCACACCTTGTGCTTTCTATACTTTGCATTTCTATAGCTACGCCTGGATATCATATCAACTGTACATTTTCTCCTGTTTCAGGGACATTCGTCTCATCTCATTTATGATCGCTCCCCTGCATGTTCAGGATAGGCGGCACCTTGCATGTCAGCATACATTACACAAGCGCACTTGCGCATATGTAGCTATGGTAAGGTCCGACTTTCTGTAGAAAAGGCATTTTTTATTATTGTGCTAACAACGACGAATCTGCACGAATTTTCCAAAAGAAATGGAACCCATTTTGGGTTCTTCATGGCAAGTTTTATGCAGATCAGTCAAGAGCGGGCCAAAAAAGGGATTATGGTCCCAAGTGACAGTTCTCATTTTAATTCCCATAGGATTCTTAGCTCCTCAATACAGGAAAAACAGATCAACGGAATTACACCAAACCTGGCATGCAAGCAGACCTTTCCTCAAGAAAGTGCTCTAACTTCATTTGGTGGAAATCAGTTTAAAAGTTTTTGAGAGAGTAGCATTTAAATAGTGTCCCGGTTTGGGCAAGAAAAAGTTAAATTGTAGGGATATTTGGACTGTAAATGTATAGGTCTTCGCTGTACCAAGCTCTTAAAATAAAATTAAAAAATACTCAAATCCGACTGAATGAGGGTGCCTACCAAAGCTCTCTAATTGGCGGATTGCAACATTAGGAAAAATGTTGTGGCCACCATTACCAGATTCATAGACACAGTCCCCCAGTACAGCATAAAAAATGAAAGGGCACATAGGAAGGCAGAGTGAGCATGCCATGACCCCCAGGCTCATGTGGCGGGACCCACAGGCGGCACCCAATTAAATGCCAATTTTGCAGAGGGTTTCGCAGGTCTTAAGGCTGGGTTAGCAGCCCAAGGGCAGCCCTGAGAACCACAGATTCTGGCGGAGTCCTGCAAATTTGGTAGAAAGTTCATTGGTAAGGGATAGCACACCCATAGCTAGCTTCAGAGGCCTATGCTGGCACATTTGCAGGTTCCATGAATCTGAAACCAGGTTTGCAGACCCCGCGGAAGGTTCAACATAGGTCCACAAGTCAAGCCTGTAAAGGTTCATGAATCTCATATAACAATCTGAGAACCATAAAAAAAAAATTAAAAGCAGAATGGGTTGGGCGCATACCCTGGCCTATCTTAAGACTCTATGGTAAAGGCGGTGGACAGTGGGAGTTGCCTATAAACAGGAGGTTAGACACAAGGCACAGTTCAATGTAGTATATGATTAAAAAAACAGAAATTCACTGAAAAAACAACGGTTGGCTCATAGTGTGGGTTGGTAACTCAGAGAAGGTTGGAAAGGCTGGTCGGAGTGAGGCCTGATTTTTGTTTTTGTTGTTTTTGTTAATGTCTTATAACCAAAGCTAACCATAACTTTTGTTCTCCTTTTGTTTTTTCAGGGCATAACATTGAGCTAATGAAGAATCATGCTCTCAGCTTACATAAAGCATTTTAAATGTAATGCAAGGTGGCAGTGTGGTACATCATTTTTTTGAGTGTTTTATAGCCCGAACTAGACCCAAGGGTATCAGAGAGCTTTACAAGAATTACATAAAGATTGATTACAAGAGCTATAACCATAGGATACAGTTTTACAAGAATTACATGTGCATCGTTTACATTGTTTCCAGTAGGCACAGCAAAGAGTCATGCAATATAGAGAGAAAGACATAATATAGGTCAGGAAGCATGAAAACAGGGCTCGTTTACAGGGTAAGGATAAAGGAGGGGAGCAAATATTAGTACAATATATGGCCCGTAGTGGGGTATCCAGAGGAGGGGTTGAGATCGAGTTCAGAGTGATCAGTGAGTTTGTTAAACTGTGTATTTGGTAGGTCAGGCAGGGTAGTTTAGGTGTATTAGTTTAGGAATTTATTGAGAAGAGACAGTTTTAAGATTTATTTTCTTCAAGTGAAGGGAGGATTAGTTGTCACACAGTTCTTTAGGAACGGCATTCCTAATTCTCAGGCTGTTACCGGAGAAGGATCGAGTGAAAGACTCAGTTTTCTTGAATTTGGAAAGGATGAGGAGAAGGGTGTTGGAGCTTCGTAGTGGTCTTTTTTGGCCAGCTTTAGTGAGTTTGTTAGCGAGGTAGGTGGGATTACCAGAGTGGAGACCTTTGTGTATTATGCAGGCTGTTTTGAATATACTTCTTGGTTCCATTGGTAGCCAGTTGAGTTTCTTGAGGGTGGGAGTGATGTGGTTGAATCGACTCTACAGAGATCAGTCTGGCCGCTGCGCTGAGTGTGGACTTCATTGGCAGAAGGTGGGTTTTTGGAATGCCCATGATTGTTGCGTTGCAGTAGTCCAGCTTGGATAGAACAAGGGATTGGATTACAGTCTTCAAGTTCTCAAAGGAGATAAAAGGTTTGAGTTTTTTAATGTGTTTAAGAGTGTAGAAGGCCCTTTTTGCAACAGCATTGATATGTTCTTTCATATTCAGCAAACAAATGATGGACGGAATGCTGACAATGCAAACATTCTCCTCCAGTCAAAAGATCTGAGTTAAATCCATCGTTCTTTTGCCCACTACGCCACCCCAGTTTGGACCCAGCCATATGCAAATCAGTCTTGACCCTGTGCCCCATGGGAACAGTCCAGACCGAACTGCCAGGCCAGGTCCTCCCTGGACCGGAAACAAGCATCCTGGGACCGGTTTCAGGGTATGTCACCCCTTCTTCAGCCAGGCTAGCTTGAATCCAGTGGCACAGTGAGCAAGGGACCCACGTCTGGGCATACCCATCCCACTTAGGGCGAAAAGTGTTACAGCAAACAAATGATGGACGGAATGCTGACAATGCAAACATTCTCCCCCAGTCAAAAGATCTGGGTTAAATCCATCGTTCTTTTGCCCACTACGCCACCCCAGTTTGGACCCAGCCATATGCAAATCAGTCTTGACCCTGTGCCCCATGGGAACAGTCCAGACCGAACTGCCAGGCCAGGTCCTCCCTGGACCGGAAACAAGCATCCTGGGACCGGTTTCAGGGTATGTCACCCTTCTTCAGCCAGGCTAGCTTGAATACCGGTCCCAGGATGCTTGTTTCCGGTCCAGGGAAGACATGGCTTGGCAGTTCGGGCTGGACTGTTCCCATGAGGCACAGGGTCAGACTGATTTGCATATGGCCATGCCTGAACTGGGGTGGCGGAGTGAGCTAAAGAATGATGATGGATTAAACCCAGATCAGTTGACTGGGGGTGAGTGCTTGCAATGTTCAACACTCCGTCCATCATCCCCTTTGGTTTTGCTACTTTCATATTCAGGCTTCATGTTACATAAACACCCAAAAACGATGTGCATTCAAAAATACTTATCATTTACACCACTGTCTCTCTTCTGCTGCAATGACATAACCCAGTGGCTTAAAAACATCTTTTTACTCATTACTGTTTTCATGTACACTTCTGGCCTTTCAGATCTCACAGTGATATCAAAAGCAGCAGCCGTACTTCTGTTTCCATTTAAGTGATGTATCACAAAATGAAGGAAAGATCCTAAAAAATACAGTAAGGGTGCCCTGAGATTCACTCTCAATGTGTTACTGCTGACCGCCCTGAACCCTCAAACGCTGCTCCAGCATACCAGTTTTGGACTTGGCAGGTTCACCACCAGAATTTTTGCCTTCACCCTTCCTGTTTTATGAATTTCGTTTTTGTTGGCATTAGGACTGTGCGCTTTACCATTGCTAACCAGTGATTAAAAGTGCATGTGCTCACTCCGTTAAACATGGCAAAATTGGCTTACACCCAATTGGCACCTTTAATTTACGTACAAGTCCCTAGTAAAGTGGTAATATAGGTACCCAGGGCATATAAATCAAAATCTACTAGTGGGCCTGCAGCACTTATTATGCCACCTAGTTAAGTAGCCTTTTAAAACACGTCATAGACTTGCCATTTCTGCCTATGTACAGTTTTAACTGCCAAACTGGCTTGGCAAAATAAACATTTTGCCAAGCCTAAACCTCAATTTTTAATACATATGTCACCTCTAGGGTAGGCCCTAAACAGCCCTTAGGGGAGAGTGCATTGTATTTAAAAAGGACACACGTATTTAAATTTTACATGTCCTGGTAGTGAAAAACTCCTACATTAGTTTTGCACTACTGTGAGGACTACCTCTGCCATAGAATAACACTGGGTTACCTTATTAAATTTAATAAGTGACAACATTGGACTGGGAACTGGTAGAAATGTCATGTTTGGTCTCAAAAGAATTGTAATTTAAAATCCTTTTAAAGGTAAAGTCAGATTTTAAGTCACAGTTTTGAAAATTTAACTTTTAGAAAGTTGGCATTTTCTTGTCCTGACCATTTAGTGCCCGCAGCCTGTGTCCTGGGTCACATGACTGGATGTAGTTGACAGTTGGCCTTTGTATATTCCTCCAGGACAGTGAGACAAAGGGGGACTAGATGCTGACAGGATAGGTCATATTGCCAGGCTGGGAGGGGTGGAGCTAATACCTGTCCCCAGTGCTTAATTTGTAAAAAAAAAAAAAAAGAAGTGCCGGTGCTCAAATGTTTTCATAGGAGGCCACCACCCCCTTTCCTGGCTCCACCCACATCCTCCATTGGCTCTACCCACTTCCACCTTTGGCTCCAGTGATATGTACCCCGTAATGTGACCTAGATAAGGACTGATGGAGCAAAATAGGCTAATAAGGCTAATAAGTCAAAAACAAGGGAGGTTTTGTGCAGCGCACATTCTGAAATCAAGTATTTGCCTATTATCACACCATTTGGTCAAGCATGAAAGCCAGGATTGACCCCAGATTCTCCACTTTCACACTCAGCAATTCACCAATTATAATTAGATGTGCATTTATTTCTGTCATCAAAGGTTAACACTTTATCCTTAATCCATGGGGGTATAAGATTAGTGCAGGGGTGACAAGAGGAATCCACATTTTATTTTTTGCAGTTTTATGTGGTGCGAACCCTGTCGTGGACAGACAGAGGACCACTTCACAACAGTAGACATAGACTACATTACACTTTTTTTCCAGGCACATCCAGATATGCTAGAATTCAACGGGTGCTGCTAAATCCAGGTATTTGAACCTGCTTCCCTATGTCTCTCCCTTGCCTTGGCCTCCAGTGCAAGCTCCTCTTACTTGTTTTTCATCAGACTTTGTCCCTGAACATGACAGAGAAAGGCAGAAAATGGAAAGAAAGAGGAAGATAAAGATAGTAAAGCAGAGGCCAAGGGAGGAAGCAGAGTTGAAAAAGAAACTTCAAGAGCGAGAGGATAAAGAGGCAGGAAGTCGGGGGGGGGCAGAAACAGGCATTTAGTGGAATTAAAACAAGGCTGCCTTGGTATTTGTCGAACCCCCAACATTCGCAACAGGCTCATAAGAAAAACGTTAAGCCCTACAAATTCAGCGTTATTATACCGGTGTTATTTGGAGCAGCCAAGTCACCTCCTACATTACTGCAGTAAAGTCAGGCTCACACGTGCCAACATTTTGGAAAGGTTTTAAAATAGCACAAACCGCACGCCTCACCATCCCAGCCTGGGCATTGACACTTTTAAAACTGTCCAGAGATACACACATTTACATATAATCATTCAAAATGAGACTCCTTTACATAATGAATGGCTGTCCTCTATGCCTGGCAGGGTCCAGCCATGAACAGCTCTGCTTTAGACCCTGTGAAGCAGGCACGCTCAGGAATGCTTAGTGACATGTGCACCTGTCCCTGTGCCATAACCTTGTGCACGGAGGGGGCGGGCGCAGAGCCCCACAGTGGTCGAGTAGGGGGGCGAGTACCTGCACTCGGGTTGGAGGCTAGGCTGGGCACGAGGTGTAGTCCCAGTGACAGTCCCTCTGCCCACAGTGCTCTCTCTCCGAAGCTGTGACCCCTCCCTGTGCCCACCATCCCTGAACAGCTGGATAGGAGGGAGACCGCGAAAAAGGCCCATGTGAATGTATGGTAAGGGATAGAACAGAGCAGGCCCTAGAGGAAGGTCCACGCGGGCATACTAAACGAGGGAGACCCTTAAGGGGCATCGATTACGAGGCCGATAAGGAATATACACTGAGCAAGAGGAAGACCTCCCAAGAGGGGCCAAGTGGAGGGTATGTGAGTGAGGTCTCTGAGGAAAGGCCCGGATGAATATTGAAGGGCTCTGGTGGTGGGCAGTGGGTGTGATAAGAGGGGCGCTGAGAGTCCTGAGGAAGTCTCAAATAGAGGTGCAGTAAGAGAGGGAGAGAGCCCTCGGAGGAAAGAAACCATTGCTTTCACTGACGCCCTGCAACTGCTCTGTCCCTCCGCCTCCTACACTCACGCCCACAATATATCCCTCATCGGCACAGACAGAGTCAGCCACTGGGGGCCCTAATCTCCCCATCAAAAGCCCCCACCCAGACGTCTGTCACTACTGTGTCACATGGTGTGTAGCCAGGGACCTTGTACTGGGGTCTGTGGTACCTCACGGCCTCTGACTCGGTTCAGGTGACCGGGCGTCACCACACGTAAGAAAAAGCAGCATTGGGTTTTTTATTACTTACTGCGATCGGTTACTGCTGGTGGAACTGCCTTTATTAAGAGGCCTGCTGCACATCTCCTTCAAATCGCCCGCCTCGACGTCGTGCTAACGTGCTACTCGTCCACTGCAGTGTGTGTATGTGCGGGGGCGTGGTCCACCGTCCGTGGAAGGAAAAAGGTTACGCACGGCACACGCTGCCCGCCTAAGCCCTCTACCCTCATAGAACCAAATGCAGCCCATTTAGTGGCCCGCCCACCGGCAACACTGAAATGGAAAGCAAATTGATTTGCATAATTGATATGGATTTATTACTGGGCTCGCTGCACTCTCTGAGCAGCACTGCACTGTCAGCAACACTCGTCTTCTTCACGGAAGGACAATGAGACTGTAACAGCGTGTGAACAACACTGCAATAAACCGGCAATTATATTTAATTTACTTTTACACATGGCGTGCAGACTGCAGTGATGTAAGTTGGCAGTGGCAGTGTAGAACCGGCCCTGATAAAAAGGTGCCAGTGCTAAGCACCGGAAAGCTCAGGCACAAATTAAGCACTGCCTGTCCCACTTACATTTCATAGGGGCTGCCTCCAGCACACTCGCAAAGAACTTGACACCAGTCTTTTGTCACCCTAGACCTCTTGGAGCCTGGGAAGGAGGACATTTCCAAAACCAGATGTAGAAAGGCCTAGAAGTTTCTCCCACTTCAAAGGCTGGTACCAGGTATGAATATTAGACCCTCAGGCCAGCTCTTCTTTACACTTCTGGACCTGTGGTAGAATTCTGAATGACTGCCCTGCCGCTTGAGGTTGGTGTTTCTGCTTGAAGGATAGAGGACCATCTCGTTGTTCCCAGGAATACCGGAGCTATTCCAAGGGTCAGTTGGCCTACCCCCTGTTCTAAACTACAGGGAGACATCAAGCTCCAAAGACCTCCCTGCACTGGCTAGTTGACCTGCTAAAACTGGACCTGCCTGGACCTCCAACTAGACCTGCCTTCTAATGGCCTCAGGGAGAGTGAGTCCCTGATCCCCAAGAGGTGCCTTCCCCGGTCCTGGACCCTTAGCTAGCATCAGGGTGCCCTCCTCTGGAAGAAAAGGAAAGATCCTGTAGTTTGGGCTCTTTGCAACTATGAACAGGCCTGCTCGCACCGAGACTCTAGCACCCGCAGTGACCGCCAAGGCAAAGCTCTGGTGAACCCGACTCTTTGCGCTATAGCAACCTCCAACGATGACCCGCAATGCAAGATCTGCACTTTGCACTTCAGCAAAGACAGCCTGCGGTGACCTCCAATGCGAATCTCCAGCAACGACCATCTGCTTAGCCTGTCCGGATCTTCATTCTACAGCGACGTCTGTCGGCGACACGCCGGTTTTTCACACTACAATGACGATTATCCGCGACGCTCTCTTCGCTCCCTCCTCCAAACGAACAGGACTCTTCGCACCAGACTCTGAGTAGGTAACTTTTTCCAACGAGACTAACATGGTCTCTGTATCCGGCCTGAATTCCATAGCTTTCGGCCTGAAATTGTGATTTTCCCCTAGTCTAGCAAGACCAGATGACCGTGAGTGGCACTTTGTGCTTTGAGGCACTACACTTAACTGAAACTTTAAAATTGAATATCTCCGGTTCTACTGATTGGATTTTTGTTGTTCTGGTACCATTTTATTTATTACAATTCACTCGCAGTGACCGCCAAGGCAAAGCTCTGGTGAACCCGACTCTTTGCGCTATAGCAACCTCCAACGATGACCCGCAATGCAAGATCTGCTCTTTGCACTTCAGCAAAGACAGCCTGCGGTGACCTCCAATGCGAATCTCCAGCAACGACCATCTGCTTAGCCTGTCCGGATCTTCGTTCTACAGCGACGTTTGTCGGCGACACGCCGGTTTTTCACACTACAATGACGATTATCCGCGACGCTCTCTTCACTCCCTCCTCCAAACGAACAGGACTCTTCGCACCAGACTCTGAGTAGGTAACTTTTTCCAACGAGACTAACATGGTCTCTGTATCCGGCCTGAATTCCATAGCTTTCGGCCTGAAATTGTGATTTTCCCCTAGTCTAGCAAGACCAGATGACCGTGAGTGGCACTTTGTGCTTTGAGGCACTACACTTAACTGAAACTTTAAAATTGAATATCTCCGGTTCTACTGATTGGATTTTTGTTGTTCTGGTACCATTTTATTTATTACAATTCACTCTGTTTTCTAAATTGGTGTGGGATTTTTCTTATTTCGTGTTTTTACTTTATTACTGTTTGAGTGCTGCATAAATACTTACACAGTGCCTAGAAGTTAAGTCTGACTGTTTTTGTGCCAAGCTACCCGAGGATTAAGAACAGGTTAATTTAGTGACTTTTGTGGTTCATCCTGACAAGGATTGTGGTTGTTTCTTGAGAACGGTCTTCACTGCCCCTCAATCAAACACCCATTTTCCTACAACCAGGGGCTGTACTATCTATTTTAATCACGCTTTCTGGTCTGAAGCTATAATGCAAAATGCAATCCCCTAGGTCTGCCCAGTCAAAAGCATGTTCACCTGCCAACCACAAGTCTGTTTTTCAATAAGAATTTTCTGTTGAGCTGTAGGAAACATTGGAGAAGTTTCGTAGCCATTAACAAGTGGATGTAGTTGCCAGGTAATGGAGGGAGGAGGCTTTTTAGTGCCGGTGGGTGCCATCCCCTGATGCTTGGCAGAGTTAGAGGTTGAGCCAGCGGTTTGGCTACTTGAAATCAAAGAAAATGTGCCCAGAAGAGGGTCTTTGTGCCAATCTTTCTGCAATCATTTGGTGGGGGCCAAGCAAAAGCTTCAGAATAGACTTCAGCTTGTGCTTAATTGACTGACTTGGACCTACTGAAGATCCTTTGCATTACCTAAGGAGGAAATGCTGTTCGCACCAATACGGCTACAAAGACATTTGTGGAACTTTGATACAGAATTCTTTTCCATGAATTATATGAACTTCACTCATACTAAGTGCTCTACACACGTAGGGCCAGATTCCGATGTCGTTAGGAAAGGCTCGTAACGGCATCGGGACTCTCCGAACCGGCTTCGGAAGCTATGTTTCCGAACGATTCGGACAATTTTCCAAACAAGTGTTTGCAATGCTCACAATGCGTCCGGGCTGTCCAACTCTGTTCCCGACGTCGTTTGGAAATGCAACGTCATCCGGATCCGATTCGGACAGCCCAATGGCATTGTATTCCCAACGAGCGATTACAATGCACAACTCTAACAGCTGTCTGGAATTGGAGTGTCCGACATGAAACGGCTGTCGTAGTCGTACTTCGGGGGCCTGTAGCAGGCCCCCCTATGCCCGGAGGCCTCCTGATGGTACCCGTGGGGGTACCCAAGAGACCCTCCCTTTCACACCAGCACAGTGTGGCAGGCACCATGGGGTGCCCGCCACAGGGTGCACGGTTTTCCCTGACCCCCACCCTTTCACCAATGGGAGCCCGTGTTCATGTTCTGCACACAGATTCCAATTGATGTCAATGAGACTCCGAGCGAGTCGTGTACGGAGTCGTCCATACACATTGCAATCGCTCGCTCGGAGTCGACGGATCAGAGTCGTTCGGAAAGCTCTCCGGAGCCGAGTCATCCGGAAGGCTTTCCTAACGACATCGGAATCTGGCCCTAAGATGTATATAGTCTGTTGTGATAAGCTTGGTTTGATCAGGTTTACAGGCTCTTTATTCCATCACCAGCACCTTGTTTTCACCTTAAAACACTGAGCACATATCCATTTAATGTATTTTTTTTTTTTACAATGTCTGTATATGTTCTACAACTTTATTTCATAGTTTTTTTTTCAATCCAAATGTGTATAGAGGATCATGTTTCTATATGTAGGTTTACATATATATATGCTAGCATTGTATATTGATTAGATCATCAGAGTAATGTACTTTCTCTTTATGTAATGAAACCTTGAAAGACACTGTTGTTTGTAATGCCTAGTATCCTGGTCCACCTTGGTTTATGGGTTGCTCCTATGATTTTTTCTATTGTTGTTTGAAATATTTGCCACATAATTTTCCTCCAACAAAAAAGGTGTCCTGTTTCTCATTTCTTTTGGTCTGGATATATTATATGCAATTCATGTTATTGAGTTACTGAGTTTGGGATGGATGGTCGGCTGTGGGGTACCTGTGCTACGTCAGTCATTTAATTGGCCACAAAAGTTGGCCCTGCAGGAACTGAAACAGTGCCTAGAGTGGGAGGTAGACCCACAGACCTCTGTATCTGGGATTCAAACCTGTGACCTGCAGTGCCCAACGCACTAAGAATATTGTTCGTGATGTGCAACAGGTATTGAACTGTAGTAACATTACTAGTGTTAGGTACAATCACATTCACACATTTCAACCCTGGTTATCCACTGCAGCTGCACCTCGATCTTAAAAAGCGACAGGTCGTCTTCACCAAACGTGCCAGGCTAAAGATGTTTAATCATCCAACAATAAACTAGTCTACATTCACAACAAAATCATATAAATACTTTTTTACAGCTACCGAAGTATATACATGAAAACATAACTTTTTTATAACATGAATTGGGACTTTTTGAGGAAAGTGTGTTACGATTTGGTACTCGCAAATGGAGTGAACTATTTTTTTTTTTTTACTGGTGGTTGGCATGTCTTGAGTCACAGATGAAAGGTCTAGAATCGACTTCACACCTGAAATATATCTATGGAGAGGTGGACATCACGCTCCTCTTAAAGCACAGCACTACTTAGGGTACTTCACACTTCCCATCCCCACGAATTCCCACCACTCATTTCCAGGCTGTGGTGGTGGTGGGGATTGCACGCAATGTCACCGCTGTGTGGAGTCAGGGGTGAGTGGATGTGTGGACAGAGTCTCTAAGACAGCTGGTTGGGGTGTCCTCTGCATTTCTGTTCTGGCCCCTCTATGCCCCAAGCAGCGAAGAAATCAACACTATTGCATCAGGTGGCTGTTGTGTAACAACGCCAATTAAAACAAGCATTGGCATAGCCAATAGGTCTCGCCTTTGGGACCTTATAAGTATTTAGTTATGCAGCACAATATCCTTGGTGCAACAACATCAACTGTTGCATGGGTAAACACTTATAAGGTCCCAAAGGCGAGACCTATTGGCTATGCCAATGCTTGTTTGTTAATTGCTGCTTGCATTTGATGGGGTGTCTGGGTGTTTGACATCAAGTATCTCACTGGCAGTGTGCCCTCATTATTTTCACCCACACGAGACAGCTTCTGATAGCTAGTGTGAGGTGACTTGAACTGTCATGGTGCGCTGCAACGTCCTGTACCTCAGTACTGCACTTGTCACGAGCACAAAAGTCCAAGTGGCCAGAGTTTATTAAGTTCGAAATGGATGCTATATGAAAAGTTTGCTTTGCTTGATGTCTTTATACTGTAGTTCTGGTCTGCATAGCGATATATCTAGTTGGGGATCTTGTATGAAAATCACTTGAGTATACGTCATTAACTGTCTGTTACACATGTTGCTGTTTGTGTTGCAAGGATATGTTACTCGCGGAACATTTTCTGTACCCTGGTACCATGTGTCTGTCTTATCCGGCTGCCATGTTGTCTGTATATGTAAAGGATGAAAGGTGTTGGCTGCTGTAAAGCCACAGGTTGCTTCGGCCTATTACATTGTCCGGATATGGGTTGTGGTGACAGTCTAGTGATTGCAAGTGCAGTGCCAGTAAGTATGGTAAGCCCTCCTTTAAGCTTACACGGTTTTTGTCTTGAAGTTAATGATACTCTTTGGATCTTCCAAAAGAGTCAAGCAGCCTGTCTCTTTGGTCTTAGGAATATTGATTGATGTTTTTCCAGTACAAAATCTTGAATGTATACTTTCCCGAAATCTATTTATTGATGCAGTTGTTTTTGTGCTGATTGATACATGGCACTTCTCTTCAAGTAAACAATATATCTTTAAATCTTTTATGTTTTCCTTTTTTAATGTATTTTTATTTAAGGGCAAAGTTTCCTTTCAGATAAAGCAATTGGACATTTCAATTGTTACCTTATAAAATTTGACTAAAGAACCACATAAGTATATAAAGACATACCTACCATCTTGTGAAAACAATTAAAGCAGAATTCCGTTTTCGTAAAAACCCATGTAAATCAAGCTATTGAACCAGAAAGAAGGAAGAACAATGACGCAAAATATTGATACAAAGTATACATAAACAGAACTGATAACTTCTGGATAGTAGATACGCAAGTGATTTCACTCTGCAATTCCAGAAAGTTATTCCCCATAGAGTTGTATTTATCAAATGCCTTTTCATACATTTGCTGCTGTTAGTAATAGAATAAACTAAAACCCTAGGTACCAGTGGGCAATAGAAGTTAAAGCTCGTCCCTGGCCTGTTAAAATAGACTTGGCTGTTTGTGGCATTAGTTTACATTGCAGGCACCAGCTTACATTGGTTCAGGGTAATGATGGGGTTTTAATGCGCGGTGAACCTGCCTGCATTGTCAAGTAAACCCTTTCAGTGAAAGGGCTGCCGTGTAAATCCCAGCTGCGTGAAATTGTACATGGAGTTCACATAAATACACAGCGCTGAAACAAAACTGAGGGCCATCGGAGCTTCACTTTCACTTCCATGCTAGGAAAGGCGCCGTTCTAGTTCACACACGAAGTCGTAAGCTGTAAATAAACATCCACCCGAAAATTCCTTTTAACACGATGGGTAGGTTTTGAGATACCTCGATTTGAGTGAAATGTGAGACAGCCTGAACATTTCGAGCGGATTGTTGTAAATACCGGTGCCCCGTGCGAAGCCTCTTTTGGTGATTTCCTCTGAATGACATGTA
The DNA here is from genome assembly GCA_963921515.1 of Calotriton arnoldi. Taxonomy (NCBI): domain Eukaryota; kingdom Metazoa; phylum Chordata; class Amphibia; order Caudata; family Salamandridae; genus Calotriton; species Calotriton arnoldi. The sequence continues at coordinate 682,970 of CAWUFW010001678.1, read as the reverse complement.
GAGCTGGGGTGCAGTTATGCACCCTGAATAACTCTGGTGAGATCTGCTGGCCCTTCAGGGGGCATGTGGCTTTTTGGGAAATCTCCTTTTTCTGTTGATTAGTTTGCCACTGCATGAATTCAGTACTTGAGTTAAGGATTTGCATTTTGAAAATTTGATTTAGGTTTAGAACGAAACTAATCGCATTGTTTGCACAGATATGTTTGGGATTTGTAAAATACTATGCATTTGCAGATCGTCTGAAAGCTTTACTTGCACGTGGGTAAATACCACAGAAATTCCTGCTTTACATGCGAGACCCACAAGGTAGATATGTTTTTTCCCGCCACTTGGCGGATCTCGTTCTAAGTATAGTTTCTCTCAGGCATGTGATATTGGTAAGAACTTGTTCGGAAGGTTATGTCCCTGCCTGGGTAAAGAAAGCCTGAATGGTGAGCACCACTGGGTGACTTCAAATTTTGCCCCATTCTGCATTTTGTTTACTATAAAGGTCAATTCTCCGGATAGATTACCGTATGACCGAGATTTTACATTCTGCTTGAGTGAGTCATCTGTGAGGAATGGCTGGCAGGTTGTGTAGGAGGCCGGTGTGGGAGGAACGGAGCTCTTACTCCAAGGACAGCGAGGAGAGTTGTAATCTCCGGACCGAGGCAGACCCGTGGGCGGATGAGAGCAAAGCAGAGAGTGTGGGACGCTAGAAGTGCGACAAAACAAACTGGAAAAGAAACGCAACCCAAGTCAAAAAAATATGACTGGGCTGCGCTGCTTTCCACCCACACAGCCTCTTTGCAGCGTAATCGCGGCGATGGCTGGCAGCTTGTGTAGGAGGCCGGTGTGGGACGAACGGAGCTCTTACTCCGAGGACAGCGAGGGGAGTTGTAATCTCCGGACCGAGGCAGACCCGTGGGCGGACGAGAGCAAAGTGCGACCAAACGAACTGGAAAAGAAACGCAACCCAAGTCAAACAAGTAACCTGAGACTGGAATGCAGCCTGCCCTCCATCTGGCACACTGCGCGCCGCTGCTGCTAATTAAAAACAGATGGCACACGGCCGCGCTGCTGCTGGCTCCCGAGCTCCCAAGGCCAGGGGAGAGAGAAGGCGGGAAATGCACCCGCCTTTGGCCAATTGCGTGCTGTCTTTCTTAGAAAGGACGCACGCAAAGGCCAATAGCGGGTGATGGGAAAAAAAAGCACACGCACGAGCGTGTGTTCCGAGTTTAAAGCCCATACTAAAAGCCTCGCTGAGCAGCGCATGCGCGCTGGCTCAGGCGAGACCTAAAAAGCAAACACCAACAATGCTAAGAGGTCTTGCTTTAAAGTGTTTATATGTGACAACGTTACAGTTCACAATAGTGCAGGAGATATGGTTATGCGGTTTTGGAAGCATGGCTGAGCCTGTAGGGGAAGGCCTGTGTCGCTTTGATGCCCAAGGGTTTTCTGTGCTGTAATATGAAACAGGCATAACTTGCTGGAGGCGGGTGAAGGAGAGACTTGCAAAGAATGCAACAAATCAAGCTGGCATCAGGGTGTCATATTTAAGAATAACTGATTTATTTTTTAAATTTGCTTGCTACTGCTATCTTGCCGCTTCTCAGCGATGTAAAAGAAGCTACTGATACCCAGTTTAAAGCCAGCAAATTTATCAACCCTTGAAGAAGGACTGAGTTGGCTATGGTTGAACTGTTCACTGGTAGACTACATAAATATGTAAAATACTTGATTCAATCACCTCCCTCGGAGAAATAGAGTAAAGTACTGAAGATCAATGGAGATTTTGCAGCAAAACGGCAGAACCTGCAACACGTGTTGCACCAGTTAAGGGTGATTGAGAGTTTTTCCAAGTGAAGCATGCCACTCTCGAGGCTGAGACTTGGCTCAGCAAGAATGTAACATTGTTTATCAGCGCAGGGATGATCCGAGGACTCTCCCGTCGACATCCTGACAATAGTTTGGTTTTGCGCAATTGCAATAAAAGGCGTCTGCTCGGCAGTTGTGCACCAGACACGAGCGAACAAGTACTTTGCCTCTGTGAGTCTCTCTGCTGTGTGCGTCAGGTTTTGGGGCCCCGAAGCCCAGCATGACATTGGTGATGAGGCCGGAGCTCGACCAGCGCCCTTGCCTGCACCTTCTATCTGGGCCTTCAGCAACGAGCAGATCGCTTGCTGCTTCCCCACGACGGCACGATCAGCGGCACACAGGCCCGCCCACACCATGCACAGCAGAGTTAGTACTTTCAGCGGAGCAGCCCTGAGGCCCCGGCCCAGTTGGAGAGTATTCCTGGCCATGAGACTCTGCAGGCTGCATCAGCTCCCTAGCCTGGGGAAGGGCAAGCAGGACACAATCTTCCTGCACATGAAAGGGTGCCTCACTGGCAAGAGCACCTAACGCAAGCAAGAAAAGGTACGGCTGGCGGCCCATTAACACGTGCACCTGTGGGACCAGTACACCGCTGCAGCTGGGCATCTCATCAGCCTAGTCATGCACTTGGGGCCTGTGAAGGGACACATATGGCCATCAGACCTCGGCCAGGTGGCCGTTTCAGGTCCCCAGCACGAACGGTGCTTATGCCGCGAGGGGCGTCACTTCACTGATGGAGAGTCTGCGAAGGCCACACACATACAGCAACACGTCTCTGACACCACGACAGTATGGCCACTGTCCCAGCCGTAGAGCAATTCATCATCGAGGGTTGGTCCTCATCACAGGCACCTCAGTGGAGAGGTTGGGTAGAACAACTCCAGTTCTACTTTGAAGGTGCAAACATAGCAGTAGAACAACACTGCCCCCTCCCGTTACACCTGGGGGGCAAAGACATTCATAAAATAGACAAAACTATCACAGAGGCGATGCCCAAGACGTACGCCACCCTCGCCACAGCCCTAAATGCACACTTTGCACTAATGGCAAACAGAGACTATGAGAGATTTGTTTTTAGACAAGCCCATCAAGAGCCAGAAGAGTCGCTCGACATGTTTCATGGCAGGCTCAAAGAACTAGCGAGCACGTGCGGGTTCCATGACGAGCAAGAGGAGAGCAGAGGCCAGATTATCCAGGGCTGTGCGTCATCCAAACTAAGAGGGCATGCTCCAGGAGTCAGGAAAATCGCTCTAGGACATCCTTACTTTAGGAAGATCAAAGGAGCTCTCGAAAGCTCGCACCTCGCATATGGAAGCCACTTCACAAGACGATCAAAACAGACTGTCCGGCCAAAGGCTGAAAATGCACAGCCTGTGGGCAAGTACAATCACTTTCCAAGGTCTGCAGATCAACCAAACGCAAATCCTCAAAAGAAACTGCTCACATGATCACGGAGACTGCGAGTGGGCCGGAAGATATGGATGACAAAGTTGTCTCTGGATACACAGTGCACACTGTCTTCGCCTCCACCACATGCCGCCAGCTCCCTCTGTGCAAACTACAGGTGTGCCAACACACCGCAATGAAAGACACGGGAGCCTCAATCAACCTCATGTTCGTGGACACCTATCAGGCAATGCCAAAGCCCCGAACACTTCGAAGGCCAGGGTCAGTGTTTTTGCATACGGCCATACCCAACCACTGCCCATGCTGGGAAGTTTTAGGTCATCCCTATACCACGGAGAAGGGAGCGTGGATACCATCATCTACGTGGCAGAGGGAGGTCATGGCATTCTAGTAAGTGGCCACACTGCCGAAATGTGACTTGATGTCCTTTGCATTCGGTGTGCAAGTCGAGGAGCTGTCGAACATACTAGCAGAGTTGACAGTGTGTTCCAAAGGATCGGCTGCTGAAAGAAAGTCGTGCAGCTGCACATTGACCAATCCATACAGCCAGTAACGCTACGTCACCGGCGCATTGCATTCCACCTCAGGCCCAAATTGGAGGAAAAGTTGGACAGACTAGAATGCACTGGGATCATTGAGCAAGTCAATGGCCCAACACCATGGGTATCCCCAATAGTGGTAGCAAAAAAACAAAAGCAACCCGGAGAAGTCCGCATCTGTGTGGACGTGCGGTTCCCAAACATTGCGATCAAGTGAGAACACCATCTGACTCCCACAGTTGATGACATCATCGGGGAGCTCAACAGGGCAAAATGGTTTTCCAAAGTCAATCTATGCTCTGGGTACTACCAGCTGCCTCACACCCCTACTCGAGGTATATAACTGTGTTTTCCACCCACATTGGCCTCCGGCAATACCAACGGCTCAACTTTGGAATACCAAACGCCGCCTGTTAGGTCCCGTGACTAGTGTGGGTCTCGCTGGGCTTGGGTCTTCTGCTTTTGCTACTGTTCCTTACCTTCGTGTGTGTTGGGAGGTCATTGTTGTAAGCACGTACAGGTTTTACTGTGTAGAGGCAGCGGGTATTTAAACGCCGCTCGCCTTCACTTTCTTTCTTGGTTTTACCTCCCGTTCACGCCGCCGGAAGGACTTTGCCTGCAGCATTCCTGGGATTCACGCTGCCTTCCTACGCACCTTGCTCCGCATTGAATTCAGGACGCCGGTTCCCGCAACGTTGGATTAACCATTTTTGTTTTCTTGGATTTCACGGGTTGTGTTTCGCCCAAACTGGATTTAACATGCGGAACATTTGTTTGGTGAGTTATGGGTTGTTTTTGGAGATTACCCTGTCTCGCCGTGTCTACAGTTTTTTCCCTAATTTTGTTGCCTATTGCTTTCGTGGTGGGTTTATGGGCGCTTCCACGAAGCGTAGAGAAGCTGAGAAACAAAAAGGGATCCCTGATTAGTTTGTTATAGAAACGGGTTTTTAGCCGTGTTGGGCAATTTTCTCCCGTCTTAGAAGGTGGCACTTTGTATTCCCTGATCTGGACAGCCTATTTTTGGTTTTCGGTGACAGCATTGCATTGGTTCCTCACTATCCGGATGGAGTGGAACCTAAGTTGTTTTTGTTACCCTCATGGACAAAGCCTGTGACAAAAAGGGGTAAGCAAGACATACCTTGTAGCTCATGAATTGTACCTGGTAGTGCATGAATGGTGATCTTCTCAACACACACTGTCTAATACATTTTTCATTTCTCTTTTCTCCCAAAAGCTGCCTGTTCTTTCCCGGTGTACCTTTTACCGCCAGAGAGAGGGATCCTAGACGAATGAAATACCTTGTGTTTTACTTCCCTTGTTTACCCCCACCTTCTCCCGGTGTCTTGTTCTGCTGTTGCCGTAATATATAGATACGGGCAATTGTGGTTAAAGGCACTGGTAGTGGATTGGGACATTCTTCGCTCCTACAGTGTTGGGTTAACCATTGAGTGGTGGCAGAACACCGCCGAGCTATTCCAAAATACCATCCAAGAAATGCTCACAGGGTTGCTGGGGGTCACCAAAGTCTGCGATGACATCCTTATCTTTGCCAAGTCCATGAGAGAATACCACAAATGGAAGCGAGGGATCCTCCAGAGAATTCGTAACGCAGGACTAATGATTCACAGAGAGAAGTACAAATTCCTAAAGCAACAGATCAGCTTTTTATGCTACACCTTCTCAGCCAAAGGGGTAGTTCCAGACCCAGAGAAGGTGTGTGATGTCCAAAAAGCCCCTGCCCCGACCAGTGTGTCTGAAGAAAAAGGTTTTCTGGGGATGGTGAACTACTGCGGACGGTTCATACCTGATCTCACGGACCTCACCCAGCCCCTCCGAGAACTCACAAAGACCGCAACCTCATGGACATGGGGAGTTGCGCAAGAAGAATCCTTCCAATGGACAAAGAGAGCCATCTCAGCAGAAACCACCCTGACATACTATGATCCAATTAAATCAACACCCATCGCAGTCAACGCCAGCCCAAAGGGGGTAAGGGGCTGTCCTCACCCAACAACAGCATTAAGGAGCCTGGACCCCTCTGGCATATGCCAGCTGGTCACTCACCGCCACAGAACATTGATATTCACTGATTGAAAGGGTGGCCATCACCATACACTGGGCCTGCAATTTATACATATACAATCACCTCTTTGTGGTCACTATCGACCGCAAGCCCCTCATACCCCTGTTCCAAGGTTTGGAGTCCTAACCTCCCCGCATTGAAAAGTGGATGCTTCAATTGCAGGAGTACGACTGCCGGGTGGAGTATCGACCGTGGGCCAACAATCCAGCGGACTACCTGTCCTGGCACCCCTGCGGCACCACCCAAAATGAGGCAGAGGACATAGAAGAAACAGAAGAGTAAGTCAGACACATCATGAAAAATCCAGACCGCTTACCCTCTCACTTGATGCAATTCGAAATGCAACAGATGCGGACGAGTGCCTGCAACTGGCTAGTGCAGCCATCCAGTCAGGGAGGTGGCACTCACTAAAGTAACACCTGTCTTACAGAACCCCAGAGGCGGAAAAGATTCTAGAATCCCTATTTAATGTACGTCATGAACTCATGACCGACGCCAGTGGGTGTTTGCTACGAGGAACCCATCTAGTGATCCACCACTAACCTGACAGAGTAAGCCATACAGGTCCTCCACTACGGCCACCAAGGAATGGTGAAGACAAAGAAATGTCTTAGGACAAAAGTCTGATTCCCAAGGTGGTGGAAAGTACTGTGAGATCCTGTGAATGGTGCCAAGTTTCAGGTCCACCATAGCACCAGCCACTGTACTTTCTGAACTTGGCCCCCAGCAGCCCTGGGAGTGCACCAGCCTGGACTTCCGGTGTGTACCTGATGGGCACTACATCCTCATCTTGATAGATGACTATACCAAATACCCAGAGATGGAGCTGGTAGGGTCTCAAGCTGCCACTGAGGTAATCCGAAAGATAGAGAAAATGATAGCCACCCGCGGTCTCAAAAGAACTCAAAACTGACAATAGGCTGCCATTTCAGAGCCAAAAGTTCGCAGACTATCTACAGTCTGGGACAGCCACATCAGCAAAGTAAATCCCAGCTGGCCCCAAGCCAACGGAGAGGTGGAGCGTTTTATGCCCATCCTGAACAAAGTAATACGCATTGCCCACGCCAATTACCAATCAATGGAACAAGCCACCAAAGCATTCCTCAGGGAATATCGACAGACTCCCCATTCCATCACAGGGCAAGCACAGGGGCCTGCTAGCATGGGGCGAGTTGTCATCGAAACAATCCCACATCACCCAGAGTGGACGCTGGACCCCATCAACAAAGCCAAAACTCTTCAGAAGAGCACCAATCACCGAGCAAGTACCGCTCGAAGGTCTCATCATTCCAACATCCGCCCTGGTGACAGAGTGTTCATAAGAGACCGGCATCCCAGAAGCAAATTTAGACTGCCATTCGAGAGCCATCCCTGGGTTGTCACGTGACGAAGGGGCACTATGATCACTGCCCGGAGACGAGACATGGAAATCACTGGCAACATCTCTTTTTTCAAACGGGCTAGAGGAGACTTTAATGAAGAACACACTCACCTGTGGCTACCTGTCCTTTGCCCAAGAGTGACATCCCCCTGCTCTCATCGCTAAACAACCCTGCCCAGCCAGAGAACCTTGATGCCCCCAGTCTGGCAGGAACATCCCCTGTCGCCTCATGCAGAGCCTTCAACGAAGGTCATACTCCTGCCTCATCTTCCCAGGACTCTGAAGGACGGGGTAGTTGCACGAGATACGGTCAGCAAAGCAATCCAGCGCCATTCACCCGCCAAGCACCTATCTCATCTAAAAGCCCTGTTTGCATTCTGGAAGTATATGTGATTTTGTGTAATGGGTTTTTATTCAATTGAAGTTAAGGAGGAATGTAACATTGTTCATCTGTGCGTCGTCACAGGGGTGATCCGAGGAGACACCCCCACTGACGTCCTGACAATAGTTTGGTCTAGTGCGTTACAGCACAATTGCAATAAAAGGCGTCTGATGTGGCTGCTCGGCAGTCACGCGCCAGACATTACCTAAAAAGTATTTCACCTCTGTGAGTCTCTGTTGTGTGCGTCACGTTCTGGAAGCCCCGAAGCCGAGCACGACAAAGACCAGCACCTGTACACTGTTTATTTTACTTCTCTTCAGATAAGTTAAGCTGCTAGTGGCCTAGTTCTTGAATGTAATCCCACCAGTTCTAGAGAAAGGAGGTGGTGCTATTTTGAAGTTATAACTCATGTAGCTCTCATTTGTCTGTCCCACTTAGGCTTTTTCAGCATGTTCTTTTGTTTTAGAGCAGTATTAACCTCTTGACTGGTCCTAAGCCCTTTTTAGGTTGAAGACTTTCAGACAGCACAGCTGCCTGGTTTGCTAATGACCACTTAGGGACATTCTGAAAGCTTCCATGGGAATGCACTGCTTACCATTGGCTTTGTGGTTTGTAACTCACATTTGCTTGCTTTCAATTTGCTGGCTTTATTTGTTTTAAGCTGTCCAGCTTGAGTTTGTCCCTCCTGTGGAGCATAGCCTGTTTACTGTATTCTTCCATGAGTGCTCACTATCTGTAAACAGGCCTTTAAATCTTGTTCTCATCTTGTCACATTTGCTTTTCATTCACAGATAGAGGTCAAAAGGCAGGCTCGGTCTTCCAGGGAGCTTGGTGTTTACTTTTCTTTCTTTGACTTCAAAGTGACAGGATTTATGTGACAATCTTGTTGTGAAAGGAAAGGCTTTTTTTCTAGCCCAAAACGCATTTTAAATGTTGGTAAATGAACTGTGCAGATATTTCAGAATATGTCACAATTAGGAAAGCACAAATGAAGCACAGATTTTTGTAATTTTGAAGTGTTGTGGAAACAAATATTTTAATACTATTGGAAGGGGGTTTATTAGTAGGTGCAAGTCGGTACCTACAACTAGTAATGACAACAATCACAAATAAGGTCCAGTCACGTTCTCAATAAATTTTTCCTTACTCAACCCTTGGTAGCTTGACAGCGGGCAGACAGGCTCAACTTAGGAGACAGGTGTGTAAAGAATTTAAAAACACCAATACATTAAATAAGTAAGACAACACACAATAAAAATCCAACACCAATTTATAAAAATAGAAAATATTTGTTTGATTAAAATGACACCAAAACCACCAACTGCACACTGTTACCTGCCTGCCTGGGGGAGAGCCGAGTCAGGAGAGACTTCACTGGGGAGACTCCAACTCCCACAACTCCCTGCAAGAAGTTCGGCGCTGAAAAGTGCGCCGGGAGCCCGGGGCGCGTGAGGGGACGCGCCCGGGCCGCGGGCAGGCCCGCCCACGCCCATCGGAGCCCGAAGGAGACTGGGCTGGGCCCCCTCTAATGTGTTACCTTCCTAATTGCAAGCATAATGGGCAGGAAAAAGACGAGCCAAGCTGCGACAGAAGAGGTAACGATCACTTCATTGGAAAATTTCCGGGCTAAAGCTAAAACTGCATTAAATAACTAAATTGCATTAACTGAAAGGAGGCTGTCCATGGGACCAGGGGCTTGTCACTCTGCCCCCACACCATCATCCATTCAAGCCTCCCTATGAGCACCTACAGTTGTTTACCCTATTGCCTGCGAGCTCTCTGAACCCGTTGTGGCTCTATCTACATCCCACACAATGCTTCAGCCTTTGCCTAAAGTAACTGGAGCTACTGCAAAAAGGAAAAGGTGGCCGACTAAACCAGCTCTACCCCTTACGCCCAAAAAAGCAAGAAGGGGTAATCCTGTAACTGGTTCTGTTCCTGTATCTACCCCTGCCCCCCAACAGAGTGATACCTTAACAACTGTGAAGCTACAAGAAGTTGAAGCAATTTTTAGAAAACTATTAGACCCAATGGTTTCTAGCTTGGACGCTATCAATCGTAGAATTGCTGATCTAGTATCTAAGAGCACGATATCACAAGCAGTTCCTCAAATGGGGAGGAGGACTCTGGTATCCCCAACTCATGTAAATGTTAGCAAAGCCTCTACTGTCTTAAATCGACATCAGGGGGAACAAATAAAATATGCTGGGAATTGTCGTAATACAGATAGCTCACTAACAGGGCACCTACGAAATATGGGTACGACGTTTTCATCCCGCCCTAGTTTGGCTAGCAACATACAGCAACCGCAACAGATGGCCGATGTAGATACGCAACTCACTGTACATCAAGCCCCTAAAAACAGATCTCCTAGCCATGAGCAATATATAAATAAGATAAAGAAAAGTAAACCACTGTTCTTGAATTTACCACCGGCGGCATGCCTTTTTGTGATAGTTTTGGTCAACGCCCCTCCTCTTAGATCACAACAAATTGAAACAACGACTCAACTGTTGGCCAAAGCCCGGCACTGGCTGTCAAAAGCAGCTAACATAGGCCATCTAATCCAAGAGCACCTGATCATGGCCAGAAGGATCCCATGGGTAGGTACAGACCCAAAAATATTTGAAAACAATTGCATCGTCCTCAATTTTGAGAGTCAATGGTTAGTGAGAGACCTACTACGGGAATTACCATCAGCACCTTACCCTTGCTTGCAGATTTTTGCAGTCCCATTAGGTTTCTTCTACAAACCTCATGCTATCTCTAAAAATAACATACAAAACACGAGAATTTCTGAATACAATTATACACCTTGTCTCCCACAATTGGTAAACAGTAACATACCATTAGCAAACAGATTTGATCTGCTGGGGGGTATGGATAGCTGTAATTGACATACTGTTTACCCTGACATATCCCCCCCTTGCACATTGGAAGGTGGAGCCACAAAAGTACCTACAGACAAGGGGGGGCCCTTTAGATGGCAATGGATTGGTCTCTTGTTCCTCTGTTTTGCCCGATCTGATCTCTAATAGCCAGATGGGGGAATTCTCGTCCCAGCCCAAACAGAGTGAAATTTCTTTACTCTCTTGGAACATAGCGGCCTATAGCAATAAAAAAAAGACTGTCGGGCCTGGAAAGATGAACTAAGGAATGCCAGCATCATTTGCCTACAGGAAACCTGGGAACCAAATCCGATTTTTATAAATGGGTATTGTTCCTTTTGTACCCAGGCAGTCCCCTCGAATTCTGGTAGAGCAAAGGGGGGTTTATTAACTCTCATCGCTAATACTATTGCTTTTGATAAGGTAGTCTTCCTGAAAAGCTCTGTTTATTTCCGTATTGTTATGGCTAGAGGATGCGAGAGTTCTGACCTGCTGATATTACATTTTTACAATAATAATTTTGTAAACCCAATGGAAGTGGTTACCGACATGGGACGTATTATGGAAGCCTTGCTTTCCCAACATCCGAAACCACTTTCCATTATATGGGTTGCCGATTTTAATACACATATATGTAAACGTGCTGATTCAAACATATGTGGGATAACTGATCAGAGGGGGAACACGCTCAACCATTTTAATCACCAAAACTATGGTAACCCCTTAAACAATCTGATGATAGCATGGGATTTAAATATTGTTAATGCAAGCTGTCCCAGCATGGGCCAATTGATTCCAACATTTTTATGACAGGTTACGCTTCCTGCATTGATTTTATACTATTTCCTTTGGCATTGAACAGTATCTCAGTGAAATGTGAGGTTGTGATGACTGAATTAAGTGACCATGCTCTATTATATTTTACCTTTAATTGGTTTCTCCCTAAGAGTGCAGGAGTTAAAGTTGTACCCAAACCAGCCATAGCTAGGAAAAATGGTTATACTTTAAAATGGGAGAATATCGTCCCTAGCCAGATGCTCCCTAAAATCATCTCCTTGTCTTATCAAGAGATACTTTCTTGCCTAGACCATCCCTCTAATAGTACACAAGTTGTAGCAGCTTTAAGTAGCATCCTTAACGTCATAAGAGACTTACTTACTCGGCAAACTGCTCGGAAAAATCCCCCCTCTCCAAAATGGTTTAAAAAAACTGCTCTTTGGCATCACTGGCTTTATGGAAAGCACTTAAATTGTGCCCCAGGGACCCAAATATTATTAAAAACCTCAGGTCCGCCTATAAAGTTGCACGGCGGGAGAGAAAAAGAGCGGTCTCTATGGAAGCTTGGGAAAACCTGAGAATAGCCTCCCTATCAAAAGATAGCAAGGCATTCTGGCAGGTAGTTAATTCCCTGTTTTTACAGGAGTTAAAGGGGCCAACGTTAGATCTTCATATAGATGAGGCTACTTGGCTGACTCATTTTCAGAAGATATTTCGCAAAAAGACAGTTGACATCGAGGAGACCTCAGCGTTTTCCCTGGAAGCCTCCTCAACAATGGAGTTCTCCCTGGACGAGATAAATCTAGTATTATCCCAATTCACTGTATTGAAGGCTGCTGGCCCAGATGGGATTCTGGTGGATGTTTTTCTGACTAATAGGGAGTTGTGGGCTCCAGTCTTTACCATAGCCTTTAATGCCATAGCGAAAATCGGCCATCTCCCATCCTGGAGTCAGTCTGTAATAATTCCAATCTATAAGAATGGAAATGGAGCTGACCCAGTTAACTATCGCCCAATTTCCCTTCTGGACAGTACAGCCAAACTGATGGGCAGACTATTACTAAATAGACTGGAAGAATGGGAAAGGAAAAATAATATACTCGCGGAAGCCCAATATGGCTTTAGGAGGGGGAGAAGCACAACGGATCAATGCCTTAACCTTGCATTGATCACAGCTAAATGCGTTACTGCAAAGAAAGGCCAAATTTATATGGTGCTCATGGACTTGTCCGCGGCCTCTGACTGTGTGTCCCACAGTAAACTGTGGGACATTATAGATTCAATGGGCGTGGACCCCTCCATAACTCTCTTTATCAGAACCTTATATAGTCGAGCAGAAGCCATGATCTGATACGGGAAAAACAGAGAATGCTCGAAGCCTTTTAGGATTGAAAAGGGGGTGAGACAGGGCTGTGTTCTTGCTCCCTTTCTTTTCTCTTTATATACGAACAAGTTACCCAAGGTCTTGAGCGGAAAATGCAAAGATGTTCCAGCGGCAGGTCAAATATCAGTTCCCGTCATGCTTTACGCGGATGACGCGGTTTTGTTGGCAAGAACCCCAATAGCATTACAGTCTTGCATTGAGTCCTACTCGACCTATATGGCTGAACTTGGTTTATCTGTTAATAAAACCAAGTCATATGTGATGCCCTCTGGCATGGAAAATAGGAAAAAACTCATGCGATTTCATATAGACGGCAGAACTCTGGACAGTCGAAAAACTTCTCATATCTAGGCATCCTTTTTGATGACAAATTAAAATGGTCTGCAATGGTTAGAAATAGAGGGAGCCAGATGTCTAGAAGTATAGCTGGCCTCTGGAAGTTTGCTCTAAATTTGGGAACTAAGCCAATTAAGGAAATAATAGAAATTTACTCAGCAAAGACACTAAGTATAGCGACCTATAGAGCGGCAGTCTGGGGTATACACACATTGACTCTCTTCAAGTCATAGAAGATAAGTTTTTTAAAAGATTGTTGGCTATCCCCAGCTCTTGCCCAAACATCATAGCTCATAAGGAATTGGGTGTTTCATTTATTTCTGACACTATAAAATTGCCCCCCCTAATGGCATGGCTATCAATTTGGAAAAGGGAAACGGTATTCCTGAACCAAACAGTGTTAAATGATGTTTTATCCCTGAATCGTGCCCTTTCTATCTCTTGGCTAGCCTACGTGAAACAATCCTTTAGCGGGCTGGGTTTAGAGTATTTGTATGACTCACTGTCTCATTGTACTTCTTTTTCTAAAACCCGTTTAAAGGAACTTTTTATTGCCAAATGTACACAGGATAGATGGCAACAAACAAAAATGTCAGTTTATGCCTATCGAGCGCTACCACCTGTGGCATCTGGGCATCTATCCTAGCTTTCATTTGTCACCAATAGCAGACATTGTTTTATTTTGGTGAGATTCAGGTTGAACTATATCACATTAATGGTTGGTTACCCGGCACAATCGTATATGGTAAAGCAGTTGGTGTCCTGTCCATGTGATGGTTTCTCTAAGCAATCCATCTCGCACTTGCTTCTCTTTTTATAAGGCTGATAGAGCTACATTTATTACTCCTTTATTGAAAAAAATTAGTCTAAACACGCATAGCATTGCACTGGAAACATTACAAGCACTGGAAACCCCTTATGTCTGCTATACAATCGCATCCTATTTATTAGCTGTCCTACGGACAAGAAAGATTAATGTGCCAGCATAAAGGACATGTGTTTTAGGATCTTCTCCCTAATATGAGCCTGTATCTGTTTACGTTTTTTAACCCTGTTATGATTTTAATACCAGTAGGCATATTGAACTGAATGATACATCTCTTTTATACATACATTTTTAACTTCTCTACCAATTGATGCCCTATTGCTCTATATAGACTTGTATCAAGAATATTATTGTTCCTTGTTTTTTGGACTAATGAATTATTGGAAAATGAATTGTAAGGATGTAATGATGTTTTTATTTGATCGTATTTTATGAATGCTATGTATGTATTTTTATACATTATTTATAACGCGAAATAAAAGATTGATTGATTGACACCAAAGCAACAAAAATCCAATGTAGGGAACCAAAGATATGAATTTATGAAGATTTAAAGAAAAACTAGCGCTTAGAAGCAAAGAGCTTTCAATGGGTTTAAAAAGGTTGCCTTGGATCGGGACAAAGTCAAGAGTTCCGGACACCCACGATGTAACACTTTTACACTTACTTCCAGAAGCATTTCTAGATGCAGGAAAGTAGGCCATGGCATTGGCCAAGGGTTCAGAAGCTCTGGTTTGCCTCTTGGTGGCTGGTACTAACAACTACCACAATGCACCTGGTCAATCCAAGTAAAATCCAGATGAAGCTTGTCAATTGGAGGTGTCCTCTTTGTTGATGTTGCAGATAACCGTTCCAGCACATTTCTACCTGCTGCTGATCAGGGAGTCCATTCCTTATCTTTAAGGCAGGCAAAGTATTTTTGTTGTGAAGCCTTGGGAGTGCAGCAAGTGCAGTCCTCTCTTGTGCTGCAGTACAAGAGTCCAGCAGGGCAGTCCTTCTCCAGACATTTATTTTGGGGTTTTGAGGGTTCACAACACCAATCCAGGGTTCCAGAATCTCTGAGTTGCTCCTTGGGAAGTTGGGACTTCAAGTCCCATAATGCACATGGCCAAATCCTTAAAAGTCCAATAAACGCTGTCCAGCTGGGTTCTTCTTGGTGGAGATGATGCAGGTGGAGCTCTTTTAACCTGCTGCTTTCAGGAAGTTCACTCTTCAAACCTTTAGAGTCAGGCAAAGTCCTTCTTTTGCTGAAGCCCACAGTGTGCAGGTGGTGTAGTCCTCTTGGTGCAGCCAGGGGTTCTGCAGGGCAGTCCTGCTTGTTTCTTCCAGGCAGGGATCCGAGTTGCTGGGCAGCTCTCCTATATTTATCTATGCTTTTGGGGTGACAAGCAAGGGGGCACCCCTTACAAATGAGGTACAGGGCCCCACCCTTAGGTATGACAACTTCCTCCAATGTGTGGCATATTTTTGCCCCAGAAAGCACTGTTTGTCAAAATCCAAAATGGAGCTGAACATTCCTTAACACTCCCCTTCCAGCCCCTCTGTTAATTCAATTACTAGGGCTCCCACCTGGCTGGGCGTGCAGGAAGTGGGGGTGGGCCTGTTCCTGCCCTAAACTGCCATTGCCTCTTTGAAGACCACTTTGGCTACCCAGGCTCCTTCGTGTCCTGTGTTTGGTAGCAGCATTTCTCCTCCCACCAGATGTCTCTTTTGTCTCAGTGCAATCCACTTCACCTCATCAGAGCAGTTTGGCTCAGCCTGTCAAATGCTGGCCAATCAGGAGAGGCTGCTAGAAGACTAGATTTTGGCACAACAGAAAAGCAAGTTTTATAACTTCTTTTCTGACAGTTATAATAATTCCAACTATGGCAAGTTGTTGAATTTATTCTAACTATTATTTAGACACTTTGAAGTATCATTTTAGCTCGCTCCTGTCAATAGTTAGACTTTAATAAAGTTTAATAAAACCTTCCCATGTTAGCCTATGGAGCTAATGCACTACAATGGGGAAAAATAAAACTGGCAGTTTCCCCCTCACCAGGGCTTATAAAATAGTTTTTATAAGGTCCCTGCTTATAGTTGCAAGGCACCCTACCCCTGGGGCACCTAGGAGAGACCTTAAGGTGACATATGTAAAAATAAGGTAGTTTAAGGATTTGGAAGTACCTTTAATTCCAAAGTCAAATTTGCATATCATTTTAATTTAAATGCAGCCTGCAACGCAGGTTTAACTTTTAAAATGACAGCAGGCCACACAGCAGTGCACACTTAAGTGCATTACATCTACTGGGACTCTAAACTTACATGCCCTACCATATACTAGGGACTTACTGGTAGGTTGTCAGTACCAATTGTAATCATATCTAATTACCATGTACCTTTTACACAGAGCACAGGCCCTGGGTCTGGTTAGCAGAGTCCAGGGCACAATTTGAGCCAGAAAACCAGCATATAGTAGTCAGAAATGGGGGCAAAAAGTGGGGGGACACTGCAAAAAGCCCTGGTATCTCACAAAAAGATCAAAACAAATCAATACACTAGATGATGACGTTTTCCCACATTATGGTTTGTACTCTGTATACTTTTATTAGTAAAACTGTATGTCTCTGCAAATGGTATGCTCATTTCAATTGAAAATGTGTTGTCTGTAATACCAGTGCACTACCACACCATGCATACTCCTCACTATGCCACTCCACTTTACACGACTCCACACTCCTCCTCTAAGACATGCTACTCCACGCCCAGTCACTCTGCCACGCCACTCCACTCTACACCACTCAAAGACACTCCACTCTATGACACTTTACTCCACTCTACGCTATGCCACTCTACTCCAAAACATTCTACGCTCCTCCATTGTACGATACTTTATGCAACTCCCTCTACACCACTTTACTCCATTCTACTCTATGACACAGTACTCTACTCTATGCCACTCTACGACACGACCTGACACTCCACTCTATGACAATCTACTCAGCTCCACAACACTCTACTCCACTCTTTGCAAAGTCCTCTACACCACTCCACTTAACTTTACTCCACTCTATGCCACTCAACTCTATGAAACACTATAACACTCTACTCCCTTCACAACACTGTGCCACTCCACTGTACACCACTCCACACCCTTCCCCTCTACTCCATGCCACTCTGTGCCACTTCATTCTATGACACTCTACTCCACAACAATCTACTACACTCTATGCCATAACACTCTACTCCACTGTACGCAACTCCCTCTATGCCACTCTACTCCACTCTACTCTACGCCACTCGACTGAACTCCATGACACTCTACGCCACTCCACAACACCCCACTCCACTACATTCCACTCTCCTTTACGAAAACTAACTTTCAGCCATGTTGGTGTACAACATGGCTAAAACACACTGTTAAAGTCAACAGTTCATGCCTAGGCGAGACCTATTGGCTTTGCCAATGCTTGTTTGGATATAAGGGGTATTTCACTTTTAAACCTTCCTAAGTTTTCTTCAAAAAAGGTATCCACAAGAAGTTTTAGATGTGCGTGAAATTTAAATTACACTGGTGTATCTTGTGTAATTGTGGGAGTTTTGTGTTACACTTGTTACAAGAAATTCCAGAAATGTAGCCGTTTTGAGTAATTATGTACCATTTGCAGTAAACATATACTGTGAAATGCACCATTATTCTTGGTAAAAGTTAACAGTGATTCCGAGCAAACAGAATACAAGCAGACGTTGGCAGTGCTTTGTTTCAACACATTCTTGTGCCAAAGAGTGATGTGAGGAGACATTTCACACTAAAATATAGCGCAAAATGATGGGTTTGCATTTTGTGTAATTATGCATAATTTCACTTAATGTTGATGACATTTTGCGTAATTATGTGAAAGCGAATTACGCACATTTCGCACACTCCTACTTTTTTCCAGCAATCTGGGGATTCCAAAGGTCCCCAGGGTTTCTACATTTTCCTGGAGGGAACTGAGAAAATGTCCAAAATATAGCAATATTTTTTTGTGGGAATTTTTTTTTAAAAGTGCTGTGCAAAAAAGCATACCCCTCCCCCCCCCCCAAAAAAAGGTATCAATGAAAGATCTGCTGTGCTAGGATAACCATCTTAGCAGCTTTCAGGGACATGCTGAGTTTTATCATAAAAACCATTTTTTTTAACCACCGTCTTTGTATCTTTCGAAGAGGCAGTCCAATTTCTTAATTTCTGTGGGTGGTTTGAGCCTACTTGCAGTTTGTGGTGGAAATAGGTGTGAAAGCCATGAAGATCCCAGAAAGGTATACATTTCTAAAATGTAGGCAAAATTCTGAATTCAGCAAGGGGTAATTTGTGTAGCTCCCTCAAGGTTTTCCCAAAGAAACTTATTGTTGAAATAAAAACAAATTAAAATGAGTAGTAAAAACAGCCATTTGCGACAGTTTTCATCTGTAATTTATATTCACGATGCCCGATTTACAAAAGCAATATACAGTTACGTCTGACAGATCCTTGACTGTGCTCTGATCGGAACAGTCAGCCTAAACTGCCAGGCCAATTTCCTCCCCGAACATAAGCAACCCAAGACCCGTTTAGCTCTGATTGGGGTTCTCAGTCGGATGTTGCTTGGTTCTAGTGCAGAGGTCTTCAATCTGTGGGGCGCGACCCCCAGGGGGGCCGTGGAGCCCTGGAAAGGGGGTCGTGCATTTCCAGGCCTCACTTCTGCCTGGAATCTATAACATGTGCTCTTTCTTTTGAAAACCGGGACGCTTCATTCCGGTCGTTAAAATGCTTCAGCTGAAGGTAATTGAGTCTCCTGTTCTGTGAAAGGAAGAGGCTGGGCAGACAGGTGAAATAATCCTTCGTGCCAGGGTGCCTGCTTGCCGGAATGAAAAGCAAATGTGCTTTTTGAGTTAATCTGCAAATGTAAATGGTGCTTGGGAGCAGTTCTGGCTTTAATTGCTTTGTGAAGGCAACAATTTTAAAAAAAATAAAAAAAATTGTGGTAGTAAGAAGAGTTAACAACTGGGCTGTGAAGTGCATGTTTTTCATCGCTTAGCACCTCTGAGGAGGTGTTAAAGGGACAGTTATGCAAAAAGAAAAATGCATTACTAATGTTCTAGTATTACTAAAATCTACATTTTGGAAGGTCCATTATATCCTAAAACTATTTGCACAGTTTGTAGCAGTCTACCTTATAATGTGTGTAATGCAAGGATAAATCAATGACTTACACTTTCACAGTGCTTTCTGTCACAGGCTGTGACCTCATAGCACTAAAAATCCACAATCCACTATTCCCCACTGCACCAACCAAATTTAATTCTGCGGCTCTCTGGTTACACACACACCTTTACAGTGCATTAACTAATAGAGGTTTCCTAATGTACTGCAGTGCATTTCCCACCGAGTAACAACTTTTTAAAATGTATTTTTCATTTAAGCTACTCATTATTTTATATGTAGCTACCTGATGGTGAAAGACCTAAAAAACTAGCAAAATATTTTGGGGCTGATTTATGAGAGGCTTGAGCCGCCGGAGCATCAATTTGTTTTTAAGCTCCGGCAGCACAAGCGTCGCAATCGTATCTATGAGGTGACGCAATGTCACCCTGCGTGGCCTCATACATATGGAGTAAGATAAAGCAGCGTAAGTCGCTGCCTTGCCTGCGTCTGTCAAGTAGGAGTTCCATGGGCATTGCGGTGGGTGTTCCCACGCAACACCCATGGATTTTGACACTGTCTCAGATTTATAAAACCATTTAAACCTGGGGCAGCGCCAAAACCTTACGCATCCCCAGAGCAGGCGTAATGAGGAGAAATGTTTTCATGTCTCCTCGTATTTTTCTTCTTTTCATGTGTGCTGCGTTCTGAAGCTCACAAAGAAAGAGGAAAACCCCTCTCGGGGCACCCTCCTGCACAAAAACAATCCTGCCTACATTGGCGCTAGGCAGCAATTTGTGCATCAACGCAATGGGAAAGGACAGGAATGCACCATATTTCATAAATAAGGTGCATTCCTGCCCTTTCACATTGGCATAGGGCATCGCAGCAAGAAGACTTGCGGCGCTGCCCTAGGCCAATTCCTCATAAATGAGGCCTTTTGTTTTTAGTCACACCTTTGACCACGCCCCCACGCTCACTGATCTTTCATTTGATAAACACTGTTTAATATTATTTCCCCACTGTAAAAATGATTTGCTATTGGAATTGGGGGCTTTTATGGTTGTCGATAGTTGTCAATGATGAGGAGTACCAAGTTCTAATTTGTGTCAGGAGGGGGTCCTTACGCCTAAAAGATTTTGACAGGGGGGTCTCGGCATCAAAAAGTTTGAAGACCTCTGTTCTAGTGGCACAGTGAACGTGGGATGTACTAGGGTCTCCTGTCCTTGCACTGTGCAGATGTGCGCGCACTTTATGAAGGGGAGCCCTAGTATTTTCTAAATCACGCCGGGTTGTAACGTGGAGGGTTCGGTTGTGTTTGCACAGCTGCCTCGCATGGACACACAGCTGCACGCACGCACAGCTGTCCAAGGGGTATAAGCCACAACCTGATAAAACAGGGAAAGAAGAGTCCTTGGAAGAGGAACTTTGACGGAGCAGAAGCGAACTGATGAAGGTGTAGGTGGGTTTGGTGAGAATTCGCTACAACAGTAGCTCGCTACCAAAACTGCGATACCATCCCAGGTCCCGCGCTCACACTTTGTTTTGCTTTCACACAACCTCTTAGTGCACTATGCAGGTTCCACAATATGCGCAGTAAAATGTATGCTGGGATCTCCATGAAAATAATCGCTAAAAGTCTAAAAAAATTGATTTAAAAAGCACAGGGGTTTCCGACCAAGAAGGCAGAGCTATTAAGAATTGCAAATGTGTTGACTGTAAAGATACAAAGAGGAGTTCCCCCTCTATTGATATGGAGGAGCTTAAACCATATTTTGCTGCTTGAGCTGTCATTTATGGCGCATTTTTAAAAAAAGTTGCAAAGGGTCAGATGTTGGCTGAGTTAGATCTGGGTATGAAACGCACAAGGACGATCTAGGGAAGTACTGAACAAATGGAGAGTGCTGCGAGGCCACCGCTTTAGCAACGCAGCGCGTTATAAATCTATGTTAACAAATACAAATGGCACCCTAAACTGCGGAGGCAGTATGTTAGCATTTGTCAGAGTCGAGATTAGAGGAGAAGGGGTTGCGCTCGCTGGCAGAGTGAAGTAGGTGAGATTCTGTGTGCTTTTTGGGTGTTTAGTGGTGACGTTCTTAAGAGCAGAACAAGGAGGGAGGGTGTGTGTTGGCATTCGAATTGGTGTTGACCTCAAACGCTGCAGTTTATTTCAGGCCATATGATGCTGATGTAGTGGCACCGGGGCCCACAGGATTCACGTTCTGCCTGTCTTTTACTTCCCAACCAATTGATTACAGGAATGCATGACCCCCACGCTTCACCACATGTAACACGTACGATGAGGAATCCCTGCAAAACGTGAGGAGGGACCACAGACACCCCAATAGCTGACATTCGTACAAAAGCATTAGACTGATTTGGGGGCGTTGACGCGTGCCGATTCCAAAACCAATACGCGCGCTTCACCAGGTAACCGTTTTGTGTGTTAAGTGAAAGTTCTTGGAATCCGAGGTCTCGTTAAGATACTGGAGAATGGCAGGCACGGGAGAAGCATTTGAAAGTCATATTTTTATAGGAAGGGTAGAGAAACTATGCAGCGTAACCGTCCACTAGCGGATTTTGTGGAGGTGCGAGTAGTACATGAGTTTTTTTTAAAGGCTTAGCAGGCTTGAGGAGGCGTGGTAAACCTGGAGCTCGTGCAAGGTGTGTTGCCAGCAGGCGAGTCACTACTGCGGCTCCCAATGAACGTTGATGAAGACGCAATCCACTCTTTGTTTGCCCGCACCAGTCCCACCACCCTAAATCGGGTCTGGTGCCTTTATCCTGTAGCCCTGCATCGTACCCTTGATGTGAGCCTCATTGAAGGGTTCGGCTGGCACCCCACTCTCGTTATTCGTTCCTGCCCATGACTCTCTAAATAAGCCCTTTACTCTGATGCATCCAAATAACGTGCTGAATGGGGGCAGCGAAGCGCCTCGATGTCAGTGGGCCTTTATTAAACCTCAGGAATAGAGAGCGTGACTGCTCTGCTCCGCATGCAACAATCGTGGGCACAAAACAGTGCCACTTAGAGTGGGGATTTGCGAATTGATGTATTTAGAGAGGGGTATTTTATGAAAATTGGGTATTTAAGAGGGGTAGTTTATGAAACCGGAAGTGAAACTTGTTGCTGAAGCAGCGGCCAAAGACCAGCGGAATCCTCTTTGCTGAGTAAAGGAGGGGTAACTCCAGCGATGGCCCATTACAGAGCGGCTTACTGCTGCCTGTTCATTTTGCTGGTCATTTTTATCTGCTTAAAACAAAGCACTCTTATCAGCATAATGCTTCTTTTGGACAGAGACTGGCACCCCCCTGGAATCACTTGAGGCCCCCCTAGGGGGGCCCACCTCCCAGTTTGAGGACGCTTGCTTCTAGGCTCACACGTCTCACCTCTCTGGATCCCGCCACCCGCTGTGAGTTTCGCCCGCGGGTGTCTGGGTGAGGCGCCTCCCTGCCCTCCTCCCAGCTGAGCACAGGCAGGCATCTTCCTTTATGGAGACTTCACGGCCTGACTTGCACTTTGCATCCCCTGCTACTAAGCTCTGTATTTTAAATGACTTCCACAGGCACGGAAAAGGGGCACCAGTGGAAATTTCAGTTGGCCAGTCACAGACGGTTTCTGCTGATCTTATATGGGATATATAGGTTAATTAACTGCCGAACAGAGAATTCAGTTTGAGTGCAGTTGCATGTTTGAAACTTGACAATTGCATTTATTAGATCTAACTGGTATTTTTATTTAACCACATGAATTTTACTTTTATTTCTACAATTCAATATTCAGCAGTTATCTTATAGGTCCCACTTGGCCACAGGATAAGCAATTTTAATTAGTTAACAGATACGTCCAGGTGTGCCTCTACCCTCAAGACTTACTCATTGAGCATGAGCCCCAAGAATTAAAAGACATTAGCTACTCAAGAGTGTGAGTGAGATGAGTGAGTGTGACAATAAGTATACTTTAAAATACATAAACAGGCAGTTTGAGAAAATATCTTTAAAATGAAACACAACTAAGCACAATTTTACATCTCGAAGTAAATAATGGCGGCAGCAAATTTGTACAATATTAAAGCTCCAGCACAAATTTGTTGGAAACTAGGAATTTCCAAAGGGCATCACAGTGCCCCGTCAGATACCTTGCTAAGCGCTTCACTCATAAGAATGCGCGCCCAACCCGTAAACAGATCGCACAATACTTATGAGTGAAGCGCTTAGCAAGGTATCTGACGGGGGCACTGTGATGCCCTTTGGAAATTCCTAGTTTCCAACAAATTTGAGCTGGAGCTATAATGTTGTACGAATTCGGGAAACCTATGATTATATCAAGAGATTAAGCCCTGATGAAGTTCCAAGTGTTTGTGGAACGAAACGCGTTGGCTGGACTACTTGTGTAAATAAAAAGCAAGGACGTTTAAAAAATAAAGAATTTGTGAAAAGACATCTGATTGGACTTTTTTACCTGGTGCACCTCCATATGCTTCACTACATATGTTAGTGCATGATCATCTCATCACCGTTTGCTATTGCTCTGCTTGTATGACCCTGCCATGTCAACTTCGTCTCAGTCCTGGCGCCTCTCCTAATTTTACCGGATCTTCTTTAATGACATTGCCTCCTGTTTCGACTTTTCTGAAAGCTTGTGAGCTGTCAACTCGGATTGTTTTTCTCTTTTTCATTTTTCTCCCCCTACGCCATGACTTATGCCTCAAACTGTCAACCGCAAGTTAGCACTGGATGACTTTAACATAACTAAAGCTGAACTTTGATAATCTACTTCCCTGCATTAATGGTACATGAAACTCTACTCATATCTATCCTCTTTCCTTCTGATACCTTGGATCTATTACCACCAAGTAGAAAACGTAGAGTGCTTTTTAATTCCAGGATGCAGCTATAATACTTCATATTAACTATAGCCAGTGGCGGCAGGCACGGATCTGGGGTGGCGGTAAAAGGGGTCTAAAAAAAGATTAAAAAATAAAATACACTTACCTCCTGCCACGTCTTGCCTACGTTGTTTCTCTTAAGCGTCGGGCCAAAGTCGCAGAACAGGAAGCACATCCAGGCTCCCCATAGCCAATCACAACACTACAATGCAGCGTTGTGATTGGTCTGAGAGCCATAGTTCGGCACTCAGACAGGGACTGGGGGTCTGGGCATGTTCTCCACCCAGGCTGTAATGAAGCCTGGGTGGGGAACATGCAAAGTACGCATGACTGTTTGGCCGGCCCGGTCGGGCCGGCCAAAGCATCATGCGAACTTCAGTGTGCCCACCACTCCTCCCCCTGCTCTGCGAGCAGAGCAGCCACGCCAAGCTGTCGCAGCAGGACAAAATAAAATGATAATAACATCAAGTTATTATTATCATTTTAGTTTTCCTTTCTTTCACTGCTTCAAAGCAGTGGGGCGATGCTCCGCCTTAGCGGAGGAGCCGCGACTGACTAAAGCCACTGCAATATTTGCCAAATACCCCTAACCTTCCTTTCTACGCACCCCAAGTCCTCATCACTAGTCTTGCCATGAGCTTAATCAGCTACTTTAATGACCTTTCAGTCTATCTGCCCTACCGATCCTTAAATTGTTCTAGCCCGACAGTGAAGGCCCATCGAAGATGCAAAAAGGAGAAAGCTTGTAGCAGAGACAATGATAAAAAGAAGTAGGAGGCACAACAGATCAGGAGACCGAGAGAAAACAAGAGGGATCCTCCAAAGATTGGCTTATCCCATGTACATCCTGACTTTTGAAATACTTTTAATCTTCTTGCCCAGTTTTAAGCAACTAAGGTTGCAAGTCCAACTACATAGAACATTAGTACTGTCACATGAAATGAAGATTTGCAGGGTACAATTCCATACCCCAATATGCTAAACTACTTTTACTAAACCCTGCGAGTGAATGTAAGAGAGCTAAGCCCCAAATAGAGAAGGACATCCCAAAGAAGTAACGAGGCTGGGGTGGGGCTGGCTGACGTGTGGGAGTGGAAGAGAGAAAAACTCAGTGCACTCACCCCCATCAAAGTGGCTAAACTCCGTCTGTTGCTCAATGGGTACCATAGGCAAGGGGATGCACACCTATTAGCATGAGGTTTTGAAGATGGCTTTGTAATACCCTACAGATGCCCAGTGGTAGAACACATAAGCAAGAATCTGAGGTCAAGGGCATAGCACAGCGAGGTAGAGAGACAAAAAGTGGCAAAGGAGGTTAGGCTAGGCCGCGTGGCGGGCCAGTTTCAGAATATCCCTTTGGAGCATTTCAGGGCGCCCCTAATGTGGGTAGTGACAAAAAAGGAGCCTCGCAGCTACAGACTGATTCACCACCTCTTGCACCCCGAAGGGGTGTCAGTCACCAATGGCCTAATACAGGAGTATTGCTTGGTCACATACGCGTACATAGACAACACTATTGATCTGTTGAGGAAGACTGGTAGAGAAGTCCTGATGGCTAAGGAAGACACAGAATCAGCATTTAGGCTATTACAAGTACACCTGCAAAGTTTTCACTTGATCTGTTTCCAGCTGAATGGCCAGTACTATTTTGAGAATTGCCTGCCGATGGATTGTGCAGTATCCTGCGCATACTTGGAGGCTTTTTGCATGTTTTTGGAGTTGGCACTCAATGAGTGGTACCCAGGAGGTGGGAAATTGCACTACGTGGACGACTTCCTGTTCGTCGGAAAGCCTGATTCAGACCAAGACCTGAAGTTGCTGGAGCATTTGTGAAGCTTGCGGATGAGTTGGGTGTGTCTTTGGCACATGACAGGATGAAAGGGCTGACCACCACACTCACCTTCCTGGGAACAGAATTCGACTCAGTCAAAAGGGTGTGCAAGTTACCGGCAGAGAAGGTGGCGGAACTGAGGGCTTTGATGCAAGGATTGTATGTAAAAAAAAAGGCCACGCCGGGTGAAATACATCTGCTTCTCTACAAGCGGAGTTTCACGGGTAGGGTGACCCTAGCAGGCAGGGCTTTGGACAGAAGGTTGGTGTGGTTGACAAAGAGCTTAACCTAAAGGCATCACAGAATGCGACTGACCACCAGAGTGAGACAAGACATCAAACTGTGGCTTGGTTTCCTTGCAAACTTTAATGGTACGCTGATAAGTGGTGGTGCAGCTTGAGCTGCTCACAGACGCTGCTGGGGGTGAAGGTTTAGGTGCAATGCTGGGAACAGCATGGTGCACAGCGCGCTGGGTAGATGCTTTGCATGAGACTGGCTTCACTAAAACATTACGCTGATCGTGCCGTTTCCCATAGTGGGGGCCTTCTCGTTGTGAGGGGGACAGATTAGCGAACAAGCAGGTGACGCCCTGGCCATATAAATCGTGGCGTGTTAAATCTGGTTAACTATGGGGCGGCATCGTGGCCCAAGGCGTTGGGGTTGGTTGCAGCACCTGATCTTGTACCACGTACGTGCGAATGTGGCGATTAGAGCTACGCAAGTCCCTGGTTGCGACAATTGCATTGCTGGTTTTCAGTCGTCCCGGTTCTGGAAGTAAACCCGGAGATGACACCTTTGGCACCGGAGCTATGGGAGCTGGTTGGCCTGACCTAGAAGTGCTCCTGGATAAGGTGCTGGCACCCGCAACAAGCAGAAAATATCGTAAGTGCCTAACGGTGGGTAACCAGGATTAACGACCTGTGTGGCGGTCGCTGTTGAGCGATTCATCCTATGGGTATTCACCAGCAAAAGGAGTAAGGCATGAGCCCAATCACACCTTGTGGTTGTTGACTACTTTGCAAAGCTGCAAGGGGGGAGTGACTCAACAAGTTCCTTTAGATACAGGGAAGCGATGAAAGGTTGGAGGTGAATGCGGATGCAGCACAGGGATAAAAGGCTCCCCATCGGCTTTGACAAATTGAGGGACATCCGAAGGAGTATCGGGGCAGTATGCAGTGACACGTTTGAGGTAGATCTTTGTTGAGCAGCTTTCACATTGACCTTCCTTGGGGCATACAAGGTCAGCAAAGTAGTGGCCCCATCTAAGTCCAAGACGGGGTGCACCCTGCTTACGGTGGTGCGAATTAGCTCTTAGGAGCAGATTACATGAAGCTAAGGCACTCAAAAACAGACCAGTAAGCCAGAGGGTAAACTGCATAGAGGTGGCCGATAACTGCCCAGTCTACCTAATGTGAGCCACAGGCCTCCTACAGACTCCCTGCTTTTCTTCTACCAGGATGGTACATTTTTGAGTCAGTATCAATTTTCAGCTATTTTGAGGCAGGTTCTCGGAGTGGCAGGCTACTCCCCAGAGCATTTTGGAACCTACTCATTCAGAATAAGGGCAGCCACTGTGGCAGGGAACCATGGCATGGGTTAGCTAGAAATAAAATGGCTAGGCAGATGGACGTCCCGTGCCTGCAGGGCATACATCAGGCCCGACACCTACTAAGGTACAAGTTTGTTCTATGCTTCCAGGAGGAGCAACTGGCCCCCGAACTGTGTGGGTGATTGGGCACTCATACATAACAAGGGCCCAAAGATTGGCCAGCTTGTGAAAGCAATACAAGGGAATCTGGCTGAAGAACATAAACCAGGCTTGGCTGGGTAGGCCCGGGATGAAATGGGCACAGCTAATGTCATTCGTAATGGCTGTGCTGGACACAAAAGGGCCACTGGACACCATGGCGATTCATCAAGGGGGCATCGACCTGACTACTTTAGGTAGGCGGATTACTTTGGCCAACATGAAAGCTGACTCGACGGTGCTAGGTAGACTGGTACGGCCGACGGACCTACTGTGGTTGGAAATCATGTCCGGTTCGAGTGGCGGGGCTTCAAGGATCACAGTGCAGTTGAGAGGTCTAGAAGGAAGCTGAACATAGCCATGAGCAAGTTCTGCAAGGGCATGGAATGGGAGTTTGTTTGACACAAACGAATCAATTTGAGGATGCCAGGCTATTATACAGAGGATTGGGTCCATCTTCCAAGGGATGGTATAGATATATTCCTTCAAAAACGCAGGGGCCCTGGAGTGGTAGGCTGTTCATCACAACGTTTACATGTTGAGACTTGAGGGGGAGCTGCCGATGGTTGGGGGAGCTGCCGATGGTTGGGGAACCACCGAAAGCATGGCTGGGTCTGCACCATTTCACCTGCTGCCTGCACTAATAATTTTGGAAGGGCGGCCAGTAGCGGGCAAAGGGCTGCTAGCAAGGTAGTCCTCTGGATACCTCATGGCAGGGACACCGATGGGAAGCAATGGAGCCCAAATAAGAGTGGCAACGCAGGCACGGCACTTGCAGCCTGGACATGGCCGTAGAGAAACTTGCATGCCGCACATTGGTAGCAAGGGAAGCCTCGATCTGTGCGACAGAGGAAACAATGAACCAGCACGATGGTGCGGGATAAGTAAGGATGATGTATGACAGCGGGTAAATACAGTGGTACAGGTAATAAGGACAAATGGTGATTTATGGATTTATTATTGAAGATGCAGCTTCTAGACAAGGAGCAACATGATATGTTTGTAAATGTGTACAATTTTATAACTTTGTGAGAACTACAACATTTTATGACCAATTATTACTGTGAGGCTTCAAGTTCATGGTTTTAACATGCTAAGAAACTGTCAGAAAATGCAGCCTTTACCACCATCCGGAGTCATGCGGTCCTTCTGTTTGGGGCGAGGGTAGGATGGGGGGGCGGTTGGGGTGGTGGAGTCAAAGATGCCGGGAGCCTGGGGACAGAAGGTAGCCCACCTGGGACAGGTTAATGAGCAGCCAGGGAGGCGAAGCCAGACCCTTAAAGGGCAGCAGCTAATGTGGACTGGGGGTGCCTGTAATGGAGGTAGGCGATCGCAGGGAAAAGAGGGTGCCCCTTGTGGGTGGTCTACTGCCCCTCCTACTAGGCTCACACGTGTGTGGGAAAGCCAGAGCACCTGATTAGCTAAAGGGTTGTTCGCATGGGCCAATCGATTGAGGGGAGAGCGGACCCTCAGCATTCAAAGGCTGTGAGCATGCCAGCAGCGTTGTTGCCGCAGTGGGCAGCTTTATCCCACCCACACCTACAAATCAGGCGGGTGTGCAGCCGCTGGGGGGGTGGGTGGTTCAGCCCCATTTTACCTGCACTACTAAGTTTGGTAGGGCGGCCGGAGGCTGGTAGATGGCAATGGGCGTCCAGCAAGGCAGTCCTTGAGATACCTCCCGGCAGGGACACCAAAGAGCAGCAAAAGAGCTCGACCATGGACGGAGAGACACTTGCATGCCACACATTTGTAGCAAGGGAAGCCTCAACCTGCACCACAAAGGAAATAATGAACCAGCAAAATGGTGTAGGATAAAAAAGAATGATGTACGACAGGGTGGGTAAATGCCGAGGTACAAGTAAGGAGGGTAAATGGCGATTTATGATTTTATTATTGAAGATGCAGCATCTAGACAAGGAACAACATGATACGTTTGAGGATGTGCACAATTTTATAATTTTGTGAGAATTATGACATTTAATGACAGATTATTATTGTGGTGCTTCATGTTCATGATTTTAAACTGTCAATAAACTGCAGCCTTAGCACCACTATCCAGAGTCATGCGGTCCTTCCCTCCAGGGCGAGCGAAGGATGGGGGGGGGGGCGAGGTTAGGGGGGTGTCGAAGAGGCCGGAAGCCTGGGGCAGAGGATAGACCACGTGGGCCAGCTTAGTCTCAGAAGAGATCTGGAAGATGAACTAGGACATACTGTCGGGCGGCTCGTGTCAGTAGCAGCACGTCTCACCAGTGCCAGGGTGTGGGGCAGCATGTTGCTGCTGAATGTTATTTGGTGTGGCACTCAACTGCAGCTAAAACCAGACCTTATACGAGCAGCGTAAGGTGAAACAGAGCAGCCTCACAAGGGAAAATCGGACAAAAGACATTGAAATGACTGTAGTATCCTCAATGACTACTAATGATACTCTGCCGAGGTGCCCCAGATCCCCACAGGTACTTCCCAGTCACCTCTTATACTAAGAAGCAACCAGTGATAAGGAATTTGATCTAACGTGCTACTTTGTAAAAAGTAAAAAAAAAAAAAAAAAGTAATAATCACAGAGAAAATTACAACACTAATGGACGTGGCATGGGGGTACTTTGTATCCAATAAGCGGTAATGGCCGGGTAGTAAGGGATTATTTAAGGGATTACTTAGAAGTAATCCCTGGTCATCCAGACAGGCAGGAAAAAGGCAAGTGGGCCGTTTTCCCCTCCCAGCAGGCAATTTCCACTCACCATTTCCCTTTACCGTTAAGTACAGATGATGCTGCGATAGGCATACTTGCGACCTAAATATGACGCTTTTAATGCGCCTCAACGTAAACATATTCCATTTCTGTAGCACTGGGACACCCGCACACACAGAGAGCTGTGCTATTTTATCTCAACCCTAACTCGAACCGAATCACAAGCAGGAACAAACAAAAAGCTTTGCTAATGCACCAAGATAAGAAGGAATGATATGTGCAAAATTGCGCCTACACTGAAATGACTGAGGTTTCTAAATTGTGTCTGCACAAGATCCTGCGTTTAATTAGCAAAAGAAGTCGGACAGTGCAAAACGTGGTCGAAGCGCAAGGCTTGATTCATTTCAGGGAAGTTAGTTGCTTGATTCAACCCTGAACTGTCAGCCCAAAGGTTAAATTCACCCCCAATTAGGATTTCTTGACCTAAGTATGCAGCCGCAGAGTCAACTGAAGTAATTCATTTATGAAGGATAATAAGCTTTATCTCAGAAGATGGAACACCACTGTAACAATGAACAAACTATTTGGGTTCATTGCGCAGGTGGGAGATACAAATTCAAAGGATGACGATAGAATGACTGCAAGCGCTGTGAAGATAAACTCATATTCATGAACTGGAGCTACTCCTCTCATTGCATCTCTAGTCTTGCATCGCTAGTCTTGTCCATTATTTTACGACCTGTTGTAGGGAACATGTCGAGAAAGGGGATCAAATCGCCACTGAACGTTTTGCAATGCTGCACAACATCTTGCTGATGCTGTACAGCATGGCTAAAAGGCATTGACAAAGCCACTAGATCCCATAGACAAGATTTACTGGCTTTGCTATTGTCTTGAATCATGACAGTTCTGTTAGAGTAGATCTCGATAGGGAGTTTTTTTGTGAGTGTAGGGAATAAGTGGAGCACTAAAGTACAGACCTTCTTGGATATTCGAACTGTTTGATATAGAAGTTTCATTCTTGAATGTTAATTGCCACACATCTGTCAATGACTAACCTTGTAACAGGGTTACCCTTAGAAAGATATCATAGGTTATACAAAGCATTCAATCTCTCTAAAGTCTTTAAATTTGTCCAAGCAGCCGACTACTGCTCTCCCTACAAAATGATTTATCAATATGAATAGTTTTCACAGAATGACTGCTGCTTAATACTTTGATTTGTTTGAAATGGAGAGACCACCCTAGTTCCAAATTAAAGGTGGATTTACTGAACTATCATGTGATTGCGTACGTGTGTAAAAGTTGGTTCTACAAGTCAAGTTTTAAATCTTTTAATAAAGTGATAGCAACAATGTCCCTTGTTTTTTCGCCCCCTACAGGTCTTCTACTGCCCAGTATAGATCTACTAGGGATCACTCTATTGCGTCTGGTTACCTCCCTAAACTCTAGGATCCAAGCCTCTAGTAGTGCACCACTCATTTACTTAGGTCCTGATGAAGTGCCACATGACTCGTTAGGAGCAACAAGGGCACGAAACATGTCGACCCACTACACAGCGACAGCCCTCTAGGAACATTGCATCCACATAGGGCGTCCTCACACTTTTTAACTAAGCCGGATCTACCTGAACCATTAAAATTGATTGTGAATAGGACAGATCCTGACTTATTTTAAGATCCACTCCCTGTGCACTACACTTTCCTTGCCCTCTCACCCGCACGCACCCCACGGCTTCTTCAAAAGATCTCCGGCAAAGAGCCCCGTTTACGGTGAGCCCGTTGGGCATTGCAGCGCCGGCCCGACGAGGAGCAAAGCCCAATGATGAAGCATGACATCCTTCGGGGTGTGTGAGGGCATCATGAAGAAAGACCTGTCTCTCCCCTGTCCCCTCTAGGAACTGCATATCCTTGGCAGCACAGTTCTCTAGGAGCCCTGTGTGCAGGACCTGTTTAAATAATGGCTCCCGGTCCCAAATCCCCCCCTTTTTTGACAAGCAACAGTGAGCAATAATGAACGCTGTCTTTCATGATACCTCCTTAATTGTGCATTTATGGATTGGTTCATAAGGTGGCTCTTTTAACCATTTCTGTTAGGAAGTATTACTTTGGTAACTGAACTTAGCAATGAGGCTCTGTTTGAAAGACTAACTTTTCAGCCCTTCTAAAAAAAAAACGGCATTTGATCGATATCTTAAACGGAGATATCTGTTCACTGTTTTTAACGAGTACAATTGAGGCTTTGTGATGCCAGTGCTCAACGTCTATTTATCAAACTAAAAACACATGGTACTATTTCCTGGATTATTGCTTTGCAGAACACTACTGCTCATAATCAGGGGCCTGCCTAATCTTACATGAAGTCCCGTGCATCAAAGTGAAGCATTGAAATTATATACCTGACCAGTCGTGTCGTGGTCTTTTTGGATTCCTGCAATATTAATGGTAAAAGAAATATTACTTCTCAGGTGTAGAGACCTCAGCACTTGTAGTGAATTATTTGTAGGGAGGCTATGCATACATCAGTAACCTCTCAAACTCGATGTATGTACATCACATATATCACTGATGACATATCGAATCTACGGTGGTGCGTATAACTGGTGAATTTCAGTGGTTGTTTTTTCGTTTTTTTTGTTTTTAAAACTTTTTTTCTTATTAGAAGACCACTTTAACCTTTCCCATGAACCTTTATTACTATGCAGTAGGCCTGACATTTAACAACTTTTGCATTTCATCGAAACTTAGACGATACAACTGATAACCATTTTACAGCGACTAACCTATCTGCCGACAAGTGTAACTAAAACAATGGCTACAGCCACTTTATAAAATATACCTATATATAATAATTTTACTATTTAATTGTGCACCACGGAAATGATAGCGAACATCTGGAATCACGCACAATGATAGAGGGGATGGGCCTAGATTACGCACAAAATGTTTCAATAGGACATATACTCTGCAATGTTCGCAGATATGCTTGCCAACATTGATATAAATGAAGACATTTCAGGAAATACATTTTTTTTATCAGTTTTTAAACAAAATATTGGTTCATGTTGCTGCTAGAGGATCAAGTAGAAGCTGCACCAACAATAGAGGACCTAAAAATCCCCCTTCATTAACAGTCTCTATTCATGGGGCATGAGTAACGATAGTTAGGTGTAAACCTGGAATATGTCCACGATTATACCTCCTACATGTAGAATAATTACATGAGGATAGTGATGACTAGACATATTCTGCAAGGTTGAAACCACTGCTCTTCATCTCATAACAAAATCCAAACAACTTTACTTTCATTCTCACACAACCCAAATCCATCTATAAGTTGTTTACTTGAGCATATTTCTCTGCCTGGAACACCTAGGAATCACCAGAAATCCAAACATCAGTTGAACTGTGGAATGGCATCTTCAAAGCTCTAGAATCTTTTTAAAATACTTTTAAAGATTTCTAAGAAAAAATGAAAACAACTACAGCTACAAACAAGAAACATCATTTGACTACTTGCAGAACATTAGAACATTTTTAAAAAATCCAAGCTAAATTTTAAAGCATGTAAAAAAATATATGTCAGGATAATACAATAAAATAAACGTTATTTGCACAACAGTACTATTAATACGTTTAAACAATTAGAACGCATGTATTTATTTCTAAACATACATCACATTCAGAAACCTACACAATTAGTAGTACAACCAACAACATGAAAACAAACACCAATCCAAACATAGTAACATACACACTACAAGCATGTTAAACTAATATAGAGAAAGAACATTCTTTAACTACTTTGTGTTTTAAAAAATACACCCAAAAAACCCAAATGAGATCAATTAAACTAAAGAAAGGAACTTGAGGTTGAATAGTATATTAAAAGTTGCTTCCACAAATACTAGAATGTTTAGAAATTACGAAGTAAAGGTGCTGCCCTGACCATAAAGTGCGTCCCAACCCCACCATACCAAGTCAACCATAACTCACACATCTATCATAGACTCATCACGAAATTAAATATATTTAAATATAACACATCCTACCCATTATATGCCTACATATTCACCACAGTACACCCAACATACCAAGATTAAGACAACTACACTTCCACATTCACATGGCAACATATATTTACATACTCACCATTAAATGCCCACAGACTTACAGCTATACACCAATGCACCAATCATAATACACTGAAACATGCACCATTGTACGCGCACACATCCAGCATTATGTGGCACAAATTAAGCATTGTATACCAAGATAACTTCCATCATGTACACACAGCCACAATTTACCAATGCTCTACACTGTCTCTTCTTGAACTTCTTCACTCTATCATATAGCCTTGTATTCACTTACAAACATAACCTATGATTCCCTCTCAAATGTGTCATTTTAAGCATCCATTATTATACCTACCATTAGAACATTGGAATGTTGGGAGCTCCATTGAAAACAATGGAGTAGCTCCGGGCTTATAATGGCTGGTATAAACCCAGAGCTCCAACATTCCAATGTTTCTTTGTTCACAGCTGTGGCTGTGAACAAGGGCTTCAGGGATCCTGAGGGGATTTCAATCCCCTTGCGCTCCCTGAAGCCTTTGTTTTATTTGTTAGAACATTCTGCCCTCTAGTGGCAAAATGTTCTAATAGCCTTATAACCCTTCGTAGCTGGGCTATACCGGCTATTAAAGTCCCGCTCCCTTGTTAAAGGCCCTCGCCTTCGGCTCGGGACTTTAACGCTGGAGCGGGCCTTTAATAGCCGGTATAGCCCACTACGGCGGGCTATAAGGCTACATTATGTGCAAACACACCGACCAACACGCACCCACACACTCACCATTTATCAATCGTGTACAATGTACTTAATGACAACATTAGTCGACCTTTAAACACTTAGAGACCCAACAGATTAGTCAGAAACATCTAATTTCACGTGATAAAGATGGGTGGATTTTAAAGTTGACTGAAAATGGGAAGACTGGGGGATAAGTTAATGTCAGAATTTTATGTTGGGACTGTGTAAACGTTTGGGTTTTAATGACAAAGCCAGTGTTAATATAGTAGGCAACCTTAATTCCCTTTCAACTTTAGTTTTTCAGAGTATATATATATATATATATATATATATATATATATATATATATATATATATTACCTACTGGCGGTCGCCAGTAGGTAGTTATAGTTAGGACCTATTATCCATAGGAAAAGCGTATTTTGATTTGCCAATATCTTTGGCGCCTGTTGACGAATCTTTGCAAAATGTTCAAAACTAATGGCCCGCTCCGGTCAGCTCCTGTCTTGAAAGTTTGGGGGTGATTCGTCAAGCGGGGACCGAGAAAAAAGGGGGTCCCAAAACGCGTTTTCTCCATGTTAAATTTACATAGGAAATTTTGGAACAGGCTACAGCCCGAACTGCTGAACGGAATTACACCAAATTTGGCAAAAAGGTAGCTCTTGGTTCAGAAAGCGACCTCTTTTTTAAATGGTGTACATCCGTTCAGTAGTTGCTGAGAAATTCAAAAAACAAAAATATCGATATCTGAGCACTGAGGAGTCGCGACTCCTCCCGAGCTCGAGCTGACTTCTGATTGGCTGCCAACACTCCAAACCAGGAAGTGTTGGCAGCCATCTTGTGACTCGGTAAACGAGTCACAAGAAATCAGTAGAAAAAAAGGTGAAAAACAAGAAAAGGGGGCAGGGTAGAAACACCCTGACCCCTTAGGCCTGCTCAGGAGGTCCCACAAGGACCCCCAGGGCCAAAAAAAGCATTAAAAAAAAAATATATATATATTGGCCGAATTCGCGCTGGGTCCGCGAATCCGGCCGAGAAAACAAAAAAAAAAAACGAAGCGCAGGATCCCGCGCTTCGTTATTGTTAAGCCCCCGGGTGGGCCAGGTCCTGGGGGCAATGCGGAATTATATAGCGGGGGCCCGCGGGGGCTCCCGCAGCCCTGGGGACCGCCACCTCCCCGGGCTTTATACATAATGTGCAGGGGGGCACGTGGCCCCCCCGCAGCCCCAGGGACCTCCACCTCCCCGGGGCATAATGAAAATAAGGGACCGCCACCTCCCAGGGGCTTTGTTGAAATTAGGGTGGGGGGGCCTCACGGAACCCCCCCATGCCCCGGGGACCGCCACCTCCCCGGGGCTTTGAAAATAATTAGTGCGGGGGGCTCGAGCCCCCCCACACTGCCCCAGGGACCACCACCTCCCCGGGGCACTGTTTATTTAAATACGGGGGTCTGTTGCGGACCCCCGGGCCCCGGGGACCACCACCTCCCCGGTGCTATCTTCACCTTGGGAGGGGGGCCTCGTGGCCCCCCTACTGGAGCCCTTGATGGCCCTGGGGACCGCCACCCCCCCAGGGCCGGCTCCTGCAATGTCCTGAGGTGCCCACCCCCGGGACATTGCTGTTTGCTATGGCAGTGCGGGAGCACGGCACCCGCCCTGTCATAGCAAACCCTGCTTTGCTTTTTGGGAGCGAGATCAGGAAACCTGCTCTCGATTCTGAAAAGCAAAGTAGATTGCTTTTGGACAAGGGGAGCTGCATGTCAGCAGCTCCCCTTGCCCAAAAGAAATGCAGGCTCTAGCAGGAGGCGGGGAGCTGGCAGGGACCGTGGGGGCATTGGGGCCCCCCCCACGGTCCCCAACGTGAGGGCCGGCCCCGGGGGATGGGGTCCCCGGGGCCAGAAGTTTCCCGGGAGGGAGGCCATGCGCCCCCCTCTATTTATTTAAAAAAAATGGATGGCCGGGCCCCGGGGGATGGGGTCCCTGGGGCCGAAATCGGCCTGGGAGGGGGGCCGCGCAGCCCCCCTCCTAAAAAAAAAAATAAGTTAAATAATGGCCAAGCCACAGGGGATGGGGTCCCAGGGCCATAATTGGCCTGAGGAGGGGGGCCACGTGGCCCCCCCTCCAAATTTATTAAATAAAAAAACCAAGTCTGGCCATGCCCCGGGGGATGGGGTCCCCGGGGCCGAAATTGGCCTCGGGAGGGGGGCCGCGCGGCCCCCTTCCCTTTTCTTCTTTTAAAATGTGCAGGCCCCAGGGCCCAAAACATATTGAAAGAAGGGGTGCCACACAGCCCCCATTCAAAGAATAAAAAAAAAGCCAGCATCTCGCCGGAGGCCCCGCCCCCTCCCTGCACCACTCTGCAAACGCGCCCCCCTAGCGCGTTCTAAGTTGGGGAATTAAGTCCCCTTGAATACTGAGGGTCCCTGGGGGCCAACTAGCCCACCAGGTACCTCCAGTAAGCGCCACACAGCTGGATTGCAGAGAGGTGGTCCGAGGCCACGCCCCTTTTTACACCACTCTGCAAACACACCTCTTGGTGCACTGCTGGTGGGGTGATGAGGTCCTCTTGTGTCCTGAGGACCTCAGGACACAAGAGGACCTCATCCCCCGACCAGCAGTGCGCCAGGAGCCGCGTTTGCAGAGTGGTGTAAAAAGGGGGCGTGGCCTCAGACCACTCTCAGAAATCCAGCTGTGTGGGGCTTACTGGAGGTACCTGGTGGGCTAGTTGGCCCCCAGGGACCCTCATGAGGAAAGGGGACTTCATCTCCCAACCAAGAGCGCGCCAGGAGGCGCGTTTGCAGAGTGGTGGAGAAAGGGGGCGTGGCCTGTGTCCCCCTCTCAGCAATCCCACTGTGTGGGGCTTACTGGAGGTAAGAGGTAGGCTGGTTGGCCCCTAAGGACCCCCAGCAGTGAAGGGGACTTCAATCCCAATCGAAGAGTGCGCCAGGGAGCGCGTTTGCAGAGTAGTGGGCAAAGGGGGCGTGGCCTGTTATGAGAACATAGCAATCCTGCTGTGTTGTACTTACTGGAGGTAATAGGAGGGGTAGATGGCCCCCAAGGATGTCCTTGGGGGCCAAGTACCCCTCTTGGTACCTCCAGTAAGTCCCACACAGTAGGATTGTTAAGACGTCTTCGGAGGCCATGCCCCCTTTCTCCACCACTCTGCAAACGCGCCTCCTGGCAGACTACGGGATGGGGATGAAGTCTACTTTACTCCTGAGGGACTTTGGGGGCCAAGAAGCCCTCCTGGTACCTCCTGTAAGTCCTACGCAGCGGAATTCTTGAGCGCTGGTCGGAGGCCCAGCACCCTTTCTCTACCACTCTGCAAACGCGACTACTAGTTAAAGTAGCATGTTTCTGCACCTCTGACTTAGAGGTAGTTTAAATCCCCCTGCCCTATTATACACTAGGGCCTTACAGAGGAGGTCATGCCAATCACAGAGGTACCCCAACCCATAGTGTACCCTAGTGTATGTAGGTGTTTTCACTGTATTCTAAGTGTCTTTTAGCATAGCACTGGCTCTAGGTCTGCTTAGTCAGTGTCAGTTACCACCAGTACCCGTCAGCAAAAAGTTGGGGGCACAGGATGACTTTGCAACAAGGCCTCTTTCTGCACCTCCGTTGGTTCTTTCTGCATATCTTTTGCTTCTTTCTGCACCTTTCTTTGTCTTTCTGCACATGTCCTACCTCTGTAGGCATAGTAGGAAATTAGCATTTAAAAAAACTTTGAAATTCAATGAACAAAACCATAGGTTTCAGGGACGTTCTAGTTAGAAATTAGCATTTAAAAAACCTTAGAAATTCACTGAAAAAAACATAGGTTTCAGGGACGTTATAGTTAGAAATAAGCATTTAAAAAACCTTTGAAATTCACGGAAAAAACCACAGGTTTCAGGGACGTTATAGTTAGTTGGACATTTCACTCGTACAAAACCAGAGAAATTCGGACGTTATAGTTAGTTGATCTAACTATAACTCGCGCCCCCGCAATGCACTGCTCATGACGTCACATATTACATCATTCATGACATGTTCAGTGACATATATCATAAACACTAGGATCCACCCTTCAGGGACACAATAGAGGGTTTTTGATTCAAGGGTCATGTGCATAACCTACAATGGTTGGAAGCACATAGTGTTTCTTAAATACCCCTCACACACCAAAAGGGCCCTTGGTGTTATGCTTCATCATAGGGGTCTTCGCGCCCCTCTACGGGACGCGGCGTGCTACGACCTACGGATACGTGGGAGCACTGATATTATTGACTATGTGTGGTGTAGGAATGAGTGAGTGGAAGGGTCAGGGGTGAGTGAAGGTGAGTTTACTACGGTCCGCCGCCTTTTTTAGGGTCACGCCCAGGACCCCGAAGAGGCAGGAACAGGAGAGGCAACAATGTCCATTGGACAACGGAAGAAGAAGAGAACCCACGGGTCTCAACGAGGAGCATGGAGGACACGACTACTCATCCTGTTTATATACCACTCCCCTCTTGGTCAATAATGTGGCCTTCTGGGAGTTGTAGTTTTTTGATTAATTTAGTCCTTCTTTCAAAGGCAGACTATTTCCAATTATTTTCATGGGATCGGACAGCACACAGGTAAAGTTAAATGTTCTGTACAAATTTACACCATTCTAGGGATGTATATTATTGTTAATTTCACAATAACAAATTTCAATAAAGTTATCGGATTTTCAAAGGTGTTGTCGCAAGAGTTCGTGATTCCTCGATATAGTATGCATTTTCATGTCACCCTTTGTGGTTTCCTTGATATAGTATCAATTGAAATTTGTCAATCTTAGATGTAACAAGGTCATCCCTATTAATTTTTTCTGTATAGTTTTCAATCTCATGGAGAGTGTTGCAATCGTATAATGTCACTGCTAGTAGTGGCGGCATATATCCTGGTATAGTACCTATAGAGCAGTTGCATACACCAGTTAATATTGACATTCTTCTCTTTGATTTTCTTTTTTAGTAGTTTTTACAAAATCTTTTGAGAAGGAGCCAATGTGGTCCAATTGTTTCAGCGGAAGATCTCATTTTATTTATTCATAAATGCACATAGAGTTCCTCATCATTATTAAGGCCTTTTGGGGTCTTGGTTCGTAGCCTAATGATGTTACGGGATTCAAGTTGTCTAAGCTTTTTCTTTCTGTCCCCATCTCTTTCGTTTTGTGGGATAGTGTCTAATCCAAAAAATTCCATTCGTCTCCAATCATTATTCTGGCATAGAGCTATATGTTTTGCTGTCGCATAATTCAAATCTTTGTTTTTTACAGCTCGGATGTGTTCCAGGATTCGCTTTTTCAGCATACAGATGGTGCTGCCAATGTATTTTAATCCGCATGCACATCGGATAACAGACCACAAATTGAGTTGTGCATGTGATCTTATGGTTGATTTTGATGGTTTTACCTTCTGTATCCGTTATTTCTTTCGTATTCACGCTGATTTTACAGGCTTTGCAAGTGTTGCATTTTTTTAATCCTAGCTGCTGCTCTTCTAGCCAATTCCTTTTTGTTTTTGCTTGAAAGTGACTTTGGACTATTTTATCCTGTAAGGAGAGTGTTTTTCTGTATGTTACCAGTGGTCGTCTTCCAATGATGGTTCCAATGTCCAGATCTTGTGCTATTAAGTGCCAATATTTTGGGATTATTCGTGTGACCTTCGAGCTTTCTTTGTGTATGTTAGAATCAGTCTCGGCGCTTTCTGTTTGTTGGTACTTGGTGTTTCTCTTTCTTTTTATTTTTCTGTACGTGTAACCAGGGTTTCAATGCGTGTTATTTTTTTGATTTTATGTATACTGTTGCTTAGGTCTCTTTGTTTGTATTCTCTGTTTCTTAGTTTTTGTGCACTCTCCATTATTTTGTTGCTAGCATCACTGTCTTTGGAGCAATTACGACGTATTGTTAAGAATTCTCCATATGGAATACTACTTAGTAGGGGCTTTGTGTGGAAACTCGTTCCATGCAAGATGCTGTTTGTTGCAGTTTTCTTTCTAAACAAAGTTGTATGTATTTGCCCTTGGTCGATATACACTGTTGTATCTAAGAAATTCACCCTAGTGTGACTTGTTGAACAGGTGAAGGAAAGGCCAATGTCGTTTTGGTTCAATCTGTTGAAGTACTCTACAAACTCTTCTTTTTTGCCATTCCAGATTAAAAATAGATCGATATATCGTATCCAGAGTACGATTTTCTCTAATGCATTTTGATTTTCTGCCCCTTATGCAATTTCTTTTTCCCACCAGCCCATGGTCAAATTAGAATAGTTTGGTGAAAATGAAATGCCCATGGCGGTGCCACACAGTTGCTGGTACAGATCATGGTTGAACAGAAAAACATTGTTTTTCAGGCATAGTTCAATCATTGTGAGGAGCATGCTAGAGTGTTGTAGTTCCGTGATGTTTCGTTGTTTGAGAAAGTATGCGCATGCCTGCAAACCAATTTTGTGTTCTATTGATGTGTATAATGATACTACATCTATCGTTGCCATGATGTAGTTAGAATTCCAAGTAGTGTTTGCCAAGATGCGGAGGAAATCCCCAGTGTCTCTTATGTATGAGCTGAGGTTATGTACCATTGACGCCAAATAGTGATCTACATATATTGAGATGTTTTCATAAAGAGGTTCACAGTATGAAACAATTGGTCTTCCAGAGGGGTCCCAAAGAGTCTTGTGAATTTTGGGCAAAAAGTATATAGTGGGTATGGTTGGATGCTCTTTGGAAAGGAAGTGGAACTCATTGTCATTGATCAGATTTGAGGCATGCCATTTGTTTAAATTAGTTTGGAGTTCTAGAATCATTTTGTTTATTGGGTTACAGTCCAGTTTTTTATACTTGGTTGCATCATGAAGTTGTCTGTGGGCCTCTTTTACATAGTCAGCTTTGTTTTGTACGACTACGTTCCCGCCTTTGTCAGCCGGTTTTATTATTATATTACTATTCTCCATTAGCGTTTTGAGTGCAATGTGTTCCTTTTTTGATACATTTTCTCTTTTATTGTCATTCCGTGTTTTCTCCAGACTGTCTAGTTCTTTCATGACTGCCTCCGAGAACAAATCAAATTTGTTACCAGGAGATAATTGCGGACAGTATTTTTCTTTTTTTAGTCGTTTTTACGCAAAGAGAAGAATGTCAATATTAACTGGTGTAAGCAACTGCTCTATAGGTACTATACCAGGCTATATGACGCCACTACTATCAGTGACATTATGCGATTGCAACACTCTCCATGAGATTGAAAACAATACAGAAATAATTAATAGGGATGACCTTGTTACATCTAAGATTGACAAATTTCAATTGATACTATATCAAGGAAACCGCAAAGGTTGACATGAAAATGAATACTATATCGAGGAATCACGAACTCTTGCGACAACACCGTTGAAAATCCGATAACTTTATTGAAATTTGTTATTGTGAAATTAACAATAATATACATCCCTAGAATTGTGTAAATTTGTACAGAACATTTAACTTTACCTGTGTGCTGTCCGATCCCATGAAAATAATTGGAAATAGTCTGCCTTTGAAAGAAGGGACTAAATTAATCTAAAAGACTACAACTACCAGAAGGCCACATTATTGACCAAGAGGGGAATGGTATATAAACAGGATGAGTAGTAGTGTCCTCCAATCGTGAGCAAGGCCCTGCGAGGCCGAAACGCGTCGGTGAGACAGACTGGCTCTGTTTGAATAATAAAACATCGGAGAAGAAAGGATTCCTGAGTGCGGCGTACTTTTGTTTTAAAATTAATTTAGGCCATTGGTTCGGCCTCACGTCTGCACCCGCTGGTGAGCGCGCCGGTAACGAACCACATTTGTTGTATATATATATCAGCTCCAATACTCGCATCCAAAGAAACGAGCCGACCGCACACAATCAAGGGGGTAAACTCAGTTAATTTATTTCACCGAGAAATAAAGCGGGACAGGACGCGTTTCGGCGTAGCGCCTTTTTCTACTGTGAGTGGAGACAGGGTGACAATATGTTTAAATAAACAAAGAAACAAGATAGCCTTCATTTCCGGTACGCGCTACATGAGCGACAACATAATCAAAGGACTAACAATCTGTTTAGACCGCCGGCGCCATCTTGAAATAAATAAAAATCACAGAAGCAACACAGTGAATTATATACATACATAACACTACGTGAATACCATATAGCTCTGTATGAGCAGTTAAACAATGACATGGCTGAAAAATGTCTTTGTACATAATTATAAACATAAGGAGTACATAATAGAAATGAAAAAAATGTATGTCATAATGGTGCCAGTTAATTTCATCACGGCAACCCTATTAGATTAATATGTTTTACACACGATCAAAACTGTTCAAAATCATCACAGTTAAAAAATTAATCAATCGTACCTCCAAAAATTTGTGAAGAACAGCCAATCTGCAAGAATATTTTCACGATAGTTATGGTAAACAAGGACGGTTAGTGTTTTCAAAAACCAACAGAATTGAGCCCTGGATGGGCAACCAAATAGAGAGATGAGTTTTCTCTCCTAATGTACAATCTATACAGTGTACCTCATTGTTGAAAATATAGATCGTCTGATGACAATTCATAGTGCATGAGAAAACATATGTAATTTGAATAACAATTCTTAAAAAATAGGAGAGCACCTTTATGGACACAGTTACTCATTTTCAAGTAATTCATAATCTGATCTAACACAGCATCATCAGTTTATAGCAGATACAGTAAAGCACACTATCCCAGATGAATTGCTAACTCCTCCTCTGTATTTAATCCTAGGGGAGATTTGGTCTGCAAGTCAACCATATATCTAGATTCAAGTCTACGTAATTTCAATTCTCTATTGCCTCCCCGTTCATGGGCGAACACATGATCCAAACAATAGAATCTAAGAAGATTTCTATCACTTTGGTGAAATCTGGCAAAGTGTCTCGCCACGGGATACGAGAAATCTTTCTTCTCAATAGCCCGGGCATGTTCTAAAATTCTCAGTTTCGCCGGGTGTATAGTACTGCCTATGTAGCAATTTTTACAAGGGCAGACTAGACAAGAAATACAATAGGGAGTAGTGCAAGTTAAGAATTTATTGATGGTACGGCTCTGTTTTCTGCCTGGGATCTCATATGTGAGAGTTTTTGGACTATTCCTACAGGCTTTGCACTTGGAGCACGGAAATAATCCCGTTAGGTTACTCATTCTAGGATTTAGTGAAATCCCTTCAAAATGACTTCGTACTAGAGTATCCCTAAGGGAACGACAGCGCCTATAAGTGATTTGCGGATGGTCTGAAAGGCTTTTTCCAATCACCGTATCCGATTTGAGGATGTGCCAATTACGTGAGATGATCACTCTTACATCATTAGAGTCACTCGAGAATGTTGTAATAAATCTCGGTGTCTCCCTTGATTTTTACCGGGCTGATTCTTGTCTTTGAGAAGAGTATGTCTAGAAATCATTTCCATTCTACCCAGGGTCTTCTGTAATAGTGACGGTGAATACCCTCTCACGATGAATCTATCTATGGCCTCGCCAGCAGCTCTTTGAAAATCATTGTCTCTAGTACAGTTCCTCTTAAGTCGTAAGAGTTCCCCATAGGGGATACTGTTCTTTAGAGATTTAGGGTGATTGCTGTGGGCCTCAAGAATCGAATTCCCCGCTGTCGTCTTCCTGAACAGGGATGTACAAATTTCCCCATCTTCCTTGATGTATGTTTCTGCCTCAATTCTTGAGCCTTTCCAGAGAATAAAAAGGTCGTCGATGTACCTATACCAACCCACAATAGACGAGACCCAGTAGTTGTTACATTCGGCCCAGGCCGCCTGCTTCTCCCACCAGCCTACGAAAAGTTTGCATAACTGGGGGCGAAGCAGGTGCCCATCGCCGTACCTTTGACCTGTCTATAGTGTTGTTTCTGGAAAAGAAAAATATTGTTGGTTAAGCAGAAAAGGAGAAACTCTATCAACATTTCATTATGCTCTGCGTATTTCAGAGATCTGCCTTTGAGGAAATAGCGAATCGCATTAAC
The DNA here is from genome assembly GCA_963921515.1 of Calotriton arnoldi. Lineage (NCBI taxonomy): Eukaryota > Metazoa > Chordata > Amphibia > Caudata > Salamandridae > Calotriton > Calotriton arnoldi. Next base: position 637,976 of record CAWUFW010001678.1, on the reverse strand, counting down.
ACCATTTGCATGATTTATACAAGTATATAAACTTGTTACGTCAAGTACAATCATCAACATGTCAGATTCCTACGGTATGTGTGATATTGCTCTAATAAAATCTTTAGGATCACGAATATAAGATGGTAATAATTTGACAAAATCCGCAAGAAAAAGGTCAATGTATTGTGACATGGATTCGGTCAGGCCTCCCTTGGATGATGTGATCGGACGACCAGGTGGTTTGGTAGCATCTTTGTGAATCTTTGGAAGATGATAAAACGTAGATATCACTGGATGGGGACAGGAAAGAAATTTAAGTTCATCCATATTGATCATTGCTGTCATGCCATTTCCGAATCACAAGATGGTACTTTTGGATACTGTTATTATATTCCTCTTTGGTAATTTTCACATAACATGTATTGTCCGATAACTGTCTTAATGCCTCTTTACAATAGAAATCTGCTGTCATAAGCACAATATTTCCCCCTTTATCAGAAGGTTTGCAGACAATGTTTGGATCTTTCACAATGTCCGCGATTGCTTTTTTTTGTTCCATTGTAAGGTTCTTATTGATTTCATTCTTTCTTCGAAATGTTTGTTGTCTTAATTTCACCAGGTCATTTATGACAGTTTCCTCGAATACATCAATGGTGTCAAAGCTCATTGGAGGTATGAAAGTCGACTTTGGTTTAAAGTTTGTTTTCACTGTTCTCTGTGTTATTCCAAAACTTTCAATTGTGGGGATAGAAAACACCTTCTTCGATATCCTCAGAAACAATTTGACTTTCAAGTGATTGTAATATTGCAAGGTCATCTCCAGTTAGGACGTCTGTTGATGGATTTGACATTGACATTGTATTGTCTCCTATTTCTTCTCCTTGTGATCCTTTAATTTTAAAGAACTTTTGGAGTTTCAATTTCCTTGTGAAAAGATACAAGTCTATGCGCGTTTGTGTGTACTCAAAGCCTTGAGTTGGACAAAATGCAAGTCCTTTCTTTAGAACCATTTCCTCTGTTTTGGTTAGTTTTCTTGGTGTCAAATTTATAATTGTCAAATCTTCTACTGAATTCACTTTCTCGTGCCTCTCTTGCTCAGTGTTTGCGAGGCCACTCCTTGATTTCCACTTGTTGCTGCCCCGTCTGGTTTTTCTTGAGTTTTTCACTTGCTTGTTCTGGGGTTTGCCTCTTCCTCCCCGTTGCCGTGACTGTCTCATAAGCTGAAACTCCTCGTGAAAATGGGAGTTCCCAGGGACTTGAACTCGGGGGTCCGTACTGTCCTCTCCGGACTGTTCGTTATCAGTGGTTAGGTCTGACTCAGAGGTTTCTCTTTGTTCCACAGTTCTGCGATTGGTGTTGCTTCTCAAGGCTCTGTGTGGTGCGTCAAATTTACGGGCAAACGTGAGGATCCTGCCCTGCTCATAATCATGAGCATCTCTATTGAATTTGGTGTGTTTACGTTGTTTAATCTTTTCTTCATAAGTCAAAAGACGTACTTTCATTGCCTCTCTTAGTTCCTCTCTGGCAGTAGCATCTTGATCTTGCATAATGAGTGTTTCCAATTCTGCTATCTCTTTCAGGCATTTGTCGCGATCACTCCATGCGAATTGTATTAAAATTTTCAGCATTCCTACTGATACATCCGTTGTGTATGCCGACCACTCATCTAGTAATCTTGGATCCGGATTCTCTTAAGAGGGGATAGTGTAAATGCGGAGGCCACGTGGTATACGCTGCACATCTATGTAATTTTGCAGAGAGGTGGCCTCCCACCACTTACGTATCCCGCGTTCGAAGAGACGCTCTAGTTTGACAAAATTTGATTTTAGAGTTCCCTGTGCGTCAGGCGTTATGTCTCTATTGGCCCCTTGTTGTACCGGGCCACGTTTGAAGATCCCAACCGCCGCCTCACGGCATGCCTCGTCAGATTGCATTGTGATGAATGTTTGCAAAAGCACCCGTCTCTGCCAACGAACACTCAATCAATCAGTTACCCCTTGAAAACGTTCCTGCCGTGGGCCGGAAATCCAGGCAATTTATAATAGGATGTGATATTCACAAAGCAGAAAAAATCAGCCAGGACTTGTGCGTCCTCCGACCCACCCGTCATGGTCATTTTCTTCAATCCTCCAACTCTGCCATTGGATTACATGGCGGTGCAGTTACGCGGCTTTTAAAGTTCAGCTCCAGTCCACCAAACGTCGCTCTCAGCACTCCGGAACGGGTGACGGTCTTCAAAGTGTGGCGGTGGAACCACAACGAATTATCAGCTCCAATACTCGCATCCAAAGAAACGAGGCGACCGCACACAATCAAGGGGTAAACTCGGTTAATTTATTTCACCGAGAAATAAAGCGGGACAGGACTCGTTACGGCGTAGCGCCTTTTTCCACCGTGAGTGGAGAGAGGGTGACAATATGTTTAAATAAACAAACAAAGAAACAAGATAGCCTTCATTTCCGGTATGCGCTACATGAGCGACAACATAATCAAAGGACTAACAATCTGTTTAGACCGCCGGCGCCATCTTGAAATGAATAAAAATCACAGAAGCAACACAGTGAATTATATACATACATAACACTACGTGAATACCATATAGCTCTGTATGAGCAGTTACTCAATCAATGACATGGCTGAAAAATGTCTTTGTACATAATTATAAACATAAGGAGTACATAATAGAAATGAAAAAAATGTATGTCATAATGGTGCCAGTTAATTTCATCACGGCAACCCTATTAGATTAATATGTTTTACACACGATCAAAACTGTTCAAAATCATCACAGTTAAAAAATTAATCAATCGTACCTCCAAAAATTTGTGAAGAACAGCCAATCTGCAAGAATATTTTCACGATAGTTATGGTAAACAAGGACGGTTAGTGTTTTCAAAAACCAACAGAATTGAGCCCTGGATGGGCAACCAAATAGAGAGATGAGTTTTCTCTCCTAATGTACAATCTATACAGTGTACCTCATTGTTGAAAATATAGATCGTCTGATGACAATTCATAGTGCATGAGAAAACATATGTAATTTGAATAACAATTCTTAAAAAATAGGAGAGCACCTTTATGGACACAGTTACTCATTTTCAAGTAATTCATAATCTGATCTAACACAGCATCATCAGTTTATAGCAGATACAGTAAAGCACACTATCCCAGATGAATTGCTAACTCCTCCTCTGTATTTAATCCTAGGGGAGATTTGGTCTGCAAGTCAACCATATATCTAGATTCAAGTCTACGTAATTTCAATTCTCTATTGCCTCCCCGTTCATGGGCGAACACATGATCCAAACAATAGAATCTAAGAAGATTTCTATCACTTTGGTGAAATCTGGCAAAGTGTCTCGCCACGGGATACGAGAAATCTTTCTTCTCAATAGCCCGGGCATGTTCTAAAATTCTCAGTTTCGCCGGGTGTATAGTACTGCCTATGTAGCAATTTTTACAAGGGCAGACTAGACAAGAAATACAATAGGGAGTAGTGCAAGTTAAGAATTTATTGATGGTACGGCTCTGTTTTCTGCCTGGGATCTCATATGTGAGAGTTTTTGGACTATTCCTACAGGCTTTGCACTTGGAGCACGGAAATAATCCCGTTAGGTTACTCATTCTAGGATTTAGTGAAATCCCTTCAAAATGACTTCGTACTAGAGTATCCCTAAGGGAACGACAGCGCCTATAAGTGATTTGCGGATGGTCTGAAAGGCTTTTTCCAATCACCGTATCCGATTTGAGGATGTGCCAATTACGTGAGATGATCACTCTTACATCATTAGAGTCACTCGAGAATGTTGTAATAAATCTCGGTGTCTCCCTTGATTTTTACCGGGCTGATTCTTGTCTTTGAGAAGAGTATGTCTAGAAATCATTTCCATTCTACCCAGGGTCTTCTGTAATAGTGACGGTGAATACCCTCTCACGATGAATCTATCTATGGCCTCGCCAGCAGCTCTTTGAAAATCATTGTCTCTAGTACAGTTCCTCTTAAGTCGTAAGAGTTCCCCATAGGGGATACTGTTCTTTAGAGATTTAGGGTGATTGCTGTGGGCCTCAAGAATCGAATTCCCCGCTGTCGTCTTCCTGAACAGGGATGTACAAATTTCCCCATCTTCCTTGATGTATGTTTCTGCCTCAATTCTTGAGCCTTTCCAGAGAATAAAAAGGTCGTCGATGTACCTATACCAACCCACAATAGACGAGACCCAGTAGTTGTTACATTCGGCCCAGGCCGCCTGCTTCTCCCACCAGCCTACGAAAAGTTTGCATAACTGGGGGCGAAGCAGGTGCCCATCGCCGTACCTTTGACCTGTCTATAGTGTTGTTTCTGGAAAAGAAAAATATTGTTGGTTAAGCAGAAAAGGAGAAACTCTATCAACATTTCATTATGCTCTGCGTATTTCAGAGATCTGCCTTTGAGGAAATAGCGAATCGCATTAACACCATTTGCATGATTTATACAAGTATATAAACTTGTTACGTCAAGTACAATCATCAACATGTCAGATTCCTACGGTATGTGTGATATTGCTCTAATAAAATCTTTAGGATCACGAATATAAGATGGTAATAATTTGACAAAATCCGCAAGAAAAAGGTCAATGTATTGTGACATGGATTCGGTCAGGCCTCCCTTGGATGATGTGATCGGACGACCAGGTGGTTTGGTAGCATCTTTGTGAATCTTTGGAAGATGATAAAACGTAGATATCACTGGATGGGGACAGGAAAGAAATTTAAGTTCATCCATATTGATCATTGCTGTCATGCCATTTCCGAATCACAAGATGGTACTTTTGGATACTGTTATTATATTCCTCTTTGGTAATTTTCACATAACATGTATTGTCCGATAACTGTCTTAATGCCTCTTTACAATAGAAATCTGCTGTCATAAGCACAATATTTCCCCCTTTATCAGAAGGTTTGCAGACAATGTTTGGATCTTTCACAATGTCCGCGATTGCTTTTTTTGTTCCATTGTAAGGTTCTTATTGATTTCATTCTTTCTTCGAAATGTTTGTTGTCTTAATTTCACCAGGTCATTTATGACAGTTTCCTCGAATACATCAATGGTGTCAAAGCTCATTGGAGGTATGAAAGTCGACTTTGGTTTAAAGTTTGTTTTCACTGTTCTCTGTGTTATTCCAAAACTTTCAATTGTGGGGATAGAAAACACCTTCTTCGATATCCTCAGAAACAATTTGACTTTCAAGTGATTGTAATATTGCAAGGTCATCTCCAGTTAGGACGTCTGTTGATGGATTTGACATTGACATTGTATTGTCTCCTATTTCTTCTCCTTGTGATCCTTTAATTTTAAAGAACTTTTGGAGTTTCAATTTCCTTGTGAAAAGATACAAGTCTATGCGCGTTTGTGTGTACTCAAAGCCTTGAGTTGGACAAAATGCAAGTCCTTTCTTTAGAACCATTTCCTCTGTTTTGGTTAGTTTTCTTGGTGTCAAATTTATAATTGTCAAATCTTCTACTGAATTCACTTTCTCGTGCCTCTCTTGCTCAGTGTTTGCGAGGCCACTCCTTGATTTCCACTTGTTGCTGCCCCGTCTGGTTTTTCTTGAGTTTTTTCACTTGCTTGTTCTGGGGGTTTGCCTCTTCCTCCCCGTTGCCGTGACTGTCTCATAAGCTGAAACTCCTCGTGAAAATGGGAGTTCCCAGGGACTTGAACTCGGGGGTCCGTACTGTCCTCTCCGGACTGTTCGTTATCAGTGGTTAGGTCTGACTCAGAGGTTTCTCTTTGTTCCACAGTTCTGCGATTGGTGTTGCTTCTCAAGGCTCTGTGTGGTGCGTCAAATTTACGGGCAAACGTGAGGATCCTGCCCTGCTCATAATCATGAGCATCTCTATTGAATTTGGTGTGTTTACGTTGTTTAATCTTTTCTTCATAAGTCAAAAGACGTACTTTCATTGCCTCTCTTAGTTCCTCTCTGGCAGTAGCATCTTGATCTTGCATAATGAGTGTTTCCAATTCTGCTATCTCTTTCAGGCATTTGTCGCGATCACTCCATGCGAATTGTATTAAAATTTTCAGCATTCCTACTGATACATCCGTTGTGTATGCCGACCACTCATCTAGTAATCTTGGATCCGGATTCTCTTAAGAGGGGATAGTGTAAATGCGGAGGCCACGTGGTATACGCTGCACATCTATGTAATTTTGCAGAGAGGTGGCCTCCCACCACTTACGTATCCCGCGTTCGAAGAGACGCTCTAGTTTGACAAAATTTGATTTTAGAGTTCCCTGTGCGTCAGGCGTTATGTCTCTATTGGCCCCTTGTTGTACCGGGCCACGTTTGAAGATCCCAACCGCCGCCTCACGGCATGCCTCGTCAGATTGCATTGTGATGAATGTTTGCAAAAGCACCCGTCTCTGCCAACGAACACTCAATCAATCAGTTACCCCTTGAAAACGTTCCTGCCGTGGGCCGGAAATCCAGGCAATTTATAATAGGATGTGATATTCACAAAGCAGAAAAAATCAGCCAGGACTTGTGCGTCCTCCGACCCACCCGTCATGGTCATTTTCTTCAATCCTCCAACTCTGCCATTGGATTACATGGCGGTGCAGTTACGCGGCTTTTAAAGTTCAGCTCCAGTCCACCAAACGTCGCTCTCAGCACTCCGGAACGGGTGACGGTCTTCAAAGTGTGGCGGTGGAACCACAACGAATTATCAGCTCCAATACTCGCATCCAAAGAAACGAGGCGACCGCACACAATCAAGGGGGTAACTCGGTTAATTTATTTCACCGAGAAATAAAGCGGGACAGGACTCGTTACGGCGTAGCGCCTTTTTCCACCGTGAGTGGAGAGAGGGTGACAATATGTTTAAATAAACAAACAAAGAAACAAGATAGCCTTCATTTCCGGTATGCGCTACATGAGCGACAACATAATCAAAGGACTAACAATCTGTTTAGACCGCCGGCGCCATCTTGAAATGAATAAAAATCACAGAAGCAACACAGTGAATTATATACATACATAACACTACGTGAATACCATATAGCTCTGTATGAGCAGTTACTCAATCAATGACATGGCTGAAAAATTTCTTTGTACATAATTATAAACATAAGGAGTACATACTAGAAATGAAAATAAATGTATGTCATAATGGTGCCAGTTAATTTCATCACGGCAACCCTATTAGATTAATATGTTTTACACACTGATCAAAACTGTTCAAAATCATCACAGTTAAAAAATTAATCAATCGTACCTCCAGAAATTTGTGAAGAACAGCCAATCTGCAAGAATTTGTTCACGATAGTTATGGTTAACAAGGACGGTTAGTGTTTTAAAAAACCAACAGAATTGAGCCCTGGATGGGCAACCAAATAGAGAGATGAGTTTTCTCTCCTAATGTACAATCTATACAGTGTACCTCATTGTTGAAAATATAGATCGTCTGATGACAATTCATAGTGCATGAGAAAACATATGTAATTTGAATAACAATTCTTAAAAAATAGGAGAGCACCTTTATGGACACAGTTACTCATTTTCAAGTAATTCATAATCTGATCTAACAGCATCATCAGTTTATAGCAGATACAGTAAAGCACACTCTATCCCAGATGAATTGCTAACTCCTCCTCTGTATTTAATCCTAGGGGAGATTTGGTCTGCAAGTCAACTATATATCTAGATTCAAGTCTGCGTAATTTCAATTCTCTATTGCCTCCCCGTATAATGGGCGAACACATGATCCAAACAATAGAATCTAAGAAGATTTCTATCACTTTGGTGAAATCTGGCAATGTGTCTCGCCACGGGATACGAGAAATCTTTCTTCTCAATAGCCCTGGCGTGTTCTAAAATTCTCCGTTTCGCCGGGTGTATAGTACTGCCTATGTAGCAATTTTTACAAGGGCAGACTAGACAAGAAATACAATAGGGAGTAGTGCAAGTTAAGAATTTATTGATGGTACGGCTCTGTTTTCTGCCTGGGATCTCATATGTGAGAGTTTTTGGACTAATCCTACAGGCTTTGCACTTGGAGCAGGGAAATAATCCCGTTAGGTTACTCATTCTAGGATTTAGTGAAATCCCTTCAAAATGACTTCGTACTAGAGTATCCCTAAGGGACCGACAGCGCCTATAAGTGATTTGCGGATGGTCTGAAAGGCTTTTTCCAATCACCGTATCCGATTTGAGGATGTGCCAATTACGTGAGATGATCACTCTTACATCATTAGAGTCACTCGAGAATGTTGTAATAAATCTCGGTGTCTCCCCTTCATTTTTACTGGGCTGATTCTTGTCTTTGAGAAGAGTTTGTCTAGAAATCTTTTCCATTCTACCCAGGGTCTTCTGTAATAGTGACGGTGAATAGCCTCTCACAATGAATCTATCTATGGCCTCCCCAGCAGCTCTTTGAAAATCATTGTCTCTAGTACAGTTCCTCTTAAGTCGTAAGAGTTCCCCATAGGGGATACTGTTCTTTAGAGATTTAGGGTGATTGCTGTGGGCCTCAAGAATCGAATTCCCCGCTGTCATTTTCCTGAACAGGGATGTACAAATTTCCCCATCTTGGATAAAAACTCTGAGATTAAGAAACTCCACCTCAGTTGCACTAATGTGCCCACTAAAATGGAGATTAACTGTGTTGCTGTTTAGTTCCTTGATGTATGTTTCTGCCTCAATTCTTGAGCCTTTCCAGAGAATAAAAAGGTCGTCGATGTACCTATACCAACCCACAATAGACGAGACCCAGTAGCTGTTACATTCGGCCCAGGCTACCTGCTTCTCCCATCAGCCTACGAACAAGTTTGCATAACTGGGGGCGAAGCAGGTGCCCATCGCCGTACCTTTGATCTGTCTATAGTGTTTCCGGAAAAGTAAAATATTGTTGGTTAAGCAGAAAAGTAGAAACTATCAACATTTCATTATGCTCGGCGTATTTCAGAGATCTGCCTTTGAGGAAATAGCGAATCGCATTAACACCATTTGCATGATTTATACAAGTATATAAACTTGTTACGTCAAGTACAATCATCAACATGTCAGATTCCCACGGTATGTGTGATATTGCTCTAATAAAATCTTTAGTATCACGAATATAAGATGGTAATAATTTGACAAAATCCGCAAGAAAAAAGTCAATGTATTGTGACATGGATTCGGTCAGGCCTCCCTTGGATGATATGATCGGACGACCAGGTGGTTTGGTAGCATCTTTGTGAATCTTTGGAAGATGATAAAACGTAGATATCCCTGGATGGGGACAGGAAAGAAATTTAAGTTCATCCATATTGATCATTGCTTTGTCATGCCATTTCCGAATCATAAGATGGTACTCTTGGATACTGTTATTATATTCCTCTTTGGTAATTTTCACATAACATGTATTGTCCGATAACTGCCTTAATGCCTCTTTACAATAGAAATCTGCTGTCATAAGCACAATATTTCCCCCTTTATCAGAAGGTTTGCAATGTTTGGATCTTTCACAATGTCCGCAATTGCTTTTTTTTGTTCCATTGTAAGGTTCTTATTGATTTCATTCTTTCTTCGAAATTTTTGTTGTCTTAATTTCACCAGGTCATTTATGACAGTTTCCTCGAATACATCAATGGTGTCAAAGCTCATTGGAGGTATGAAAGTCGACTTTGGTTTAAAGTTTGTTTTCACTGTTCTCTGTGTTATTCCAAAACTTTCAATTGTGGGGATAGAAACAGCACCTTCTTCGATATCCTCAGAAACAATTTGACTTTCAAGTGATTGTAATATTGCAAGGTCATCTCCAGTTAGGACGTCTGTTGATGGATTTGACATTGACATTGTATTGTCTCCTATTTCTTCTCCTTGTGATCCTTTAATTTTAAAGAACTTTTGGAGTTTCAATTTCCTTGTGAAAAGATATAAGTCTATGCGCGTTTGTGTGTACTCAAAGCCTTGAGCTGGACAAAATGTAAGTCCTTACTTTAGAACCATTTCCTCTCTTTTAGTTAGTTTTCTTGGTGTCAGATTTATAATTGTCAAATCTTCTACTGAATTCACTTTCTCGTGCCTCTCTTGCTCAGTGTTTGCGAGGCCACTCCTTGATTTCCAATTGTTGCTACCCCCGTCTCGTTTTTCTTGAGTTTTTTGACGTGCTTGTTCTGGGGGTTTGCCTCTTCCTCCCCGTTGCCGTGACTGTCTCATAAGCTGAAACTCCTCGTGAAAATGGGAGCTCCCAGGGACTTGAACTCGGGGGTCCGTAGTGTCCTCTCCGGACTGTTCGTTATCAGTGGTTAGGTCTGACTCAGAGGTTTCTCTTTGTTCCACAGCTCTGCGATTGGTGTTGCTTCTCAAGGCTCTGCGTGGTGCGTCAAATTTACGGGCAAACGTGAGGATCCTGCCCTGCTCATAATCATGAGCATCTCTATGAATTTGGTGTGTTTACGTTGTTTAATCTTTTCTTCATAAGTCAAAAGACGTACTTTCATTGCCTCTCTTAGTTCCTCTCTGGCAGTAGCATCTTGATCTTGCATAATGAGTGTTTCCAATTCTGCTATCTCTTTCAGGCATTTGTCGCGATCACTCCATGCGAATTTTATTAAAATTTTCAGCATTCCTACTGATACATCCGTTGTGTATTCCGACCACTCATCTAGTAATCTTGGATCCGGATTCTCGTAAGAGGGGATAGTGTAAATGCAGAGGCCACGTGGTATACGCTGCACATCTATGTAATTTTGCAGAGAGGTGGCCTCCCACCACTTACGTAACTCGCGTTCGAAGAGACGCTCTAGTTTGACAAAATTTGATTTTAGAGTTCCCTGTGCGTCAGGTGTTATGTCTCTATTGGCCCCTTGTTGTACCGGGCAACGTTTGAAGATCCCAACCGCCGCCTCACGGCGTGCCTCGTCAGATTGCATTGTGATGAATGTTTGCAAAAGCACCCGTCTCTGCCAACGAACACTCAATCAGTTACCCCTTGAAAACGTTCCTGCCGTGGGCCGGAAATCCGGGCAATTTATAATAGGATGTGATATTCACAAAGCAGAAAAAAATCAGCCAGGACTTGTGCGTCCTCCGACTCACCTGTCCTGGTCGTTTTCTTCAATCCTCCAACTCTGCCATTGGTTTACACGGCGGTGCAGTTACGCGGTTTTTAAAGTTCAGCTCCAGTCCACCAAACGCCGCTCTCAGCACTCCGGAACGGGTGCCGGTCTGCAAAGTGTGGCGGTGGAACAACAACGAATTATCAGCTCCAATACTCGCATCCAAAGAATCGAGGCGACCGCACACAATAAAGGGGGTAAACTCGGTTAATTTATTTCACCGAGAAATAAAGCGGGACAGGACTCGTTTCGGCGTAGCGCCTTTTTCCACTGTGAGTGGAGACAGGGTGACTATGTTTAAATAAACAAACAAAGAAACAAGATAGCCTTCTTTTCCGGTACGCGCTACATGAGCGACAACATAATCAAAGGACTAACAATCTGTTTAGACCGCCGGCGCCATCTTGAAATGAATAAAAATCACAGAAGCAACACAGTGAATTATATACACACATAACACTACGTGAATACCATATAGCTCTGTATGAGCAGTTAATCAATGACATGGCTGAAAAATGTCTTTGTACATAATCCTAAACATAAGGAGTACATAATAGAAATGAAAATAAATGTATGTTATAATGGTGCCAGTTAATTTCATCACGGCAACCCTATTAGATTAATATGTTTTACACACTGATCAAAACTGTTCAAAATCATCACAGTTAAAAAATTAATCAATCGTACCTAGAAAAACTTGTGAAGAACAGCCAATTTGCAAGAATTTTTTCACGATAGTTATGGTAAACAAGGACGGTTAGTGTTTTCAAAAACCAACAGATATATATATATTCACTGAAAAAACCAAAGGTTACAAGGACGTTAAAGTTAGGGTCAGATTTCACTTGTACAAAACCAGTGAAATTCAGCAGTTATAGTTCCCTGAGTTAACTATAACTTACACCCCTGCTATGCACTGCTTATGACCTCACATATTACATCACTCATGACATGGTCCGTGACATCACTGATTAAATGATCCAGTGAAAGTAAGTGTTTTTAAGAGTTTATGGATGTTAAACATATATACTAACCTACTACAAAAGTTAAATTAGTATACTAGGTGCACTACTACTGAGTGATACTACATCTAGCATGTATTAAGTGAGTGGCTGTGTGATTGTATGTATCCTTGTGTGTATAAGTGCCTGTATGGGTGGATATGTCGGTGAGTGAGTAGCTGTGTGGGTGAGTGAGATGCTGTGCGAGTGGCGGTATTGGTGAGTGCGTGGGTGTGTCAGTGGCTGTATGGGTGAGAGAGTGGCAGTGTGAGTGGCTCTATAGGTGGGTAAGTGGGTGTGATGTGACTATGGATGAGTGAGTGGCTGTATGGGTGAAAGAGTGGCTGTTTGAGTGGGTGTTTGGGTAAGTGAGTTGGTATGTGAGTGGTTGTATTGGAGAGTAAGTGTCTGTGGAAATGGCTGTATGGGTGAGTGAGCAGATGTAAGGGTGCTTGTATGGATGTGTGAATGGGTATGTAAGTGGTTGTGTGTGTGAGTGCTTATATGGGTGAGAGTGGTTGTGTTGAGAGGCTGTATGGGTGAGTGAGTGGGTGTGTGAGTGACTGTAGGTAAATAAGTGGGTGTGTGAGTAGCTGTATGGGTGAGTGTGTGTCTATGTGAGTGGCTGTACGGGTGAGTGATCGGTTTTATGAGTGGTTGTATGGGTGAGTGAATGGTTGTGTGAGTGGCTGTACGAGTGAGTGAATGGGAGTGAGAGTTGCTCTATGGAGGAGTGAGTGGGTGTGTGAGTACTGGTATGATTCTGTGAATGAGAGTATGGGAGTGGTTGTGTGGGAGTGGGCATACAAGAGGTTGTATGGGGCTTGCGTTTGTGAGTGGTTCTGTGGAGGTCATCAGTGATGTAATTTGAGATGTCATCAGTGATGCCAATGACTATGTTATGAGTGATGTAATATGTGAGGTCATAAGCAGCACATTGCGGGGGCCATAAGTTATAGTTAGCTCAGATAACTGCTGAATTTTACTGGTTTTGTAGGAGTGAAATCTGAGCCTAACTATAACGCCCCTGTGACCTTTGGTTTTTTCAGTGAATGTCTAAGGTTCTTCAAATTCTTTTCCCCAACTATAACGTTCCTGTAACCTTCGTTTTTTAAGTGAATTTCTGTGGGTTTGTTTTAACTAGTAGTCGCCTTTGCAGAGTGGTGGAGAAAGGGTATGGGGCCTCCAACCAGCTCTCAGGAATCCTGCTGTGTCGGACTCACTGGACGTAACAGGAGGGCTTCTGGGCCCCCAAGAACCTTTCAGCATTCAAGAGGACTTCATGGCTCAACCAGCAGTGCAACAGGGGGCGCGTTTGCAGAGTGGTGGAGAAAGGGGCTTGGCCTCCGAAGACCTCTCAGCGATTCCGCTGAGTGGGACTTACTGCAGGTAACCAGAGGGATTATTGGCCCCCAAGGGGCACCCTACAGCCAAGGGGTCTTCATTCCCCAACCAGCAGTGCGCCAGGAGGTGCGTTTGCTGAGTGGTGGAGAAAGGAGGCATGACCTCCAACAACCTCTCAGCAATCCCACTGTGTGGGACTTACTGGAGGTAACAGGAAGGGTAGTTCGCCCCTAAGGACCCTCTGGAGTCATGTGGACTTCATCCTCCAACTAGTAGTGTGCCAGGAGGAGCGTTTGCAGAGTGGTGGTAAAAGGGGACGGGCCTCCAGTGACTTGCCGCCTGGATTTTTTTTATTTATAAGGGGCAGGGGGCCACGTGGCCCATCCTTACCTGGGCCAAATTGGGCCCTGAGGACCTCATTTCCCGGGTCCAGACATTTTTAGAATTGGGAGGGGGGCCAAGCAGCCACCCTCCCCAGCCGCTTTCAGCCCCGGGGACCCCATCCCCCAGGGCCTGGCCTGTTACTTTTGTTGTGGACCGTGTGGGGAGTCTCAAGGCCCCTGCAGTCCCTGCCTCCGGCGGGAGCCGGCATTGCTTTTACAGAGAGGGAGCTGCTAACATACAGCTCCCTCTCTGTAAAAGCAATGTTGCTCTGCTTCTAGTGAGCAAGAGCATTTTGCATGCTCTTGCTTGCTAGAATCAGAGCACAGTTTGCTATGGCTTGGTGGGAGTGGTAAAGCTCCTGCCAAGCCATAGCGGACCGCTATGTCTCGGGGTGCGCACCCCGGGACATAGCAGGAGCCTGCCCTGAGAGGTGGCGGTCCCCAGGGCCTGTGTGGCTCCAGGAGGGGGGCCACACTGCACCCCTACTTTCTTACAGTTTGCTAAGGAGGGGGGTCCCCCCGCATTCAAGTTAACAAAAGCCCCGGGGAGGTGGAAGTGATGGGGTCCGCACAGCCACCCGCATTATTTGTAATTGAAGCCCCAGGGAGGTGGCTATTTTCAGATTAAGCCCCGGGGAAGTGGTGGTCCCCAGGGCATCAATAAGCCCTAGGAAGGGGGGGCCCAGAGGCCCCTTCCTTTATTATTTAAATCCCCCCAGGACCTGGCCCACCCGGGAGCCAATTAGTCACATAGCGCTTCATTTTTTAAAATAGGTTTTGGTGGGAGCTGCGGATCCATCGCGACTTCCGCCAAAATCTTATTTTTTTTAAATGCCTTTTTGGCCTTATGGGAACACCCCCCCCTCCCCTCCCCCCTCCCCCAAGAGGCCTAGGAGGTCAGGGTGTTTATATCCTGCCCCCCTTTCCTTTTTTTTCCAAAAACTTTTTTTCTGTGACTGTTCAAGCAGAGTCACAAGATGGCTACCAACACTTCCTGGTTTGAAGTGTTGGCAGCCAATCGGATCGCAGCACGAGATCAGGAGGGGTCGCGGATTCTCTGCGTGTATATATATATTTAAACAAAGGGATGTCGCACTCCAGTATTTTTGCAATCAGAGGTTATTTTCCACTGCCAAGGTGGCAGTGGAAAATAGGAAAAAAGAAAAAAGAAAACTCTGATTGCAAAAATAGTGGAGTGCGACATCCATTTGTTTAAATATATTATATGGGGCCGGATTCCACCCAATTGATGTCAGCACTAGATGACTGAGTGCGCTATGGGAAGGAATCACATTGTTTGACAGTATATATATATATATATATATATATATATATATTGTATTGTAATTGCATTTATATAGCGCTTACTACCCCTGACGAGGCGTCGAAGCGCTTTTTCGGCGAGTAGCACGCTACTCCGGGACCCATAAAGGATTATTGTTGAATTAGTATAGTGAAATATGAAAGTAATTTAAGTGGTGGATAGGTTAGTCAGTTATTTGGATTCGGAAGGATAGAAGAGGAAAAAAGGTTTGTATTTATATAGTGCTTGTTACCCCTGATGGGTGTTGAAGCGCACATACATATAGACGCGGAGAATCCAAACCCCTCCTGATCTCGTGCTGAGATCCGATATATATATATATATATTCACTGAAAAAACCATAGGTTTTAGGGACAGTTATAGTTAGTTGGACATTTCACTCGTACAAAACCCGTGAAATTCCCCCGTTATAGTTAGTTCAGCTAACTATAACTCGCGCCCCCGCAATGCACTGCTGATGACGTCACATATTACATCACTCATGACATGGTCAGTGACATCACTGATGACATCTCAAATGACATCACTGATGACATCATGCAGTGACTGTTTCTGTAAAGTTTAAATATTTTTAATATATATAGGAAAAGACGTATTGAAGAATGAGTGGGTGTATAAGTGTCTGTATGGATGATTTAGTAGGTGCGTGACTGACTCTATAAGTGAGTGATTTAACGTATCTTACTGAATGCATGGGTTAGTGACTAAACTGGGTGAATGTCTGTATCCGTCTGTCTGTTGCTGTGTAAGTGGCTGCATGTGTTTGTGAATAGCTACATGAGTGTCTATATGAGTTATTGAATGGTTGTCTGAGTATCTGTATGGGTGCCTGAGTGTTTGTGTGGGAGGGGTGTGTGCGACTCTGTGCATAGATGTGTGAGTGGGTGATTCACTGGGTGGATGGTTTCAAGAGTGCATCTGTGATAGACTGTATGGGTGGGTAAGTGTGTGTAAGAGTGTGTTAGTGAGTGAATGTATGTCCCAGTGGTACATGTGTGACTAACTACATATGTGAAAGGCAGTATATATGTGTGTTGGAGTATATAAATAGCTATAAGCGAGAGTGAGTGATTGTGATAGTGGCTGTATGGATGAGTGTGTGCTTGTATCAGTGATTGTATAAGAGCGTAACAATGTGCTAGTATTTGTATGATTAAGTGAGCTGGTGTGTGTATAACTGTATAGGTGAGTAAATGGCAGTGTGTTTAATTATTTGCATGACTGACTAGGTGTGTGAGTACCTCTATGGATGAGTGGCGGTGTTTGAGTGTCTATATAGGAGTAAGAGTGCATATGATAGTCCTGTACTGAGTGACCATAAGTATGAGTGACTGTACGGGTGAGTGAGTGGATGTGTGTGTGTAGACCTAAGAATCAGTGAGTGGGTATGTAGTTATTGGTGTTGGAGTGTCTATGGTTTTGAGAATGGCAGTCTGTAATTTAGAGTGGGTGTATCAAAGGTTATATTAGGGTGTGAGGAGGTGCATCAGATTATCACGTGGATGATGTCATCAGTGATGTCATCAGTGATGTCATTTGAGATGTCATCAGTGATGTCATCAGTGATGTCACTGACCATGTCATGAGTGATGTAATATGTGACGTCATCAGCAGTGCATTGCGGGGCGCGAGTTATAGTTAGCTGAACTAACTATAACGGGAGAATTTCACGGGTTTTGTACGAGTGAAATGTCCAACTAACTATAACTGTCCCTAAAACCTATGGTTTTTTCAGTGAATTTCAAAGGTTTTTTAAATGCTAATTTCTAACTATAACGTGCCTGAAACCTATGGTTTTTTCAGTGAATTTCAAAGGTTTTTTAAATGCTAATTTCTAACTATAACGCCCTAAAACCTATGGTTTTTTCAGTGAATTTCAAAGGTTTTGTAAATGACAATTTTTAAATGTATTAATTGTTATATTTATTTTTTTGATACTGATTTACTACATTTTTTAAAACTATTTATTTTTAGATATTTTATTTATTAAATTACATTGTAATTACATTATACATTACATTACAAAATATACTTTCTCAGAATGAATCACTTTAGTTTAAATTCTTTGCAAATAGGCAATAGAGTTTTAAGTACAGTAGTTACAGTTGTTGCAATGGGCAACACAATTTCAAACACAATGCAACATTAAGCTCAATGTGAATTTCTAATTAAATGCAATTAGTTACTTTATGGATTACTTTTCTAACCACAGGACTGGATCCTAGATTCAGTCCTGGGACATCTCCTGTAAACAGTTGAGTAAAAGCGTTTTGGTTACAGTAGTGATTTTTAAGGAATATTATTGTATTTTAAAAGTTGACACTTAGAAACTTTTTCACATAGAATCACCAATGTTATCCTATGGGAGGAAATTCACTTAGCAGGTACGTAGTGTTATCGTTACTTTTTCTTACTCAGTGTTGGATCCTGGATCCAGCACTGGTGCATCTCCTGTAAACAGTTGAAAGAATGCGTTTAAGTCATACAGGCGATTTTTAAGGAATATTTGTAGTTTGTGAAAATCGACACTTTGAAACTTTTCTGCTGAAAACCAGACAATGGATTCCTATGGAAGGAAATATAAGTTACTGGTAAGTACGGTTAGAATTACTTTTCAGGGTCAGTACTGGGCTGAAAGATGCAGCACTGGGTTCTCTCCTGATAACAGGTGAGTAAATCGGAATTACGTAGTTCGGTTGATTTTAGAGGAATATTATAAAGTTCCAAAACTCCACACTTAGAAGAATTTCCAAGTGAAACCAGTCAATGTTAGCCTATGGAAGGAAATTCAAGTGGCTGGTAAGTACGGTTAAAATTACTTTTCAGGATCAGTACTGGGCTGAAAGATGCAGCACTGAGGTCTCTCCTGATAACAGGTGAGTAAATCGGAATCCGTATTTCGGCTGATTTTAGAGGAATATTATAAAGTTCCAAAACTGCACACTTAGAAGAATTTCCAAGTGAAACCAGTCAATGTTAGCCTATGGAAGGAAATTCAAGTTACTGGTAAGTACGGTTAGAATTACTTTTCAGGATCAGTACTGGGCTGAAAGATGCAGCACTGAGGTCTCTCCTGATAACAGGTGAGTAAATCGGAATTCGTATTTCGGCTGATTTTAGAGGAATATTTGTATGTTTCAAAAATTGACACTTAGAAACTTTTTCAGCAAAAAGCAGGCAATGATATCCTAAGGAAGGAAATTCAAGTTACTGGTAAGTACGGTTAAAATTACTTTTCAGGATCAGTACTGGGCTCAAAGATGCAGCACTGAGGGCTCTCCTGATAACAGGTGAGTAAATCGGAATTCGTAGTTCAGCTGATTTTAGAGGAATATTTGCACAATGGTGAAGGAAGGGGGTGGGGCCTGAGGTGACATGTCTGCAAACACGCACTGTGGCGCATTTTAAGTTGGAGAATTAATTCCTCCTCAATCCCGAGGGTCCCTAGGGGCCAACTGGCCCACCAGATACCTCCAGTATGCGCCAGAGAGCTGCGTTGCAGAGAGGTGTTCAGAGGCCACGCCCCTTTTTACAACACTCTGCAACGCAGCTCTGTGGCGCTTACTGGAGGTTCCTGGTGGGCTAGTTGGCCCCCAGGGACCCCCAGTATTCAAGGGGAATTCGTTCCCCCTCTGCAAACGCGCGAGTGGTAAAGGAAGGGGGCGGGGCCTGCGGCACGATCGGTTTTTTTGTTGTTTTTTTTAAAAAAAAATTTCCTCGAAGGGGGGCTGTGTGGCCCCCCTTCCTTTTTCCTTTTTTTGGGCCCTGGGGACCCCATCCCCCAGGGCCTTACCCCTTTTTTTCTTTCTTTTTTTTTAAAAAACGGGAAGGGGGCTGCGTGGCCCCCCTCCCATGGCCGATTCCGGCCCCGGGGACCCCATCCCCCGGGGCATGGCCACTCTTTTTATTATTTTTTTAAGGAGGGGGGCTGCGTGGCCCCCCTCCTCAGGCCTCCTTTTGCCCCGGGGACCCCATCCCCCGGGGCAGGCCTTTATTTTTATTGTTTTAATTTATTTTTTATTTTTGGGGGGAGGGGGGCTGGCCCTCTCCGTTGGGGACCGTGGGGGGGTCCCCAATCCCCCCACCGTCCCGGCATTGCTTTTCCACATGGGGAGCTGCTGACATGCAGCTCCCCATGTGGAAAGCAATCTGCTTTGCTTCATTGAAGCGAGAGCAGGTTTCCTGCTCTCCTTCAATGAAGCAAAGCAGTTTGCAATGGCAGGACGGGAGCTGCGAGGCTCCCGTCCTGCCATTGCAAACTACAGTGTCCCGGGGGTAGGCACCCCGGGACACTGCAGGAGCCGGCCTCTGGGGGTGGCGGTCCCCAGGGCCACCACAGGCTCCAGGAGGGGGCCGCGCGGCCCCCTCCCATGTCTTTAAAGCCCCGGGGAGGTGGTGATCCCCGGGGCTCGAGGTCCGTTACGGACCCCCGCATTTACATATTAGTGCTCCGGGGAGGTGGCGGTCCCGGGGCGTGTGGGGGCTCGAGCCCCCACACAGGAACTGTTTTAAAAAAAAAAAAAAAAGAAGCCCCGGGGAGTGCCCTCCCGCAACATTTTTATTAGAAAGCCCCGGGGGGTGGCGGTCCCCGGGGCTTGGGGGGCCTTAGAGGCCCCCCCATTAACTATAAACCCACCCCCGCATGCCACCGGGACTTGGGCCACCCAGGGGCAAAATAACATCGAAGCGCGAGAGACCGCGCTTCGATTTTTTTTTTTACGGCGGGATTCGCACACCCTGCTTTTTTCTGCCCAGGGGGTCCTTGTGGGACCCCCTGAGCAGACCTAGGGGGTCAGGGTGCTTCTACCCTGCCCCCTTTGTGCGTTTTGCGCACTTGTTTCTTCTGGGGTTTTTTCCTAATCGGCAGGATCCGCGCAACCTGAGCGCATCCTGTCGATTTAAAAAATAAATAAAAATGCTTTTTTCTGCCCAGGGGGTCCTTGTGGGACCCCCTGAGCAGACCTAGGGGGTCAGGGTGTTTCTACCCTGCCCCCTTTTTGCGCTTTGCGCACTTGTTTCTGTCCCTCGGTTCTACCGAGGACAAAATGGCTGCCAACACTTCCTGATTTGGAGTGTTGACAGCCACTTGACAGCCAATTAGCATGCAGCTCGTGGTCGGGAGGGTACGCGGACCCTACTCGGCCATAGATATATATGTGACTTAACTTTTGATTTTCTCAGAAACTACTGAACGGATTTACACCATTTAACAAAAAGGGTTCTTTCTGAACCAAGAACTACCTCTTTGCCAAATTTGGTGTAATTCCGTTCAGCAGTTCGGGCTGTAGCCGTGTCTAAAGTTTCCTATGGGAAAATGAATGGGGAAAACACGTTTTGGGACCCCCTTTTTCTCGGCCCCCGCTTGACGAATCACCCTGAGACTTTCAGGGTAGGAGCGGACCGGAGCGGGCCATAAAGTTTGAAAATTTCGCGAAGATTCGTCAACCGACGCAAGAGTTATTTCAAATAGAATGTCGCGGATTTCCTATGGGAAATAGGTCCTAACTATAACTATCTACTGGCGACCGCTAGTAGATAATATATATATATATATATATATATATATATATATATATATATATATATATAGAGAGATAGATAGATAGATAGATACACACAACTGAAAATTTCTTTAACGAACTCCGCAACTACTGAACGGATTTACACCAGATCACAAAATGCACTTCCCTGAACCAACATCTACCTTCATGCCAAATTTGGTGAAATTCCGTTCAGCAGTTCGGGCTGTAGCCGTCTCTAAAGTTCCTATGGAAATTAAGATGGGGAAAACACATTTTGGGACCCCCCCTTTTTCTGGGCCCCTGCTTGACTGATCACCCCGAAACTTTCAAGACAGCAACTGAATTGAGCAAACTAGTTTTGAACATTTCACAAGGATTCGTCAAACGACGCCAAAGTTATTGGCCAAAAAACTGCAATTCCTATAGAAACTACATCCGAACTATAACTTCCGACTGGCAACCGCCAGTAGGATATTAGTTTACCTACTGGCGGTTGCCAGTAGGTAGTTATAGTTAGGACCTTGTTTCTATTCAAAAGGCGTTTTTTGATTTGCCAATAGCTTTGGCGCCGTTTGACGAATCTTCAGGAAATTTTCAAAACTAATGGGGCGCTCCGGTCAGCTCCTGTCTTGAAAGTTTCGGGTGATTCGTTAAGCGGGTGCCGAGAAAAAAGGGGGGTCCCAAAACGCGTTTTCTCCATGTTAATTTCCATAGGAAAATTTTGTCGCAGCTACAGCCCGAACTGCTGAACAGAAATACACCAAATTTGGCAGAAGGGTAGCTCTTGGTCCAGAGTGCACTCTTTGCTTTAAATGGTGTAAATCCGTTCAGTAGTTCCCGAGAAATTCATATTTAAAAAATATTAGTATCTGGTGACAGCGGTGGATCCGCGAACTATCCCGATCATGAGTTTGACTCGGATTGGCTGCCAAGACTTCAAACCACGAAGTGTTGGCAGCCATCTTGTGACTCGGTTAAACTGAGTCACAAGAAAAAGGTGAAAAAATAAGAAAACGGGGCAGGGTAGGAACACCCTGACCCCCTAGGGCGGCTCAGGGGGTCCCACAGGGACTCCGAAGGCCAAAAAAAGAATTTTTTCAAAACATTTGTCGGGATTTGCGTAGGGTACGCAAATCCCGCCCAAAAAGTTATTTAAAAAAAAAGAAGTGCAGGCTCCGCGCTTCGTTTGCTGAATTATGATGCGGGGGCCCGCGGGGCCCCCACAGCCCCGGGGACCGCCACCTCCCCGGGGATATGATAATGATATGAGGGGGGCACGCGGCCCCCCGCAGCCCTGGGGACCGCCACCTCCCCGGGGCTTTTTCTGTAAAAAAAATGTGTGGTGGGTGGGCTCCTGCCCCTCCACGCTGCCCCAGGGACCGCCACCTCTTTAATTAAGGGTGGAGGGGGGCCTCGCGGGCCCCCTCAAGCCCCGGGGACCGCCACCTACCTGGGGCTTTAATTTATTTAATAAGGTGCGGGGGGGCTCCTGCCTCCCCCCCACACTGCCTCGGGGACCACCATCTCCCCAGGGCATTTATTAATTAAAGGGGTGAAGGCCCGGGGACCGCCAACTCCCTGGGGCTTTGATTTATTTATTGAAGTGTGGGCGGGGCTCCTGCCCCCCCACACTGTCCTGGGGACCACGACCTCCCCGGGGCATTCATTAATTAACATACCGGGGTCCGTAGCGGACCCCCGGCCTGGGGACCACCACCTCCCCGGGGCCGGCTCCAGCAATGTCCCAGGGTGCCCACCCACGGGACATTGCAGTTTGCTATGGCAGGGCTTTCAGCACTGCTCCTGCCCCCCCATAGTAAACATCTGCTTTGCTTCATGAAAACGAGAGCTGAAAAACTTCTCTCGCTTCCATGAAGCGAAGCAGAATTGCTTTTGGGCAAAGGGAGCTCCCTTTGTCCAAAAGCAATGCCGGCTCCCGCAGGAGGCGGGGAGCCGGCAGGGACTGCGGTGGCATTGGGTCCCCAATGGGAGGCCATGCCCAGGGGGGCCCCCCTCCAAAATTTAAAAAGGAAAGGCTGGGCAGGCCCCGGGGGATGGGGTCCCCGGGGCCAAAAGTGGGCCAGGGAAGGGGGGCCACGTGGCAACTCACCGGAGGCCCCGCCCCCTCCCTGCACCACTCTGCAAAGGCACCTCCTGGCGCATTCTGGGTTGGAGGATGAAGTCCCCTGCGCTGGTGAGGGTCCTTAGGGGCCAACTAGCTCACCAGGTACCTCCAGTAAGCCCCACACAGTGGGATTGCTGAGAGGTGGTAGGAGGCCATGCCCCTTTTTACACCACTCTGCAAACGCGTCTCTTGGCGCTCTGCTGGTGGGGCGATGAGGTCCCCTTGTGTCATGAGGACCTCAGGACTAAAGTGGACTTCATCCCCCAAGCAGCAGTGCACCAAAAGGCGCGTTTGCAGAGTGGTGTAAAAAGGGGGCATGGCCTCTGACCACTCCAGCAATCCAGCTGTAAGGGGCTTACTAGAGGTAACAAGGCGGCTAGTTGGCCGGCCCCCAGGAAGCAAGGGGCCTTCATCCCCCAACCAAGAGCGCGCCAGGAGGTGTGTTTGCAGAGTGGTGGAGAAAGGGGGCATGGCCTGTGTCCACCTCTCAGCAATCCCACTATGTGGGGCTTACTGGAGGTAACAGGTAGGCTAGTTGGCCCCTAAGGACCCCCAGCAGTGAAGGGGACTTCAATCCCCATTCAAGAGCGCGCCAGGGAGCGCGTTTGCAGAGTGGTGGGAAAAGGGGGCGTGGCCTGCTATGAGAACTTAGTAATCCTGCTGTGTGGGACTTACTGGAGGTAATAGGCGGGGTAGTTGGCCCCCAAGGATATCCTTGGGGGCCAACTACCCCTCCTGTTACCTCCAGTAAGTCCAACACAGTGGGACTGCTAAGAGGTCTTCGGAGGTCACGCCCCCCTTTCTCCACTACTCTGCAAACGCGCCTCCTGGCAAACTACTGGTTGGGGGATTAAGTCCACTTTACTGCTGAGGGACTTTGGGGGCCAAGAAGCCCTCCTGGTACCTCCTGTAAGTGCTATGCAGCGAAATTCCTGAGCGCTGGTCGGAGGCCCAGCCCCCTTTCTCCACCACTCTGCAAATGCTACTACTAGTTAAAGAAGCATTTGCAATGGAATAGGTCTTGCATTTGCGAAAGTTAGGGATATTGGCGTTGTAAATGTAAAAGTCTTTTACTAATGTTTTTTGGAGTGGACTGGATGTACGTTGTGTGCAGTGGAATTAGTGGTATGTTGTGCAGTGAAATTATGTGGATAGAAAGTATGTGGTATTTAGTGACATTTTTTCAATCAAGTTCCTGCCGCCTAGAAGACGACAGCTCACGGATCCCACTCTGGTCACCTTCTCATCCTTGGTGCTTCCAGCTCAGATCTTGGAAAAGAAAAAGCACCTAAAAGACTGGGGCATTGACGTAATTTCCTATCACGGGGACAGGTACCCCCATGTGCCCCTAGCAGGACCACCAATAAATGACTGGCTTCCAACTGGTCTGTACTAAGAGGAGCCAGCGGAAAGTCTCCCCCTGCGGCCCATCAGAAACCTGACTCTGATCTCACTAAGATGACAATTAAAGTAACCAACCAAACAGTCCCTGGCCAGCCGCGAAGACTGGTAACAAATGAGCAACAAACCACCTGGGGCTGGTTAACGCAAGCGCTGTATCGAATTAGGAGCACTCAAGATTGAGGCAAGGGAAGGCCACCAGAAAAGGTTCCGGGCGGCCTGGTAGTCTGTTCTTGGAACATCAACGGTCTACAGACAAAATGTTCGGATCCAGAATTCACAAGATTTCTGAGATCCTTTGACATCCTAATGTTCCAGGAAACCTGGGCGCAAACTAGTATCCCTCTCATTGGCTATAAAGAATACACGAAACCAGCAGAAAGAAAGAGCGCCTATGGAAGGGCAAAAGGGGGCTTGGCAATTTATATAAACACCAACATAACAAGTGAAACGGTGCAAGTGTTCGTGGACGACCCAAATATGCTGGTATTAAAACTGGAAGATTGGGCTAATAATTCTAAAGATCCAACTGTCATCAACCTATACATCAATCCAAAGCAAAAAGCGACATCATCCAGAAGAATGACAGCTCACTTATCTCAGTTGAAAGATAGCCATAATAAGTCACATTGGCTATTTTCCGGAGACTTCAACCTCAACCTTTTTCATTGTACCTCGGAAGAACACACAGATGCAGTTGGCCCCCTCCCTGAGCAAGCAATGCCATTGAAAACACAGAGGGACAAATCAGGAGAAGAACTCATAAAGGCCTGTGAACTATTGGGTCTGCTGGCCGAAAACCATCTGACATTCCACCTGCCTGGTCAAGGATCTGTGGTAACGTGGTGTCACGAGGTGCCAAACAGACCCCTAATGGAGGAGGACGATACAGACCTATTTCCCCCTTACCTATCTCCTCTCCTCTGTTTCCAGTCCGCGTCAGATTTCAACTTGCAAGACCTACATTGTGCCTTTAAGGGCCTCGATGTCCCGGACTCTTCACCTGCCCACGTGATGTGGTCACATTCCCCAATGAGCGGGGAGTCTGACACCGCAGAGCCCTTGAAAGAGAGTCCTCACCTTCGAGAAGACACTGACAAGTTCAAGCCTAGGAGTGGAACCCAAGCGGAAGTTTCGAGGAGCATCCCAACGGAGAAGATGGAGGACGGAGAATCGCTACCGTGGGACGAAGACTGGGACCCACCGAAGAAAAGGACGGACCCTGCTACAGCCGTGGAAAAGAGGGAGCCAAACCCTATCCGGCACTGCGAACGGACCAGCCACGTTCCCGGAGGAGCGTGGTTTTATGAGGTACGTGCACGTATCCGAGCCGCTTTCGGGAAGGGAAATGGAGGTGGAAAGCTGCCAAGGGACGAGAAGGGAGGGCATTGATGTTTCGGGGCTTGTTTGGCATGCTAGCCTGCGCGTAAGGCACAACGCGGCGCCTGCACAAGATGAAACACTGGTGACGGACCTCGGGTGAAACCTCCCTCAACTCCCTTCCCTTTGCACGAAAAGACCCACTAGGGCAACGACCATACAGAGTTCTTTTGTTTTTTTTTTCTTTATTTTTCCTGAGGAACACGGGACCCTACACGAAGCAAGGAAGAACCCTCCCCGGTCTCTGAAAAGGACAGCCAGATAAAAGAGAACCCTATTCTCTGAAAAGGACAGCCTGATAAAAGAGAACTCTATTCTCTGTTGCTTAATAAACACCTTGAATACCAAACTCGGTCTCCCGCTTGCTTGTACACAGCGCCACACGCTGTTTCAATCATAGATTATACTCATTTCAATGCCCCTTTATAACCAGGTTTGCGACTATAGTATATGCCATGGTGTGGAGAGCGATCACAATCCTCAGGTCATCATGGTGAACGCATCCCTGTGCAAACTTGAGGCATTTTGTATGTTTTCGGGAGAAACACACTCAGAAAACCTGAAATGCCTGAAGTGGACCTCCGGCTCCATCAACTCAATAGAAGAGGGTGCAGTTTCTAGTTTACAGGTCCTAGCTCAACTAGATCCCGATCCAATAGCGACATGGGAGACTCTCGCCAATAATATGACTAAAAACCATAGTGAGAACAGCCACAAAAAGGATCTCGACTTGACCATCGTAAATCGTCAATTATGCCCGCCCATATTCGGAACATAAAAAAGGAAACAGGCAAACTTTTCCGGCAATCACGTCAACACCCAGGAGATCCGGATCTACTACAACAACTCTGCAATGAGAGACGGCGGCTAAAAAAAGATCTGGACGTATAAACAATCCAAACAAGAAACGGTATGCACCCAGTTACTACACGCCTCTAAAACACATGACTCGAAAAGATTCTGGCAGATAATCAATAGGAATGAGAAAGGTCCTGCAGCTGCAAATAACGCAAATATTAGCGAGACGGAATGGGTACATTATTTAAAGTCACACTTCAGGAGCGGTTTGACGCTTACAACTAGTCCCTACTGTCCTGATAAAACCACTGTGGCACAGTGGATAATCACAGCGACCGAGGTAGAGAAGGTCATCAAAAAGTCCCGGGCAGACTGCGCACCCGGCCCAAATGGGCTACCACAGGCATTATTCAAACACCTCACCCCACAATGGGCGGGCTTCCTAGCGTCAATGTTTAACTTCATTCTGGAAAACGACGTTATTCCTGACAGCTGGAGGGGCTCAATACTCCATCCCATTTTTAAAAAAGGTTTGGCATGTTCACCCAGCAACTATAGATTAATAGCACTGATGGATTAAAATATTTTTCAACGTTGCTATTGCATGATTTGGAATCCTGGCTGCACGACAAAGGAAGACTCCTCTTAAACCAAACTGGCTTTTTAAGGGGCCAAGGCACTTTAACCAATCTTATGACCCTGAGCCTAATTAGGAACAGAGCAAAAGCAACTGGGACACCTCTTTATATGTGCTTTATTGACTTTAAAGCAGCGTTTGATGGTGTCCCTCGGGTCAAACTATGGGCCAAACGTCAGCGATGGGGTATCCCACTGAATATCTTACAAGCACTTAGGCTGGTATACTCGGATACTTGGGTCAAAATTAGAGATGGCTTGTGCGTATCAAAGAAGGTGCAAACAACATCTGGTGTAAAACAGGGCTGTGTCCTAGCCCCCATTCTTTTTAATTTATTTTTGGCAGATCTCTCTACAGAGCTCGATGAACAGAAGGCTCACGCACTGAGCGTTGGAGGACAACCAATGTTGCATATCCTCTATGCTGATAACCTGGTACTGTTTAGCAACACTCGAATAGGCCTTCAAAGGCTGCTTAATACTCTTGGAGCTTACACTGAAAAGAATGGCCTGGAAATAAATCTTTCAAAAACAAGTGTGATGGTATGTAATCGTTCTTCAAAGAAAAAGAAAAAATGGCTCATTAAGGGAAACAGAATTGATGAGGTTAAACTCTACGTATACCTAGGAGTGAAAATAGATGCAAACGGCTCCTTTGCTTCCCAGAAGAAGGCGATAAGGGCAAAAGCGCAGGCCATTAAATATGGCTTCTCGTCATTGGCCAGATCCATTTGAGGCCATGATCTGAAACCCATGGAATCAGTTATAAAAGCCAAATTGTTGCCAACCCTCGCATACGGATCGGAGATAAATGTTAGGTGATGAGGATCTTCTGCTAAACAAATTGATAAGAGCCTATAAACAAACCTTTAGGCTCCCTAGGTCGGCCTCTCCTGCACAGATCCGGTTAGAATTCGTACTTACAAAATAGACACTTGCTAGGCCGGCGGCGTTCGTAAAGCTTTGTCATAACCTGCGAGCAGCAGCTGAAAACACCCTGGCTAATTTAGTCTGGACCGAAATCAATTTACAACGGGGTAATGGCGCTCACAAGAAATAATTAAAAAACAGCATTAGGACGCTTGAACTGGGTGACCTATGGACCTCTAATACCCCTGGGCAAACCTTTAAGAAACTAGTAAATGAATAAACTAAACTGCAAAGCTGGGTGGCAGAAAAGGAAAGCCTGTCTAGACGTCTTCATGGGTGGCTGGTGTTGAAATCATATTCCATTCTGAGAGAATCATCCCTGTTGGCAGCACCCTTCCACCGGAAGATCAAACAGTCATTTCTGGCCTTAAGATTCGTAGAAATTTGTTATATTGTGTATTTTATTGATTTTATATTGTACTTAGGTTTGTATTATGGTATATCCTGTTCCCCTGCTTCCCCTTCCTTCCTTTGTTTATTGGTATCTCCCTACTGTCTCTGGGAGGCTGCCTTAGAATGTTGGCGATCTGGCAGTTTCAGTGATCGTGGTGGAGAGAGGAGACCGGTAATAAAGAGTTCTTCACTTACTCACATTTCGAAGGTTCGTCTTTTCATCACTGGCGACGATCTGTGCAAGGGGACAGACGACATTGGCTCCTCCCCTTTTGCCGTGCTACTCCACCAACATTTACTTTATCTGTGGACTCAAGGTACTGTTTCTTCATTACGCTTCCTACAGTCTCCGGTTGTGCCACTTCATCTTTCTGCTTCTATACCCCGAAAAACTTCCTCATCGGGACGGAGTTCCTGTATCCACTGATCCTTTCACCTTTTGCGCTTCCTCAAAACCGGAACACTCCCACTCCTGGGCGGAGTTCATGACCCTATCCGGCTTGGGCGTACCTCAGCTTTCATCGAGGTGTGGCCGTGTTGAATAAGCCACACCTTTTTCTCACCATTGACCGTGGAGGGCAGTTTCTATCACCTCTGAGGTGGAGTTTCATTCTTTTTTCCAATCTTTGGGCACTCGCTGTTGGCGGGGTACCTCTCTTGCCGATCGGACAGTGGGCATTTGTCACTCCCCCGGGGTGTGGCTACATAACTGTGGCCATCCTCTCTCGCACTTTTGAGCTGCGGAGGGCTGCAACTCCCACCCTTCTGAGGCAGTGACACACACACCTTACATTTTCTTCCCTTTAACTTACCTTCTCAGAGTTGTATTTTAAAATTATATGCACTGACACGTATATTCTTACGATCAGTGTATAATGTTTGGTACATTTTTAATCTTTATTAATATGATGGCAGCTGCTAGTATGTCCCAAACTGCACCTTTCTTGAATGAATTCGGCAAACCCAGTATTCCATGGAAGGAGTGGGAAAACGTTTTTAAATCGTACCTAATAGCGATTGGTGGTGAAAAATTTAGTTCCATAAAAAAACAACATATTCTTTTACACAGTTTGGGTCCTCATGGAAGGAAAATATTCGAGTCCTTACCTGAACCCGACGACAGTGATGCCGATGAGGAAGAGGATGCCTACAATACTACTTTGTTAAAGCTACAAACTCATTTTGGTGACAAAATTAATATTGTGCTGGAGAGAGACAAATTCTTTAGCAGATCCAAGGTAAACAAGAAAGTGTTTCCACCTATGTAGCGGTACTCAGAGGGCTAAGTAAATTTTGTGAGTTTTATGATTTAAATGATTCCCTAATTAGAGATCAACTCGTGCGTTGCACAAATAATAATAAGATACAAGAGAAGTTATTGCAAAAACAACCCAACCTTCAAGAGGCCATAGAAATAGCTAAATCTATTGAGCACACAACCATCTGTTTAAAAGAAATTAAATCTCCTGATCCCAACGAGCAAGTTTCAAAAATAACATTTGGAATCTGAAATTGCAGTATGTAAAATAAAGAATGACAAATGGCATTCCCAATCAGGAGATTCAGAAAATGTTAAATTCAGATGCTTCTGCTGTGGAAGCAATAATCATTTAGCAAAAATGTACAGCTGATATCTCACCCAGTGGATACACTAAGGACCCCATCCCTATGAAAGGCATGATCAAAACCCTCGTATCTTTTAAAGACCGCTCAATGGTGGGCAAAGTCTACATTGTGGAAGAAGGATCAAACCTACTAGGCTGGCAACATCAAAGGGAATTGGGCATCAAACTCGACCCCAACAATCCTGAACAAGTTTTAGCCATAAAACAATCAAGTAACAGTGAACACATTAACGAATTCCCAGAAGTTTTTTCTGATAAATTAGGCATTCTAAAAGACTTTCAACACAAAATCCAATTGAAATCCAATGCCAAACCAGTGGTACACAAGACTAGACCTATACCCATCTAATGTAGGAACCTTTAAGGAAATAATTGTTGAGATCAGAAGAATTAGGTATTATACAACCTATTGTTTGCTCTGACTGGGTAGCACCCATTGTAATTGCAAAAACAAAAATCACAGTGAAGACATTAGGTTATGCATTGACCTCCGTGACCTTAACAATAACATCTGGGTGGAGAGACATCCCTTACCTCGCATTCATGAGATGTTAAGCACGATGGGTGAAGCCACATGTTTCAGTGTTCTAGATCTCTCCATGGCTTATCACCAGGTCGAGTTG
This sequence comes from Calotriton arnoldi, assembly GCA_963921515.1. Taxonomy (NCBI): domain Eukaryota; kingdom Metazoa; phylum Chordata; class Amphibia; order Caudata; family Salamandridae; genus Calotriton; species Calotriton arnoldi. The sequence goes on along the minus strand of CAWUFW010001678.1, from coordinate 607,429 downwards.
CACCTAGACTCCAGACGTCTTACTGCATTTACCACAGCTATGGGCACATTTATGTTCAGCCGCATGCCTTTTGGGCTTTCCTCTGTGGCAGCAGTCTTTCAAAAGATTATGCAGCAAGTTTTAGATGGGGTACCAAAGACCCTATGCTTTCAAGATGATGTCTTAATTTACGGGGTTACTAACGAGGAACACGACAAGACTTTGAGGGAGGTTCTTTCCAAATTCAAGAATGCAGGTTTAACACTAAGAAAAGAAAAGTGTCAACTAGGTGTAGATGCAGTAGAATATGTGGGACATTCCATTTCCAAAGAGGGTTTCAAACCCAAATATTGCTTACTAGAAGCTATAAAGGATGCCCCTGCACCAGTAAACAAGGAAGAACTCAAATCGTTCCTAGGCTTAGCGGAATATATGGCAAAATATGTACCACATTTTGTTGATTTAACCTCTAACCTTAGAGAACTTATAAAAAACCACACACACTACCAATGGTTGGATGAACATCAAGTCTCATTCATGAAAGTCAAAGATGCCATCCTCTCAACCCCATTCTTGTGTAATTTTAAGCATAATCGCAAAACCATACTTACTACCGATGCTAGCAACAAGGGTTTAGGAGCCACCCTTTCCCAAATAATTGACGGCAAAGAAAAAATTGTTGCCTTTGCCTCACGTACCCTCACAAAATCTGAAATTAACTACTCTGTAGTTGAAAGGGAAGCCCTAACCTGTTTTTGGGCTGTCAAGCATTTCAAGTTTTTCCTATGGGGCATACAATTCTGCATACGAACAGATCATAAACCTCTAATTTTTATGTTCAACCCAAAGTCACATCTTGCAGTACTCCCCGTATAGCCAGATGAGTCTTGGGTTTAGAGAGCTTCTGCTTCAAGGTAGAATATGTTCCTGGCAACTTAAATTCTGCAGCAGATTTCCTTTCCAGAGCTCCTCCGGACAAGGAGAAGCAATTTGAGACCGCTGAATATCCTATTCTACAAGTCATTTCTTCTACCATCACATCTCAAGAATGGTCAGAGTATATGAGCAAAGACACCACTATGAATCAACTCATAGCGTATACCTTACAGGGTTGGCCTAATTCCATTGGTTCCATCAGTGACTATGCCAGAACATTTTGGGAAGTCCGTCATGAACTTAACATTAATCAGAATCTTCTACTTAGAAATGACAAAATAATACCACCGGAACTATTAAGATGCAGAATTGCAGACCTTGTACATGAGGGTCACCTTGGCAGAAGCTTAACTAAAGCCAGACTCCGAGAACGTTATTGGTTCCACAACATGGATTCCATTGTAGAAGACAAAGTCAAAAACTGCTATATTTGTGCCAACAGCGATAAATCCAAAGTAACTCGCAAAACCCCCATCTCTCCTGTATCAGTTCCAGGCAAGCCATGGGAGAAGATCGCCCCTGACATAATTGGTCCCATGAATCAAAAAGGGGTGTTAAAACGCTTTGCCTTCGTCTTAATAGACTACCAATCTCATTGGACCGTGATGAGAATGGTAAATCAAATCACCACAGATTCCCTCATTCAGTTTTTCAAAGACACCTTTGTTACGGAAGGCATGCCATCCCCCATTGTCACGGACAATGGGGTTCAATTCACCTCATCTGTCATGACGGAGTTTCTTAAGAAATTAAATATCATTCATTTTAAAACTCCTCTTTACTGTCCTAGAGCTAATGGCCTAGTAGAAAGAATGAACCGCATGATCAAGGAGTGCATACAATTAGCATGTGCAAACATGATTCCAGTGGAACAGGCTATACAAGAAATGCTATGGGCATACCACACCACTCCCAACCAAGTCACAGGCATTTCCCCTTTCACAGCCCTTAAAGGGAGAAAACCCTGCACAAAATTCTTTCCCAACTGGTTGGGAGGTGGTGTTTGTGTACTGCCCGACGTACAGGTCACCAGAGACAAGATCACTGCACATCAAGCTAAATACAAGTCTCATTACGACTCCAACCATGTCACTAAAAGTTCGCAATGGGTTGTAGGAGATTGGGTGTGCGTCAAGAATCCTAGGAAAGGAAATCTTGACTCCAAATTTTCCAAACCATATGCGGATTGTAGCGATCAAGAAAAATATAGCCACTATGGATAATGGCCAGACATTATGCATGGATAGATTGTTTAAATCTTATCCTACGACCAATGAAAAGTCCAACTGCAATCCTACCACAACCTTTCCGCACACGTACCCTACTCACAGCTCTTCTGTAAGTCAGAGAATCCGCAGGGTACCCATATGGCATCAAGACTACAACATGTCTAGGTGATCCATTTGCACCTTTTAATTCTATTGTACTATTATCCACATGTTGCTCTTGTTTTCCTTTTTTCGTTGTTGCTTATTGTTTGGGAAGGAAGATGTGTTATATTGTGTATTTTATTTATTTTATACTTAGGTTTGTATTATGGTATATCCTGTTCCCCTGCTTCCCCTTCCTTCCTTTGTTTATTGGTATCTCCCTACTGTCTCTGGGAGGCTGCCTTAGAATGTTGGCGATCTGGCAGTTGCTGTGATCGTGGTGGAGAGAGGAGACCGGTAAAAAAAAAGAGTTCTTCACTTACTCACATTTCGACGATTTGTCTTTTCATCAAAATACCCACACTAGACCTCATGCCAAAATGGAGGATGGCTGGTCTAAGTGAAGATCGGTCCTGCCGTCTATGCCAACAGGGGAATTAAACATTGCTCCACATTGTATGCATCTGTCCTGTATTGATGGGTCAACGAAGATCTATTAAGACGGGAGTTCCTTGAACGAGGAATTAGGTCATGTAGGCCTGCACTCATGGAGTCTATGGACCCATGCAACACAATGCTGAACATTAGACTAACCCAGTTGTTGAATATTTTCAAAAAGATGATCAGCTTATAGGTTGGGTGATGAGTAATCTGGAGGGGGTTCCCAATTCTAACTTTAAAACGTGATAAATCAGTAGCCTCTGAGGCAAACTTAACATGAGCAGATAATCTTCAAGGACGGGTTGCTAGGGATTGCCAGAATCAGCTGTTCCCTATCCCGTTAAGCTCAGGCAACTATTTTGTTTATTCTGGTATTTTAATGTTGCGAAGTCTTGCACACTTGCACTTTTACAGGGGGAACCATAGCCCATCTGGCACCGTATATATACCTGCCTCCTTTCTGCACATAAGCACTTTAATTACCTATATTAATCTACTTAAGGGAACTTCACCCGCCCGTATGGCAACCTTGCACTTTATACACTAGGGGAAAGACCAGTCCCTGATTAGCCAATTTATCCAATTTACTTCTGTATTTGGCACCTCTACTTAAATACCTAGGAAAGAAAGTTGAAGAAAGTGAAGGGCTCGTGGCACGATGCTAAGTGGCCTTAATAGCTGTGTGACAAACCTCTTTTTTAATCCTTTTTGTATGCACTTTTAAACTCTATGTACTGTATGATCTTGTTTGTGGTTTTAATTGACTAATAAACTATTGTATTACAGTACAACAGTAGTGCATAGGAATTGTGTGTTATGGAGAGTAATTATGTGGTATGGTAGTCTGTGTTGTGGAGTGGTAACCTCAGGTTTACTCTTCCTTGTTTCCATAGAAGCTAAACTATAAACTCAATGAGACAAAAAAAAGAAGGAACCACTGAGCAGCACTTCTGGACCTAGTCGGAGGTATGAGCAGGGCCACTGGAATTATGCGACTGTTCGGCTGCACCGATTTTTGCATAATTAGACATTTTCAGCATTTGCCACATAATCCATCATCTGCTGCATAATCTGCAGATACGAACAAAAAAACCTTGTATCTAGCTCAAACGTTACCAAAAATGCAGCGACAAGTGTTACAGCGTGGTGGAAGGCCCTTTGCAAACCTGGAATGGTCACCTGTTACTTTTTGCTAAATGTGGGTGTTAAATTGGTACTAATGGTGCGCAAGCCACTCTTGCTTATTTCTGTGCCTCTCTTACCTCTTTCTGCATTTCTCTTGCTTCTTTGTGCACTTCTCTTGCTTCTTTGTGCACTTCTCTTGCCGCTTTCTGCACATCTCTTCCGCTTTCTGTACCTCCCTTCTTTCTGCACCTTTCTTGCTTCTTTCGGCACCTCTCTTGCTCCATTCTTCTGCACCTCTCTTGCCCCTTTCTGCACCTCTCTTGCTTCTTTCTGCACTTCTCTTGCCTCTTTCTGCACCTCTCTTGCCTCTTTCTGCACTTCTCTTGCCTCTTTCTGCACTTCTCTTGCCTCTTTCTGCACCTCACTTGCTTCTTTCTGCACCTCTTGCTTCGTTCTGCACCCCTCTTCCCTTTCTGCACCCCTCTTCCCTCTTTCTGCACCTCTGCTGCCTGTTTCTGCACCTCTTGCCTCTTTCTGCATTTCTGTTACTTCTTTCTGCACCCCTCTTGCCTCTTTCTCCACCCGTTGCTTCTTTCTCCACCCCTGTTGCTTCTTTCTCCACCCCTGTTGCTTCTTTCTCCACCCCTGTTGCTTCTTTCTCCACCCCTGTTGCTTCTTTCTGCACTTCTCTTGCTTCTTTCTGCACCTCTATTGCTCTGCACCCCTCTTGCAAATGTCTGCACCCCTCTTGCAAATGTCTGCACCCCTCTTGCAAATGTCTGTACCCCTCTTGCAAATGTCTGCACCCCTCTTGCAAATGTCTGCACCTCTTGCCTCCGTCTGCACCCCTGTTTCCTATTTCTGCAGCTCTCTTGCCTCTTTCTGCAGTTCTCTTGCCTCTTTCTGCACCTCAGTTGCTGCTTTCTGCACTTCTCTTGCCTTTTTCTGCAGTTATCTTACCTCTTTTTGCAGTTATCTTCCTCTTTCTGCACCTCTTGCTTCTCTCTGCACTTTTGTTAGCTCTTTCTGCACTCCTCATGCCTCTTTCTGCACCTCTGTTGGTTCTTTCTGCACTGCTCTTGCTTTCTTCTGCACCTCTCTTGCACATTTCTGCACCCCTCTTGCCTCTTTCTGCACCCCTCCTGCCTCTCTGCACCTCTCTTGCCTCTGTCTGCACCTCTCTTGCCTCTGTCTGCACCTCTCTTGCCTCTGCACCCCTGTTCCCTATTTCTGCACCTCTTTTGCCTGTTTCTGCAACTCTCTTGCCTCTTTCTGCACCTCTCTTGTCTGTCTGCACCCCTGTTGCCTATTTCTGCACATCTTTTGCCTGTTTCTGCAACTCTCTTGCCTCTTTCTGCAACTCTCTTGCCTCTTTCTGCAGTTATCTTGCCTCTTTCTGCACCCCTCTTGCCTCTTTCTGCACCTCTCTTGCCTCTTTCTGCAACTCTTGCCTCTTTCTGCAGTTTTCTTGCTTCTTTCTGCACCCCTCTTGCCTCTTTCTGCACCTCTTGCCTCTTTCTGCACTTTCTTTGCCTCTTTCTGCACCTCTCTTGCCTCTTTCTGCACTTTCTTTGCCTCTTTCTGCACCTCTCTTCCCTCTTTCTGCACTTCTCTTGCTTCTTTCTGCGCCTTTCTTCCTCTTTCTGTTCATGGCCTACCTATGTAGGCATAGTTGGAGATTAGCATTTAAAAAACCTTAGAAATTCACTGAAAAAAAACACACGTTTCAGGGACGTTTTAGTTAGGCTGCGGTTTTACTCATACAAAATCAGAGAAATTCATCTGTTATAGTTAGCTGAACTAACTATAACTCACGTCCCGCAATGCACTGCTGTCACATATTACATCATTCATGACATGATCAGTGACATCACTGATATCACTCATGACATCATCCACTTAAAATCTGATGCATCCTAATATAACCTTTTTATACACCCACTATAACATACAGACTACCATTCTCGAAACCATAGACACACTGATACCAGTTAGTACATACCCACTCACCAATTCATAGGTCTACACACACATCCACTCTCTAACCCATACAGTCACTCATCAATACAGCCACTGATATATGCACTCATACACCCATACAGACACTCACACACCGCCACTCACCCATAGAGTTACTCACACACCCAGTCAGTCGCCCAAAGAATGAATCATACTTCCATTTACACACCTATACAGTTATACACACACCACCTCACTTATTCATACATATACTAACACATACTTACTCTCTTCTACAATCACAGACAAGCACACACTCATCCATACAGCCACTCTTACAATCACTCAATTTCACATCTAGTCACTTTTATACTCCAACACTCACATATACTGCCGTTCACATATGTAGTCACTCATATACCACTGAGACATCCATTCACTCACCAACACAGCCATACGCACACTCACTCACCCATACAGCCCCTTGCACATGCACTCATGAACCCATACACCCAGTGAATCACCCACTCACATATCCATGCAGGGAGTCACCCACCATCCACACACCCACACAGACACTCAGACACCCATACATGTACTCAGACAACCAATCATTAACCCATATAGACACTCATGTAGCTACTTACTAACCCATACAGCCACTTACACACCAACTGCATACTGATACAGCCATTCACATAGATTAGTCATTCACCCATGCGTTTACTAAGCCACGTTTAATTTCTCACTTATACAGTCAGTCATGCACCCACTAAATCATCCATTCAGACACTCATACACCCACTCATTCTTCAATACACCTTGGCATATATATATATATAACATTCTCAAACTTTTTAGAAACACTAAGTCACTGGATGATGTCATCAGTGATTTAATCAGTGACGTCATTTGAGATGCCAACAGTGATGTCATCAGTGATGTGACTGACCATGTCATGAGTAATGAAATATGTGACGTCATCAGCAGTGCATTGCGGGGGCGTGAGTTATAGTTAGCTCAGCTAACTATAACGGATGAATTTCTCTGGTTTTGTATGAGTGAAATGTCAGCCTAACTCTAACGTCCCTGAAACCTGTGTTTTTTTCAGTTCATATATAAATATATATATATGCACACACACAAACACGGGTTAATCTATAGCATAAACCATGCTGTAACTAGAACTTAACTTTAAGCTAAAGGAGTTTTCACAGCGTCAAGAGACACTTGAAAAATGTTTACTGCTTCAGCCTGTTCAGAAAACCAATTTCTCTCACAAATATTCCCAGTTGGTGGGCTACTATCAAAATTTTGGCCTGAACTCCACAACAGGAGCCAAACTTGCTATGTTACACTGCACTCCTAGTAGACTGTTGCGCTAGACTTGTCTGCCACCAATTGGTTTCTGAATTAATCAACTTAATGTTGATGTGGTAATAAACACAATAGAAACCTCAATGTCGGAGTCCCTTCCAGAGCGTATTACTATACGATGATGATCATCTATAAGGCCAAATGCAGACCAAATGCCACGTACGGCTCTGAGCTTTGAGGATATGTGAATGCCTATTTACTCCAACTAGCAGAAAATGCAATCTTAAGGAACCTCCTTGCCCTCCTGAAAAGCTGCTCAACTTTCATTTGCCACTCTGAACTGGGAGTTCCTTATCTAGCAGACGTGATCAAGATTCAGCCAGTTTTACTATGGCACAAGAGCTGGTCCTCTGATAACACAGTGTTCAACCGTTCCATCATAGAGGACTGTCTTCGATCCACGTCCGCATTTAAAATGCCCTGGCTCAGATTCGTGCATGACCTTTTGGTCGATATTGGCCACCCTAAGTTTTTTGATCACCCTGAGCTCTTGATTAGCATCCAAAGGAAAGCCCTTAAATTGAAATGCCTATCACTACTAGAGGAATGGAGGCTATCCATAGAGATTATGAAACCTTCTGTCTTGAAGAACCAGATGATTCTGACCAGCTATAATATGCAATTTTATTTAGTTAACGTGTACAATCCGTGTCACAGATTTGTGCTGACCCGATTTCGGCTGGACATATTCCATCATTTACCAGCTTTCCCACCATCAGTAACTGGTTGCACGACCCTGTGAAATGCCTATGCGATAATATTTCTATGCAGAGTACCATTCATATTCTCTTTTTTTGTAAATTATATTCAGGCCTGAGAAAATGTTTTAGTAAGCCTTTGTTGAAACAACTTGGATTTGTACAATGTCTACCAGCCTTTATTTATTTGCAATCGCTTCCAAATTCGTACATATGTGCTGCATTGTCACGGTTTTTACTAGCTGTCATAAGATGTAGGAAACAGCTGTAGAAACCTTATTGATTAGAGGGGGATGTCTGTTTTTATCAACACTTGTTTTTTTGTCATGTGTTTTTATTATCTTTTAACTGATTTTTAACTATGATAATTGTTATAGTTTTGTAGCTTTTATGATTCACAACGTGATTTCGAATAAAGCTTCTTTTGACTTGACTAGAGATATGCATTATCATCTGGTAGCATGCAGAAAGAAGTTAATCTCAGAAGATTATGCAGAGGTTCGAGCTTGGTTAACAATGCCCGAAAAAAACTGTGCTACAGGAAAAAAGAGGAAGAGATACAATGGCAGAAAAACCAGAAGGGGAAAATTAGCAGAAGTGCGTAAGGGTAAGCAGTAGAAACTTCTGAGTTAAGAGCAGATCAACATACAATTCAATAAAAGCACAATACATAAAAGATGGATACCCCCAAGCAACACGGTGCAAACATGGAAGAAAGATTTGCCTTGTAGGTTAATAGAAGTGAGACAGTAGGAAGGTAAAACAAGCACTGGCAAAACCAATAGTTCTTGTCTTTAAAATGTGAGTTTTGCTCAGAGGTATTGTGAACCCCTGCTTTAGCAGCTGCAGCGGAGTGGCTTTCTTTATGGGCCTCTTGTTTGCAGCGGGACAAACAAAGGCTCATAATTGACGCTGTAATGATGGGTTATAGAAAAGGGAAAGAAGGACAGCAGGCTAGAAGGAAAGGTGAAGGAAGGGTAAAAGGAAGGTAGAAAGGGAGATAGAAAGGACAGATGAGTGAGCGGATGATGAGTGGGTGAAAGGATGAGTGAATGGAAAATCAGATGGATGCTGGGGTGAAAGGATGGCGTGTGTGACTGGATTGATGATGGCTATATGGATGAATGCATGCATAGATGATGGATCTGTGGATGGATGGATGGAACAGACAAGGTAGCTCTTCTAGGGAGACTCAGGCTCACTTGCTTTACTTCGTGCCATCAAATCTTTGATTCAAATTGGCTGGAATTTAAATTTTCTGGCTACACCCTTGGTGTTGCTAATGCTGGTTTGTTGAGCATTATTACAAAATATATATTTATCGGGCCACTTGCACGTCACAATGCATAAACATGCACCTGACGCCAACCTGGAATGCTTTTTGTTGGAGAAAACAAATTCCAAGATGTTGACCGGCGCTTCACGAAGAATGCGCATATGCAAGGGTGGCCTTCATGGAACTGATTTTCTCAAACAAAAATCAGTCCAAGATGGCTGGTAGTGTGCGAGTGGTGATGTAACAAATGCACGTGCATCATGACACTACATCGCCCATTTTGACTTTTTGCTTTTAAATTTACCGTTATATGGCCAAAAGCCAATTTGGTGCGGTAAATTAAACAAAAAAACTGCACCAGAATACAAAAAAAAGAAACCAGTTGCACAGAAGCAGAGGGCAGCAGCCAAGGCTTCAAATAAAGATTTTTTTTTTTTTTAAAGAAAAGTTCTGAAAATTACAAGAAAAATAGAAATTAAAACTAAAGTAAAAGTGGGAGTGTTGGTGGAGCAAGAGACAAGATGGTGGGAGGAAGAAGGAATGTGATAGGACCAAGCGGGTTCAAAGGGAGAGCAATGAAGGATATGCAATCCCATTGAGTGATAAAAATAAAAGAAAACATTTTCCTGATATCAGCAGTGGAAGTATACAAGTCATCAATTCAAAGGGATGGTAAAGAGGAAACGCTCCAGGGGCGGGACAAAAAGATAGCTAGAAAAGTAATTGAGTCCGGAGCATGCAACTGAAATAGACAATAAGGCATTCAATCATGAGCAAAGGGTGGACCCAAATTCACTCTATGTATACTGTGTTGGAGATACATTTTAAACCTGATTCCGGGCAAGAGGTAAAAACAAAATGAAGGCATACCACTTTTCATACACCGATCAGTAATTGGTATAATATCTCGATTGAAAGTAAGCTAATACTATTCCAATGCAGCCTTATGCCGAGAATCACTGGTTTGGGAACAGTGTACAGGAGAAGCAATTTGAGGGGGAAACGGAGTTTACTGTAAGAGCTGGAAGGTAGGGCCCAGTAGAGCTCCTGCCAGAAGGGGAGGCTACCAGGAAGCTAATAGAGCAGGCTGCAACAAGGTTTCGCCTCCAATGAAGGTAAGAGAGGAGGATAGATGCTTTCCCACAACTCCCGCTCCAGCAATGTGATGGCGCGCTGGGACAACTTCTGGAGACAAGAACTAAATCTCACAACAACCCCAAAGAAGAGGCACACTTCGTGGTGAAAAGAAATGCCCCCCATATCTTACAAATGCTTACAAAAATTAATCGTTGTGACTTTTGCATACTGAAAGTCTTTTACTGTTTTGTTTTGAAAGAAAGGGCAGAACCTGCATTCTTGTTGGGGTTATGGGGGAAGCTAAATCTGCTCTGGAGGAGAGAGAATGGGGACAAGCAGCAGAGCCTCCTATTAAAATAATAATATAGTTTACGAGAATTATGCTTTCAAAAACAAAGACTAGTTTTTTAAAGGCAATAAATATCAATTGCCAGTTTAGGGTCTACAAATTGAGATAATACTGTTAAGGTTATCATTAGGTTTACATACAGGAGTCTCCATGCAGCTTTTGACAGCATACTCAACCCTTGCCATGTAACGAGGAATATGCAATTAACTCATTTGATACATTTTTACCACAGGCAAGTGGAAAGCATTACATTAAAAGTGACTTTGCATTTAACAAGTCTGAGACCTGTATTTAACTTGTCCAAGATCAGAACAAAGAATAGCTCTCCCGATGAAGGTGAACGTACTGCAGCTTTGGGTATTGACATTAAGCTTTCTATTTTAACAAGACAGGTTGCTGGTATTATCTATGCTTAGGAAGACCACATCTAATACTTGTGATGTGGCAATAACTGGAGCCCTGTGGCTGACAGAGCATCAACAACCGAGGGGAGTTTGCTTTAGATGCAACTCTAAGTTCACGTCGTCCCTGGAATTGATGTGGCCATGCAAACAAAGCATCAGTCGGTGGGATAAACAGATAGTAAGATTAGAGCACAACATTCTGGTTACCGCGAGAGGATACCTAGACAGGATTTCAGCCGGAGTCATCAGTAGCATCAGCATGACTTCAGTCTTTCACATCAACCCTTGCCTGTGCTCTTTTGTAAGGCAGAATGTGGTTGAAAAGTTTAAGAATGGAAAGGTCTCACTGGTGCAGGGAGTACGAGTGAGGTTTTCATGAAAAAGAGACTTGCGATTGGTCCAAGAGTACTAATTATAGGCAATGCCAATAGATATGGCTTGCAGTTTGAGTCCCAACAAAAGCAATAAAGGAAAGGCTGCTGCAGTGGAAAACACAAAAATATTGTTTTATATATACGTCTCTAAGAGATAAATAGTTTAATGTGTGATGTGGAAGTATACTTTTGAGAATTAAAATAGTTCCTTACACTTTACAATACTAGCACTCCACAGAAGGTTGAATGATTCACCAAACAGCCAAACACATGAGATGAGACAATATTAGTCCTTTGGGTGAAGCCAAAGCCCATTTATTGTATCTTTAAAAATTGTTAACAAAAAGCTGTGCTGTTTGCCTGTCCTAAAACGACAAAGTAAAAATATAGTAAAAAACTGTTTAGAACCTAAAGGGCATACTGCTGTAAATTTCCGTTTTCTGTGTCCAAATCGGTAGGCTTGGAGAGATTTCTGAACTCCAGGATGAAGAAGTCAAAGTCTATTTGTGGACTAGACTGACAAAGACCCATCTCCACAAAGCAAAGTAATTGCCATCTTGGGTGAGGAGACTGTACAAGGATATGAGGAATAAACTAATGTTAGCTCTTTACCTATGGCCAGGAAAGAGGGATGACGGGGCAATGGACAGGACCGCACAATGCTAGGCTAAAGCAACTCCTCTCCCTCGCTAGGGCAGAGTGCCTCAGATAACAGGGAAAGGGTAATGTGTGTAGCATTGAGACACACTATTCAAACACATCCCACCGTGTAATCAGGAATAAGACGTTTAGGGACCCAGGCTCCCACTGCCTGGCCTAAGGCTGCCTTCAGAGGCAGAACAGCATCTACTAAAGGGGAAAATGTACTACAGCTATAAAGTGTTATAGTAATCCTCCCCATAATCCAGTGACAACCTGATAATCAGGCTAAAAAACTACAACACTCAACCCCTCTCTCCAACTCCATGTCACTATCAATAAAACAAGAGGAACATAGCTATTGGACCGATCATCACTGGCAGTGTTTTCTCCCCAACTTTTTGCCTTCCAGCCTCCTTTTTTTTGGCTCACTTCATTTTTGGACTCGGCACACTTTACCACTGCTAACCAGTGCTAAAGTGCATGTGCGCTTTCCTTTAAACATAATAACATTGGCTTAAATCCAAATGGCACATTTAATTTACTTGTAACTCCCTACAGTGGTATTACATGTACCCAGGGCCTGTAAATTAAATTCTACTAAGGGGCATGCAGCACTCATTGTGCCTCCAACTTAAGCAGACGTTTAAACATGTCTCAGGCTGCCACTGCAGCCTGTGTGCAGTTTGAAACTGCCAAATCGACCTGGCAAAATAAACCTTTTGCCAGGCCTAAACCTTCTTTTCCAATACATATAAGTCACCCCTAGGGTAGGCCCTAAACAGCCCATAGGTCAGGGTGCAGTGTATTTAAAAAGTTGGACATGTGATTTCAAGTTTTACATGTCCTTGTAGTGAAAAACAGCTAAATTAGTTTTTCACTACTGTGAGGTCAACCTCTCCCACAGGATAACACTTGGTTGCCTTTCTGCATTTAATAAGTGCTAAGTGTTGACTGAGAACAGGTCAAAAGTTCTTGTTTTGGGTTTGATTTTAAGTTACAATTTTGAAAATTTCATTTTGGTGCCTGCATCCTGTTTCCGGGTCACATGACTGGTTTAAGTTGACAACTAGACTTAGTTTATTCCTCTCTGACAGCCACACAATAGAGGGCTTAGGTGTACCTGAATGGGCCATCAATTGGCAGGATGGGGGAGCGAAGCTGGGTACTGCCGCACTTTCAAAAGAATAGGCTGTGCCCTGCCTTCACACAAAGGACTTGTCACCACTGCATTATTCATGCACCCAGCTTGAAGCTAGGGGAGGCAGAAAATGTCAAGTGAGTGGCGCTTTGTGTTTTTAGGTGCGTTTATTACCTGAAATCTTTAAAATTGCATATCTCTGATTCTACTGATTGGGGGTTTGTCATTTTGTTGTCAAATCATTTATTACAATTTGCTCTATTTTTCTAAATTAGTGTGGGATTTTTCTTGTGTTGTGATTTTACTTTATTACTGTTTGAAGGGCTGCATAAATACTTTACACATTGCCTCTAAGTTAAGCCTGACTGCTTTAGTGCCAAGCTACCAGAGGGTTAAGCATAGGTTAATTTGCAGTTGTCTTGTGTTTCACCCAGACAGAGATATGGTGTCTGCTAACAGTGGAATATTGGTAGCTGTGAGGTTATCACACAGAAATGTGTTACAACGAGTACTAAATTGCTGACATTTTAGGTCCGGCTATTGAGACAGCTTTAGCTGTATCACTATTGTCCCCCTCCCCCAACCACCCCCCCAAAAAAAATCAAACATAACATACATGCATAATGTGGCTTTTGGTCAGTGAAAGATTTGACCTTACCAAAGGAGTAGGATTTCTGGCTGAAGCTGTAGGCGGTGAAGAGGAAGATAGCAGGAAGAGATGGGAAGAAGAAGAGGATGTAGCGAGAAATGATTGGGGGTAGAAAAAGAGAGAAGAATGTGACGGTATGTATGGGAGTAGGATCAAAGAGTAAGAAGGAAGGGAAGGAAGAGAGCCATTGAGAAGTCAGGTGAGATTTAATGCTATGACGCGAGGGTAAGAAGACATGAAGATGAAGCAGGAGGTAGATGAGACCACATTAAAAAGAGAAATGTCAGCCCAGGAGGTGAATAGTAGGGAGTGAGCAGCCAGGGAAGAGAAAGAGGAAGGGAGCACAGGGACTGAGAAAGGATAGAGCGCGAGTGAGAAGGAACATATAACAGGTAGGCAATATGCAGATCAGAAATAGCATTGGAGGGTGGCATGGGGAGTACAACATAGAAGTTCATTTGTGGTTCTGTCACCTTACCTTTAAATGGCCCTATTGGACCCTTGCCTCTATCCCTGCCCCTTTCACTCAGTAGAGGAGGTTTCTGTGTGGGTACAAGAAGTCCTCAGCCTATGAGTTTTTCGGTTCCATGTGAAATGTGCACATGAAAAGCAGCAATGGGATCTACAGGCAGCGACAGCAGCAAGATTGCAGGATATGACAACAGAAATTGCAGCAGAGACAGCAGGATCAGAGTGATCACAGCAGGACTTGACTCACATCACTGACAGTACTGCGAGGGAGTGAATGCAGGTGACATGGAGTGATCCAAGGGTGCTAAAAAAATGAAATGTTAGTTGATATTAAGTGGTGGCTGCTCTCACACATTCACTCGCAAACCTAATTATGCACCCATCAATATCGATTAAGCACCTGCTCCAGAGATCTGTGTGAGACCCACATGCTGCTGATGCCTTAACTGGGCATGTTCTGTGAACAATGGAAGCTTTAAGTACTGCTGTTGGACTGTACCCGTTCTGCTGGGAAGAGCAATTTGCATGGCTGCTGCCTTTCTGAGGGCGGGAAGCGTGTTTTATTTCTGCCATGGAGTACCGGTTCTGTGAGGAGGTTGACTTTTCCTATTTATATCTGTACTATGAGGGCTAAGCTTGCACTGTTGACTAAACCACTTCATAAAATCTGAAAACGCAGCTGCCAAATGGCACCATGTCAAGTGTGACACCCAGAGCAAAGCCTAGCTTTTAATTCAATATCACTTTTCATGTTAAGCTTTTTGAGCCTGTAAAGGTTGCTAAAAGCAAAACTCCAAGACCCAGAATGCAACATGCTTGGCAGAAGGTGTCACATGCAATAAGCTAAGTGGCAGCCTTATAAAGAGAAAACAGTTTGTGGTTGTGAGCTTACCCAATTTGTACCCGTCTTGTGAGGAGGAAGCTGGCACTGCTGAACAGATAGACGACTATTGTAAAATTTGAAAACATAGCTGCCAAGCGGCTCCTTTGTCATTTGTACACAAGTGCCCAGTAGGGTCATTTTTTTTTTTTTTTTTTTAAACTTTATTTAGCGTTTTCATTAACACAAAAAACATACATTAGTGTACGTGCAGCAGTCCACAGTCACAGGCCGTCTCATCATACAGAATCGGCGTCATAAGTAACATGGTAATCTGTTCGACGTGGCCTCCAATGAGATGACCGATGGCACAAATACTTTCCAATAACAGTAGGGTCCATGCACCAACCTCACCCACGTTTGCAAACGAAAAGGCAATACCCCTCCAACAGCCACACCACCCCCTCCCACTCTGCGCACCCGTTATTCAGCATTGTATACTTCACATTGTGCATTTACAAAAATTAATCAAGCCAAACAATG
Source organism: Calotriton arnoldi (assembly GCA_963921515.1). Classification (NCBI taxonomy): domain Eukaryota; kingdom Metazoa; phylum Chordata; class Amphibia; order Caudata; family Salamandridae; genus Calotriton; species Calotriton arnoldi. The sequence continues at coordinate 591,801 of CAWUFW010001678.1, read as the reverse complement.
TAAAGGATTCACCCCACTCCAGCCGGACCAATCCCCTGCTCCAGCTGAGACTCAGTTGCTTGTCTAATGGTCTCTATATATGCCTTGTAGTGTCCTCAGATATCTTTGGGGCGAGACGTGCTGGGCATCATACTTGCATAGAGCTCACTGTTTACGTGGCAGTACGCGATACTACGCAACCAACCCTGGACATTTGGGGCAGTCCTCCGTCCTCAATGCAGTGCCACCTCCCGCTTAGCTAATAGGAGACCTAATGCTGCAAACCTGTGGATTTTTAATGGGAAAGTTACAGTGTAGCCTAACAGGGCAACCTCTGGGATCGGAGTCAATGGGATGTTCAATATTTGCCCCAGCGTGTGATGTACTTTCATCCAATAGTCTTGTTGCTTCGGGCATGTCCAAGTGAGATGTGCGAAGTCCGCATGTGGAGCAGAACATTTGCGACAATTATGTGGCGTAGATGGGTCTATTTTATGTGCTAGTGCCGGGGTAAAATAGATGCGGCGTAAAAATTTGAAGTGGAGCAGCTTGTGTCTGCTGTTAAGCGAAATGTCTTGTGTGACCGAGCAGCAGTATGCCCATTGCTTATCAGTGATTGTGATACCCAGGTCGTGTTCCCACACGCTGCGAGTCTTGCCGTCCTGTACAGGTTTCAGTGCGACGCTTGCCCTGTAGAGCTTCGATATCAGGTGCGTGCCGTCTACGTTTTCTATAAGTATCGTTAGGGGAGGGAACGAAGCTGGCTCCAGTGGAAACGTCGGGAAGATGGAGCGCAGTGCGGAGTGGAGGCGGCTTAATACAAATGTGTCCATAAAATCCACTGCATTAAAACGTGTATCTTCCGAGGGTGAGAAGACGTGCCCCCCAGGGTACAAGTCTCCCAGTTTGGTCAAGTCTAACCTCTCCAAGGTGCGCTGCACCAGTCGCTCCGACGTGATGGGAATTAACCGAGGATTAATGACAGGTAGGGCAGAGGAGTATAATCTCTCCGTTCCTGTGATCCGGCCCAATTTATGCCATGCCCAGCTCGTGGAGGATACAGTCTGAACATCTAGCGGAACTCTGGGGAAACCAACGGGTAATACAGCCGAGAGGTGTCCGGGAAGTACCAGGTCTGCCTCAGGTCTCAAATAGGGGATACGGGCATCTGGATGGTACCAGTGATATGCATAGCTACACTGTGCTACCAAATAATAAAGCTGAAAATCCGGAACATTATAACCCCCTCTCTCATATGGCAACGCAAGTACCGCCCATCGAACCCATGCATTTTTACCACCCCAAACTAAACGACTCAGGAGAGAACGGAGAGTGCTAAAAAAGTGATTAGTGAGAGGAATCGGTATGTTGTTGAATAAATATAAAAATTTGGGGAGGACTACCATTTTAATAATGGCAACCCGGCCTGCCATCGACAAGGGCAATTTCAACCATTTCTCTATTTGAGCAGTAAGCGTGTCCACTGCTCTACCATAATTCAGCCTTAGTATCTGGGCTATGTCTAGATGAACGTGTATACCTAAATACTTTACCGACTCAGTGCACCACTCAAGGGGGAACTCAAGTTCCCATGGTTGTGTGCTAGTTGTCAATGGAAATATGACTGATTTATGCCAGTTTATGCCCAGGCCCGAGAAACTGCCAAATCGGATGATTTCTCTAATTAATTCGTTTAGGTTATCCTGGGGGTGTCTAACATATAATATCGTGTCGTCTGCATATAGTGATACCAATAGTGGGCCAGTATTGAATTGTAAGCCCCTGTGGAGATGCTTTTCTTGGAAATGACGTATGAGGGGGTCCATGGCTAATATGAACAATACGGGGGACAGTGGACAGCCCTGCCTGGTTCCTCGTGTAAGTTCAAATGGGCTGGACAGTGTACCATTGATACGCAACCGGGCAGTAGGTTTATTATACAAAAGGGCAATAAAGCCCATGGGCATGCCCATACGTCGCATCACAGAGAGAAAAAAGGACCATTCCAGGGAGTCAAATGCCTTCTCCGTGTCCAACAGTATGGCGGCGGCCGGGATAGCAGGGTCGATCCGGTGTATGACCGAGAATAGTGTGCGGAGATTCAGGGAGGTGGAGCGATGTGGCACAAACCCAGATTGAGCTGGGGAGATAACGAATTGCATCAATTGGGACAGTCTATTGGAAATAACCTTCGCTAATAATTTATAATCTAAATTTAGGAGGGATAATGGACGATATGAGCCGCACCTCGTGGGGTCTTTGCCTGGTTTGGGGAGCAGAATTATGACCGCCTCACGTAAAGTAGGGGGGAGAGTCTGCCGTTCAAGGGCCTCTGCATAGACTTCAATGAGTTTGGGAGCTAGGATATCTTTGAACGTTTTGTAGAATTCCCCCGTAAATCCATCGAGCCCTGGCGCCGAGGAGCCCCGAATAGAGTCTATGGCAAGAAGCACATCTGCAACAGATATGGGTTCAGCTAAAAAGTCCTGCATATGTTTTTCTAGGTATACCAATGCGACTTCGTCCAAGTAGCCCTCCTGCGCTTCCTTATCATCTCCAATAGTAGATGAGTATAGTTTGGTGAAGAACCTCAGGAAGCTACTCTGAATGTCTTTCGTGGTGGTGTAATTGTGTGCGTCAGAGTCTCGCAATTCAGTAATGTATGTTTTGTGATAAGGTGGGCGCAACAGTTGAGAAAGCACTTTACCAGGTCTCTCACCCTCTCCGTACCGTCTGGCAGTCTGGTATTTTCCCAGATATAAAATTTCCCTATCAGCTGTGTCCCTATAGTCCTCTAATAGCACCAACCGCCTCTGTTCATATGTAGGTGTAGTTTGTTGTGCATTGGTCTCATCTAGTGTTTTGAGGTCTCGTTCAAGTCTCGCCAATGTGTTACGTAGCGCTTTAAGTACCCCGGCGTGTTTTGCAATGCATGTGCCCCTGAGAACCGCCTTGAAGCCCTCCCACAGAACCGCCCATGAATCTACCGAGCCAGTATTTATATCGAAGTAATCTTCAATGGCATTGTGTATCTCAGCCCGGAATACCTCATCCTGTAATGCGCGGTTAGGAAACCGCCACTGGCGCTCAAAGCCCTCAGGGCGGGGATCTGTAACTGCAATTTCACCGGGGAATGGTCCGAATAGGTCAGTGGGAGGGACTCCACCTGCGAGCACCAGCCGTATATGTCTGGCGAGAGCAGCCAGAAGTCGATCCTCGTCCATGTGTTGTATTGGCCCGAATAGTGTGTGTATTCTGTCGTGTTTGGGTACCGTTTACGCCATACGTCTAACAGTGAGAACCGATCACAGAGCTCTCGAAGTGCACGGCGAGCTCGGGGTTTAGTGTCGTGTGCCCTCGAGGTACTGTCTGCGACGGGATCGGGGAGTATGTTAAAATCCCCGCCAACTATCACAGTCTGTGGGTCAAGTTTATCGAGTTGTGAAGACAAAGCATGAAAAAATTCTGGGGCATCTACATTGGGGGCATATAGGCATAATAGTGTAATTTTCCTACCAAACAGGGTCCCAGTAACTATCAAATAGCGTCCCTCGCAGTCTCGTTGACAGGAGCTTAAGTGGAATGGAACTGTACTGCGTATTAAAATGGCTGTCCCCCTTGCGTAGTTACTATAATTTGCAAAATATCTATTCGCCCCCAGCTGTACCCAAAGTGCGCCTTGTCGTTCTTAGGGAGGTGAGTTTCTTGTAAAAAGCGACATCTACCTTGTGTCGTACTAAATAATGTAGAACCTGCCTCCGTTTTCGAGTGTTATTTAATCCCCTCACATTCCATGAGAGCAGAGTGAGGCCCGATGGACCCTCAACATTACCAAACTTGGTCATCTAACCGGTGTGTCGACCCTGTAAGTGTAGACAATTGACAACTGACAACAGTGATTGGCCTAGAGTGCTGCAACCAAACGAAAAAAAATGCCTTATTAATGAAGTCCCCCACCCACCACCCACCACCCAGCCGCATCCCCACCCGGGGAAGGGCCATACCCCAAATGCAAATGAACATGAGATACCACATATCTTTACACAGAAATGTCGTTCCCGATAAACAGTACCCCAAGGTGGAACAAACCATACTACCATGGGGGGCAGCAACGCCCCGGCCAGTCTCCAGCAGACCGTAATAACAAAACAAAATTATGTAACGTGTTCCTGCAAAGTGAAACCAAAGATCATGCAATGGAAAATAATCCGATCATCCTGTGCCAGCACTCGAGAACAGTTCCGCACTTGCTTCTGAGCCGCTGTGCGGGGGAGAAGATCTTGTCCCAGCCCCGATCGTAGGAATGTTTTACTGTTTATATACCCGGCAAAACTCCTGCGCCTCCGTCGGGTTATCAAATATGCGAGCCCTGCCATCGACGTCAACTTTCAACCTGGCAGGACACAGCATGCCATACCGCAGACCCAGATTTCTCAGGGCGGCCTTGACACCGTTGAATTTCCGCCTAGCCTCCTGCACCATGGCGGTAAAGTCAGGATAGAAGGACAGTTTGGAGCCTTGCCAGTCCACATCACCCTTTTCTCGCGCCAGGCGGAGAATTGTGTCCCTGTCCCGAAAGTTCATGACGCGTGCAACAATGGGTCGTGGAGGAAGACCGGGGTTTGGACGAGGGCCCAGCGATCTATGCGCCCTCTCTATGACAAAGCCAGGGGTGAAAGCCTCTTTACCGAATAAACCCAACAGCATGGTTTCTATGAATAGATCCATGCGGCCTGTGGGAGTTGTCTCGGGGACGCCCAGGATGCGCACGTTGTTGGGACGACTGCGCGCTTCTAAGTCTTCATTTTTAATGGCCACTTCTTTTAGAAGGCGATCCACTCGCTCCAGGCGCTTGGCCGATTGTGCAGTTCCATCCTCGATATCAGAAATGCGGGCCTCTGCCACGTCCAAACTTCTATCATGCGTCTGAACTTTAGCTCCAAGGCTGGCGATGGTGTTGTCGAGAGAATCAAAGCGACTGTCTAGTGACTTAAAGCCCGCTCGCATCTCTAGGAGTAGTGCGTGAACAGTGTCAGTGGATCCGTCACCGAGCTCTGGGCCTTGCGCAGATTCCGCCATGTTGATGGTTTGTTCCTGAGTGGTGTCTGCAATTTTTCCGAAGGGGAGCGTCCGCTGCTTAGGATCCTTGCGGCCCATGCCGCAGAAAATGTAACTGCCACTACCCACTAGTTCGCAGGGGATATTTCCAAGGTGAACTAGTCCTCCCTCCGCGGTGCGTGGTGTAACAGTCCGCCTCCCCAAGCCCCTCAGCGCTTAGACAAGATGGCGGGTGGTCGGTCTGTGCGCAATGTTGCTGAGTGACACCCCCCGCTGCAAGTGTCAGGCCCCTATTCGGCCAGCCGGCCGTGTCGCAGATGTTGTGGCCACAAGTAGCAAGCAAGCACCCACTAGAAGCAGGCAACTAGGCGCTTGTGTGTTGAGGAGGTATAATATAGCGCAAGGGCTATTTTGCTGGCAGGCTACTGAGAGGGGAAGTCACCATGTGGGCCGGTCCTCAGCGATGTGGGGAATGGTGCCTCGAGTCTCAGAGCACTAAAGTCCCAAAGAGCGCCACGCTCATTAACACACTTCTGGACTCCAGCGCTTCACATGGCAGAAGGCATGATCAGAACAATGTCCCGGGCTGTAGTTGGTATGGCGTGTGTCTTTTACCATCGCGGGCCCCTCCCCCCGCCGCCCCCACAGCCGTTCCCGGATCCAGCCTCCTCACCGGTATACCGAATTTCCCAGCTAGCAGCGTTAGTTATACGGGTCTGCGGGCGGCTCCTTCAGCGGGGGGGGGCGCGGCGGCACTCACCAGAGTCTGTGGCAGCCCGGCCACATCAAGGAGACTAAGGGCTCAGGCATCGGGTCCGGAGTCGGAAGCCTCACTCGTGGAGGGGGAGCCACCTCATGGGACCAGTACTGCTCTCCCCTTGTGCCGATCGGCTCCGCTTTGGTACCGGAGAGCGCAGAATCGCTACAGGCGTCCGTCACCCCGTGCTCGTCCCACGATGCCGGCGCTGGTTGCAGAAACACGCCATAGTGCTGGACGGCCGGACGGAGCTTCAAAGCCGAGCGGCCATTTTAGTCGCTGGCTTGGCCACGCCCCCCCAGTAGGGTCATTTATGGGCTAACATCCTGAGAATGTTGACTTGACAATCAAGCTGTTGCTCCTCTCATGACGTGATGCTTTTTCCTGAGTGTCTTAAATTCATTTGTGTACCTTTGCAAACACCTTTCTGAACATAAAGTAGACCATTAACAGATTCCTTTAGGCTACCGCTTTTTAACTTACTACTGGGGACATAATATTTAACCCAGTGGCACTTTCCCACTCATAAATCTTTGGGTACGTATTCTTCAAGACAACAGGGTGCGTGGCTTTACCACCCGAGAAGATGGACACCTAATATTGGCACTCCGGAGTGCCCAGCATTGCAGACAAGGATGGTGGCAAGGCAAATACTTTTCTTGAAATTCTGAAGAAGAGTTTGTAGCGTGGTACTTAGTATGGACACACGTGGAGCCAGTAGTGTATGTAAAGGTTTATTTGTGCGACGATCTGTATTTACCCTGCAAGTCAGAGATCCAAATCAGCCACAACACGGCAGCGGGTTTTTCTTCACAAGAGAGGAGTACAATAAGTTCCACTGAGTTAGCTAGCAATAGTGCCTGCCCTATTGCATTAGCACTTTGTGGCCGTTTGTGAATGGTTAATATTGCTAAAATAAGTTCTTTTCGGTTCCATTGCTTTCCAATCACGGGGTCTGCTCTGGTTGCAGAGGATGCTTAAGCCTCATCACACATCTTCATACAAAAGTGTTCCAAGTTCTGAATGAATTATGTTTTTGTTTGAACGTGTATGAGGCTGAAATGCTCCCTTTTAAAGCACATCATTATAGCCTTACATGCGGCTGTCCAGTGTATCGGTCATTAAAGGCCTTCTCCTGAGTTTATATGTTTATGACTTTCCTCCCACTATAGATTCAAAAATAAAATCACCTTTCCAATTTATTTCTCTATATCTCGGCTTATACCTCTTTCAATATATCCTCTACTCCTTCACTCATCCCAAACCTCATTTTACTACTATGATCTTCCAACTAACCCTTTCTAGACTCTTCCCTCCTCTATACCTCCTTTATCCTATTCAATCCAACTAGCAGACTCATGTCCACCGCTCCAATTAACAACTTGCATTTCCCTATAGTAATCCATCAGTAATCCACCTTGTGTTTCGGAGTAGAGTGCTACTCGCCAAAAAGAACTTCAATGTCTCGTCAGGGGAAGTAAGCTATATAAATAAAATTCCAATTACAATTTAGGAACATTTTGCTTTAAAAGGAGTTTATTTTCTAGAGACTGTTCTAACATGTACACATTGCTTGGGAATGCTGTCTAAGCACGTACCGCCCTTCAAGCTTTCTAGGCTGCACTTCTCTCGTTTCCCTCACCAGTCTCGCTCCATCAGCATCACCCATCTAAAATCTAAGGACTGCAGCGCCAAACCCTCTCTCGCCTCTCATCTACTAAGCACTTTGGGTACTCACCCAGGGGAAGGAAAGGGCTACAGAAAATCTTTAGAACGATAAGGTACGTAGCTTGGGGGGGGGGGGTTTGGGATGTTAGACCCCAATAATAAATGTATTATCTGGTAAATAGTTGGGGGCAGGTGCTTTCAGTCAGGTACGGTGAGTTGTTTGTCGGATTTCACCAGAAAGTTTTACATACAAAGAAACAAAGGCACACACACCTTCTCTCTTTCGGTTTTGAAAGTCTTCAAAAATTAGGTTAGTTTACAAAATATTGTTTTTCCCCACTTACGAAGATACATTCCTCTCCCTCTCCACTGCCCCTTAAGCCCCTCTCATGCGCCTTGCTAGTTGTATAATGTTTTTTAAACATTATGTGCCAGGGTTATTGTTGGAAAAACTGAAGCTGCCCCCTCCAAATCTTACTGACCAAGCTACACTCCTGAGTACAATACAACTCCTGATCTGGGTACATTCTGTTTATCTCCTAAAGGGCAGCACACAAGCAAACTCTACCCACACTTAAGTTTGCGGTTGTAGTGTGGGGGCAGAGGTACTGTATCCTCCTTTCACCCTCCCACTTTAATTACTACCCTAATAAATGCTTCTAATCTACTATTTATCCTTCTCCGTGTGTGGTGGCACACCAACCTCATCTTCCTTCTGATGTTGCCTGCCTTTTCTCTGATAGGTAGGTCATGCTGTACCGCACTTGTTACACCACTTTTTTTGCATCATACCCCTTTCCACTGAGCCCTTCAAAAGCTCTCTAATAACCTTGGCTACCCTACCGGTCTTCTGAATTCATTCTCACCCACCAGTTGCTGCCCATGTGCACAACGTGCAGCGGCATTCCTCCTCCTTGATGTGTCTTTCCGATGTGCTCCTTTCTGTTGCAAGCTCCCAGGTCTCTCCTCATTTAAACATGTCCATTAGATTTACCCCCGATTTCCCTCCCTTTTAAGTTTTCTTTTCCTACTGTCCCCTCATATCCCGGCCCAACTGAGTCCACCAAGCCTCTTGTCCTCCCCGTCTTTAGAAAAACTGAACTTAGGATTGCAACAAAGCATGAAGTCGCCTGCCGAGCTGGGTGCTGACCTGTCTACGTCGTAGGATCATAATGTTGCCATCCACAGTGCTATCAGCTGCCCTGTCTCTTGCTGGACCCACAAAACCTCAGTGATTTCAGCTTCAGTGAAAGTACCTCGCTTTATTGCTACTACTCTGTCTGTTACATGGGGGATGCCTTTCTCTTCGTGGTGTGTACAGTAGCGGATGGCATCAGGTGAAAGTGGTGGGGCAGCGCGGGGGACCAAAATCAAAAAACGTACCTGGCTACCACTCACTGCTCTTCTGCTGACTGATGTGCACAGGCTGAGGCTCCCAGACTCCTCTACGGCCAATCCCAGCCTTTCTCTAATGCAGGTGAGAGAAGTGCTGGGATTGGCCTGAGCAGGCTGGTTTTCCGCTCCATCGGGGACTGAGAGGCTGCGCCTGCTGTTCGCTCCACCAGGCAATGCAGTTCGGGTTGGAGAAATGTCAGTGCGCATGTCGGTTTTGTCGTCCTGAGACAGACCGCCAAATCGACATACGCACTGACACAGCAGTGCCCACCACTCCCCCTCTGTGCTTGCTGTAGTCCTGGGTGAGCATGGCCCTGCCTCCAAGGCTTGGCTCAGAGAAGAAAAATAAAATGATAACTCGGTTTTACCATTATTTTATTTTTCCATTTTTGCAGCTGCTGATGGGGGGCGGGGGGGGAGCGACACTCTTCCGCCATACCGGAGGAGCCGCTGCTGGGTGTGTATGGGATGACAGTATACTGGCTGGTGCCTCAACAGCAAAATATTTCCTCTCGCTCCTGCATTCTGCCAATGTCCCTGAGCAGAGAATGGGGTCAATCCGCTCCCCCTTTATGTAAAGATGTGATTGGCTGGCGTGATCTTCAGAGGAAATTAAATCAAAGCATTTTGTAGTATCCGATTTGAAAATGTACCCCGCAAATACCTAAATCTAAACTAACAATTTAGAAACTATATTCCAACAAGAATTGAAAATGAGAATGTTGGGAGGTGGTGGGCTAAGGCGCACCTGAAGACTGGGCCAAAAGTTAGGAGCTGTAGGAAAGGGAGGATTAGTGTATGCTTTCCTAGTTGCACGTCTACAAACAGACTGAAAATTGCTTGTGCCAAAAACAATCAAAAGAAAGACCAGTCTCACAAAAGCCATTACACATTTTTCATTGGTTAAAAAAACACATTGACAACTGGGAGGAGCCTCTAGGCTAACAGTAAGAGACAGCGAAAAGGTGGCTGGGCAGATATTTGCTTTCTTTTGAGGTGTTTCCCAGTATTAGTGCTTCACTCTGTAATCTTTGGCACTTGCTCTGGTTTCATCCCCACCCACAAAAGTGAACTTCCTTTTGACCTTCTTCAGTCTTTTGAAAAAGAGATTACTCAAGCCACCTCGTGCCATGTGCAGCTGCATTTAACTCAGCTGGACCATTTGCAGCAAATCCTTTGTCCGATTTAATTTTTTCATTAAGACTTCCCATTCCTGTCCTCAGCTCCCTTGTCTGTCTGTCGCTTCTCTCTGCTCACAACACAGGAGGCAATCCCTCCTTTAACCTCAGCCTTGAGCAGGTCAAGCTCATCATTAACTATTCAGGAACAGAATTCTTTTTTTCCCACAAAAAGTATTCGTACTGTTTCAACAAAATAAACAAAACTTGGCATTGATAAACCTAACAATTCCAGTCCACTTCTACCTCTGTTTTACACCCGGCTCCGGACTCTTGACAACCAAGTATTCTTTTCTAGGAACATCAAAGGGCAGCATTATATGCGACCATCCAAGAAATCCCTCATTCAGGGAGAGTAACCATAAACTTTTTAAAATAACCCTTTCTTTTTCCCTGCTGACCATACAAATTTAAAACTCGAGTGAGATCCTTCAAGTCATGATTCTACTGCTAGTGTGTTGCTACAAGAGTAGGGGAGGGACAGGTGCCCCATCTGTAACTGTCCTGCCCCACCCCCAGTGTTCCACCAGCAGAACCCCCAGTGTTCCACTAGCAGACACTGCGTGGCAGCAGCGATGTTGTTCAGGTTTAAATTTTACTTTGAACTTACGCTTGTATTCCCTAAGAGTGTTGGCTTTTTCCAGGGTGTTGAGTTTGTCGTTTTTTTTCCATTCAACACAGTACTCATGTATAGTGCGTACTGAGAAAATACTCCTCTATATATCTGTGAGAGTTCTGGTTGTGAGTGGTGTAGCGCCCTCCCCAGCCTGGGTACCCGCTAATGACTATGCCACAAACGGAGCTTAGAATAACCTGTCTTTATTCTTCTGCTTTTAAACACAAACTCAACATTCTAAACCTGCATTCACTTCGCTACGCTCTAACGCTTGCGCCACAGTTTTACGGAGTCCATCAGGAGGCATAAGGGTTCCATCATTGCTAACTCAAACGAAACTACATCTCCCCGTATCTTAAATAAAAAATTTCATTTTTGTAAACACATATATACACAATCAAAGCTCTTCAATAAGTCTTTGTGGCTCTTTGATCACACGTCCTGACAGTGTTTTTGGAAACTGGAGACAGTGTAGAAGTGTCCATGACCTGCATTGGCAATGTAGGAACAGCAGTAGTCAGGGGGGTTTTCACTTGTCCTTTCTGACCCAGTCTCTACATTTCTCCAAAACAGAGGAACCGGGAGCTGTTTAAACAGGTCCTGCACACGTACTCCCAAACGTGAACTAAGTATATTTGATTGGTATGCAGTTCCTAAGTGCAAGTGTGAGTGTTCAGGTCTGAGAAAAAGAGCCCTCACACACCCCGAAGGATGTCATGGTTCATCATTAGGCCTGCTCCTCGTCAGGCCGGCGCTGCAATGCCCGACGGGCACCCGCGAAGGGGCTCTTTGGCGGAGATCTTTTTGATGAAGCCGTTGGGTGGATGCGGGTGTGTGGAATAGATAGTGTAGTGAGTGCGAAGTGGTGTCTAAAATAGGTTTAGGGCAACCCTATTGCCTAAATTTTGTTCCTAGGGTTCACTAACCTAACTAAAAACAAGGATCCCTAACCGGATACAATGGTCCTAAAGGGCATGTGTGGTGTAGAAGGTCGACATGTTTCTTGCCTATGGTAGCCCCTAATGGGTTTATTCAACCAATGAGAGAGGCAGGGTTATTAAATGGGATACTCCCACTCTCCTTAAGAACAGTACAATAAACAACAAGAGGGAGTATACCCCGAAGGAACAAGATCAACGAGATATGTGGAGGAAGAAGAAAGGAAAAAATGATCCTTTCTTTTAAAAAGGCCCCTCACTCACCAACCTAGTTGGTGACATGCTTCATCATAGGGGTCCCACCCGAGTAGCCGAATGCCACCCGGGTGTGCTTCAACGCCTGTTTACAGCGGAGCTGGTTTTTTGGTGGTTGTGCAAGTGAGTAGTGTAAGTGAAAATAAAAATGTCTTTATTGTACTCCCTAAAATTTTAATGTGGAGCTATAAGACATGATTAAAATAGAAAGTGTGATACCCTAACAGGTTAAATTGACCTATGGTATCTGTGCAAAGTGATGGTCATGGTGGTCTACATGTTTCAACCTATCTACAGTACTACTAGGTTTTCATCAAGACCTAAGCAGTGACCCGGGAGGTATACACACGCTAAGATGTACCCGTCCCTGGATCATGAGTGAATCCGTATACTCACGGATGGTACCTTTCAGCCTTCTGTGTAAGGGATAACCTGGAAAACAAATAAACAATCTAGCACACTCCTAGTTATTACTGTGTGCTGATAGTCCATTTATCTCATTCATATCTTCTAACGGGTCTCATGGCAATTCGTCAGGACCGATAGTTTCAGAGAGAGTATCTAAATTCTAACACTACTGCAATGATGGTCCTAAAAGTGAGGGGATACAATAGTTACCAGCTTTGCAAATGAATACCAGGTCCGATTCACCTAGTATTCTGTGACCCCATATGTTGCAGGTCTGTGATGATGGGAGCTTTAAAACAGAGCGCGTCTTTACTCCCCAGCTCTGGATCCCGTCAGTCTCTAGATTGACATCAGTGCCTGACAAGAGAGGAGCCATACGTCGGAAATACGAGGAATCTCGCATAATTGACTTCCCAGGGCGTTGGGTAGTCACCATGTGTCCTTTACTGGTCACAACATGACAGAGCTCAGCATTGAAAGGAGCATCAGATGTCTGTTTTCTTGATTGACGGGCAAGCATTCAATCTCTTCTAGTGAAAGTAACGTCTTTTGCATGTCGGTGCTTGTCTGCATAGGCCTTCATTTTTCTTTTTTGAGCCAAGTCTTTTACACCGATTTCTTCCTCAGTGATCTTGTGGTGGTCCGTTGAGGTAACTTGGTCGTCATGGCTCTCCTGAACATCAAGGTTGCAGGGCTTTCACCTGTGGTCAAGTGAGGGGTCGAACGGTAAGCTCGAATAGTAGAATTAAAAACCGTTTTAAGGTCGAGCTTGTCCAGTACAGCACACTGAACAGCTTTCTTATGAGTAGTCATGAAATGTTTGACAAGGCCATTGGCCTGGAGTCAAAGAGGTGTGCTCTTCTGATGCTTCACATTAAGATGACTGAGAAAATCTCTAAATTCTCGACTGTTGAAAGGTGGGCCGTTATCACATTTTAAGATCGGAGGAACACCCCATGTCGCGAAGATGCTGTCTAATCTCTCAATGTCTTTCTTGAGTGATGGATGAGAGATCTTTTATCAATGGAAAACAGGAATATTCATCAACAATCACCATCAGGTCATGTCCATTGTCAAGAGGACAGAAGTCGTCAACAGCAATTCTTTCCCATGCATGCTTTGTCAACTCTGACATGTTTAAGGTGTGTTGAGTAGTTTTCGATGAAAGGTAGTTGGATAGATGACAACCCTTCAATTCTCTTTCAACATTCTCATCAAGATGGGGAAACCAGACTCGGTCTTGAAGAGCTCGTTTTGTGGCAACAATTCCACTATGTCCTTCATTGGCCACTTCAATTATCTGTTGTTGCAGACTCTCTCGAATAACAATTCTCGAACCTTCTAGAATAATGCCTTCCTGAGTAACGGACAGTTCATCTTTGACATTTTTAAACTTTTGGTACTCGCTGTCACTGGTAAGAGGTTGTGTCCTTGTTTCAAGACTGATGTGCAATAATGTCTTTCAGTTTTAACATGTCACTATCTTGACTCGTGACAGTGACAATTTGTTCCAACAAAATGGCAGCTGGTGTACTGGATTTCACAATGAAATTTATGTAGGCTTCAGCTGTCTTAGAAGGGGTACAATGGCACTGTTGCGGCACTCGTGAGAAGTAGTCAGCAGGGTTTTGATCTTTCCCTGGACGGTGCGCAATTGTGTAGTTGTATTCTTGTAATCGTAGACCTCAACGTTCAATGCGAGGAGGCATCTTGGCCTTTGGATTGCCAAAGATGGTCAACAACGCTTAATTATAGGTCACGAGCTTGAAACGCTTTCCATATAAGAGTATTTGGAAATGTTCACAAGCCAACGCCACTGCTAAACTTTCTTTCTTAGGTTATGAATAAGCATGTTCAGTTTGGAAAGACTTCTACTTGCATACACCACAATATGCCTTCGCGCATTTTGGTGTCCACTGTGCAAGGGTTGCGCCTCACCAGACTGGGCTAGCATCAACAACAACCTCTGTATGAAGCTTCAATCTAAGAATGTCATTTCAGTAGCATTCTCAATAACTTGTTTGATCTTCTTGAAGCTTTGCTCGCATTCATGAAAACCAATGAAATGAAAATCTTTTTCGTCAAATCTCTCAGCGGAGCAATTGCGGTGGCAAAGTCTTGTATATATCTAGAGCAATAGCTGGCTATGCCAAGGAATGAACGTAACATGGAAACATCTTGTGGGGGACTGGCAGTTGACAACGCTTGCACTTTAGCTGGATCGGGTGTCATGCCCCCATCAGAAAAGATATGGGCAAAGAATTGTAGCTTTGTCTTATGGAACTCACATTTGTCCATGTACTCCGGAGACTGCGGCGCCCGGGACTTCCAATATGGCCGCCGTGGTCAGACGACCCGACACAAACGCTAGCGCTCTAGCCGCACCAGAGGGCGTCCCATAGCTCATGATGTTGTCAGCGATGTAAAGGCAGGATCGGCATATAATAGCAAGGCGAGCAACTTGTTGGTGGTATGAGGAGGAAACGAACGAAAGATGGGGGCGGACGGAGAGGCCAGCAGGGGGGAGGGGACGGAGTGCAGTGAGAGGGGAGGAGAAAAAAGAGTGACCTCGGAACACGGCTAGCACAGGGAGCAGGGAGACCACTGTAATAATACTCCCCTCGAGTCCAGCGGTCCCAGAGTACAGGCGGACGCTGTGGCTCCAGACTCTGTGACCCAGGAGGGGTAGGAAGGCACTAAATCATACGGTCAGCTCTTGGATACATGGAGGCACATAATCATACGTTCAGCGCTTGACTACGTGGAGGCACTTGGGAAGAAGCTCATCTTGACTAAGGGTCACATTCGATTAAAGAAACCAGTCACCTGGTTGTAGAGAAACATGTGTGGGTGATAGGTACTTTGTGTTTCATGGATTCGGTGGAGGTACTAGAGAGAGAGCTCTCTAGGAAGAAAGACAGGCATTTTTGTTTACTGTTGCCATCTTTTTTTTTAGGGCGACATTAACCTCATCTGTGGACCAGTAGAGGACGGGGGAGAGTCAAAAGGGTAGCCAGAACCCTGATGGAAGTATTGACAAGGAAGAGAGAAGAAGAGGAAGTGATGCTAAAACATGGTGTACCTTTTTGGGCCACTAAGGCAGTGTCTGAGGGAAAGTAACTGTTTAGAGAAGTAACAAAGAAACTAAAAGAAGCAGACCTACGACTGGGAAGGTCTATCCACGGAAAGGAGGGTGGGACCACTGTGGTGTCAGAAGTGGAATCACTCTGTGTCAAGCAAAATCACACAGAGCATAACCATGGATGCAATGGTCACTCAGCTAGTATAAGCGCAGCGCCATTTACAATTGGTCCTTGAACAACAGTCACAAAATGCCCAAAAAGAACGGGAGGCCTTTCATGCAGCATTAAAGGACAAGGCAGCTTTATTAACCACCAACCAGCAGGTCCGGGACACACCATACTGTATCTCACATATGCGGTTTCCAGTGCACGAGTTCATCCCAACATTCCCGGGTCAGTTCTGCAAAAGCTCCAAGGGGCAAATTACCCAAATTATTTTTTTGCGAACTTCGAGAGGGTCGCCACAATGGCAATATGGCATTAGGAAAGGTGAAGCCAGTATATTGCTCCTTTGTTGTCTGGTGAACTGTAGGCCATATACCAAGCAGCAAACCCTGCCGGGGTTATGGCGTATGCTGACATCAAGCAGGTTATTCTCGAATGACTGGGCTGCGATCTGGAATAATATAGGGGCCATTTCCGCAAAGAAAGTGGACAGCTGGAGACAACCCAAGAGCCCTGTATTAAAGAATACGGGATCTGGGAAATCGTTGGCTTCAACCCCAAGCCGCAACTAAGGAAGAGTTAACCGAGAGGGTGTATTTAGAACATTACCTGGAGGCCTTACCCACAAATACTCCATCATGGGTGAAGCAATATCCCAACCTCACGATCGAGACCGCTGTTAAACTAGCCTGTGTGTACCACTGTTCCCCCGAGTTCAGAGTATATTCCCCTATAGTACCTTTAGGGCCTCCTAAAACATCTGGTTGGGGAGGGGGTCCGCTAGGGGAAAATAAGGCTCCCATCCCACTTAGGTTTACAGTAAAACCACCTACGTGGGGTGTTCAGGACAACACGAGGGACCGCAGTGCTTCTACCGTGCTGAGTGGGAACACAAATCGCATCATTGCCCCCTTAGGACAACTAATAGTGAACCCATGGAAGTGGGGTATGCCAGGGGATGAGTCCTGATTGCTGGGGGGTAAACCCGAGGGCTATGAGAAAAAGATGCACCTGAACGGCAGACCGATAATCACCCTGCTGGACACAGCATGCCAGTACTCAGTAGTCAGTAAAGAGCTAATCACTGCTGCCCAGATCAGGCCTGGGGAACATGTGCAGGTAACATGCTTGCATGAGGCCAAGAAATCCCACCCCCTGGCTGAAGTATTGCTAGAGGTAGACGGTATGGAAAGTAGGAGCTGTCCACTCCCTCACTGAGAAGGTACTTCTGGGAAGGGACTTTCCTCGTTTTGATGAACATTTGGCATCCTTCACACCTCATAAAACCACGACAGGATGGCTCAAGAAGGCGCCCTTCTGTGAGATGGAGATAGGTGCTCCGGTCGGGAAGGGGGTAAAAACTCGGAGCGAGAAAAGAAGGGAACGGACATGGTACCAGATTAAATACCAACCCTCCATGGCGTGTGTTCTTTCCTCTTCAGAGGGATTCCATACTCCTTCTAAGAGCTTCTGGTTGGCCCAGAAGGATGATAGCACCGAAATGCATACATGGGAATAAATGAAGGAGGACGAGCCTGATCAGGTAGGCCTTTTCTTTTGCATTAAAAGGGGACTGTTGTACTGGGTCTCTTGGGACAAAGACCACCAAACAGAGCAGTTACTAGTACCTCTCGCCTTCTGGAATCAAGTCCTGCACCACGCTCATAGTCAGACCAGGGTTGGACATTATGGGCAGGAACATACTTTAAAGTATCTGCTTGCACGGTTCTACTGGCCTGATGTGTACAGAGAAGCAGCCAAGTACTGTGCAGCCTGTACCAGATGCCAGCTGGTAAACCCACCAGGGGTGACAAGAGCCTCCTTAAACCCCCCCCACTTATAGAGATACCATTTCAGCGGGTTGGGATGGACCTGGTAGGACCTCTGACACCCTCCACTCGGGGACACTAATACATACTGGTTTTAGAGGATTACGCCACCAGTTATCCTGAAGCGATCCCTTTGACCAGTATGACCAACCTGTCAGTTGCTCAGGCCATGATCTCTTTTTTTCCCGGGTGGGCTTCCCACATGATATTGACGGATCAGCTCAACCCCTTCATGTCCCGGTTGATGGGTCAGATCTGCAAGTTACTGGGTATACAGCAGATCCGGACATCGGTGTATCACCCATAGACAGACG
Organism: Calotriton arnoldi; assembly: GCA_963921515.1. Lineage (NCBI taxonomy): Eukaryota > Metazoa > Chordata > Amphibia > Caudata > Salamandridae > Calotriton > Calotriton arnoldi. Next base: position 574,158 of record CAWUFW010001678.1, on the reverse strand, counting down.
GACCTGTGGAGCGTTACAATAGGACCATTAAGACTATGTTGAGAAAAATCATACACAAGACTGGGAAAGACTGGAACAGGAAACTGCCATTGGTACTCTTCGCTGTTCCTACCCATGAGCAGAGGTCTGCAGGGTTTTCCCCCTTCGAACTATTGTTTGGGAGGAAACCCCGTACTCTTCTGGAAATGGCCGTAGAACAATGGACGGAAGATGAGGGAAAACCCCATTGAGTTATAGCACCACACCCAAGGAAACCCTAACAACCCTATGGGAGAAAGCACACAGCAACATGGAAAAAGCCCAACAAAAGCAAAAATACATATACGATCAGGGGACAAGGCTAAAGGAGTTTTCCGTAGGGAAGAAGGTGCTGATATTGCTGCCCAATATGGGAAAAGAAACTCCAAGCCACTTGGCAAGGGCCTTTTTTCATATACTTGAGAAAGTGACCAGTGGCAAACGGTATCCATCCACATAGAGGGCAGGTGGGACAGATATAGCACATGAACATACTGTAAAACTGGGAAGAGCCAATACCCGCTCCAGTGGACCCAGTGGTCTCTGTTAGCTGGGTTAGCACCAATAGGCCCCCTGGAAATACCTATTCAGCCTGCTATGGACCCCCACAGGAAATCGATCAAAATGGGAAGAACTCTGAAAGCTGAACAAAAACAGCAGCTGGTTACATTGCTCGATCAATTTCCTGGACTCATTTCAGTTGTTCCAGGCCGTACGTCCTTAGTGTCCGAAGATATACATATGAAAGGCCCCTGAGTGGTTAAGCTCAAACCCTATCGCATTTCAGCTGCCAGAAGACAGGCAGTGGAGCAAGACGTAGAAGCCGTGCTGAGATCAGACATAGGAGAATCCTCCCCGAGTGTATCTCCCATCCCCTTTTGACACTAAGACTACGAGCGAGCGTAGTCTTGGTGTCAAAAGGGGATGGGAGATTACGTTTTTGTATTGACTTCAGTCAATTGAATGCTATATCAAAGTTTGATAACTATCCAATGCCCCGGGTGGACGAGTTGGTAGAAAGCCTAATCAACCTCACAAAGGGGTATTTGCAAATTAACCACTCCCAGAGAGCATGTGAAAAGACAGCCTTTTCCAGGCCCTCAGGGTTTTATCAGTTTAAGGTCTTGCCCTTTTGGCCTTCAAGGCCCCCCTTACCTTCCAGAGACTCATGGATGTGTTGTTGCGGGTTCATCAGGCCTACGAAGTGGCATACTTAGATGACATAGAAGTTCACAGCCTTGATTGGGAAACCCACTTGCAACACTTGGATCAGGTGTGACAAGTTCTTAACCAGGCAGGAGTTACTCTAAACACAAAGAAGACCACCTTTGCCACAGAACACATTGAATACTTGGGGTTTACCATTCATGCAGGGGTCATCAGGCCACAAATAAACTTGAGGCTATCCAAAAAATCACCCAACCCACGACAAAAAAGGAGATGCGCTCCTTTCTTGGTCTCGTGTGTAACTATCGTCCAACACCTTTCGGAGATAGTCCTCTTATGCTGGGAAACACGTGCCATGGTGTGAGGCTCAGGAGAGTAGTTTCCAACAGTTGAAGAAAGCCTCGTGTCAAGCACTGGTCCTTATGTGCCCCGATTTTAACAAGACATTTGCACTACAGACTGACGCCTAGGATTGAGGCCTGGGGACCGTTCTGTCCCAACCCAATTAGCTGGGCGAGTTGCGGCCCCTACTGTATCTGAGCTACAAGCTGTTTACCCGGGAGGCACATCTGGCCATCATAGAGAAGGAGTGTTTAGCTAAAAAGTTGGCCATGGAAGCTCTCCAGTATTATCTCCTGGGACACCCATTTATACTGTTGACTGATCTTGCCCCTCTCATCTGGTTGGCGTTGCGCAAAGGCTCATACCCTAAAGTGCTCCACTGGTTCTTGGCCTTACAGCCTTTTTCTTTTCTGGTCTTTTCTGGTCTTCCATGTTCCAGGGAAGCATCAGGGTAACGTGGACTACCTCTCCTGGTGCCCTGTGTCGGAATAGCCAGATCATTCATTCCTGTTGGGAACGCAGTGCAGTGCCTGGGACTTCCAAAATGGCTGCCGTGTTGGGATGACCAGACACGAGCGCCAACCACTCCAGAGGACGTCACGTGGCCCAGTGATGATGTCGGTGATGTAATGGTAGGACCTGCTTATAACAGCGAGGTAAGCAGCTTCTTGGAGGTAAGAGGAGGAAATGGAGGAGAGACTGCGGCAGGCGGAGAGTGCCAGCAGAGAGAGGACGGAGACTTTGCAGAGGAGTGCGGTGAGGATGCGGGAGCAGAAGGAGTGACGGTGGAACATGGCCAGCGCAGAAAGACTGCTGCAATAATGTTACCCTCAAGTCCAGCAGTCCTAGAGTACAGCGGACGCTGTGGCTTTAGACTCTGAGACCCAGGAGGGCCATGGACTCAGGCAAGTCCCTGTTATTAATGCTTATGCGATTCAGAGGTGGTGGCTGGGCTCAGGACACCAACCAAGGTGGCACCTAGTTAACTGCTCAACACGTGGCTGGGGAGAGAAGGCACCAAATCATATGGTCAGCACTTGGATACGTGAAGGCACTGAATCATACGTTCAGCGCTTAACTACGTGGAGGCACTTGGGATGAAGATCATCTTGACTAAGGGTCACATTCGATTAAAGAAACCTGTTACCTGGTTGTAGAAAAACACTTGTGTGGGTGACGGGCACTATGTATTTCATAGATTCAGTGAAGGCATGAGAGAGTGAGCTCTCTAGGAAGAAAGCCAGGATTTATTTTTCACAATTGCCATCTGATTTGTTTTAGAGGGCCACATTACATACGTCTCATCTCTGGACCAGGAGAGGAAGGGGGAGAGTCAAAAAAGGGAGTGAGAACCCTGATGGGAGTATTGACAAGCCAGAGAGAAGAAGAGGAAGTGATACTAAAACAGGTGTACCTTTTGGGGCCACTAAGGCAGTGACTGTGGGAAAGAAACAGTTTAGAAAAGTAACAAAGAAACGTAAAAAGAAACTGACCTACAACTGGCGTGTCTATCCACAGGAAGGAAGGTGTGACGACAGTCAGCATTCAAAGACAAACCTGCATTCGCAAGTAAACAACACACTTGCGTGAGAGATTTATCATGCTCCTTCTGTGTAGCTCCGAAAACCAATATGTCATCACTGTAATTAAATTTAAATGCATTTATGACAGGCTGTATGATATGTCGAATGACATCTTTAAACAGTTCTACAGATAACACACCGAAACTTAGTCTCTTGTATTGGAACAGACCAATATGTGTAGAAAAGGTTGTAATGTACCTGCAACTCTCCTCAATTCCAACTGATGATATCCTTTATTCAAAGGAAGGCGAGAGAAGACCTCTGCACCATTCAATTGGGTTATCATGTCGACGATGTGTGGACCTGGATGTCGTTCTCTTTTAGTTGCCTTGTTCGCTTGATGCGTGTCAACGCAGATGCATACAGCTCCTTCACTGTCCTTTTTTGGCACTGCCACTATGTGAGAAACCTAGGACGTTGGACCAGTGGAACGTTCAATGATATCATGTTTAAGCAACGATTCAAGTTCTTTTTCAACAGCTTCCTGTAAATGAAATGCAGTTCATCTGTGGCTTTGAGCTATAGGATGGACTTCCTCATTAATGTGTAATTGTACTTCAGAGCTTGAGTTTTCCTAACCCATGAAACAACAAAGAAATTGATTTACTATTTTGTGATGAGCATTCATGTTATAGTTCACTGATATCAGTCCCATATCAGCAGCTGTGCTGAAACAGTAAACAGGCACTTGATGCTGTACCTTGAAGTACATGAATGGGTGCTTGTACTTTCATTTTCTTGCGTTTTATCTTTGCTTCAAATGAACCTTGACTTTTTAACGGTGTTGATGCAGCCCAAGTGTACACTTTAGTTTCCGGTGGCATAAGTTTTGGCAATGGAGATAGTTCATTGTATTTTTCCTCATAGCATTATGTTTATCGACGCACCACTGTTGATAATAAAAGGTTTTGAGCAACCGTTTACCTTTAGTTTAATCTTCGGACAGTGTTTCAATGACTTTGGTGCTTTTTCACGTCAACATTTCTTAGACCTGTATTTTTCTTCACAAGAGGCCGGTCCAACATGCGCACATTTTTCTGAGGTAAACATTGATATTGCACAACCATCATCTTCACTTTCACTTGAATTTGATCCTGAGTAACTGTTTGACGATGATTTAAATGACGATCAATTTCGTTTGGTGTCAATTTGCCTCAATTGGTGTGGTCTCTTAGCCTTTTGGCCGGGTGTCGACCATTACTTTTGCAGCGTTCGGGTGGCCATTTTGTCTCACACCTCGATGCACTTACTTTTTCCTTCGCCTTGCAAACTATACAAAATGCTTCTCTTCCCACAGCCTTTGTTGACTGTCCAATGGCGGGACATTTACCTTCATGTGAAAATAAAAATCCACACCTGAAGCACAACTTCTTCTATGGAGACAACATTGTTCAGTCTCTGCCTTGTACTTTTTACATTCATGACCGACTCAAACTGGGCATCTCCGGCCTCTATGCTAGCCGTTGACAGTTCAGCGTATCTCCTGGCGCTTTTGTGGTTCCTTAAAATAGTGGATTCATTTTTGTACTTCAAATATTCTGTTTTGTAACCATTTTCTTGAAATCTCCTGTGCCGTTTTTCAGAAGATTTTCACATTATTTCACATGTCACTTGCGCCAATCACTTCTTGCAAGAGTACGTATGAGCACACGTTTGTTTGGGTTACACCCACATACATTAGAAATAGGGCTGATGTAACTATTGATGTATATCGAATTTTAAAAATACAGATCGCTGTACATATTTCATACAAATCTTGTGTCTTCCTTTTTTCAGTGCAACTGTAATTTACGTGTTTTACTTTGTAAATCTGCCTATTCAAACTTTACCTGTTGAGACATTGTTGATTGCTACAATTGATCTACCCAAGTCTCAACTGGGTTTATGGGTCATCTACTGAGGTATTTTTTTGCAGCTTGTCGATCGGCACACTCTTCAGCTCTGGTAGCCATTAGAACTTGCTCCAGAGTAAGAGTTTCTCTCAGCATTCGTCGTCTGAATGGATCTGACAGGCATCAGTCAATAACTCTGAGGTGTATAGCTTCCTCATCATTGAATTCATTGAACTTCCAATGTTTGATTAGCGTATCCAGTCTCTCAGCAAATTTGTCGATGTTTTCACAATTTTTCTGTACTTCTTGACTGAAAATGTACCTTTTGTAATCTACATTTGGCATTGGATTGAACTTGAGATTCAAGGCTTCTTTGATTTGACGGTATTCAATTTTGTCAACTTGCGGCATTTTATGACTTTTCACACCTTCACCAGCTAGATTATCAAGGTATTTGGTCATCTTGTTCCCTGTTTCTTCAAGCGCATCAACAAAATCAAATGTCTCTATTCAAACAGTCCATCGGTCGCCTATATTCAGCTTTTTGGCGGTATCAAATGGTGGTGGTGGTTTCAGGAAGGCGCTGACATTGTAACCATTGGTGGAACTTACTGATGTGGACAGTAATGTTCTTTCCGACGCTGCTTGGTGATCTTGTTTATGCAAACCATCTGAGGCCTTGCGACGTGCTGGCCTCTGGGTCATCTTTTATAATTACGGGAAAAGTGACCTCTTTTTCTTGGTCTCCATTGGAAAAGTAAACTTTTGCGAATCCGATCGCCGCTCTAGGCTTTCTGATCTTCGGAGATCTCTGGAGTTGTTCTGAGCCCCACTCAGCATTTTTGGTGGTGTGACGGCTCTGTAAACATAACCCTGGGCACTTCTCTGTGGCCACTGCCCCCAGTGTTGTGGTATGAGGACTCTTCACTCAGTTCTGGTAAGCAGATCATCATTTCTTGAATCTGAAACACTTTGCTCTTAGAAGTCTCTTTGTACTGCCTGACACTTGGTTGATCTCTGCCTCGCAGCGCTTCTGATCGTGGCGTTATCTTGCAATTGGCTGTCGCTATTTGCTGCTCTTTCAAAACCTGGTTGTATCTGCCTTTAGTGTATCACTCCGTATGATGTATGGCTTTAGGTTGCGTGGTAGCGTGGTACCTCTTTCTACGGCCTTCCTAGCAGTTTCTTGGCCAACGATGTGTAGACTTCTTAGTGAAGCTTTCATAATCTTCTAATGCTTTGCACAGGCTGGAGTTGCGCTTTGACTACACATACGCCTAGAGTCGATTCAGCACTTTGACTGAGGTACACATGGCACGCATGAGCACTTTGCTGGACCACAGCAAACTCTGGGAGAGCATTGTAGATCTTCGGGTTACTTATCCCCTAACTCATGGCCAATTGTAGCGTACTTCCTGGCCTGGGTACTCACTAATTGCTACACCACACACGAAGCTTACTATAACACGTCTTTATTCTTCTGCATGTAACCGCTAACTCAACATTCTAAACCTGCATTCACTTCACTTTGCTCCAACGCTTGTGTCACAGTTCTACAGAGTCCATCAGGAGCCATAAGGATTCCGTCTTTGATAACTCATACGACACTACAGGTGGGTTGGTGTTTATAATGGACCACAATTTAGAGTAGTGAAACTCAGGGTTCTCAGGTTGCGAATTTCTCACAGTGTCCGTCAGTTTGTTGGGAAGTAACATGCAGATTTTGGTGCCTACCACACCAAAATCCAGCTGTCACGGTATATACCATACACTTTTCCCCTGAAGGAAGTGACCCGATTAGGGCCACCCGGGTCACTCGCGACCACCTCTCAGCCCTCCATACAAATGAAGAGTCGGTCAGACAGTAGAGAATACAAACCAAGTATATGTTTATTCAGATACACTCGAGCGGAGCCCCGTCTGCCCAGTCGCTTAGGGGTGCTGCAGAGAGGACTGACATCAGAAAACATGGTGATACAATATGTACGATTCAGAACCACAGAAGGCACACCCAGACTGGAAATTTCCAGATGGAGGCAGCCACACAAAGGAGGTACAGAATGATGAGTTTCGATCCGGAGACCGGGCACACACTATCTCTATGCCAAGGTTGTTCCGCCTGTGCCCATCGCTGGACTAGTGGGAGCAGGCCTCTATCTAGAGGGAAAGGTATGCGCTAATAAGAACAATGTATTCATTAGTACAGCAAGGCCCAACCTAGGGAAAACAAAAATTACCAAAGCTGCTTCTCGCAGAAGCAGAGAGAGGGATTAGTTTCGCTCATGGATCAAAATGGCGGCTAAACATAAAATGGTGCCGCGAATGCTAACTTATGCAGAACAATATGTAACAACACAGCAAAGACCCCTTTTAAATACTGGTAGGCTTTGACCTGCCAAGGCTGAGGACTTCATGATATATTTCTACCTATAGTTTTCTGTGCAAGATCACGTTCCTGGTCCCAGCCCAACCCAACGTGAAATCTTTCTACTACTTTTCCTAGCAATCTCATGCCTGCTTCAATACTGACCTTTCTGCTACACTTGGACACTTTTCTTTGGCCAGGCTAAATTCCTGACCTAACCCAAACCCACATCCAACTTGAGAGCCCTGCCCATGCATGGCCTCCTTATAATCAGATTACTGCTGTGTTGAGGAACTATATCTCAGACCCACGGGCTACAAAATAAACAATTGAGTAGCATTAGTCAGGTGTTTTGGTTTCAGGAAAATTATTGGAGAACTAGATAAATATTCTGGTGATAAATAGACTGACAGAGGATAGGTATTGTTAGGTTGCAGGGATAGGGTTTTAAAGAAGGAGAGGTTATGATCTATGAAATGAGATGCGAGTGATTTGCAGAATTACGATAAGAGAAGTTAAGGAAGACAGGCAAGAGACAGAGGCTATACTCAAAATAGAAGGCATGCAGAAGATTGAAGACGAGGCAATGGTTACTATGGGAAAAAAAGGACAGGAGTCAATCTGAAGTATGTCGAGGACAATTTTTCATGCAGGGGTTTTAGGAATATAGTGGGAGAAGGCTTTCTGAGATAGCCAGCAATCTGAGGTTCTAAGCTGCGGAGAGACTTGATGACTTGGCCACCTCAGCTTCGACTTTAAGTACTACGGGGCTTGGCATCTCAATCCATCTTAAATTATTTATTTGGTTTAACTGTTTCAATTAAAGCAATAGATGGAGAGTACGTTGCTGGTACCGGAAATGCTGGTGCCAATGTAGACTGATCAAGTAGAAAGGGTTGTCAGCATTTAAAAAAGTGTAGAGATGCACCACGCCAATAATCAACAGTCACAATTATGATTCTTGTCTTTCTTTTTCTTTTTTCTTAGTTCTTTTTATATATAATAAAGTTTCACGTATACACATAAATGACAGCCTGCGCATTTCGTCCATCTATGTGGGCTTCTTCAGGGCAAATGTGTGCTCAAATGGACAACAGCTAGTCGGAGACATCATAATGCAGAGTCTTTTAAGGTCCCCGCAGTATTAGAGTTCATACGTATCCAAAAACAAGGTTACTCGCCAATTTTTCAAATAATATCATCCACAACTTTGCTGAATATATGATGCAATGGTTGCAACCCAAGTGGAATAATGTCAACAAGGGAAAGAACAAAAAAGGACCAGTAACTCCTATAGGGCACCGGTAACTTAAATTAATACTTCGCCGTCAACATCGGTCTGCCGCAAGTCGGTGCTGTGCAGACAGTCAGTAGGAAAAAAGAAAAAAGAAAAATAAAGACAAGAATCATAATTGTAACTGTTGATTATTGGTGTGGTGCATCTCTACACTTTAAGTAATTTGTAACCATTTTTTGGTGGATGCACATAGGCAGCAGGTGCTTGTAGTGTGTGCACACATTTGTATTTATGCATGTTTAGAGATATTAGTTGAAACAACGGGTCTGGTGCAGTTTGTCTTTTGGTCCGCTGACTGTTTTATTTTGTAAAGGGTTGTCAGCAGTTCTGATCAATTAAGGGGTTGTAAACTATGCTTTTCACTGATGATGGTGATGCAGGCGGGACTAGGCAATTAGAAAAGTTGGTGAACATAGAAATCTAGGCACCAGTAGCACTTGCAATTTCATTTGGCTATGGAATTGTTAATAGTGTCATTCCTTAATATGTTCAGTGCACTCCTAGTTTGTGGTGGTGATTTTGCCATTCTCAGTTCTTGAAGGGTGATAAGTAATGTTAGCTCATCAGTGTAGCAAAAGGGTCCGGTCCATTTAGTCCACCAGGTTTTTTGCCTTTGACTGATATGCATGGGGACAATGCATATCGCTTCTAAAATGGTGACAGATCTCTAATACCTAGTTACAGGTAGAGTGGGACTTTATACTAACTCACGCACAGTGGAGGACACACCCATCTGAATTGACTTTTTAACAATATCCATACTTCTAACCCTGCAGCCTTCAAAAAAACCCAGGCTATCTACCTCTCAGGGGGCAAAACACGTGTCGGCTGCCTACAACACACCAATAATGTGTGACAACTTTTAGAATGGAATCTATACATAACATATGATAAAAACGTGTGCAATCAGCACTGACTATCACAAAGGATGAAAAAGTTGAATAATATTAAAATCAAAAATCGAAAAAATAATGACTTTTTGACCTATTGAGTTGATGCACTCAATTTTTTTTCACCAACTTGCCTACAAAGAGGTTAAATAGTTCAAACCTCAAGGAATGAACGACCCTCCACTAAATGGGCATTTTTCAACAGAAAGGAAATGCTGGACCTTGATGCACACTGAAAACATGGATCAAAAGCAGCAGTTTGCTGGGGATTTGCATGGTAGGACTAGAGGGACGGGCTGTACATCACCCGCTATAGATTACCAGGGCATGGGTCAGCAGGTGATTTGAAGGAAAAAAGGTACAGTGGACAGGTCCTGCAAAAGTCCCCATTTGCCTGGAGAATGTAGCAACCTTATTTCAAGGGCAGTATATTATCATCACACCATTGGCTAATGCAGCAGAAGGTAGATATAACAATTTTGGACACAGACAAATACGTGCCTGGGTATGATATTAGGAATGCAGAATGCATGGGTCTATTAGGTGAATGATTCAAAGGCATAAAGAGGAATAGATGATCATAAGCTAGATAATCCCTGCATCATAGATGGAAATATTCTGACTGCGCCTCCAAAAGAGGAGGAAACGGTAGAGAAATGTATGTCTTGCATCAGTGAAGAGGGAATTAGTGAGGTAGAGCTTATATGGACCGAAGGGAATAGGCAGGTGTAAGGTGGATTTAGGGAGCTATGATGGGGCAGTGATGTCACTGACCATGTCATGAATGATGTAATATGTGACGTCATGAGCAGTGCATTGCGGGGGCGCGAGTTATAGTTAGCTCAACTAACTATAACGTCCGAATTTCTCTGGTTTTGTACGAGTGAAATGTCCAACTAACTATAACGTCCCTGAAACCTGGGGTTTTTCAGTGAATTTCAAAGCTTTTTTAAATGCTTATTTCCAACTATAATGTCCCTGAAACCTATGGTTTTTTTCAGTGAATTTCTAAGGTTTTTTAAAAGCTAATTTCGAACTATAACGTCCCTGAAACCTATGTTTTTTCAGTGAATATATATATTTATATATATATATATAAAATTAAAGGGGGGCCATGTGGGCCCCTCCTTCAGCCTCATTAAGCCTAGGGACCCCATCCCCCCAGGGCCATTTTTTTCTAATTATAGGAGAGGTGGCCATGTGGCCCCCCTCCCAGCGCCTTATTAAGCCCGGGGACCCCTTCTCCTAGGGCCGTTTTTAGGTCTCGCCCTGAAAGCCAGTGCTTCAGTGCTGGCTCTGGGCGAGACATTTTGTAGTGGGCTTGCAGAAATGCGACCACAACTTTTGGCTGGCCTAGAGCATGCGAGTACGCGCACAGTAACGCGCATTCCTTGCATGCTCCAGGCGCCATATGTCTTTCCTCTCACTTGCTCCTCGCCCTCCCCCACCACAGAGCGCTTCTCGGGGCCGCGCGGCCGTGTCACTTTCATTGCCGCGCGTCACTTGCTCTCCCGCTCCTCCCCCCTCCCCCACCACAGAGCGCGCCTCGCACGGCTGCGCGGCCAATGCTTGTTTTCTCCTGCTACCCTTCCCTGCACTGCAAGCCCAGCTCTGTATCAGCGTGCACTACTCCATACTGCAACCTCAGCTTCTGAGTAACCTCTCCGTGCCCTCCTGCATTCTTAAACTTTAAATGCTCAGGCGCCGCATGTTCTACGCTGGCTGCAGGCAGACAGCCAGCCTCTTCCTGGACACGGAGTGCACTGGGGCTGAGGGGGCTCGCTCCAGCACTGCAGCATAGAGTTATGAGACTATGAGCTTTCTGGGAAGGTTGTGACAGGCTTCCCTCGTCTACCAGTGCAGGGGCATACTTTTCACAATACGTTTTTGTTGCTTTGACAGCTAAGGTAGGAATTTTTTTTTTTTCTTCTTTCTAAATTTGTTATAGAAAAATAGTTTAATCTGTTGTGGTGCAGGGGCCCGACGCATGTGGTGTACGCCAGGTTCCCTCTCCTGACTGTGTTTTTACTTTACTTCAGGTGGAGAGGCCCGTGTGTTCTGCGCACTGTAAGCGGTTGCACAAATTCCAAAATTAACACTTCTTTAAAACACTTCTACATAACCGATAATACGCGCACATTAACAAAATGCTGTCACTGCTACCTACAATACTGGTTGTTGCAGATACGGGCTCTACTAGGCAAAGACAGCAACGTCTGACTCCCAGAGCACAGTTAGGTGCTTTAACCACAACTGAGTCACAGAGCACAGTTGGGTACTTTGGCCACGAGGCAGGCTGCATGCTGGCAACTTGTCACCAAACTGTAGTCAAGGCCCCGACTCTTTCTCAGTTAAGGGGACAAACTGAGCTTTGTTGAACAGCCTGTCAGAAGCGTGGCCTCCCTCCTGCCAGCAAAGGTCCAAATGGCACAATTGGAAACCTCGCTCCAGAAGCTTCCAAATGACATAGCACACAGGACATAGAATATTTAAAGGCATAACACTCCACTTTACCTGCCTACTATAACCGTCTCCCTAATGGTCCTTCCTCCGGTATGACTGTTACAGGAACCTTAGTTATAATGCTTGCCTGGAAATGCTATGCAGTGCATGCCTTAAATATGTGCCATTCAGTGAACGTTTAGTCAAAATTTCACAAACCAAGTGCTGATAGTATTGAATAATTAAAAAGAAACATATTGTTGTAAATGGTTGCTTATTTTCATTTGCTGCATTCATAATTAATTATGAAGGCAAGCCACCTATGTATATATATATTTTTTACTTCTGTACCGCCACACACATCTTACTTTTGCCACTGGCTGTCTTTATTTGTAGGATTCTGTAGTCTATTATTCCTCACATGAACCCTCAATGTACTTCACGATGTTAAAGTGCCTGTCCCTCTCAGAAACAATTTTCCACAAACCGTTATGTTTCAGTCATTCCACACAGCTATCGATCCAAGCATCTCTTTAGCAGCCCTTTGCAAGCCAGTGACTATGCAGACTTAAAGCCGCCTGTTTAATTCGGTCAAATGGATGGCTGGCAGGCAGTGCAGGTCATACTCCTAGGCGAGTGCTACGAATCATACTAACTAGGCCAGATTAGTAGCAGGGTGGAATCTAGCACCCTTTATAGAAAGCAAATGGTAGCAGTGAGGGGATAATCCTAGGCAGTAGGTGCATGAACCACTTTTGTCAATAGGGAAGGTCTGGATGTCATGAGTAGTCCTCATACAGTTCAGGCCTCCCTCTCAGGATACAGGATAGGGCAAGGGAAAGTGAGTAATTTTTCCTGCTTATAACATGTAATTTTTGCGAAAATGACAGGGTTGACATGAATTGCTTCTAGCAATCGTCTGTATGGAAATCCAATGCCAAATATGCACCCATGTACAAATGGCGAAATAACAGCTTAATGTTTTGTCCAAGCAGTTTCTAAAGTCACACAGAAAACATTGCTAGCATAGTTCCCAGGAGACAGTTTCTGCTCATTCCAAGTCTCCCACCTTCAAGCATACAGAAAATTTACCTTACGAATTACACATTAGTCCAATAATCACGGTTTAGGCAAGATTGTGTGCCTAAAAAAAACTGCACAATCCTAATTCTGGCTGCGCGTGCCAGTGGACTAGCATTGAGAGGGTGTGGTGCCAGTGGACTGGACATTGAGCGGGCGCACCACATCCACATTTAGACTATCTCTTTGCTGATGGCAATGTAGGAGGTGTATGCTCAGGAGCATCTAACAACATAGGGTGGTATCTGGGGACCCCATTTACCCATCTTTCATGTGGTAGAATACAACGAGGCCACCTTCCCCCAGCAAAAGAACCTCTGCAAGATGCTCCTACTATGCACACAGCAGAACCAGCTGGAAAATGGACAATTAGTTATCTTTACTGCCCACTGAGAACAAAATAGATTATTTTGTGTACAAGTTTACCACTCAGTGTTTTTATTGGCGGAGAACAAATCCCACCCAAGGGGCATACTTTTATTCGTAATACCTTTGACTTCAATCACAATTGGCAGTTTTATTTGCCTATGTTGAGAGCGTTTTGCCCAGGCTCCAGCCATTTCTCCTCCCTCTTGGATATATGAGGTTGCTAAACTGCCAGAAATTGAAAGGAGGTGTGACGGACATGCACTCAGGAACATAATCACAAATCCATTTGCGTTTTACCTTCAACTTACCCAAAGTTTTTACCAGTCTAAAAACCTTTTATTCATAGAACGTGGATTTCCACTTTTAAAGATAATTACTCATACATACATGCTCATACAGCTGTCTGATTGTTATATTATGGCTTTACCAAGAGCATAAAGGGGCTTGCAGCCACCCACTGCTTACCATTGGTTGGATTTACAGTTACTCTCATTTTCATACTTATTTCATAGCTTCAATTCTCCATTTTCTGTCTCTTCCTCCCCTGGAGCATTCCTAATTGACTTGTCATTCCATTGCTTTATTTTACAGGACTGCTTTTTTCTGGTCTTAAGTACTCCACAAGAGTGTATATATTTTCAAGCTGTCCCACTAGTGTGCTTCTCTTTCCTCCTCCATGCTCCATGTTGCTCCATCACGCCCTTCTACCCTCCCCTGTGATGCGTTAAAAAAATTAATTTGCTGAATTTCCAAGGCCGGAGTTTCAATTTTGCAGATTTCACCATCACAATTTTTGTACTAATTGTGTACTATATGTATTATGTATAATTACCTAAACACTCGTTATACCGAACAAAAAAATGTATTGCACATTTTCAATAAAACAAAAAAGAGATTAACTCCTACAAATTGTTTTTTTCATCACCAAAAAGACAAAGCTATCCACACAGCTACACGCCACTGAATTCAACTCCACACATTTCCAATCTACACAAATAATTCAACACCAAACCACATCATTCAACTCAACATAATTACACAATACACCACATACATTCAATCCTCAACCCAGAATTCCCCATCATGCCACAAAATTCAACATTACACCACTACATACCAATACAAAACACAAAATACCATTCCACATAATTCCACTCCATAACATACAATACCATTCCATATAATTCTAATACACTCAATACCACATAATTCCAATGCACACCATATCACATAATTCAACTACACAAATACACTTCATACCACACAATTTCACTCCCCTCAATTCCACAACTAACAATTCCAATCCAAACCACATCATTCCCCTAGATACCACATACATACACTTCATAACACGTAGGTAAAAGGCATTCTCATTTACAACACCAATAGCTCTAACTCAAGCAAATGCGAGACCTATTGCATTTCCAATGCTTGTTTAATGAAAGGGGAGGTGGCCACATGGTCCCCCACTTCGAGCCTTGTTAGGCCCTGGGGACCCCATTTCCTAGGACCTTTTGTTTTTTAAATGAAAGGGGAGGGGGGCCACAAGGCCCCCATCCCGATACTTACTAGGCCCTGGGGACCCCATCCCCCAGGGCATTACTAGAAATTAAGCAGGGGGGGGGGCGCACTGGCCCTATCCCCAAGCCAATTTTCAAAGCTGCTGCTGGCTGGGAGCAGGCTTTGTGTTTGCTCCCGCGTGGCGCATGTTTTGAAAATGATACCGCCAAGAGTGAGCGCAAACAGGTTTCCCTGCCCACACCCTGCCAGCAGTGGCAGCCGGCATAGCTCGCGGGTGGCGGGGGCAATCGGGTTTCACGGAATAATTGTTTTTTAAAACAAGTTAACTTACCTTGCCGCCGTCCCCGCGTCTCTGCTCCTGCTCTCCTCAAGGAACAGGACGCACAGCCAGGCCCCACTGACCAACCACAACGCTGCAATAATGCAGCATAGTGATTGGTTTTGAGCGTCCTGGTTCGACGCTCAACCAGCGAATTGGGGCCTGGGAATGTTCTCCACATAGGCTGTAATGCATCCTGCATGGAGAACAGGGGAAATGCGCATGACTGGTTTGGGCGGCCCAAGAGGGCCAACCAAATAGTCATTGCACACTTAGGAGTGGGCAAACCACTACTCCCCTGCCCTGTTCCAAGAGCAGAGCAGCCCCTCCCACCACCCGCCCGCCCGCAAACCAGCACAAACATAAAATGATAAAAACTTAAAAGTTATTATCAATTTATGTTTCTGCTTCGCACTGCTTGAAAGCAGTGAGGCGATGCTCCTCCGCCATAGCGGAGGAGCCGCCACTGCCTGCCAGTGCTGTTGCGGGCAGGGAAACTGCTAAGTCCCAGGGGTGGGCTCCCCAGGACATAACTAGTGAGTGGGTTCCAGGTGGCCTTTAGAAGGTAGAGCAGTAAGCCGCACTGCCACGCTCCCTTTAAAAAAAAATACATCGAGCCCCGCGTGATGGGGTCACCAGTGTCGAAAACGGCCCAGGGAGAGGTGGGCTGGGTTGCCCCCTCCCCCTGAAATAGACATGTGGCCCCGGGGGATGGATTCCCTGGAACCAAAATCGGCCTGGGAGGGGGCAACACACATTCCTCTTCCCCCACAATAAACCCCTTTTGCCCCCCCTCCCCAGGCCCTGGCCCACCCTGGATTTTTTTTTAATTTTAAAAAAAGCACGGGAAGCCACACTTTGTTTTTTTTTAAATTTTGCTGCAGATTTGCGGTTCCTCCATGAATGAACGGGATTTTAAAAAAAGGTTTTGGCCCCTCCTGGAGGACCCTCAGGAACCCCACCACCAGGCCTATGGCCACAGGGCATCCCTACCCTGTCTTTTTTAAAACATTTTTTTAAGACTCTAGACTGAGTCCTGAGTCCTAAGATAGCTGCCATCACTTCCTGGTTGAGGTGGTGGCACCAATCATATCTCAGCTGTTGGGATCCACAGAGGGTCCACGTTCCTAGATATACAAAGTTTTTGAGCATTAATTGCTCAAAAACTACACCATGAATGAATTTACACCAAAACACAAAAAGCACTCTTTCTGGACCAAGATCTAGCTTTCTGCCAAATTTGGTGTCGGTTCAGCGGTCTAGCTGTGTCTAAACTTCCTATGGGAAAATGCGTTTTGGGACCCCCCCTTTTTTTCTAGGGCCCTGCTTGATGGATCTCCCCGAATATTTCCATGCACAAACTATTAAAAAACTAGCACTTTTTAAAAAGTTTTGTTGAGATTCGTCAAACGGAGCAAAAATTATTAGCAACACAAAAAATGCATTTCCTATGAAAACACGATCCCAACTATAACTACCCGGTGGCGACAGCCACTGGGTAATATGCATACATACACGCACATATATACATATTTACACATGTGTAAACATTTACATAGATGTTAATTTAATTACCGCCTTAACTGCAGGGCCTTTCCACCCCCCAGTGCGGAGCCCTTTTTTGGCTATTTGGGGTAGTTCGTACTTAGGCCTATTTAAATTTTTATCCACGCCTAATTTATGTAATTGTTTTTCCAACATCATGGGTATTCTAAAGGTACACAGGGTTTGTGGATTTCCCTGGAGGAGACACAGCCAATATATAGCTACATTTTTGGGAAAAAAGTGCTGTGGATAAAAATGTGTCTATTTTTTTTTAATAAAAATGGCATTGACGAACGGTTTGCTGTGCTAGTGTCACCATCTTCCCAGCTTTCAGAAACATGCAGAGCTGAATAAAAGAAACTTACTTCTTTACCACATTTTTAGCATTTTTCAAAAAGGTAGCCCATTTTTCCTATTTCTTGTTCTTGCAACGTACTTCCAGGTTGCGGTGTAAACCAGTGTGAAACCCATGGGTGATCTAATAAAAGTATACATTTCTGAAAAGTGGACAAAATTCTGAATTCACAAAGAGGTCATATGTGTAGATCCCTCAAGGTTTTCCCAAAGAAACTAAGTGCTGAAATATCAAAATATTGAAAACTAGTAGTAAAAAACTGCCATTTGTTAAAATGTTTCATCTGAAACGTTTTGTCATGATGGCCGATTTACAAAAGCAATGTACCATTACGTTTGCTAGGCCCTTTTGGTTGTGGGGATATATGGGATTTGTAGGTTCTCTAAGAACCCGTGGTACCCAGAGACAACAACTGAGATGCACTGTACAACAGTTTTTATAGAGTATAGACCAGTTCATATGGTGAAATATGTAGAGTGAAAAATAGCTATCAAGGTAACCTATGTGTTTCTGAAATGGGCACAATATATGGATTTGGGAGCAGTTCTTTGTACATCTCTGAATTTGAGTTTACCCGTGGGAACATATGATTTAGAGGGTATTTTTCAAATTGTCTTCTTTCTTACACACTGGCTTACATTTGTAAGGCACAAATGCAGCAAAATCCAATTGGTAATAGCAAATATCCTACTATTCTATGTTCCTACTTGTCTTCTGACAAAAATGGCCCTCACTTGTGTGGGTAGGCCTAGTCCCTGTGACAGGAAAGGGCCCAAAATGCAACATTTTCCACTCAAAACTGACCCTTTTTTTGCAAAGTGGGTATCTGAGGATATTGGGCCTTAGCTCAGCAAGCACCTTGGAAAAAATAGCAAACCTGTACATTTTTGAAAACTAGACACATAGGGGAATCCAGGATGGGGTGACTTGCGTGGCTCTCACCACACTGTTTTACTTTGAATACCTTGGAAAGCTCAAACCTTGATTTAAAAAATAAAAAACAAAATCCTCACATTTCTGAGAAGGAAAGTTCTGGAATCTGCAAGGAGCCACAAGCTTCCTTCCACCCAGCATTCCTCTAAGTTTTCCAATAAGAATGGTACCTCACTTGTTTGGGTAGGCCTAGGGCTTGCGTCAGGAAACAGCTCAAAACGCAACATGGATACATCACATTTTTCCACTCAAACCTGACCAGTTTTTTGCAAAGTGGGTAGCTGTGGATTTGGGCCCTAGCTCAGCCAGCACCTGGGGAAACCTACTCTCATTGACCTTGGTTTGATCCGTTCCTATCGCTGGCCCATCCACACAAGTGGCGTTACGCTTTTTATCGGCACAAGTGGGGCAATGCTGGGTTGTAGGAATTTGGCGGATTTCTGCGGATTCTGGAAGTTTCCATCACAGAAGTGTAAGGAAAATGTGTGATTTCAGGCAAAGTTTGAGGTTTGCAGGGCATTGTGGGTAAGAAAACCTCATAGGATTCACTCATGGCACACCATCCTGGAATCAGCCGGTTGTCTACTTTCTAAAAATGTCTGTGGTTGGTAGGTTTCCATGGGTGGCGGCCGAGCATAGCCCCGAAACCCGCAGCTATCCCTATTGCTGATCTCTCCACATAGCACTTTAGGCCCTTTTGTGTTAAGGTCTCTTGGCCCACCCACACTAGTGAGGTACCATTTTTATTGGGAGACTTAGGGGAAATGGAGTGTGGTAGGAAATTTGTGACTCACTGCAGATTCCAGAAGTTTTCCTCACAGAAATGTGAGGAAAATTTGTGTTTTTAGTTGATGTTTCAGGTTTGCAGGGCATGGTAGGTAAGAAAATGGAGTGGGATGCGTGCGAAGCACCACACCCTCGACTCCCCCAGATATCTAGTTTTCAGAACTGTCTTGGTCTGTTGGGTAGGCTGCCACCTGGAAAAACCTAAGCCCAAAAAGTGCAGCTGTTCACCATTGCAAGTGGGATGATACTGGGAGTTAGCTAAACTCTACTGACCTATATGAAAAAACTGTAACAAACAACAGTGTCTCAAGGGTATTATTCACAGGTCAAGTATATGTGGCACAATTAATTGCAACAAATTAAATCCAAAGGGGGAGAAAACCAGGGAAACATTTTCATGTAAATGTAAAATATATTTTAATCGACAAACATGTTGGACATATTAAACTTCATATGTACAAGCACGAGTCAGTAGCACTGCGTTACATTAAATGACATGTAACCAACAAAATACTGTGCACAAGTGCTCGTGAAGTATAGTGACGGCGCAAGTGACACGTGACGCGGTATATACAGCGAGGGCGGTGGGCGCAACAAGAGACAAGTGAGAATTTAAGAAAATGGTTTACATATTTAGGATACCCAGACAATTAATGGTACATGAATACAAAAATTCAGATGAGTGGGGTATCTGTGAATTGGGGCGCCTAGAGTTCCGCTGTGGAAGTCGATGGCGTTTCTGCCTGTAGAAGTGTTAGGCCATCATCAGGACCAGGTTACATATATATTTTAAATTGCAGTGCCGGGGATAAAAGGATGCATATATTTCCATATTTATACGTTCAATAGGTGGACCAAGAATGACAGATAGGTCAAAGTGACAGTTTAGAGAGGAGATTAGAGCCCAAATTAGGTCAAGGGGTGAGAGCAGAACGCTGCAGAAAATTACTGCGTGACTAGGCTCATGGAAGAAGGAAAGTGGATAAGCGCACAGAACACTGTTCCGGAAGTGGACTTACTCGAGATAACCGGTAGGGGCTCTCTCCTAGAAGGTTGCTAGGAAGTCACTTGGAGAAACCTATGCGCAGAAAAGGCAAATTGTGAGGCACGTTGGGGTGGGCGAGGGGAAACCTCATTGTGTGGCGGAAAGGAGAGGAGAGGAAGGTGCACTTACTTGGGAAAAAACGGAATACAGAGATTACTCTGGAAGGGCTGTTCTGCATATTGTCTGTGGAGTGAAGAACAAGGTACTCCGTGATAATGACCCTGCCGCAAGGACCAAGACGGTGCCTATTTGTGGAGCGCTGGCCGTTGGGGGCGACGCAAGCGGCAGAAGGGGGGCTGTGAATTGGCCTTGCGTGATCTGGGGCACAACACAGGGAGGCCTAGCGGCAAGGGAACGCAGTCAAGGGACTGTCGGGAGGAAGAGAGCGGGGCCCGGGCGCAATAGAGAGTGAGAGTGCGCAAAGAAAAATCAGCGAGCAGAGGTGCGTTGTAATTACGCACATGTGGGGTTGTGGCAAGTACGGAGAAAAAGGGATGTGGTGCGGGAAGGAGCGGAAACCGTGGGAAGGGAAATAGAGCGACCGTATCTGGAAGCCATGGAGCGCCGAGTCAGGGGACATCAAGGCGCTGGGTGGACAAGCGGGCGGTGTAAAAAGCGGCTGCAGCACGGGAGAATGAGTGAGGCCGGTAGGGAACCTAGATTAGTTAGAGTAGCGGAAGAATGACCATGGTGCGGAAACAATGGAGCGCCGTGGTGGGGGGCTGGCAAGGTTCAGGGCGGGAAGCCGGGCGATGTGGGATGCAGCCGCAGCAAGTGGAACTGTCATGGTCGGGCACTTACTTTGTATCCGCTGCGTCAGCAAGAATGAATCGAGACGGCCGGCATAAGTCAGGCTGTTACAATGAGGGCGATGGCAGACGCGGTTTAAGGACGTGCTGCCGATCACGTGATGGGGGCGGGACTAGAGCACACACTACTGTCTGGGGGATTAGTCCAGCGGGAAAGAGAAGACAGACTTGACAAGAGCACAGCTCATATGTTAAAGTGTAAAGATTGAACACAGTTTCAGATGAATTGCATCTTTATATATGCAACGGTGTAAAGAGTGAAACATCAAATTTCTTTGAAGATGGCCTAAATATACAAAGTGGTACATTTCTAATGACAAGGACACATAATTTACAAGTACTATGTATGCAATTAGGCCCATACAGCAGGGTGTTTTTGAAAGTACATTGGTGCTGAGTAACGTACAGCGAAGGGATTGTCTGTGTTAATAGAAAGTTGTTTTGACACTCATGCATTATTCATAGTAAACCAGAGTATCAGGTTATAGTGGCAGAGGCCACATTGGTGCTGAGTAATGTACAGTGAAGGTATTACATTCATGCATTGTTCACAGTAGACCCGGGTGTCAGGTAATAGTGGCAAGGGCCACATGTGGTCTGGTGGTGATGATCTTGGGTGGGGAATGCAGAAATATTATGCAGCAGAGAGGAAGGGCTAAGTGTATGATATGGAGGATGATTAAGTGAGTGTGGTATTCCATTCATCCAACGTGTTCAGGCCAAGTTCGATCGTGTTAAGACAGGCTATCCAGCGACACTCGCACCTGTTCAGGAGTCTCTGGATATCGCCACCTCTGCTCGGTATGGACGGTTGATCAATCACCATCCAGGTGAAATCGGTTTCATTGTGATTGTGCTCTTTGAAATGTGTGACCAAGGGTGCTGTAAGCACACCACACCTGATTCGACCACGGTGTTGCAGGATACGGTCCTTGACCATCTGGGTGGTCTGGCCAATGTATAGGAGATTACAAGGGAAACGTATTGAGTAGATGACATTCTGTGATCTGCAATTAGTGAAAGATTTTAGGTCATATTTTTGGCCATTGTGTTCAAAACATTTTGTGTTTGGTGTGGTGGGACATGTAGAGCATCTTTGGCATTTGTAATGTCCAAGAAGTGGTGGGAGGTCCCATAGTCCTCTGACTGTTTTCTCCCTGGCATTGGTTTGGGGCCATGTGATTGCATGTACCAAATGGTCCGAGAGGTTTTTTCCCCTTCGATAGGAGAACAATGGAGGTTCATTGAATATGTTGAGTGGGGCCAGTGTATTCCAGTTTGTTTTGATGATCTTCGAGAGTTTATTGCTGGTGGGTGAAAATGTGGAGACGAAAGGGATGCAGGAGTTAACCTTTTTCTCTCTGGGTGTGAGTAAGGTTTCACGATGGTGATACCATGCACGTTTTCTTGCTCTCGTTACCAATTTCTTGGGGTAGCCGCGTGAAATAAGTTTCTCAGTGAGGACTGCGGCTTCCCTGAAGAAGTCCTTTCTCCATTTACAATTACGGCGAATCCGTAAAAATTGCCCAATCGGTAGGCTATCACGTAGGCCTTGCGGATGGTAACTGGAGTAGAGCAATAAGGTATTTCGCTCTGTAGGTTTTCTGAATAATGCTGTTCCAATTTTGTTATTTTCAACTTGTAGAGATAGATCAAGGAAGGGTAGGTGTTTTCTTTGGGGTCAATGGTGAACCTCAGATGTTGTTGGCAGGTGTGTAGCCAATCCACGAATTGAAGGAGGGTCGCATTACTACCTGACCAAATGAGTAGAATGTCGTCTATGTAACGACGCCAGAAAGTTATGTTGTTCTTGAATGGGTTAAGGTCAGTGAGAATGGTGGTATTTTCCAGATGGTGAACATAGAGGATGGCGAAGTTTGGGGCGAAACAAGCGCCCATTGAAACCCCCTTGATCTGAAGGTAGTAAGTATCTTTGTATAGAAAATAGTTATTTCCCAGGGCAATCTCCAAGAGGGACATCACAAAGTCAGTTGGAATTCTTGTAGGTTGTGGTCTTGTGTCTAGAATCCCTCTTATTACCGCCAGGCCCTCATGGTGCAGTATATTGGTGTATAATGACTCAATGTCCATTCCGACCATCAAGTCAGTGCCTGGTGTGAAGGGGGTATCCTCGATAAGGTTGAATAAGTCTATACTGTCACGGACGAAAGTGTCTGTGAGGGGAACGAATTCTTTGATGATGCTGTCAATGTATTTCCCAATCGGTTCAAGGATTGAGCCGCAGCCCGACACGACCGGTCTGCCTGGTGGGTTCTGTTGGTCCTTATGGATCTTTGGTAGGACATACAGTACAGGAGTGCGGGGATGGCTGGTATTGAGGTATACAGCTTCCTTATCCGTTATGATGTTGTTGGATTTTGCTAGTTCAGTCACTAGTAGGATTTTGGCCCTAATTCCGGGCAGTGGGTCACATGGTAAAATGCAGTAATGTTCCTTGTTGTCCAATTGGCGCAGGATTTCGGTGTCATATTTAGTTTGGTCTTGAATGATGATGCCTCCACCTTTGTCGGCGGGCTTGATGATTATATTTTTGTTGATTTTGAGGGTATTGAGTGCTTGTTTCTCTTGTAGTGAGAGGTTGTAGGGGACATATTCATGTTGTTGTTGGATGATCTTCATCTCGTGCAGAACCCTTCTCTCTAAAGTCAATATTTCGGTTGGCATCAATATTGAGGGTGGATTAAAAGTCAAAGGAGGTTGGAATGGTGAGCGGTTTCTTTGCTCACGTGGTGGTCTTTCTGAGAAGAACTGTTTGAGTCTTATCCTCCTGAAGAATTGAAGTAGGTTCTCCTGTATTTCGAAGAAATTGCTTTTATCCGTAGGGACGAAAGATAGTCCTTTGCTTAGAAGGCTGATTTCGTAGGAGGAGAGCTCAAGTTGGGATAAGTTGAATATGGGGAGCGTTTTGCTGGTGTCCATGTTGGTATTGTCTGTTGTTAATTCGGGCCCCATTGGTAGAACTTGCGTCTGGTTTGTCGTTCCCCGGAGTGTTGGTACTGGTAGTTCCCTTTCGGTCGGCCTCTGCCTCGGTTTGCGTCTAAAAAACCGGCTGGTAGCAATGGTTGGGGTCTTGGTTGTTGGACTCTCTGTGGTCTTGAGGTGCTTGGTCCCTCTCCAGGGCTGGATTCCTCAGCTGAGGTGTTGGAAGATTCAGAAAAAGACACTTGTTGATGGTTGCGGAATCTTCCCCAATTCTTCTGTTGTCTAGGAGGTTGGTAGGGTGTGTCATAGAATTCGCCCCTCAGGTATGGGTAGGTTTGTTCGTTGCTGTAATTTCGGATGTCTTTTGGGATTTTGTTTATCTTCTTGTTTTGTTCAAATGTGTCAAAATTGGAGATAGTTGCGTTTAGTTTATCCAGGAGGGATTTCGCATCTGTAATGGTATTGTCCTCCAAGATGAGTTTTTCCAATTCAGCTATTTCTGCCAATTCCTTACGGCTATGTTCCAGAGCCGTGTCAATTCCCAAGACCATCCAGTGTCTGGAACAGGTCGTTGCCAGGTGGCTGAATCCTGACCTGAATTTGGGGTCTTGTGTGAAGATCGCTGGGACGTTACGGATTTGTAGTCCCAGGTCAGGATTCAGCCACCTGGCAACGACCTGTTCCAGACACTGGATGGTCTTGGGAATTGACACGGCTCTGGAACATAGCCGTAAGGAATTAGCAGAAATAGCTGAACTGGAAAAGCTCATCTAGGAGGACAATACCATTACAGATGCGAAATCCCTCCTGGATAAACTAAACGCAACTATCTCCAATTTTGACACATTTGAACAAAACAAGAAGATAAACAAAATCCAAAAAGACATCCGAAATTACAGCAACGAACAAACCTACCCATACCTGAGGGGCGAATTCTATGACACACCCTACCAACCTCCTAGACAACAGAAGAATTGGGGAAGATTCTGCAACCATCAACAAGTGTCTTTTTCTGAATCTTCCAACACCTCAGCTGAGGAATCCAGCCCTGGAGAGGGACCAAGCACCTCAAGACCACAGAGAGTCCAACAACCAAGACCCCAACCATTGCTACCAGCCGGTTTTTTAGACACAAACCGAGGCAGAGGCCGACCGAGAGGGAACTACCAGTACCAACACTCCGGGGAACGACAAACCAGACGCAAGTTCTACCAATGGGGCCCAAATTAACAACAGACAATACCAACATGGACACCAGCAAAACGCTCCCCATATTCAACCTATCCCAACATGAGCTCTCCTACGAAATCAGCCTTCTAAGCAAAGGACTATCTTTCGTCCCTACGGATAAAAGCGATTTCTTCGAAATACAGGAGAACCTACTTCAATTCTTCAGGAGGATAAGACTCAAACAGTTCTTCTCAGAAAGACCACCACGTGAGCAAAGAAACCGCTCACCATTCCAACCTCCTTCGACTTTTAATCCACCCTCAATATTGATGCCAACCGAAATATTGACTTGAGAGAAGGGTTCTGCACGAGATGAAGAACATCCAACAACAACATGAATATGTCCCCTACAACCTCTCACTACAAGAGAAACAAGCACTCAATACCCTCAAAATCAACAAAAATATAATCATCAAGCCCGCCGACTAAGGTGGAGGCATCGTCATTCAAGACCAAACTAAATATGACACAGAAATCCTGCGCCAATTGGACAACAAGGAACATTACCGCATTTTACCATGTGACCAACTGCCCGGAATTAGGGCCAAAATCCTACTAGTGACTGAACTAGCAAAATCCAACATCATCATAACGGACAAGGAAGCTGTATACCTCAATACCAGCCATCCCCGCACTCCTGTACCGTATGTCCTACCAAAGATCCATAAGGACCAACAGAACCCACCAGGCAGACCGATCGTGTCAGGCTGCGGATCAATCCTTGAACCGATTGGGAAATACATTGACAGCATCATCAAAGAATTTGTTCCCCTCACAGACACTTTCGTCCGTGACAGTATGGACTTAATCAACCTTATCGAGGATATCCCCTTCACACCAGGCACTGACGATGGTCGGAATGGACATTGAGTCATTATACACCAATATACCGCACCATGAGGGCCTGGCGGTAATAAGAGGGATTCTAGGCACAAGACCACAACCTACAAGAATTCCAACTGACTTTGTGATGTCCCTCTTGGAGATTGCCCTGGGAAATAACTATTTTCTATACAGAGATACTTACTATCTTCAGATCAAAGGGGTTTCAATGGGCGCTTGTTTCGCCCCAAACTTCGCCATCCTCTATGTTCACCATCTGGAAAATACCACCATTCTCACTGACCTTAACCCATTCAAGAACAACATAACTTTCTGGCGTTGTTACATAGAAGACATTTTACTCATTTGGTCAGGTAGTAATGTGACCCTCCTTCAATTCGTGGATTGGCTACACACCTGCCAACAATGAGGTTCACCATTGACCCCAAAGAAAACAACCTACCCTTCCTTGATCTATCTCTACAAGTTGAAAATAAAATTGGAACAGCATTATTCAGAAAACCTACCGAGCGAAATACCTTATTGCTCTACTCCAGTTACCATCCGCGAGGCCTACGTGATGGCCTACCATTTGGGCAATTTTTACGGATTCGCCGTAAATGTAAATGGAGAAAGCACTTCTTCAGGGAAGCCGCAGTCCTCACTGAGAAACTTATTTCACGCGGCTACCCCAAGAAATTGGTAACCAGAGCAAGAAAACGTGCATGGTATAATCATCGTGAAACCTTACTCACACCCAGAGAGAAAAAGGTTAACTCCTGCATCCCTTTCATCTCCACATTTTCACCCACCAGCAATAAACTCTCGAAGATCATCAAAACAAACTGGAATACACTGGCCCCACTCAACATATTCAATGAACCTCCATTGTTCTCCTAGCGAAGGGGAAAAAACCTCTCGGACCATTTGGTACATGCAATCACATGGCCACAAACCAATGCCAGGGAGAAAACAGTCAGAGGACTATGGGACCTCCCACACCACTTCTTGGACATTACAAATGCCAAAGATGCTCTGCATGTCCCACCACACCAAACAAAATGTTTTGAACACAATGGACAAAAATATGACCTAAAATCTTTCACTAATTGTAGATCACAGAATGACATCTACTCAATACGTTGCCCTTGTAATCTCCTATACAATGGCCAGACCACCCAGATGGTCAAGGACCGTATCCTGCAACACCGTGGTCGAATCAGGTGTGGTGTGCTTACAGCACCCTTGGTCACACATTTCAAAGAGCACAATCACAATGAAACTGATTTCACCTGGATGGTGATTGATCAACCGTCCATACCGAGCAGAGGTGGCGATATCCAGAGACTCCTGAACAGTTGCGAGTGTTGCTGGATAGCCCGTCTTAACACGATCGAACTTGGCCTGAACACGTTGGATGAATGGAATACCACACTCACTTAATCATCCTCCATATCATACGCTCAGCCCTTCCTCTCTGCTGCATAATATTTCTGCATTCCCCACCCAAGATCATCACCACCAGACCATATGTGGCCCTTGCCACTATTACCTGACACCCGGGTCTACTGTGAACAATGCATGAATGTAATACCTTCACTGTACATTTACTCAGCACCAATGTGGCCTCTGCCACTATAACCTGATACTCTGGTTTACTATGAATAATGCATGAGTGTCAAAAAAACTTTCTATTAGCACAGACAATCCCTTCGCTGTACATTACTCAGCACCAATGTACTTTCAAAAACACCCTGCTGTATGGGCCTAATTGCATACATAGTACATGTAAATTATGTGTCCTTGTCATTCGAAATGTACCACTTTGTATATTTAGGCCATCTTCAAAGAAATTTGATGTTTCCCTCTTTACACCGTTGCATATATAAAGATGCAATTCATCTGAAACTGTGTTCAATCTTTACACTTTAACATATGAGCTGTGCTCTTGTCAAGTCTGTCTTCTCTTTCCCGCTGTACTAATCCCCTAAGCGATACCAAAGGGGATGATGGACGGAGCGTTAGAGCAAATCAAACACTCACCCCCAGTCAACTGATCTGGGTTTAATCCATCATCATTCTTTAGCTCACTCCACCACCCCAGTTCAGACATGGCCATATGCAAATCAGTCTGACCCTGTGCCTCATGGGAACAGTCCAGCCTGAACTGCCAAGCCATGTCTTCCCTGGACCGGAAACAAGCATCCTGGGACCGGTTTCGGGTTCAAAACCCTCATCAGCCAGGCTATCTTGAATCCAGTGGCAAAGTGAGCAAGGGACCCACGTCTGGGCATACCCTGCCAACTTAGGGCGAACAAAGCGATACCAAAATCCCCTAGACAGTAGCGTGCGCTCTAGTGCTCTAATCCCGCCCCCATCACGTGATCGGCAGCACGTCCTTAAACCGCGTCTGCCATCGCCCTCATTGTAACAGCCTGACTTATGCCGGCCGTCTCGATTCATTCTTGCTCACGCAGTGGATACAAAGTAAGTGCCCGACCATGACAGTTCCACTTGCTGCGGCTGCATTCCACATCGCCCGGCTTTCCGCCCTGAGCCTTGCCAGCCCCCCACCACGGCGCTCCATTGTTTCCGCACCGTGGTCATTCTTCCGCTACTCTAACTAATCTAGGTTCCCTACCGGCCTCACTCATTCTCCCGTGCTACGGCCGCTTTTTACACCGCCCGCTTGTCCATCCGGAGCCTTGATGTCCCCTGACTCGGCGCTCCATGGCTTCCAGATACGGTCGCTCTATTCCCCTTCCCACGGTTCCCGTTCCTTCCCGCACCACATCCCTTTTCCTCCGTACTTGCCACAACCCCGCATGTGCGTAATTACAACGCACCTCTACTCGCTGGTTTTCTTTGCGCACTCTCACTCTCTATCGCGCCCTGGCCCCGCTCTCTTCCTCCCGACAGTCCCTTGACTGCGTTCCCTTGCCGCTAGGCCTCCCTGCGTTGAGCCCCAGATCACGCAAGGCCAATTCACAGCCCCCCTTCTACCGCTTGCGCCGCCCCCACCGGCCTGCGCTCCACAAATAGGCACCGTCTTGGTCCTTGCGGCAGGGTCATTATCACTGAGTACCTTGTTCTTCACTCCACAGACAATACGCAGAACAGCCCTTCCAGAGTAATCTCTGTATTCCGTTTTTTCCCAAATAAGTGCACCTTCCTCTCCTCTCCTTTCCGCCACACAATGAGGTTTCCCCTCGCCCACCCCAACATGCCTCACAATTTGCCTTTTCTGCGCATAGGTTTCTCCAAGTGACTTCCTAGCAACCTTCTAGGACAGAGCCCCTACCGGTTATCTCGAGTAAGTCCACTTCCGGAACAGTGTTCTGTGCGCTTATCCACTTTCCTTCTTCCATGAGCCTAGTCACGCGGTAATTTTCTGCAGCGTTGCGCTCTCACCCCTTGACCTAATTTGGGCTCTAATCTCCTCTCTAAACTGTCACTTTGACCTATATGTCATTCTTGGTCCACCTATTGAACGTATAAATATGGAAATACATGCATCCTTTTATCCCCAGCACTGCAATTTAAAATATATATATGTAACCTGGTCCTGATGATGGCCTAACACTTCTACAGGCTCAAACGCCGTCGACTTCCAAAGCGGAACTCTTGGCGCCCCTATTCACGGATACCCCACTCATCTTAATTTTTGTATTCATGTACCAATAATTGTCTGGGTATCCTAAATATGTAAACCATTTTCTTAAATTCTCACTTGTCTCTTGTTGCGCCCACCGCCCTCACTGTATATACCACGTCACGTGTCACTTGCGCCGTCACTATACTTCACGAGCACTTGTGCACAGTATTTTGTTGGTTACATGTCATTTAATGTAACGCAGTGCTACTGACTCGTGTTGCACATATGAAGTTTAATATGTCCAACATGCTTGTTGATTGAAATATATTTTACATTTACATGAAAATGTTTCCCTGGTTTTCTCCCCTTTGGATTTAATCCGTTGCAATTAATTGTGCCACATATACTTGACCTGTGAATAATACCCTTGAGACACTGTAGTTTGTTACAGATTATTGCCCTAGTCTCCTTGGGGTCTATGGGCTACCTCCTGTAGTCTGTTACTCCATATGAAAAAACAACAGACAAAAGAATCAAAGGTCACTATGCTTGCTTTTGGAATGAGATTCTATAGTCCGCAGGGGAGCAGAAATACTGTTGAGATTTTTGGGGTGAGGGTGGGGCTTGATTTTAGGATGGGAAAGACCCACCCCATCATTTTATTAAAAATATATATTGCTGCCATACAGTGTACTTTCCACGGGCCCCACCCCTATATATATATTGTTTTAATTCCCTGGCTTCTAGAGTGCTTTCTGCCCTCTGGGGGGCAGATCGGGGGTAACTGCACCCATTCTCCCCGGGTGGGCAGAAAGATTTTCCCAATTTATTTGGGGTGAGGGCATGGCCATGCCAATGCTGAGCAGCCCCCACTCCTAAAAACATATAAAATTACAAATCATCAGCAAAGCTTACTGGTGTTTACCTACAAGAATGGGATAAGGACACCATTGATGAGGCATGCCACAAAAGTTTTGATGAGGTTTCCTTATCCATAACCTTAAAATCTTTGGGTGATTAGTGGTCTAACACAGAAATTCAGAATAAATTGACACATTTTGTGTAATATATGGTTTTGACCCTGCACAGTGCTCTGCTGCCGTTTGGCTGGTTTGCGCTACAGAAATATTACATACATAGAAAGGTAACATTGAGGGGTAGTGAAGGGTTTGTAGGGTTAAGGGAAGAGTAGCATTAAGGGGTATAATGTGTGTGAGTATGTGTGTGAACATAACATGGAATGTGAAGGTACTCCCGAGGTAACTGGACAGTGATGTAATGACTTGCGATGTAAGGACCTGCGAAGAAACAGCTGATATTCAAGCAATCCAGATAAACGGTTGGGAGCTGCAGTTATGCTTATTGTTTACAACCCCAATTCTGGGTGAACAACTCTGTTTGTGGAGCGAGAAGGCAAGCTTTCAAATCGGACTACTTTACATTAGGTTATGAGGATAGAAGGGGCGATTGTTTGTATAAAGCAAGCGTTTTCTGTAGCTGTGCTAATGCGCAAGTGAATATCTGCTCTGCTTGACACGCAACCCACTGCCACTCTAAAGTAAGAGTAGACTGCATGTTGCAGCACTTATTGGCTACAGTATAGCAGGGCATTCTAGGTCACAGCTGGTGCCAAAGTTGTGTCACTGTCACATATGGGGACTCTGAAATAGGGCTCCTACGTTTTAGAAATCCTTATGAGTGAGTACTAATTAGCAAATTGATGTCAGAGGAAGTGAGGTCATTTGACCTGTGAACCTATGACATCACAGTAATCTTACAAACACTGCATTCTACTTTTGCCACTTTTCATATAAATATAGATTATTTTCTCAAAAGCAGTCAAGAAATAAAACGGGTCATAGAAGTAAATATTGCTCCGGGGTAGAACAGCACAAAATGTAACAATGAAAATTGGATTCAAATCACAGCTTCTCCAATGTAACAAACCGAGTGATCTTATGCAAATAATTTTACTACACTGTACACCATTTTAATTAATTGTCAGGTCCGAGACCGCATCTAGAAATTCAGCTCGGGGTGTGTGATATATTAAAAACTTATTTTATGTATAGCTTAATCAACACTAGCATTGCTCCACATACAACCAGTGTCCATATATGCGGTGCACATGACAAATTGACATTTCTTGCTTCTTTCATGACATCATTATTAGAGCATTTGATGGAGAAAAATGCTTGTTTATAAACTATTGCTCGCAACAAATGGCGATGCAATGATATAATTGAGGCGCTCAAGTAGGAACCTTTTTTTATCCCCTTTCACTGCTCTCCATATTAATTTCTTGGCTTGTCCACCACCACTTGACACTCACAGCACATCGTAGTGCAATTTAATCACTGTGTAGCACAGGGCTTTAAGTGGGCTGTGTCAGACCCGGTAGCCATTAAAAACGGACATTGAAACGAGTCCCTATCGGGCCCTATATTCATGTCCTTAACTTTAGTGGCAAAAACACTCGTGAAATCTGAACAATGAATGTAAAAAACGTCAAGGTAACCTGTGCTAGCGATTTAGTTCCTGTTTATATTTCACATCTTTAGCACTCTTGAGAATTGAATAATAAACTATTTCCAGAATGTTCATGCCTGCCAAGTATCACGCTTCACGTGTGACACTAACGCATTTCAGTGTGGTGTTCCGCATCACCGCACTGAAATGCGTTGTCACGCATTTAAATGCCACTGTCTCACTTTGCTGTACCAGCGCTGAAACTTGTTTCCAGGCTGCTAGCGCGCGCACCGACTCTGCTGCTCCCTGCAAGGACTTGCCAGCAGGCTCAGCAAACAGTTAATAATCTTGAACACTGTCTGCTGCTTGCTACAATGTTACTTCTTTTAGCCCTGCTGCCTCTGGCCTTAGAAATTCCCGCCCGCGCCGCGGCTGTCCGGAAGTGAGGTCGGATTCAGGAAGCGGCGGGCGGGGGACTCTACTCGAGTGCAGTGGTGCGCTGAGTGCTGTTCCAGCGACGCGGCATAATAATTATTGTGGGAGGCTGCAGCAATGAGTGCTGCTCTTAATTCAGGAATTTTTTCCCAAAATGTAATCCCTGTGTTCTGACCCACCAAACCAACCCCACGCACCGCGGCGGCCGCTGGAACCCAGAGAACACCCTTAATGTGCATGCCCGTGCGGCGTGGTTTGCTCCGAGAACCGTTGTGACCACGAGGCAGCCGGGCCGGTATCGAATTGCCGCTCACCTGCCCTGCCGTTCACCTCGAGTCAGTGCTATGTCTTACTCTGATTTCTAGTCAAATTAAAAATGTGCCTTTCGAATTATAGAATAATATTTCTAGCACTGCACGTAGTCATGATCTTAACTTAAGCTCGGCCCTGTTACAGCCGAAGTTAGTATGTTTGATGAGTCACGTGATAGCCCACCAGCTCGTTTTGGGACGGTGGGGTCACTAGGTCACACTGTGACTGACTGTGTGTGGTGCCGCTGTCGTCAAATTACTTTCAGTGCCAGCAGCGTCACCAAAGTCAGCAGAGCCTCTGTGATAGTCTGTGGGTCATGGTGTGATCTGTTCCTCTGCCCGCTGACTGAATAAATAAGACTGCTATTTGTGACATAAGACTAATAAACCATTAACCTCGAGAGGTCTTACCCGGTTTGCGCACAGCTTATTAGTGTTTGAGTGGAGTTCAGTTTTTAAATATTACAGTTTTGTTAACAAGACGCTGTACTTGTTTGTGTTAAGTCTTATGTATTCAGTCCTATGCCTATTTCCCTAGTCTTCATTGCTTGATATTGTGCGCGAGAAAG
Organism: Calotriton arnoldi; assembly: GCA_963921515.1. Taxonomy (NCBI): domain Eukaryota; kingdom Metazoa; phylum Chordata; class Amphibia; order Caudata; family Salamandridae; genus Calotriton; species Calotriton arnoldi. The sequence continues at coordinate 541,086 of CAWUFW010001678.1, read as the reverse complement.
TGTCACTCATAGTCACTAAAATGTCACTCATAATTAAACTGAAATTATGAAAATGTCACACATAGCAATCTGAAACTTTGGCAGCTATGAATGTTGCATTTCTGTATTTTTTTCATGTTGCCTATTACTCTTGTATGGTGCATACTTTGAACTGAGTGGCCTCATGGTGTTTATAACAGGCTTTGATTAATAACGAGATGCATATGTATCGACGGCAAGGTTATGGAGACTCCCGCCTCTCCGTAGCACAGGTGATTGAAGCTACGCCCACCGCAGGGAAGACTGTAGTGAAGGTCGGAATGGTGACCGCTCGAGAACGCGGAGCCGCCGTTGAGACTCCCTATCGAAGCCGAAACGAGTATAAACGGTGACAATAGGGGGATCATTCTAATGCTGCATTTGACCGCCGAGAAACCGCTCTGAAATCCTGAGAGTTGATTGCCGAGTACCGAGGAAGGAGTACGGAAAGCTGCAGGCTCAATGGTGATAACGCTGCATCTGTCCCCGGCGGTAAGAGCGTGATGAATATCGTGCAGCCCTGAAGGAAAACTGTGGCTTGAGGCTTAAGGCGAAGCAGCGAGGCTGGTTCAAACAGCAAATAAAAAGCACAGATGCTCCCTTGGGAAGTTGATCGGAGCTAATTGTAGTGAATGAGAGCAGCAAGAGGAGCTGAGGCGGCAGTGTGGCGCTTGATGCAGTAAGAGTATAATAACGTTCGCTAGCTCTCAGCACTGGATAACTGGGTAATTTGAGGCCAGTCAGTTGGAATTATTATTTTTTTTTTTTAGCTTGCTTGCTGCAGGGAGCAAAGATCTGGGTGTTCTGGCAAGTAGCTACAGGACTCAAGAAATTTAAAATAAGATGGGAAGACATTTGAAACAAGTAAATGCTCTAGCCAAAGCTGATGCAGCGACTGGGTTGAAAGCAAAGAAACGCCTATTGCAAGCAAAGGGGACACTAACTTCGGCTAAGGCCCCAAGCGCAGTAAATCTTTCAGGACTAAACTCAAGCTCCGAGAGCTCTGCAGAAGATCTGTCTGAACCACAGTCCGAGTTACAGCAAGGGGGAGAGGACCCCACTCTCGTAACCGATGGATCTAATGATGGTGAGAAGGGACAGACCAGCGAATCTACGTTAGGGATAAAAAAGGCAGAGCTGAAGAATTGTAAAGATTTCCCGTTGTTCGTCAAAAAGAGCACTCAGCCTATTGCTACTCAAGGTTCGCTACACATAAGTACAGCTCTGCCAGTAACACCAGAAGAAGACGCAGCAATTAATTCTCTTGAGATGCATATGTATCAAAAGTGTATTCCTGATTGCTCACATGCCTATGCAAATGTTTGTACTGTACTAGTCTTATAAATGCCCAATAATGTTTGTTTACAAAAAAAACAGGCTATGACAGAGTACTGGAGTGGAAGTTGAAGTCACTGCAAGTTTTTCATAGTGCCTGTCAGTGGGTCAAAAAAGGTGTTTATAATAAATGGCCATCCAAATCTTGGCCTCTCTGCAGATTGCTCAGAGTGATGGTCACCTATTTCAGTTTTAATTGTGATTCTGTGTAATTGTATATGAAGGAGGGACACAGTTGTCAAAATATTGACACAGCAAAAGTAAAGACAAAAATAAAAGAGAAAATTCAGTGCTTACAGGTGAATGGGTGTGTTTTGTGTTTAGAGGGCGGTGAAGTGAAGGAGATGCGAGGTTGTGCATTTAGGAGAGAGTGTAAAGTTAGTGCTTAAGAGGAAAGAGGTGAGGTGTAAGATATGCAGATGGATGAGATGGGGAGAGCAAAGGGGCGTAACAAGTCTAACAAAGAATGACATAACAGGAGTGAATGACACTGAAAACCACTACCTTTTCCAAAAGCCTCAGTAATATTTCGGTCTCACTTTCAGAATTGAAACAATTTCCATTTTATTTAAAACAAAATAATTGTTGTTACTCATTTATCCTAAAAAGCTAACGACCATTGACAAAGACATTAGTTTTTTTGTTGTTTTTTTTAATTTATTTATCAAGCTTTTAAAATAACATACAAGAAGCAAGTTATGTCATCCTGGCCGTTATAAAGCATGCACGTGGTGTACAGTTGGATACCGTTAAACACAATACATACATAGCAAGTATGACAAAGACATTAGTCGTGGATGGTTTTCGATATGTCAGTTGTTGTGCTCTGTACCTGGATGCAATAACGGAAAGCTCAGAGATGAACCAAAATATCGGTCGGGTGACACCATGCAAATCACAGAAATGTAGTTTATTTGTGTAAGAGACACGTCCTTAATTACATGGGACACGCCCCCTTGAAAGACCCACACACTCTTTTCATCCTATGTACGCACCACTACATTTACTTTATAACTTGTAAACATAAGGCAGGCCGTGATGTCAGTCAGGCAGCAGCATAAAGTGTGCCAGCAGAATTGACAAACTAACCCCCAACGCCCAAACCCCCCTCCTCCCCCCGTTCGCAGAACACTCATCATTCGGTCCCGTAGTGAGCTCTGTTCACCCGACTAACTTGCAAAGGGAAGCGTCGAGCACCCTCATCTCTCTCGGATTACACGTGCCACGACTAAGTCACGTGACCCACAGTGGCTGTCTGGCCACACACATTAACTGCAGTGTTTAGGGCCAAGTGAGTCAAGCAGGGCGAGACTGGGAACCCAAAGCAGCCCTGGCAAATTCTGTCAAACCAGCCCCCTTAATGGTGCATAACAAGTGCAGTGAGCGAGCCTGACCGCTACAAAAGCGGGTTATTGGGGGTGGGGTGGGAGGGGGCAAGCTTCTTCTCCAAATAAAATTTGGGAAATAACGGTGTGTTCTGTAACACATTTGTCATTATCTATTCAACTGTATTAGCTTTTAAAGCATAGTAATTGATTACCATAATGTGCACCAGGATACTACAATCTTTGTTGATTCCCCCACTATCACCCTCCAAAAGTGCCTCTCATTTCTCCATAGCCCCTCTCTCATATGTATTTCATTTGTTCTATAGCACCTCTCATACCAGAGAATGGTGTCAGAGCACTTTACATCACACACGCATACAGAGACAATGAATCATACATATGTAAATCAGTGTATAGAAAATGTTACATAAGGCAAAGGTCACTACAAGGTATAGGATTCACATGCCATCCATACTGGTAGGCGCTTTTTAACAGCGTTTGGACTGGAGAAGCACAAAGTAAGGATTCAGAAAATAACTCAGTGGTTAGGGTAGACTTTAATAATGAGAATTTATTTCTACCCAAACAAACCCTTTTGAGCAATATCGGGATAATGGAAAACTGGGAAAAAACATAACTTTCCAAATTGTAACATGCAGCTTGCCAGCTCTTTGATGGCAGTTCATAGAACACTGTGGTAGATTACGAATGTAACTTATGAACTGCACAGTATCAAAAGAATCTCTGTGACAAAAGCAGTAGCCCACTGAGCTATGCACATAAAATATTGTTCTTCGATATGCATGGTACACATTCTTTGAACAAACGCATATTTACCCTCTGCGCTACCTTCGATGAAACAAAACAGCCACTAGACAAAACTCCCATCTCTCTTCAGCAGGTACATTAATCACCAGAGTTAACTTGACACTTTTATTGTTGCCTGAAAACTGCTGATTATACAAGGAACTTTGCCTTTCCAGCCCCCCAGGGAAATGTCCGGTGCCCGGTATGGCCAGTCCGGCCTTGGTGTGAAGCCTAGAGAAACAGTAAGGATAGGCATATGAGCCTGTCCAACTGCCTTCAGTGGCTACCAAAGCTGGAAGTAGGGGGATCCATCCGGACCCCAGACACGGTAACTAATATAGAGCTGAATTCGAGATCTGGGCCATTTCCGTTGAAATGGGCTTTGTCAAAGTGCAATTTGCTGACACTGGGAGGCACTCAGGAGACCCTGCTATGTGTTCAGGTCAGGAACCCGCAAGGGTTGTAGGAGGCCTCTCAACTGCAGTTCCATGGGTCCCAAGCAGGGGCTACCTTTATCCCCTGCTTTTCATCCTAGTTGTAGCCTGTAACTTGAGATATACAAGGAGCAAACTATTATCACCATTAATTTAGCAAATATGCGTTTTCTTTCCATCCTAATACTTGAAGTCCTGGAAAAACAAAACTACAATAGCTAGATTGCAAACAAAAATGGTAGAACTTAATAAAATACCACGAATCGACCCACAGAATAGTTTCATATTTGTCAGCATTATGTGACCAGAAAGAGCAAGAGGTTTCATGTTTAAAAACAATAATTAGAATTTAGTGTTAGAGGTTCAGCTGCTCCCGAATGAGGGACAAAATCTCTGCCGCATCCCGCCGCCAGCCGCTGCCACATCGCTGGGGGGACTACCAGTCCCAGGCTCCATTGCTCCCTGGAGGGAGGAGTCACTGCGCTCATAAGCACCTGAAGCTTCCCGCGGCGCGGGATGCACGAGGGACGTGCCCGGGCAAAGCCCGGGCCAAGGGCGGGCCCGTCCTTGCCAGTTAGTGCCCGGAAGAGGCTGGGATGGGCCACCCCCTTAACATCGGCAGTGTCAGAAGCGATAATGGGTAAGCGCAAAACCCCATGTTCCCAGGTCCAGGGATGTGATAGGGTAAAGGTCCCCAGGAACTCTACATCAATAATTTCTTATCTGACTTCTGCTGTGGGGTTTTGAACAAAGAAATACAAAATGCGGAGGTTGAATTGGGGTTGAGTCCAGATCCCGTGGAGAGTGATATTTTATCTGATAATACCTCCCAAATCCCACCGCCTATTGAGCCTAATATTCTGATACTGAAGCAAAGAACAGGGGGGGAAAGCAGCCCACTTATTGACATTTTGCCTAGTGCTGAAGGGGGTGATCACATGGTGGAAGTACCCAGAGAACATTTCTCCCCACAAAAGGGGTATGTGAGCCAACAAGGGAAAAAGAAAGTGAAGAAAAGGGCAAGCAAATCTGGACATGGGCATGCAAATGTAACTGCTGAATCGACCCCGGTTCAAATGGAAGATCTGGTGCAACGTGCCCAAACGGCCGTCAGGCTCACAATGGAGGAATTTTTAAACTCACGTATGAAGCCCATTTTAATGAACATTGTAAAAGAAATTACTGACATGTTGAACACCTGTGTAGAGGGGATTATGTCGAAATTGGAACGTGTAGAATCCCTTTTGGGGGATTCAGAAATTAACATCCTAGCAAGTTCAAATAGTGGCTCCACCGAGGGTCCAGGACAGTCTAGTACCCTAAACAGGGAGAGGGGTTCTAATAGTTCTAACAAAATAATTACAAGGAGTAAGACAGGGCCCTTTGCCATAACCAAGTCCGATTTAGATCTGGGTAGACAGGTAGGGGCCCGTACCCATAGTCAAATAGCTTTAGTGCAAAACCCTTCACCTAACCCTGTGATTCCGATTGGGAATAGGGCTAATTGTCCTCAGAGGAACAATACTGAGTCGAATAGAGATAGACTTAATCTGCCCCCAGAAGCTACCCCCTTAGTTGCTATCCTCACAGGGGTTCCCCCACTCGAAAAGAATTGTGTGGAATCAACCATGGAGTTGCTCCGAAAAACTAAATTTTGGTGTGACCAGCAATGTAAAGATGGCTCCAAGGTCTCTTCTCACATTATAATGGCGAGACGAGTAGGGAAAGTTGGCCATAAAATAAAACAGGGTACAGATGATTGTATTGTAATTAATTTTGACAGGGCAGACATAGCTGGGCAGCTATTCATGGATGACGATTGTGAGGGTCAGGGGAGCATTAGGGCTTTGCCGCTTGTTTTTTTTTTATCCACCATTAAGGAGGCCACACTCATCTAGTGGCCACCCACGGGGATCAGATTCTGGCGAAACTAAGCGGGGCAGTTTTTTCCCTCACCCACTTATAAGGGAGAAGAATCATACTGCTAGTACAAATGGTAGATCAGCAAATGCTGTTCGACCACTGCCCACGCCCTTAGAGAGAGTGGATGATGGGCTTGGGCTAGCGTGCCAAAATAGATTTCACCCGTTGTCATCCTTGGATGAGAATGATTGACTGGAGCTGCCACCAGAACCAGAGCGAGGAACCCATCACAGGGCAGGTGGTATATGACGAAGTAGCCAGTTGTAAGATCATTAGCTGGAACATTGCAGGTTTAAGAAGCAAAAAGGAAGACCCCAGGTGGTGTGACTATCTAAAAATCTACGATATATAGTGAGCTTGCAGGAGACATGGGACATGGAAAATAATTTCTGGATTGATGGTTTCAAAACATATAGTGTCCCAGCACGCCCTTCGGCGGCAGGCAGGCCAAAAGGGGGCTTACTAATGTTATTTTCACTTGAGGTGGCAGGTGTCAATAGGGTGGTGGAGTCGGGGTCCCATAATCTTCAGATAATTGAATCTGTTGCCCCTAATCAAACCAAAACTCTGTTTGTCAATTTTTATAATTCTGGGGAGAGTAGCTTTTTAAATGAACATCTATGTATATTGAAATGTTTTTTAGAAGATTATTGTTTAAAGCAAACCACTTCTTATGCAATTGTACTTATGGGCGATTTTAACATTCATGTCTGCGAGATGAGTTGCCAAGTAGCTGATCCCCTAGGCCCGGCAATTTCCTCGACTCCTCACTTTGAGCATACGCAACGTGGGGAATGCTTGGAGGAGCTTTTGGCCGCGTCGGACCTTTTCGACCCTTGTCACATGGACATTAAGGAAAGGGTTCCCACCTTTAAAGGAAGAGGGAAGGATACTACTATAGATTTCATATTCATCTCCCCTCTTTTTCAAACCCATGTAGTCTTTTATAATGCTAGGTGGTCCCCTTATAGTGACCATAATCCAGTTATCCTGGTTTTGAATAGAGACTGTGGTTTAAAGAGGGACCTGGGCAAGATAGATAGCGTCCAATGTGTGAAAGTTACCGACCAGGGTCGCAGGTTAAAATGGGCAAAGGTAATCCCGGATCGCTTTTTTTAAAGAACTGTGTGAGAGGGCGGAGGACGAGGTAGATATCTGCCTTGGTAACTTTAGCCATGGGGCGGAGGTATTAACAGCCTTTGAAGGGATATGTGCGCAGGTAGCATTAGAACTCACTGTGGAAACCACCTCTAGAATAAGTAGTGGCGAAAGGTGGTTTGACAAAAAATGTTCCAGGGCCGTTTCTACCATTAGGCAAGACTAGGCGGCCGCCTAGGGCGGCAAAAGGGGGAGGGCGGCAAAATACAAGTTCTTTTATATCTAATGCACAATGCTGCCAAGGTTTCAGATTGCCATGTGGGCTAGGTAATTAACGAAAGAGTGAAGAAAGATTAAGAAATGAAGGTGGGGTCTCTGCAAGAATGGTTAACGCAGCAGAGGAGGCGGGGGGCAGGGAGGTCAGGAGCGGGAGGGGTAACGCGGAGAAGGAGGAGATACAGGGAAAGGGGGAGAATGATGGAGGAGGCAAATATAGCAATAAAGGGTTAGGCGGCGCGCTGGAGGCCTCCGAAGAAGTGGTATGCAAGAGAGGTGAAGCTGCACGAGACAACAGTGCGTGAGGCAGAGGGCAAGGATGGGTCCGGCGCGAGGCTGGAGAAGAAGGGGTATGCATGAGAGGTGAAGCTGCACGAGAAGGCAGCGCGTGAGGCAGAGAGCGAGGCTGGAGTCTGGCGCGCGCCGCACGAGGCCGGGATCTGGAGCGAGGCTGGAGCCCTGGAGCGAGGGCGGTTGGGAGGGAGGGCGCTAGAGGGCCGCGTGGAGAGGACGAGGCTCAGGGACGTGCAGGAGGCACTGCGAGAGACGGCACAGTGGAGCGGGGATAACGGGAGGGAAAGGAGGGCGAGATAGAGGGAGGGGGGAGGAGACAGCTGAGGTGTTGCGGTGAAGAGGGCGAGGGGAGGGGGTGAAGAGGGCACAGGAACTGTAGGGGGTGGAGGGGGGTAAAAGAGGCGGAAAAGACGGTCGGGGGCACACAGCCTACTTGTATGTATATGAGGCTAGCACCGAGAGGGCCAGGGGAGGCGCTGGAAGGGTGGGCAGAGAGGGTCAGAGGAGGAGGGCTCAACGAAGGAGTCACGGAGAGGGACACACACCCGTGGGGGGCCATCCTGACCCTTGTAATGTAACTACCGAGGGAGAGTGGCTAGAGAGGAGGGAGAGCGAGAGAGGAGGCTGGAGAGAACGAGAGGGAAGGAGGTAGGGGCATACAGAAAGGGGGGGGGGCGAAGGAGGCAGAGAGGCAGGGCCTGGGAGAGGCCAGGCCGTAGAGACATGGAGTAGGAAGAGCAGGGCAGTGTGGAAGACCTAGGGGCAGAGACCAGGGGAGGCGGGAGGCTGAAGGTCTGTTGTGGTTAGGACTGGCAGAGACATGTAGGCGGGTGGGAAGGAGGGTATGGGGCGTAGTGTGGCGGGTGAAGGTTGCGGACGGGGTAGAAGGTAGGAGCAGTGGTGGCAAGGAGGAGGGCTGAAAGTTCAGGGGTAGAGGTCCGCCCCATTGAGCTAACCAACACAGGAACTCAGTCTGTGAGACTCGGCAGCACATCTGGCCATGATGCTGCACAGCTCATCCGTACAGCGGAGGACTCATCAGCACACCCGGCCATCAGGACAGCAGGGATTCCCATAAAACCCTCCCTCATACCTGGACATACCTTGGGGCTCATCAGCATATCAGGGCGTCATGCAAGACGTATCCATACAGCATAGGAAACCCAAGAGTCATCAGCACGCCCAGGTATGCAGTTAGACTCGTCAGTAGCACCGGTCGGGCTCTAAGAGGCATTAGTATAGCAGTGGACTGAGTAAAACTCATCAGCACTTCCAGACTCATCAGCTGGTAAATCGGCTGCGCCACGAGATTAACCAGCACAGCAGGGACACTGCGCAATATATCAGCAGAGCAGCCTGTGCACCAAGACTTTTTAACATTGTTAACACAACCCAGCCTTCCAGGAGGACTCATCAGCACATATGGAGTTTCAGCTAGGTCCTTCGGTGGCAGGATATTGGATGTTGGCATGCAGTGCTGCCAATGCCATATTCATTAACACACAAAAGCCACCCTGGGTCAACAAAAGTGAGCAAGATCAGTAGTTGGAGTGTGAGAGGAAAGATAGGGGGGGGGATTCCTTTTTATAGAACAAATTCCCTCACTCACCCAAGGGTGACATGCTTCATCATAGGGAACCTCCTCGCACTGCAAACCTGGTCGCAGTGCGGGCTACAACCCCCTCTCTGAGAGGGAGGAGCTCAGGGATGTTTTGATGATAAGGGACAGGAGGTATACTAAAACCTGTGATGAGCCTTGGAGTCGAGGGAGTGTGTGAGACAAATAAAGTGTGGGTGAAGGTTTAAAACTGGCTAATTGGTGTGTGAATATCAATTTTATTTGGTACACCCAAGGGTCAGGGTTAAAAACAATTATGCCACCACGCCTGGAAAATTCAACCTAGCATGGTGAATGTGAAGTCGGGTCGACATGTTTCAGCCTAATTGCCCTCAAACCAGGTGCTATGGCTTTCTTCAGGACCTCATGGATGAAGTGAAAAAAGTGGGGTATGACACCAAATCAAACTTAGGATGGTGTACAAATGATGTTGCGACTGGCGAAACTGGCGTCAGTCGTATGAGGCTGGAGTTCAGCGGTGTCCCCAGAGATGGCGGGGACACAGTGATATACTCATCCTCGGCGCACACAAAGAGGTTTGTTATAACCTCTGCTCAAAGGCCGAAGGTGCCTCGAAGTGCGTCCTCTGACTGATCTTGCTCACTTTTGTTGACCCAGGGTGGCTTTTGTGTGTTACTAGTAATTTGTTGGGGAGCCGCCCCCTGCTGGTCGTTAAACCTCCTCAGGCCTCCTTTTGTGTTAATAATGCCATATTCATTGCCAGGCAGCAGGCCAGTGTGCGCCGCCAGTAGCATTGCGCCAGGTGGTTTGAGGAGGGTCGAGTCCATCATGGGAATCGCCAGTATTGGACCCTGATACCGCGGATGGGCAAGGTGCGTTGCATTGCTCACTCTTGGCTTTGCAATCCAGGCATGCAGGTTATCAGTCCCGAGACCAAGCAGTGTGTGGCCTCCACCCTTATCCCCGCTGCTGTGCGGACCAGTTGCTTTGCCCCTTAGCCCCCCTCACAGAGTCGGGGCAGCAGCACCTACTCCAGTCCAGGCGCCCCGAGGCAGGAGTCAATGAGCGTCTCAGCCAATCCCTGCAAGCGGTGCAATATAATCAGCCCCGCGGCCCTTGTCGCCACCACCCGGGGCTTCTTCTGTCTCACCTCCTATGTAGTGCAGGGACACGCGCTGGGGGCCGCAGGCAGCGATATCATCAGTCCCCCCTCCGGGTATCAGTTCTGGGGCTTGACGGCCGTGGCTGGGAGCCTCTATGGTCTCGCGGCCTTTGTTCTGATCGTAGTGTGGGACAGGCTCTGGCTGGCCCTCTCCGTTTGAGAGGCCTGAGATCTGCCCCTGAGCTGCACTCGCAGCAGCCCAAAACTTTTGAAGAACTGCTATGGTGACCTGCCTATTGTTTCAGAAACAACTCTGACTGTGACGTCTATTAATTACTTTGTACCACTTTGCAGGCCGAGCTCTAGCAGCTGAGCCAGTGCCCCATAGCCTGTCAGGAGGACCACGCTGCCACTGCAGCTGTAACTGGTGCATTATAGCAGCCCCCGGTGCTTGACAGCTGAGGCACTTTAAGGCGTGACATTGCATTTCAGTGCGGTGATGCGGACCACCACACTGAAATGCGTGAGTCTAACGCCTGATGCGTGATTCTTGACAGGGCTGAATGCATTAATTCTTCTAGCCTGGATGACAGGGGGAGAGAGTGATGGTAGTAAAAGGGAGGGGGCGGCATTTTTCAATTCTCGCCTAGGGCGGCAAAACACCTAGAAACGGCCCTGTCCACGGCACATTGCAAACTAATTGCAGCCCTGAAATCAACCCCACGAGATAAAACACAAATAGCCAAGCTAAGGAAGCAGTATAAGTTGGCAATGGCTAACCGTAAAAAGGAAATTCAGGAAGAGGCATGGGAGGCGCTTTCATCAGTGGAGGTTGTAAAAAATAGCTCACGTTTTTGGGCTACTGTTAATAAACCATTCTTTTTAGGAATAGAGAATAGTCCATTAGATTGTAATATCACTGAGGCTCAGTGGCTCTCTCACTTTGAAACCATTTATGAGGCCACTTCGACATCAGTTTCGTTAGGCAATCACGAGCAAGGTTGGGATTCCCGAAGTACTGTCTTTAATGAAGGAGACTTACAACGGGCTATAATGCAAATGACCAGCAATAAGGCCCCCGGCCCTGATGGCGTACCCGCCGATCTATATAAACAACACCCGACTTTCTGGGCTAAACTCTTGACTAACGTCTTTAATGTAACCAGCGATCAGGGTTTCCCTCCATCGTGGTCGCTTTCTACGATCATTCCAATTTTTAAAAAAGGTTCGAGAGGGGATCCACGATGTTACAGGCCAATTTCCCTAATTGACTCAGCAGTAAAAGTCTTAGGGAGGGTTATTTTAACTAAATTAATGGATTGGCTGAATGAAAATGAGGTTTTAACTAATTTTCAATACGGTTTTAGAAAAGGGAGGAGCACCCTGGATCAGTGCTTAAATTTACACTTATTAGCTGGGAAATATACATTAGCCAAACACCTGGCATTCATGGATCTCAGCTCGGCTTTTGACCTGGTAAACAGGTCGAAGCTGTGGTTGATCCTGCTAGACATGGGAATTGAACCAAGTCTGGTTTACCTTCTGGCTGATTTGCACAATATAAGGGTTAATCAAGAAGGAAAATGCACAAGGCACTTTAAATCTAGCAGAGGGGTGCGACAGGGCTGCATTTTAGCGCCTCTACTTTTTACATTATATATTAATAACTTAGCCAAATCCCTTGAAACTGCCAGCCAGGATATTCCACGAATAGGGGGCATGGTAGTTCCCGTGCTCCTATACGCGGATGACGCTGTCTTATTAGCCCGCACAGCAATAGGGCTTCAGAGGTTACTGGACTCATTTGGGGCTTACATGAAATCTCTGGATCTTGTAGTGAATATAACAAAATCCCAAACGATGTCTATGGGTCAGAAAAACAAAAAAGTAAAATCCTTTTACTGTGAAGGTGTTGAGCTATCTAGGGTGCCCTTTTTTAACTACCTGGGGGTTTTATTTGATGAGAAGGGGACATGGGCCCCCCAAAAAATAGTGAAAAAGAATTTGATGGCAAGATCAACGGCTGCTGTCCATGGCTTTGCTCAACGGCTGGGGGCCAAGCCAATCGAAGCCATGCTTAACATTTACAGGTCCAAATGTATGGCTATCGCTCTCTATGGCTCCGATCTCTGGGGCTATAAGTCAGGAGAAGGGGTACAGATCGTTGAAAATAAATTTTTACGCTCCCTCCTGTCTGTTCCACAGTCCACTTCCATATTTATAATACATCAAGAGATTGGGGCTAGTTACGTGTCAGACTTGTTGAGGTTGGCCCCAGTGAGTTGCTGGTTAAAGACCTGGCTTAACCCAGAGTTAACTCTTAATCATCAGATTATCAGGGACTGTGTGGCCCTGGATAATGCGAGCAGCATCCCATGGTTACACTATGTAAAGAACATTTTAAGCAAACTAGGGCGCCTTGACCTATTTACCCTCCCTGATCAAATAAGAAAAGAGGATGTGACATGGGTCAGAACACAATTTCTGAATTTGATGGTGGCTGAGAGGGAGGAGAAGGAGTTAAAGAAATCCTCAGTAAAGGCCTACTTCTTGCTAAAAACCTCACCCGTGATTGAACCATATCTGAAAATTGTCACGAAGCCCTACCACCGCCAGCTTTTAACAAGGTTTCGTTTTAACTCAATTCATATTCTTTTAGGAAATTCTCAAGGCTGGAGTAGGGCGTGTGATTTAGGTCCTTGTACATGCGACAATTTTTCAACCCAGGACACTATGCATTTTATAATGTTCTGTGAGCATCTTAGTGTCATTCGCAGGAGGTTTCTAGCTCCAATTCTGAGGGGTAAAGGTTTTATACAGGTCAGACCCGCTCTTTTTTATTTGCTACTGTTGAATGACCCATGGGAGATTTTTAACATTGCAAGTTTTTTAGTTGCAGCTGTACACCTTAGGAAAACGTTATAGCACATCAAATATTGAATGAGTTATTAATATATTATTGATGTTTATAGATTTTACACTGTTATATATGAATTATTGCCTGTTAGTGCTTTTTAAGTATTTTTAAGAAATTTGTTTTTGTGATTGTATATCTTTTTTATCGCCCTATGTACTGAGTATTCGGATTTTAAATGTTTTTATATATTATATGGTGTTGTATAATGTGATATATATTGTGTACTTTTATGGTTTTTATTAACCGAATAAAGTGGTTTGACTGACTGGACTGACTGACTGAGTCCTTCACTCCCCAGCTGTCTCCTGTAAGCCCATTTTTTACCCCGTGCTGCTACTAAGTAAAATGTGACAATGGAATGGGTGGTGTAGTGTTGAGGGGTCGGACTACTGCTTTCAGAGTCAGCTCTCGGCTGATTACTCAAACTTGCCTACTCCTCCCCCATACTCACCTGAATCACCCACAGCTCAGCTCCTTCCTGCAAGCGCCAAATTGTAAATGAGGAGGGATAGAGGGTGAGGCGATGGGAGAGTGAGTAATTTAATGGGGCGCATGCAACCTGCACAAGACAAAAAGAACGATTAAACACAATCGCTGGAGTCATTTCAGAGCGAGACTGCTGCATGACCTGCATGCAGACTGCTCTTGGTGCCCCTCTAAACGTCGACGCCATGGGCGTGGGCCCAGCTCGCACATGCTAAAGGTCGCCATGGTCCCAACACATATCTCACTCAGTGGCGTCACACAATATGATGGGGCCCCAGCGCAAAATGTGATGAGGGGACCCATCGTCTCCCCGATCTTCATTGGTCTTGGGCTCAATGGGGTCTCACTGAAGGGCTGCCCCCCCCCCCATGCTGAAGGTGGCCTACTTGGGAAAGCAAAGTGATTTTACAGAGAATTACCTAAATGCAATCACATGGGAGGTGATGGGCCCCCCTCCAAAATAAGGAACCCTGCCCCCCGCATTGCGAGGGTTGCAGGAGTAGTAGTGACGATTTGAAGCCTGGTAATGGTCAAGATCTCTACAGGCTCACATACATTGGTGCAACAGGGTCTCCTCACTGGTCAGTTACTGGAAGGAATTGGCAGAGGTTACTATTAATGTATTTATGAAATATTGTGAAGCAATGGTCGACATCTTGTGATGGCTCTGCTGCGCTGATTTGTACAAAAGGGAAATCAAGGCAGAACAGGTAGGCAGCGGATTGGCAAGAATCCAGCAGGAAGAGATGAAAACTACAGGTGGGTAGAATGAATCCACTACCAAAGTCAGCCAAAGTCGCGGACGCGCCTAGAGCGAGACATCATTCGATTCACGCAAACAGTGGAGCGCCTGGGGAAGGGCTCCCTGTAAACTTCTTGGTAAATCTTCCTGATCGCTTCTGCCCTCATTACAGTATCTATTCGAGAGCGCCTGGGAAAGGGCTCTCCTGTGTTCTTTTTATCCACTTGTCGCCGCTTTTAAATGTGTATACTGTGTTTTTAAGAACACAAGAAAGCAATATTTAAAAAAACTAAGGATACTCCTCATTTGTGGCTTACCTACCGGTTGGGCTCGGCGTCCCTCCCCGTTCCAGCGCGGATTCTTCCGTTTGTTTGGAGGGAGGTGCCACCCACCGGAAGTCAGGTCTATTCACTTCCGCTTTCCATCACCACTGAGGTTAGCATTTCAGACTACCCTCACTATAAGACCCATGCCCAAACAGACGCGCAGTGGACGCACCTAGAGCGAGACATCATTCGATTCACGCAAACAGTGGAGCGCCTGGGGAAGGGCTCCCTGTAAACTTCTTGGTAAATCTTCCTGATCGCTTCTGCCCTCATTACAGTATCTATTCGAGAGCGCCTGGGAAAGGGCTCTCCTGTGTTCTTTTTATCCACTTGTCGCCGCTTTTAAATGTGTATACTGTGTTTTTAAGAATACAAGAAAGCAATATTTAAAAAAACGAAGGATACTCCTCATTTGTGGCTTACCTACCGGTTGGGCTCGGCGTCCCTCCCCGTTCCAGCGCGGATTCTTCCGTTTGTTTGGAGGGAGGTGCCACCCACCGGAAGACAGGTCTATTCACTTCCGCTTTCCATCACCACTGAGGTTAGCATTTCAGACTACCCTCACTACAAGACCCATGCCCAAACAGACGCGCAGCGGACGCGCACAGCGGGCGCGCCTAAGGCAAGCCCGTCTGCGCCCGTCCGCGGCCAACCGGGGCCAGGGGCCACAACCCCTGCCCGTGCCTCTACTCATTTTAGGAGCTATAGCCCCAACTCTCTTCTTAAACTAAGAGGAACAACCCCCGCTCTTTGCCACTCCTCATGGAACCTAGCAGACCCACACACCACATGCTCATACTGTGGTTTTCAGCTCCATTCCGCACAACTAACCAAAAAAAAACAGCAAAACATGTACCTCTTGAATTGTAGGTCTCTCCCTAAACATTCTACGGAAATTTCCATGCTTTTGGAAGAGCTCAATCCAGATGTCATATTTCTGACAGAGACCTGGCTCAATGCAGAGTCAGAACCCGATCTCACCCAGTCCCTCCCCCAAGGGTACCAAATACTACGTGAAGACCGTAAAGTGGGGAAAGGAGGTGGCCTAGCAGTCATCTATAAAGATTGTTATAAGTGCCGCAGTTCTCCCAACCCGATACCAGACTGCTAAAGCCTCTCCTTCGCTATAGACTTCTCCCCCACTAGCACCTTTTCTGGGATACTTATATATCGCCCACCGGGAAGTTTGGGACAATTCCACAATATCCTTCCCCCCATTATAGCCAATCTAGCATGCAGTTCATCCAATTTTACACTACTAGGGGATTTTAACATTCATTTTGACAACACCTCTGACCATACCGCCCTAGAAATGACCACTAGTCTCTCTGCACTACAATTGAAACAACTAGTGCTTAAGCCGACTCACTCCAAAGGTCACCTACTTGACCCTGTTTTTAGTAACTGCGCAGATCTCATAGTGGGAACTCCCTCCCCCCTCCCGTGGACGGACCACTTCCTGATTTCCCTTTCCTGGGTCATCCCAGGCCCCCACCTTCCTTCCAATACAGCTACACGTAGGGAACGTAACTGGTCAAAACTCCCTTTAGAGGACTGGCTGGCAGCTCTGGAAACTTCCAGACCACCCAACAACCCCGACCCTACTTTAGCTAATGAGGACTACAACAGATGGATTTCCAAATCATTAGACTCCGTACTCCCCATGAAATGCACCAAACCTAAGCGCAGTACAAAGACTGCCCCCTGGTACTCCTCAGGATTACGGGAAATGAAACGTCATTGTAAAAAATTAGAAAGGAAATGGCGACTGGACTATTCCCCTCCCAATAAAACTGCTTATAGAAAAGCGATAAAGACCTACAAAAATGAAATTAAAACTGCACAATCGATCTTCTTCGAAGAAAAAATTAATGCAGCTGCTTCTAGGCCTAAAGAAATATATCGCATTGCGAGAACCCTCCTTAAGCTTCCAGAAAACCCCCCAAATTCTATCAATGCGCAAACCCGCTGCAACAACTTGGCAGACTTCTTTTTTCAAAAAATACAAACCATTTATACTTCTTTTTCCTTCACTCAGACTGACCTTCCGTCCACCAAATCACTTGAATCAGGGACTCAGTCCCTGGTAACACTCGAATCTTTCCCCTCACTTAATCCCACCATGTTAGAATCCATTATGCATCAGGTGAAATCCGGCTCCCCCAATGACCCGGCACCACCGCGCACCCTGTTGTCAGCCTCTGGCAACGTCCTTCCCACCATACTTGACTTGCTTAATGCCTCCCTGTCCGCAGGCACTGTCCCGCTTCCTTGGAAGCGGGCTATGGTTAAAGCCCTCCTTAAAAACCCAACCTAGACCAAGATAACCCTAGTAACTATCGACCGATTTCCCTGCTGCCCTGGCTGAGCAAGATTTTGGAGAAACATACCAACATAGTGTTGGCGGAGTTCATCGAGACCAACCACCTGCTCGACCCCTCCCAGACGGGATTCCGTCCCATGCATGGGACCGAAACCGCCCTGGTTGCAGTGACGGAGGAGGCCAGGAAGATCTTGGACCAGGGAGGATCTGCAGCAATCATCCTCCTTGACCTAAGTGCCGCCTTCGACACTGTAAACCACAATATCTTATTATATCGACTCTCCAGTCTAGGAGTCACAGGAAAAGCAATAGCTTGGTTCGAATCCTTCCTCTCAGACCGCTCCTTTCAGGTTTTTGAGGGTGACATCACTTCCCCCAGCAAGCCTCTTGGCTGCGGCGTGCCACAGGGCTCTTCTTTGAGCCCTATGCTATTTAATATTTATATGAGCCCATTAGCTGAGATAGTCCGTCCGTTTGGGATAAAAATTATCACCTATGCCGACGACACTCAGCTAGTGGTGGCTCTTAATCAGCCACACACCGCGCATAACAGCCTGAGGGACTGCTTAGAAGAAGTGACCAAATGGATGACTTCGTCATGTCTCAAACTGAACGGAGACAAAACTGAGCTGATGCTCTTAGGCAACTCCCCCACGCTCACAATCAACTCATTGTGGCCCACCTGCCTTGGCCCTGCTCCCACGCCAAAGGACACAATCAAGAGCCTGGGCATCTGGTTGGATAAGTCCCTTAATTTTAATTGTCAAGCAGCCAAACTATCAGCTACTTGCTTTGGTTTACTCAGGCTTCTGCGGAAGATTCTCCCCTTACTACCTTTCCAAGCGAGACAGATTATGGTTCAGGGTCTCATTCTTTCGCGTCTGGATTTTGGGAATGCCCTCTACTTAGGGGCCCCCCAAACCACCGTGCGCAAGCTCCGGATCATACAAAACTGCGCTGCTCGAACACTGCTTCAGATCCCTCGTCGACTTCCAGTCAAATCCGGACTAAAGAGCCTTCACTGGCTCCCAGTCAAGGAAAGAATCGAATTTAAGACCCTATGTATTGCCCACCGAGCCTTCTGGAAAACAGGTGCTGCTATCAATCATTCATTGATCACCCCCTACCACCCGAACAGACAGCTCAGATCAGCATCCTCTTTCCTCCCGACAGTACCCAGGATCAAGAGAGCCAGATGTGGGGGCCGGTCATTTTCCTATAACTCGGCCAAACTTTGGAACTCCCTCCCCTTCCATCTGCGATCAGAGCCCAACTTACTTCTGTTCCGTAAACATTTAAAAACCCTGCTTTTTAATAAACCTGAATAACCTTCGATTGTTTCTCTGTATGCGTTGTTCGTAGCGCTGGGACGCCTGAGGGTAGCTATCGCGCTTAATAAATGGTCTTTTCATTTCATTTCATTTCTTCATTAAAAAGGGTGAACTTCCCACACTTCACCATAGTGAAGCTTTTTTTTTTTTACCCACCCCATTCTTTGCGGTCGTATGCCCCAATCAACATGGACGGAACATCAGACAGCATGGAGTTGTGTTTTCCTGTTGTCACTCAGGATTGCCCTAGCTCAGAGTAGCCCCAGGCAAAAACAAGAGCAACAATGATATCAATGATAACAATGAGATCTTTTGTCTTGGGGACGGCACTTCTGTCGATTAAGGGACCTTCTGATCAGGTGCAGCAAAGCAATGCAAATATGCCATGTCTTTGTTCCAGTAAGACTTGCAGATAATATATTATTTACAGTCTACAATCAACTGACAATTTCTCCATATTCGGTTGGTGGTTACTGTTTTGCCAGCCACTTCTAACAAGTTGTGATAAAAATCTAATGGTTGCTTATAAGGGTGTGCCTTAGCTGCCCATTCTGGCCGATGTGGGTTCCAAACGCATACACACCAGCAATGGAAATGGAAACAATTGACTCTGGTAACACATTATGGGGTGGCAGCATCAGAAGGTGGCTACAAGGGAGTGGGTGGAGCAATGAGGGCCACAGCCATGAGATAGAGAGTAATTACCAGTCAGCCTAACCATTTTTTTTTTTTTTTATGAACTCTAAAACCAAACTCTAAACCCAAAGAAATTGTCAAAATGGAATTGGCTACACAGGGACTGCTTTTTAGTATAGATTCGGAGGTTCGAGGGGGGCTTAAGGCACGTTTTACACAGAAATGTGTGTATTCCCCAAGTTTCAGGGTATAATAGTGATAAGCTAACTCTGGTGGCTTTTGTAATTTGTACAGTAGTGTAATATTTATATAGCGCTTACTACCCCTATGTGGGGCACTGCACACTACACCGATTCGGGTGTGTGGTTGGAAGGATGTTGTCTTTGTTTTGGTTATATGTGGGAAGTGTTTCCATGTGACGTGAAGACTACGTAGGTGCAGTCAACGTGAAATCAGATGCAGAGCTTAGCAGTTTGAAGGATGAATTAGTGTGAGATAGGGGCGCAGTTTAAGGTTTTCGGTAAACTGGCAGCTTTGAGCAACTCTGAGAATCCCTTTATGGTATTTGTTATGTTCTTAGTTCACTCAGCTGGTTACTGCACTAAGTTGTCCATTCAGGAATATTTTGATTCAAAGTTAATGGTCCCGAGCAGGCACAAGTTAAAGGTAGAAATGATGGAGTGTACCAGTGCAGAGCATGAACACATCTACACAGATACGGAGCATGAGAAAGAAATAAAAACCTTTCTAAACCTAATTTATCTAACAGCAACTTGTGAAGTTATACTACAGGGGGGTTCTCTGATTTTTTTTAATGGCTCCTGAGTGTGGCAGTCAGATTTGATGTTCTAGCTGCTCAGCCTCCAAGTCCCCCAGCAAAGGTACCACTTAAACAAAAGGAAGTAGCTTGTCAGCGAAAGTGAGGCACATGCATCTAGTATTGCTGTTAAAGAGCCCTCTGTTGCTCAAGGCGAACCATATTGGATGTTCCAGTTCCACTGCATGTGTCTGCACACATCTACAAGACAAAGAAGGGACTATTCTCTAGGACGGTCTCAAAACCCCATTTCGGCTCAAATATAGCTGCCGTAATCCATCAACTACCACTCTATTGCAGCACCAACAATAAAGAAATCAAAACACACCCCTGACACCTTTAGCTCTGTTCAATGTATTTGTATGTGGGGGATTAAACAATGGCAATGGACTGGGGTCAGGCGCCCACCGGGACCGCAGGCCTACCCCCATGAAGTTACCTGTTCACACTACTAGAAAAGTGGCTAACAGGTTACACAGAACAAGAGTGCCAGAGTTGCAACAATTTCAACTGTACTGCTTAGTGCAAAACTGTGTGCTGTTCAACGGCCATTTGGTGACAACTTTGGAACAAGCATTTGCAATGCAATATGTTTCGCATTTAAGAGAGTTTGAGCTATTGGCAATGCAAATGACAATGCCTTTTATTTATGTGTTGTTTTTAAAACAGATAAATAAAAGGCATTTTTATTTACAATGCCAATGGCTTGAACTCTCGCTAATGCAAGACCTATTGCATTGCAAATGCCAGCGCCCGTGCTATAAATTTTTTTTAAAAAGCGTTAGGAGAGAGCATGTCCTGACAGCTTTGTCCTGCCTGCTGTTGCAATTTGAGAAAATAGTGCTCGGAGGCTGTAATTAAAGCCTACCGAGTAACAACACACGTAACAGGGGGTGTCGCCATGGGAGGTTACAAAATGAGATAAGACGGTACTAAGGAGGGACTACTAAGCCTATTAACCAATGAACAGCCACAGTTTACAGTGGACAATGACATAAGCCAATGAAAAATATGGGCGGAGAGTGGACGGATCTTCCAGTGGCGTAACGAAAGTTGAGAGGGCCCCCCTGCCACGCGCACGGAGGGGCCCCCCGCTCCGGATTTAATCCGGAGCTATTGGGCCTGAGTACTGTGCTGAGGGGGCCCCCTGCAGCTCGGGGGGCTGCGGGGGCCTGTGTTACGCCCCTGGGATCTTCAAGTACCTACCTGAATACAGCATGCCTCTCAGAGCAGCGCATGCGCTACCCAGGCTCGCCCTAAAAACACAGGGAAACGAATGCTGTGGACAATTAAGGGCAAAACGCTATAATACTGTTACACTAGGAGTGTAAATAAGAAAAATATGTGGGCCTTCCCATCCTTTAGATGCCAAATATGAATTTCTCAAAGAAGGTCACTGCAGGGAAAAATTATAGTCAGATCATGAAAGGTATTAGAATCCTTGGCACTTAGATATGCTCCTAGGTCTCAGTAGTGGCTGCCACTGATTGGGAAAGGAGGGGCAGGGGTGGGAGGGTGCAGGAATGAAAGAAAAAATAAATTAAAAAAACACTTAACTGGGCCGGCTGGCTGCCGCCTCTTCTCCGTCCTCTTCTTCCTGTCTCCGCCGGCTGCAGAAAGGAGCAGGAAGAACCCAGGCTCCCCATAGCCAATCACAACACTACAATGCAGTGTTGTGATTGGTCTGAGCGCTGAACCACGGTGCTCAGACGGGGACTGAGAGGCTTTGCATGTTCCTGACCAGGCTGTGTAATGCAGCCTGGTGGGGGAGATGCAAAGTTCGCAGGACTGTGTAGCCAGCCTAAGAGGGCCGGCCAAGCAGTCCTGCGCACTCAAGGAGTGCGAACCACTCCTCTCCCTGCTCTGGCCAGCCCTCCCCACCCAGAGAGCCACACACTTCAATGGGAAAAAGGAAATGATAATAACGATACGTTATTATCATTTTCTTTTTCCTATTGAAGTCAGTGGGGAGACGCTCCTCCGCCTTAGCGGAGGAGCTGCCACTGCTAGGTCTTCAAGACATGTTTATCTGCATTTCCCAGGTTATGTTACACTATCTCATAGAGAGCAAAGAATTGCTCAAATGGGCATTCTGGTGCTCTTTCTGAACATATTTTCCCAAGTGTCTTTTATGTTCTAAATGGCGCTTCATAAACACCCTCAGATTGCTAGCATCTGGCTGACATGGCACTCTGAGCTAAAATGTGCCTCTCATGATCACTTTTGGGACGGAAAAGTCCCTTGCATGGTGATGGGTGTGCACCCCTGCCCTGAGTGCCCCAACGGTAATAATGTCTGGATCCCTAATGCGGATTTAGTTGTAATAGGCAAACACGGATCATGCATGTGTACCATGACATAGGCCTATCTCATTGATTGTGATCTTGCCCAAAGCGCTACCCTCAGAGTGGTGAAAGGCTGCCTTTACCAGGAGTTTAGCAGCACAGGCGCAGTAGTGGCAGCATACTGTGCAGTGATAAGTAGGAGAAAACAGGTCCTTTACTTGTGTCACTAGAGTTAGGCCTACAGGCTCACTCATTTAAAGTTCCACTGCTGTGTGCTTAACTCACCCTTAGCCTACATTTGTTTGGTGTGCAGTGCTGTGCAGTGCATGTGTGGTATCCACATGCTGGGTGTATACGTGCCTGTGAATAGTACAATACAGCAATAATGCAGCACTGTGCAATGTATGTATATTATCTACATGTGTTGGGTGTATGTATGCCTGTAAGTGGTACAGCATATGAAGAGTATAGTTCTGTGCAGTGCATATATGCATGTGCTGGGTGTATGTGTGCCTGAAAAGTATAGAATGCATGGAAGATTCTGGGTCCATTTTGGGAGTTTCAGAGCTGAATGGAGAAACATAAGGAGATGAGGTAGAGGAACAGATGTGTATTGCTGTATTCTTGTAAGCTGGGTGGAACACACCGGAGGAAGAGAGCCAGGCTCTTCAGTACACTTCAAAGAGTGCCCGTTGACTCAGAGAGAGATGATTGGGAAGGGGACTGGAAACATCTCAGGAAGATGAGGCTGATAAGAGAATCAAAGACTAGAACCGAGGCCCTGGGGCAACCTTTTAATACACGTATCACTGCAGCTGATATCCAGATGTGAACCTCCATCACTCTCATGGCCTGTGTTGTGGGTCTATCAGATTTGGAATTGCTCCTGCTGCAACAGACTGCTTTTGGATAAAGCGAGAACAGAGAAGAGAGCACTTAAAAGGAAGCAGACCCCCCCCACCCCCATCCCAACATAAACTTCTAAGACTTAGACTCTAAATCACATTTGGTGTCTGGAAATAGACTATAAGAAGGGGAGCTTGAGGCCCCAAAAATTGTCAACTCTCAATCAGCCAGTGGGGCTGTGTGAGGAGGAGAAGTTCTACAAGAGCCAACCTGCACGACGGGATGAGAGACGTCGCCGACTGGATGAGGAACAGCCGCCTTAAACTGAACTCAGACAAGACGGAAGTCCTCATCCTGGGCTCATCACCCTCCGCCTGGGACGAATCCTGGTGGCCCCCGGCCCTGGGCACCGCACCCAAGCCAACGGACCACGCACGCAACCTGGGCTTCATCCTGGACTCCTCCCTATCGATGACCAGACAAGTCAACGCCGTCTCATCTTCATGCTTCAACACCCTGCGCATGCTCCGCAAGACCTTCAGATGGATCCCCACTGAAACCAGGAAGACCGTCACCCAGGCACTCGTCACCAGCCGACTGGACTATGGGAACACCCTCTACGCCGGAACCACAGCCAAACTTCAAAAGAGACTCCAGCGCATCCAGAACGCCTCCGCACGACTCATCCTGGACATCCCCCGACACAGCCACATCACCGTACACCTGAAAGACCTGCACTGGCTCCCCGTCAGCAAGAGAATCACGTTCAGACTCCTCACCCACGCACACAAGGCCCTCCACGACCTGGGCCCAAAGTACCTCAACGACCGCATGTCCTTCTACACGCCCACACGCCAGCTACGATCAACCAGCCACGCCCTCGCCACCGTACCACGCATCCGCAGAACCACCGCCGGAGGAAGATCCTTCTCCTACCTGGCGGCCAAGACCTGGAACTCCTTCCCCACTCACCTTCGGCGAACCCAGGACCATCTCGCCTTCAGGAAGCAGCTCAAGACCTGGCTGTTCGAGCAGTAACTTACCCCCTCCCCCAGCGCCTTGAGACCCTCCCGGGTGAGTAGCGCGCTCTATAAATGCCGTGATTGATTGATTGAAGACTTCCGCCTGTGACCAGGACTGGGGCCAAGGCCTGCTAGTGAGGAGACAGGGAATCGAAGACCACCTACCCTGGAGACCAATGAGCCCTGTAAGGAAGAGGAGAGCATTTAAGGAAGTGAGGTCCAGTGGGGGACCATGGCGAGTGGATCCCCTTAGCGAGGTGTGATGCGATGGCTGCTGCATGGAGCAGGTTGTTGTTCAAGTGCAGGGAAAGTCGGTGACCCCTGTATGTCATATAAGGGCAGCCGTGAAGTGAGGCGTATCGTTGCCGCACTAAACGGGTCATCACTCGTGCAGTGTTGAGTCGGCAGCCAAGTATGCCAGGTGGAGCCACTGTGAAGAGTGCTGCAGTGCCCAGCGAGCCACAGCTAATGGGCGGTGTTAAATCGATGACCCTGTATGCAGGGTGGGGGTGGCCGCCATGAAGACTGCGACTATGCCGATCTGGCCAGAGCCCGTGTGCAGTGGAGGGACAGTGACCCTGTATAATAGAGGGGGCCACTGGGACCAAGCAACAAGAGTGGGCTAGTCAGGATTGTCATCAAAGGACAGAGGCCGCCGTGGGGACCTTAGCAGGCCTGAGCCGTGACTGAGGACCAGCACCAGGGTAGTCCTACCCCAGCCCCACTACTGGTGAGAAGAACTTAAGAACATACCCAGCTTGGAGAAGCAGCGAAAATTCCCCAGCCACTGCAGTACCGCATGTGGGGGAACTCTAGACAGCTAAACGCAATCTGCCAGGGCAGAGTGTTAAAGACTTATCTGAGACTGCAGCTCCCGCGTCCGCAGAGGGGGGCACACTAAGACTCTGGCCACTTGGATTCTGCTGGTGCAGGTAAGTGATTCCTGGCCAGATGACCCGGGGGGAACTTGCTTGCCAGATAGCGCTGCTGGAAAACATTTTAATTTAATATGGATTCGGATTGGGACCCCTGGGACTCATTAGTAGTGGGGCTTAATCTGAATCTCGCCTCTAGTGAATGGGGAATAACCACTATTAGCTTGAGGGGAGTGAGAACCAGGGACCCACCTACAAAACATTAGAGCCCCGACCTCAGGGGGCTGTGTGTATTGTTTGTGCATGTTGTATTTTACTCTGTAGTCGTATGTAAATACTTATTTTTTCATAAAAGCAAGTATTTGATGGGACAATCATTTACAGCTGTTGCTGCGCATATTTTGAGTTGTGAGCCTGTATTCACCCTCCTGTGTGTACTTCCTTTCCAAGAAGCTGCTCTGGACTGCTTGACCTACGCTACTACTGAGAGTCAAGGGCTGAAGCTGGACTTGGCAGAGTTGCTCAGGATCCATAGTAGTTCGGGTCCTGGTACATCAGGAGTAAAAGTCCTCAACACCCACAGTTCGGCCCAGTAACCCCTGCTTGTCCTATGGCCCTCTGAACGGGGTTCTGACAATCACAGATTCACCTCTAGGTGGCGGCCCTGGTATGTAAGCAATACAATGTCCGCAGAGGTCTCCAGCAATGCTGTGCCTTCACCCAAGAGGGAAAGTCCCTTACTTCTTATAATTAGCTAAAATTAGTTTAATGTGAGGATTAGCCGATTACAAATAATACGCCTGACTGGAGACATCAAGGATTGGAAGCACCGTAATAAAGGGAACAGGCAGAAAGACAAAGTAGTGCAGTGTTCATCGAGAGAGGACACAAGTGGTTTATAAGATGGAGACTAAGCTAGTGGTGTACATCCTGGATGAGAGAAAGATATGCCTCAAAATTATTGCTTATGTACAAGGGAAATCATACATATGTATAAAATGTGCTCTAAAAGGATGAGGTAAATATATAAAGCTGCATAAAGCTTTTATTAATAGAAGATTTGTTATGCCCAAAGATTCAGGACAAAAACGATGGTAACCCTAACACAATCGTGGAGAGGTGCTCATGATTAATAGTGGTAGGAAAGGTAGGCATACATGTACTGTCTGCTAGCTGAATAATTGAAATAACATTGGAGGCTAGAGGGGCTTCAGCACAAATGAGGCCTAGATCAAAAGCAAGTTTTCATAAGGGTGTCCTTGCCTGGCTTCAAGCTCTTCAGATAGTCACACAGAAGGCACCGGTGTGATCTGAAGCTAAACAGTTTTGGTATAAACCTTAACTGCAGACAAATGACTCCAGTGTAGGAGAGGCAAAATCAGGACCTTAGTACAATTTAGACATTAAACTGAAAGACTTCACAAGTTCTGAAGTAACTCCCCAAAGGCATATCTCAATTAAGGGTAGTGTGATAGAAAGGGTTGGCCCTTCGTTTTAGCTCCTCTTCCCTATTCCGAATGAACACTAGTACACATAGGTTTTCACTAAATCATTGAAAACCATTCTTCTTTGCTCTATTTTCTCCTCCCGCCCCACCAATCGACTATCCATCCAAATCCAGAGAATGGGGCCCATATAATTTAAATCTCTGTGACCTAGACACCACACTATCACTAAGAAAACAAGCATTTGCAATGCAATAGGTCTCGCATTAGTAAAAGTTAGAGCTATTGGTGTTGCAAATGATATTTGTTATTTTTTTTTAACAAAAATATCCCAGCAGTAGCAAAAGTAATTGCAACGCCAATAGCAACGCCAATAGCTCAAACTTTCAGTAAATTGAGACCTATTGTATTTTATAACATTTCACTGCGTCATTCTATGAGTGCGTCAAAATCCCTATGCGTGCTCAGACAAGGCATAAGGAATGACTCTGTACTTTGCTTGTCAACCTAGATGCAATTATTTTATTGGATCTATCTAAGCAGATAGCCCCTATTCTTTAACATTGTCTGTTCCTTGATTTAAGGGTGTAAAAAGTATTTGCCCTGCCTCACCTTTAACTGTTTATGTTGTAATTGCCTGGCCTATTTTTTGTCCCAGTCCGGTCCTGCACTTCGGTAATGATTTAGAATTCAATGGCCATTTGTACTGCATGGGCATTAGCAAACAACCTGAAATATATAAGTCTGAACTGGGTCACTTGTTTAGAACATGCACGAAGAGGTGCTATAGCACAACCAAAAGCTTTGCACAGCCACTAACTTGCTATCTTTATTGAGGAATGATGAAAATTTAAACTTTCATTATTTACTGTTTGGCGCACTCCTTTTTCATACACTGTGGTTATCTGCCCAGTGAGCCCTTGTCCTTGGCGCGCTGTTTTTCAGCACTATTTCTTTAATTTGGAGATTATTTACAATGAATTCCTTCTTATTTCAGCTATGGGTTACGTTTGAACCCCCGCATTTCACATTCTTCACCGATTTTTCATACACTGTGGTTATCTGCCCAGTGAGCCCTTGTCCTTGGCGCGCTGTTTTTAGCACTATTTCTTTAATTTGGAGATTACTTACAATGAATTCCTTTTTGTTTCAGCTATGGGTTACGTTTGAACCCTTGCTCTTTCTATACGGATACATCCGCGGCCTTAGGTTATTGCGAACCTTTGGTTTATTCCTATTCGGACTGCTGTACCTATCGTGAGTAAGTGCTCAGCCTATTTAGGCTCATTCTTTCACTCCTTAATATTCACTAGTGTGAGCATTGACCCTAGCGGTTCTTGTATGTCCCTTTTCTCGTCTGTTTAGGAGCCTTGCTGGCCCACATCACTATCTTTCAGCCTGAAGACACCTGTGCTGTCACTGGTAATTTATTCCTATTTATTCTCTGTTTGGATGCCCTTTCCATTAGACACACCTTACTAATTGCATAATATTACTCTTAGGTGCAACATATACCCTTCGCTTCCCTTCCCCCTTCCCCGTTGGTCCTGATGAAGACCCCACCTCCAAGACGTCAAATCTGCTGGTTTTTATAGGGGTCGAAACGTTGACATCTCCTTCCCTTCACTTATCAAACCTGGATGACAGAGGATCTATATCTGCATCTTTTGTTTATGATTTTGCATTTGTATGTTTTGCCAGTAATTTGGCAGGTTAGGTTATCATTATTGTATATTGATGTATATATATGCACCACCTTTCCCCCTGCACATCACTTTCACTTATCCTAACTACGCACCTATCACTTCACGCTGTATGCACCTGTTTTTACTAAATGTTAAATGTGATATTCAGTTCACAATTTTTGAGTCTATGATCTATGATGACAATTTTTGTGATATTTATTAAATCATAATCATTTATTGAATGAGCCATTTGGTGTTGTCATATTCCTTGTATATAGACCATGTATTGGTTGCAGATACATTGTGAATAATTTCCACTGTGACTATCTTTTGTGTACCACTATTTACCCGAGTCCAGTGGTCTTTCGGGTTACCCCATTGATACGAAACTCACTAACTGGTGAACAACAGAAACGAGAACCTACAAACCATACCACTTCAGTGACACTTTAACAAAGAATAAATGGATCTAGAGGACAAACAAGAAGCCTGAGGTCTGTTCGTCTGAATTCGATAATGCTCATTTTGTACTCTAGTCTTCGAACAAAAACTTGGAAGATACAAAGGGACAGGCTACAGGAAATCACAACTCTAGAAAATGCTCACCATGCCTCAGTCTAGTCATACAGCAGTCACAGGTTCTCAAAACATAACTAGTAATATGAATCCGTACGGCTGACCATAATCTAACACACACACACACACACACACACACACACACACACACGCGCGCACACTGCAGCATAAATAAGCATTTAGCTTTGAAACCTTCCACATGCAACTACAAATACATCTGCCAAGGTGAGCATTAACTCCCAGAGCTATCTTTACCATGATATGTTACATAAACCCAGAAATAGATGTAGATGGGGAGAGAGCACTTAGTAGAGATATTTGCTACAAATAAGTCACAGGATCAAAACCTGGCATTCATTTTAGCTTTCCCAGGTCAGTAGAATAAGCTTCAATGAGTGTTAATGCCCCCATTCACTTACGCATTTAGATAGAACTACACTTTCTAATCGTTAATCAATCATGGTACGATCAAAACAATAGAATTTAAGATCATTATGGCCAACACTGACAACAGAAGACCATTTTTGCTGCTGTGCTATTCACCCTGACAAAGCCAGTGCAACAAAATACGCACCTCTAAAATTTCTTCAGTGTGTTATTCGAGTTCTTAATATGGATTTTGTACACTCTCTGCTCTAGCAAAACAATTTACCATACTCTTCCTGAACTAATTTTCTTGAGAATTCAGCTCAAGGAAATGATGAATTTGCTTTTATGGCGACTTATTCACTTCAAGTGCATTTCTCATTAACTTTATGTGGGAGCAGGTAACTGGCAGTTCAGAAACGGCTTCCAGGCAGTTACAGCAAACCTTTTGAAGCCCTGTAACATGTGTCGTGCTCAGTTATGCCTCCATTTCAGTGTGAGCACGAGAGCGCCCCCACCAGTTTGCTTCTTGTGGGTTTCGGCCAGTTGGAGTTGGGCATTGACATTCGGGAAGAGGCAGCTAAGAATAATGGATCACAACAGATCAATAACAGCGAGAATCATAGCGACCAATTAATCACGGCTAAAACTAGAACTACATACCACAATAAATAAGACAATGGAAGTCAAAAGAGATTTGCATAAACCTACAATGGTGAGTTACGAGAATCAAAAATCATTTAATAAAGAATGCTATCAGACAGCATGTTACCCTGGGTGGAGAAGAGAAAAGACATGCAAAAGAAACTGAAAAAGAAAAAATGCGAGCAAGTTTATGTTGCCTTGCTGGTTTCATGTTACAGGGAAGTATGGTTCAGTCCAAATGTGAGAGCAAATCTTTGTTCCATTCCTTATTATCCGAGGAGCAAAATTAGTGCAAAGTGAACGTACCCAAGGTCTGCTCTTTGCAAAACATATGTGAGGGCTTCGCAACAGATGCTGTCTTCTACGAGCAGCTGGGACAGATTGCGTACAGCATTCTGCCCTGTGAGAGAGAGCTCTGCCTCTCCCTGGAGACAGAAGGCCATGTAATTTCTGTAAACAGATTGCCCTTGTTGTGTGTCGGAGTTCAGGTGCCGGTGTATCCGTGCAAAGAGGGCACTTACACGGCTCCGAGTCACATCAAAGGAGATATTCACCGCACAACACCGGAAGTCCACGGAGAACCACCCATAACAAACCCTGAAACAAAATGGAATAAGTAATTGGCAGCAGAGTATGTGGCGCAACGGCCAGAGCTGTCGACTTTGGAGCTGGGGAACCCAGTTCGAGTCTCAGCATGGACTCAACATCGTGCTCATGTAAAGCACTTCAAAACCTTATGGTTGAGTTCACGCTATAGAAAAACTAAAAAGAAAAAAAAACGCTTGCAAAACAAAACTCGCGCTCTAGAAGTCCCTTCTAAACAAGGGGAGGGGAATCAGCAGTGCCATGCAGGCTCCACGAAGAAAAGAGCCCAACAAGCAGAAAGGAGGAGGGGGCAGCTGCAGCCCGAGAGGGAGTGAAGAGCAGCTGTTCAGAACAAACAGCGACCGGAGGTAGAAAAAAACAAGCATTGGCCGCGCGCTGTGGTGGGGGACGGGGAGGAGCGGGAGAGCAAGTGACGCACGGCCGTGAAAGTGACACGGCCGCGCGGCTGCTAGACGCGCTCTGTGGTGGGGGAGGGGGAGGAGGGTTGGAAAGGACAGCCAGATGGCCTGGAGCATGCGAGGAATGCGCGCGTTACTGTGCGCGTACTCGCATGCTCTAGGCCAGGACAAAAAAAAGTGGTTGCATTTCTGAAACCCACTACTAAATGTCTCGCCAGACCAGCGCATGCGCTGGCTCAGGCGAGACCTAAAAAGCAAGCTGTTTTCAGTGAACAAGCCCATCAGAATGCCTCTGTTCCTCAGGAGTGCAAGTTTGCGACTGACGCTAGATTGTTTGCTTCCAAGCCAGATAAAAAAACAATTCACATAGCTTTAAGAGGGCAAGTTGCACTGAGACACATCAAGGTGAAAATTAGGCTTAGGTCACTCCACAGACTGGAAAGGAATAGAATATTTTAGCATGTCTATACGCTGAAAGGGTGCCACAATGAATGCATCTTCGACATTACCATTAACATTGTCATTTCAAACAAATACTCTCTAAATATGTCTTTTAATAATTAAAAACAGCACACTTTAGGTCTAGCCAAGAGATTGATTTATCAATTTCAGCACTCATGTTTTTCCCAAAAATCATAATAAAAATACACACATACGGGTGTAGCATCCTCCCCAGTACATGCAAAGTATCACTCCACAGTCTGAGCTTGCTATTACATGTCTTTATTCCTCAGCGTGTAACTGTTAACTGAATATTCTACATCATGAATTCTCTCACCCACACCCTTAAGTCACTATTCTACGGAGTAAGTCATGAACCAAAAGGGTCCTGTCATCTCTAACTCACACAACACCACATTTCCTCTTTGTTAAATAAAAAGTTCAAATACTACATATATACACCACAACTCTTCGAAAAGTCGTTTTGGTGTTCGAATAAATCGCCCAGATCTGGTCATGTGAGGCTGCGGAGATACCGAAGTGTCCATGACTGGAACTGGTGACAGAGACATTGGTACAGTCATTCTGCTCTCTGGATACTCAGGTGGACGAGTCTCACGTCTGACATCTGGAGCCGGCGAATGTTGAGGAAGGTGCTTGAAATGCGAAGAATCTCCCATAATGAATTTTCCAGGACCGTGAGCAGTCACAATGTGTCCTTTTCTAGTCACAACCCTCAGTGGGTCAGCATCAAAAGGTGCATCAAACTTGCGTTTCCGTTTCTGCCTGACACTAACTTGGTCTCCTCTTTTGAACACGGTGCTCCAAGCACAGCAGCGTCTGTCCGCATATGTCTTCATTTTGCGTTTGCGAGACTAATCAGTGGTGTGAAGTTTCTCAATGTCAATAGATCTCCCAGTGGTTCGTTCTGGCAAATTGGTTCCTATGGCTCTCCCACACAATAAGTTGGCAGGGCTTTCACCCTTGGTAGAATGGGGAGTTGACGTGTGTATACACGAAACACAGACTGAAGAACTGATTTGAATTCATAATTTTCCTGCAGAGCGCTATGAACATTATTCTTGAGGGTGCTCATAAATCTCTCGACAACACCATTCTCGTGTGGCCAGAGAGATGTGGCTTTTCTAATGCCTGACATTTAGATGAGTGAGAAAATCTTTAAATTCTCGACTATTGAAAGGCGCACCACTGTCAGATTTCAAAATCGAAGGAACACACCATGTTGCAAAAATACTTTCTAATCTCTCAATGACTGTCATGAGTAGTTGACAACACATCTTCCACAAGTGGAAAACGGGAATATTCATTAAAAATTACTAGTAGATGTCCATTGTCAAGGGGTCCAAAGAAATCTATTGCAATCTTCTCCCATGCATGCTTTGGAAGATAAGACATGTTTAACAGATGCGGGGTTGTTTTGGATGACAAGCAGTCGCACAAATGACATGCCCATAACTCCTCTTTCATCAAGCTGAGGGAACCACACTCTGTCTCATAGAACTCGTTTAGTAGCAACAACTCCACGATGTCCCTCATGGGCCAGTTTAACAACTTGTCTCAGACTCTCTGGTATGACAATTCTCGACCCTTGTAAGATGATGCCTTCTGGGGTAACAAAGTTCTTCCTGTACATTTTTGAATTTCTGGTATTCAGGGTAATTATGAAGAGGTCGAGTATATTTTCGCCACAATTGATATGTAACAATGTCTTTGAGTATGAGCAAATCTGTCAGTGGTCGATGATTTGTTCCATCGATTTGGCAGCAGGAGTACTGGACTTCACGATGAAGTTAACATAAGCATCAGCCGCTTTAGAAGTAATGCCATGACACTGTATTTGTACATATGAGAAGTAGTCAGAAGGGTTTTGATCTTTTCTTGGACGATGCACAATGGTATAATCCTACTCCTGCAATCGTAACCCCTCACCTCTCAAATACAAGGGGGCATCTTGGCTTTAGGATTTCCGAAAATGGTGAGCAATGCTTGGTGGAGTCAATCCCCCATCAGAAAAGATATGCGAAAAGAATTTGAGTTTGGTTTTATGAAACTCACACTTTGCCGCATTTCAAGTGAGACCTGCTTCGGCAAGTATATGACAAACTTGTGTAAGAGCTTTTTGTTCCTTTGGTGTGACCCCAAAAACTAGTATGTTATCACTGTAATTGAAAGCATTTCTGACTGGTTGTATTATGAGCCAAATGACATTCGGAAAGAGTTCTGCAGCTGATGACACTCCAAAACATAGGCTTTTATATCTAATAAACGTACTTGAGTTGAAAAGCTAGAAAAGCTAGTAATGTACCTGCAATTTTCCTCCAGTTCAAGTTGGTGATAGACTTTGTTCAAATCAAGGCGGGGAAAGACTTTAGCTCCATTCAGCTGCTTAATCATGTCAGCAATGTGTGGACCTGGATGCTGTTCTGTTTCAAATCACCTTGTTCGCTTGGTGCATATCAATGCAGATGAAAGCGTCTCCTCCACTATCCTTTTCGGCACTAACACTATGAGCGATCCACTGGTCCAACGCCATGGATCACCCAATGTCCTGCTTTAATAGTGCCTCAAGTTTTTTCTCAACAGCCTCTTGTAAATAGAAGGCAATTTGCCGATGTCGTTGAGCAACAGGACGGATGTCCTCATTTATTTGAAGTTGCACTTCCATGGTCTTAAGTCTTCCTAATCCATGAAACAAGGAGGGAAACGGATTCATTATCTCTCGATAGGCTTTGACATTGTAGTTTACAAAAATCAGCCCCATGTCTGCAGCAGTACTGAAACATGCACTTGATGAAGTGCTTTGCAGGACATGAATTGGTGCTTTTACTTTCATCTTTTTATGCTTCACAGTTGCTGTGAATGAACCTCGACTTTGCAGTGGTGTCGAAGCAGCCCTTGTATTCACTTTGGTTTTCAACGACATTAAACGGGGCACTGGAGACAGTTCATAGTACTTTTCCGCTGGCATAATGTTTATGGACGCGCCACTGTCTATAATAAAAGGTATGGAGCACCCATTCACTTTCAGTGTGATTTTGGGACAGTGTCCAAATGAATTTTGCACTTTAACTTGTCAATCCAGCTTTGACCAGCATTCTTCCTTGCAAGAAGCTAATCCTACATGCACACGTCGTCCAGTGGTCAACACTGACATCACACTCCAATCTTCCTCACTGTCGCTTGATAATGACGGTGACCAACTTTTAGACAAGGAATTTGAGGACAATTGACGTCGTTTAGTTGCTACTTGCCTCAACTGATGCTGATGCTTGGCCTTGTGGGCATGGTTGGAACGTCTCTGGAACCTTCTTGCATCTATTTTGTTTTCTCGATGCAACGCACTTGATCTTTCCTTCATTTTGTTTTCTTGATGTGACGCACTTTATCATTTCCTCG
This sequence comes from Calotriton arnoldi, assembly GCA_963921515.1. Taxonomy (NCBI): domain Eukaryota; kingdom Metazoa; phylum Chordata; class Amphibia; order Caudata; family Salamandridae; genus Calotriton; species Calotriton arnoldi. The sequence goes on along the minus strand of CAWUFW010001678.1, from coordinate 506,707 downwards.
CTTTGCAAAGCGTTAGAAAATGGTTCTCTTTCCAGTATCCTTTGCATATCTGTCCAATGGCGGGACATTACCTTCATGTGGAAAGGAAAATCCACGTTGAAAACACAACTTCTTTTTCTTTGGAGGCATTACTTTATGGCTCTTCTACTTGTATCTTAACTTACTTTTCACACTTTATTTTGGGCCGTTCTGGCCTCCATGTTACCTAATTGTCTGTCAGCTCTTTCTTCCGCTCTGGCAGCCATGAGTACTTGCTCCAAGCTCAGTGTCTCTTTCAGTATTCGTCGTCTGAAGGAATCGGAGAAACAAGCATCTATTATTCTGAGACGCATGGCCTCTTCAACATTGAACTCGTTGACACAGTTAACAGGTTGGGGGGTGGGATGGATATTGTTCATTGTTTTTTTTTCTGCTTTTCAAGCATTCAGACGCAGACAACTAGATTTGCTGAGCTCTCTTCTATACTAGGAGCAAACCACTGATTGCAAAGATACTATCTATACTGTAAACAAATTGTCATACCAACGTATGATGTTACTCTAATATTCTTTTTCCCTTTGAAAACTCAAAAGTCTGTGTTAAAAATCCTTGAACTCGTTGAATTTGCAATGCTTGATGAGTGAATCAAGTCTTTCTACAAACTCATCCATTGTTTTGCCAGCTTTCTGCCTTTCTTGGTTGAAGATCTATCTTTCATAATCAACATTTGGCATTGGATTGAACTTAGTGTTCAGCACCTCTATGATTTGACAGTACGTCACTTCACCACTGTATGTTATTTTCTTTATCACTTCTTATTTAGTCCTTCACCCACCAAATTCTTCAGATATTTAATGATCTTTTTGTCATTTACTTCTTTTAGCGCATCAATAAAATCATCGACGTATTTGATCCAGGCAGTCCATTTATCGTCAATATTTTGCTTTTTGGCAGTATCGAAGGGAGGTGGTGGTTTGAGGAATGCGGTAGCATCATAGCCTGTGGAACCTTCTGCTGTCAGGAGTGGAGCTCGCTCCGGTAGCATCTGCTGCCCACTTGGACTGGCACCTTCATCAAGCACTAGCCGCGTGCTGACATTTGGGTTATCGCGCCAGATATCTGGTTTTGAGGTGCTGTCCTCTTCTTTGGCAGAGAGTAGCAGCTTTGTTTCTTGCACGGGTTTTTCATCCTGCTCACTTCTCTGCATTGTACCTGGTTTCTACTGCCTTTAGTGTTTCTTTGTGTCAGAAATGTTTCTGCTTTTAGCGCTTTCCTGCACTTGGCTACCACTGCCTTTAGCCTTTCTCTGTTCCTGGTTGTCGCTGCGTTTAGTGTTAATGTTCTGTACAGTGTTGCGTTGTGGCGCAGTACCTCTTGTCTCAACTTTACCAGCAAATTTCAAGCAGACGACAAACTTTCTGTAAGGCCTTCACTTTCTTCACAGGCCTTGCACTGGCTGGAGTGGGGATTTGACTCTACATTCGCGACCAGTCGATTTTCACTTCAACTGATGCACATGTGGCACACACGAGCAGTTTGCGAGACCACGGCAACCTCTCCGGGAGAGCACTCTCGGTTCTTCAGGTTGCAGGGTTTTCGTAATCCCCCATCTCATCGCCAGTTGTAGTGTCCTCCCCAGCCCGGGTCCATTGCAAAGGATCACGCCACAGACGCAGCTTGGTATTACACATCTTTATTCCTCAGCGTGTAACCATTAACTGAACATTCTACATCATTAATTCTATCAGCCACGCACTTACATCACTGTTCTTCAGATTCAGTCAGGAAACTAAAGGGTCCCGTCATCTCTAACTCACAAGACATTACAGTAGGGTCTTTCACTTACACCTCTTTTATCCTTTTCAAGTGTTATTCACTTTTGCTCCCACCTACCACAGAACATGTCACTGGGTCACCATACTTCATCCACTGACGGTATTAAACTGTAAATAACAGCATTTTGCTTAACCACGTACCCAGCCACCTCTAAAGGAGGTGATAAAGCAGATAAGCTGCTGAACCTTTCTGACTGACCCAAAATCGATGTCACATTTGGGAGAAAAGATGACAAACGTGCACCACTTGTGCTAACCATACGTTGAAGAAACATGAGAGAAATCTTGAGACAACTTAGTTACTGCATCGTAAAAGCATGCAGATGAGAAATTAGATGAAATTTAGTCATCTGAATAACATAGAATGTATTCTATTTACTAGTATTGGTGTATCGTTCCATAACGCAATAGAAGATGTTAAGTGACAAATTCACATAGTTAGGACATTTTCTTCTTTACATTTATGAAATATGTGTGAAGAATGAATGAAAACAAATGTAATCTAGAGTATATTAAGTGTGTTGCTGAGGAGTCTCATTCTAAACTCCATATTTTGTATATGTGAAATTGTGCAGCAAGTGAGAAAAGAGTGCTGCACGTTTATACTAAAACCCATTGCCCTGAAACCTTTAGGGAATTACTAGAAACGATATTCATTTATGTTATAAAATAATTTTACACGTTGGTACTTTGAAAATGCTGTAATATGTCATAGTTGCACATACCATTTACAATGTAACTAAATAGCTTTATGAGTGCAAATAAGTCGAAAGAAATATATAAGGTCCCAAAAGTTCGAAATGAAATGTATATTTCCATTATTTTATATTCCGTATTTCATGAACCAAATTTAATTTAGGCCTGCATTTTAGTACTTTGCTTGATTCTGTTCTCATGGAATGTCTACGTAAACTTGCAATGTGAAGAGAAACTAGGTCTCATGGGGAGAGTTCCCATTGGCATATGAGGAGAGCTTGCAACAATTCGCTACTTTGGGAACATCTGTCATGGGAAACTGTCCTCTTGAACTCACTCAAGCTTTTACAAAAGGACTATTGTTTGAATGTAATACACTGGATGGTTCGACAGCTTACGTGATGATCACCACCTTTTTGCTATAAGGTGACTTTTTATGCTGCATTACAATCATGCTATACGAACTGACCAGTGGACTGAGTGGTCTGATCAGATGAGGTGACATAGGAGGTGTCACCCCGGAACTTGAGAATTATATTATAAATTGATGTGACGAAAGGACAGTCTTGCTTGCGCACTCTTGGAGAGAGAGGTCTCATTGCTTCTCCTTGCTTTTGAAACTTCTTTGCAGACTCTATTGGTTTTCCTGTCCGCTGACACATACGCTGTGTGCGCTATTCCCTGACTTCTTTCCCTCATGGGAGAGTACCTCTGAGCGGTCATGGTTCATGTCCCTTCCTGAACTTTTCCAGAGGTTTGGTAACTAATGTCATCCTCAAATTGATTTGATTATTCTGCACTCTTAGACTTTAAGTGCCTGATATTGGTGCATTCACTCCTTTAATAATAAGGATAGATATCTAACTTCACTATATCCTGGTTCTGTCCCTCCATAATTTGTCTCCAATAATTGATTGTGCATTACAATTGGGTTATTAATGAGGGAAGAGAATTCCAGTAGAGAGATCTCTGGACGCAGATACTAATGTTGTTATTCGGCATAGCTTTAACTGAATTATTGGTTTGTATGATCTTGACCTGACAGAATTTCTTTAGAAGATTTAGTCTAGCATAACACTTTACTTGCTCAGTTTAGTTCTGAGAGTCATATACAATAATCTAATTACGGGTTTGCACGTCCTGTACCCAATTCCTGGTCCTCATTGGAGAACTGGATTGGATCCCCTATGTCCGACCCCTCTCAGCATGAAGCAAGATCCATCGGAGGGACAAGTAAATGAACCCGAAGTGTAGTGCTAGGAGATAAAGGGTTTGTTAAACAAATGGGCACAGTGGCGCTACAGCAGAGTACACGTCAGTACCTGGGTTGGTGTTGCTGTGCTACTCCTGTATTTTTATATTCTTGCCCCATTTTTTTGCTATACATTTGCAAAATAAATGATTATTGAATGCTCAATGAAGGACAATCCAAATGCATTTGCCAATCCATGTCGAATATGGTGACCAAGCTCACCTCTCATTTCACTTAAAAGCTAAACTCTTCCTAGCATGGTGATAAGATAACTTTCAAAAGTTCCTTTCACGTCTCTGTGTGATAGGATCTAATTTACTTGCTGTATTTGTATAATACTCATAAAATCAAGAGCCCCTTCGGAGCGCTAATAAACACAGACCATGATCCCAAACTAATGAGATCCCTGGATAGAGAACCGCACACGTCCTCCATAGTGCGCATTTGACACGATACAGCAGTCCTATTAATTTGGCGAGAGGTGTGTGTATATATTATCTACTGACGTTCGCCAGTAGGTAGTTCTAGTTAGGACCTAGTCTCCCTTGGAAAAGCATTTTTTGACTTGCCTATAACTTTGGCGTTGTTTGACCCATCTTCATGAAATTTTCCGAAAAAAGTGTCGAAGAAGTTTGTGTGTGTCATGGAAAGTTTGGACGTGATCCGTGCAGTGGGGACTGAGAAATAGGGGCACGAAATAAGGGTATGTTTGAAATGTTGACTCACATAGGAACGCGCTGTCGAACCTACAGCTCGAACCGCTGGACGGAATTATACCAAATTTGGCAGAAAGGTAGATGTTGGTATGCAGATTGTGCTTTATTTGGTGCAAATCCGTTCAGTAGTTTTTGAGAAATTAAATCCGAACAATATAGTTATATCTCTGGTCGCGGGTGTTTTTGCTGTGACATCGCAACGTGTTCGAAGTAAATCGCGGAAGCGAGTAGCAGAGGGAAGGCTCCGATTGGCTAGGCGCAACCTTAACAGAAAGTTGCGACGGTTTTGCGATGATCGCGGGTACATCGCGACGTGTTGTTGTGTAGTTCCTATAAAACCTATACAGGATCTGCGCGTTTAGACAACATACACTGCGGGCTTGGTGTCCAGACTGATTCCAGGCACCCCCACCGAGTATGTTGGCCTGTATACCAGCTGGCTCACAGTGCCACTAGAAACTCCTATTACCAATGAGAGAATAGTTCTTGGCAACTATCGAACATGACAACCCTGATCCCTCAGAATTGTGGAAACAGTGCAATACTTTTCGCTCAGTCACTCGTGCTCACTTAGTCTCAGAGAGATACACAGAATAAACGATATGGACGTTTTTCAATAAGTATTTATTGAACATGCGTCATTCTAGTGTAAAATAGGTGTGCTGAAACAACCACTAGACAGTAACAGATATAAATGATTAGAAGCACTAAGAAGGTGAAAGGATAGTAGATTTCTACCATTCTGCTATAATTATGAACATAGGCAAGTATATAAAATACATGACAAAAATACGTACTCCTACGATGTAATCCTAACTAGATGTACCTAAGTGTACTTAGCATGTGTGTAGGTGTTAAGCCAAGAATCTCTCTAGGATAAAGTCAACCCCATTACCTGAAGTGAGAGACTGTGGGACCCTGTCTTGGTCTCGAGTTGGACACCCCGCAAGGGATGTTCAGACCACTGCGAGCTGGAGTATTTGTATGCAGGAACCTCAGCGTCACACGTCAGTGTGTCGGCATGGAAGTCGTGATCTCCTCTCTCTAGCTCAGCAAGATGTGATGTTTATATACCCAAAGGTATCCCCAGGGGTTCTACCTTGCTGTGCCACTGTTGGACTTAGGATGACGTCGGGAATGAACCTTGTACATAGTTATTATACAGGAGATGATAGTCCTGCTGAGTTTCCAAGAATCCAAGGATCCTCATGCATAATGTATGAGGCTATTGTTCAGGGATAACCCCACGTTCTGTAGGCAGTACTGAAACTAGGTAAAGGGTCAGTCCTAGCAGCCCGTTATGTATGTAGTGTAGGGACGAATATAGGTGAAAGGTTGTGATGTTACCCTGGCCTATATTGGGGTACTTATATGGAATATAAGTGTTTGAGGTGAATAGCGAAAGCGTGCCAACGGGTATGCTGTGATTGGCTGGACGCAACCTGAACAGAAAGATGCGGCCACCATTTTATGTACTGAGGGATGGTTCCCGTGGCAGAACAATTTTTTTTAAAGTGACTTAAGGGGTCAGGGTAGAGGTACTCGGACCCCATGTTTGATAAATGGGGATATTAGTGACACAAGTTGTGTCCAAAATTGATTTTTTTAAATCACGCACAATATTTGTGACGTCACCACGACCACCAGCGCGGCTCTACTGTGTACCATCGCGGGTATCGACATATCCACAATGCCCGGCATCACCACAAAAACGGGAGATCGAATTTAAAGATGAATTTTATACAAGCCACCATGAAAAATTATGATTTTAAACAGTGCACTAATAAGCCCCTAATGTCTAAAATACTGTTAAATAACTGCATATATGTGTTTTACACTTTATTAAAAAAGGCGTGATCATCACAGTTACCGACGTCTTCGTGATACTCCGAGTACTCGCGAACATGGAGAATTGCTTTAAATGATTGTTTTAGTACAAACTCCCCATATAAATAATATGACTTTAAACAGTGCAGTAATAACCCCCAAGTGTCTAAAATACTGTCAAATGTGTGCATGTATGTGTTATACACCTCTTAAAAAAGGTGCAATGGTCGTGGTTACTGAAGTCCTCGCGACTAACAGCGTCATTGTGAAAACAGGAAGTAGGGTTCAAACACAGTTTTTTAAAAAGTTACTACAAATATATGTGTACAAACATGTTCTTTAAGTTAGTAATGTGTGCATTCTAATAGCCAGAATTAATTTTTTAAGTTAAAATTTTTTAATTTGGTGTTGGTCGTTGAATGTCTGCTTTTGTTTTGTGATTTCGCAACGTGATCATGATGAGCGCAACGTTGTCGCAAATTTCAAAAACAACAATAATTTTACAAGAAAATGAACAACGTTTTGGGTGGCTCTGACAAGAGCCTTTGTGTTGAGAGTGTTACAGATAAGACTGTATGCAGAGTTTCAGGTTGCTTAGAAACACCGTTCTCTTAGTCTGTAAAGTGAACTCCATCACCTCTATATATCCCATGCATGTCAAAACGCAGATTGTTGTTGTAGATGGAGCCCATGTTATGGTCTGCGAGGAAAGCATAAACCATTTTATTAACATATTTCCTGGCTTCGTCAATTTGTGGACAGAATTGATTTGACCACTTCCATTTCTGTCTATAGCATATATTAGAGTACACCAAGACAGTGTGAGAGAAAAGCAACATCAGTTCTGCAAAGGTATCCTTCATTAGGATTTCCAGCTCTACCTCAATCACTGTGTGTCAACTGATTAAACTTTGTGACTCTCTGGGCAAACCAACTAATATCCACATTTGGCAAACCCAAGTCCCTGTCAAAACCTCTCTTTTTTGCAGCCTCTCGAGTCCAATAGACATAGCTGCGGTCCACAATCCACACTTTAAGCATTTTGAAGTGAAGGAGCAATAGCAGTCAGGAGAACACGGGAGCTGAATGAGGTAGTTTTCCAAATGAAAAGCAATTAAAATGGAGGTTTAAAAAAAAGATATATTTCATTGGATGCTGTCAGCTTGCAAGTGAATAAAATTAGGTAGTGTGTTGGATGCATTAGCAAGAAGTCCTATCATTGGTTATTTAAAAAAAGAAATGTAATGCAGATATGGATATGCTTTTGAATCTGTGAAGTAAACCTCATCTGCTGTATCTGTTTTTGAAGTAGCATGTTCCTTCTAGAATGTGCGGTGAACTTGTGACCTACTGGTTCCACTGGGTTGCTGGGTACACTGAGCTAAGAGTGTATTGGGGTGGAAGGGTGTTAAGGAAACAGAACATTTTTTTTTTTTAAGTTGAGGAGGTATGACAGTTTAAGTAATGGTAAACTTTAATTGCCAACTCAGGACTTTATAGTAAACTGCTGTACAGTATTTAAATTTAAAAACACTGAAGCTAAATATCGATTTCAACTCCCGTTTTGTTTCGCGGTTACTCCGAGACCATTGTGAAAACATCGCGAACACATGGAGACCGGAACCTCGGGTTAACAGATGCTAACCATTCACAAGTGGAGATACAGTAGTCTAAAATGAAAGACATGATTTCATTTGCTACCTTTCTCATGATCATGGTGGAAAGTTCAAGAGGTTGACATTTTAGAGTTGCCTTCTATGAGAGTGGTGTACCATTCTTGTGCTTAGTTTTCACAAATCTTAACAGTGTCAAAACTATCCAGAAAGAGCTAAAACAACAATATAATCTACAAACTCAATTCAATGGTATGTATATAACTTTTTAATAAATTAAAAAATGTACATTAGAAATGAAGATGCATATGGCAGTTTGATAAAAAAGAAAAGTATCACAGTGATGTGAAAAAAAAATATCAGATGAACTGTATCTGGCAGAGGGTGTATGTTTAAGATGTTAGCAATGTTGAAAGTTACCATGAGCAATGCCTTTAAAAATGACAATGTTTTAAATGTCTAAGCATCTTGTGCAGAACAGACTGATCTATGGTATTTGCATTCTGGGAACTGTAGTACTTTTAGTCACATTATTAAACAAGATCAGTGTAGTCCTGAATAAAAGATAAGAAAATGTGCTGCGCCTGTATACGAATTATAAAGCAGTAATACTTGTTAGGTATGTATTAGGAAGTGTTTGTCAATGTGGTTTTTCACTTGCATGACTGGTTTGCATATGTTTAGATGGTGAGATATGGTTTTTCTGGTAGCAGATAGTTATATGTACGAAGAGAATCTTGAGTTTAATTAAAGATGTAAAGAACTATATATTTTTGGAAAGATGGCATGAAGGTGTATATCTATTATGATCTCACATATATGTTAACATAGTGATCTATGTTCTTTAAGGCTGTTGAAAATATGTATTTTTGTGAGTGTGGTGCATTTCTTTAAGCATGTTCTGTTTAAAATTGAGGAGGTTAATAGTGCAGAATATCTCTTCGGAGTTCCTGTGCTAGCTTCACTTGGTGTGTAACTTTTCTTTGAGAATTGCTCAATATATGTTTTAAAGACACAAGCAATATTTGGGAAACGATGTAGGTATGCCATTAAGAAAAGGTTTTGTGCTTTGAAAAAGTGAGAATTGTTGTTTTCAGTTTTAGAAACTTACTGATGCTTGTGCATGATGAGCAACAGATCAATGTATGCTCCTAGAGAGCCATGTATCCAATTTTTATATCAAATGTGATATCTAGACTTAACACATAGCTCAGTAGAAAGGGATAGATACAGTAAAACAGGTAGTTTCATACTGACTGGAGGACTTAATGAGTCATAGATATAGTCACAACTGCTATGTATCTAACAGCAAAGGAGGTACTTTCACTGTAAGCCAGGCACTACTCTGGCACTCATCTAATCAGTCAGTAACTACTAAGGCATTCATCAAATCACTCACGCACTGTCTACGCACTTAATCAATTACCCAGACACTACATATGCACTCATGCAATCACGCAGGCACTAATTATGTAGTCATTGAACTATGCAGGCACTACCCATGCATTCAACCAATCCCCCAGGCACTAACCATTCACTTATACAATCACCAAGGCTGTACCTATGCAGTCATTCAAACACCCAAGCATAACCCATGCACTCATCCCAACACCCACTTACAACCTATGCACTCATTGAAATACTGAGGAACAACCCATGTACTCATCCAATTACGCAGGCAGTAACATTGCAGTGAACTTATCACCCATCCAGTACCTATGCACTCATTCAATTACTGAGGCAATACTGTTGCACTGATACAATCACCCCAGTAATACACTTGCTTTCATGCAATCACTCAAACTTTAACAATGGACTAATGCAATCGTTCAGACACTAGTCATGCACTCATCTAATCAGCCAGGCACCACTGATGCACTAATTCAATTATCCAGGCACTACCCATGTACTTATCTAAGCACCCAGGGATTATCTGTTCACTCAACCAAAAACACATTGGCAGCAGCCAGGTACTCATGCAATCACTGAAACACTACTCATTCCCTCATCCAATCTGCCAGGTGCTATGTATGCACAAAAACAATCACATATGCACTATTCATGCACTTTATAAATCACCTATATACTATGCATGTACTCCTGCAATCATCCAGGCACTAAAGTGGCACTCATTTAATCATCCAACCACTATCTATTCATGTATTGAATTATTGAGGCATTAGTGATGCACTTTCCTAATCATTCAGGCACTGCTCATGCACTCATCCAAACACACAGATAGTAGTGATATACTCATGCAAACACGCAGGCAGTAACTATGCAGATATGGAAGGACCCATGGAGTTCTCACATACTCAGGGAATCATCCAGGCACTGCCTGTATCCTCAAGGAATCACCTATGCACCCATTCAATCATCCAGGGAGTATTTGTGTATTCAACCATAAAGAAATGTATTTATAAGTTTTAGTGAGGAATATTTAGTCTTTTAGAATTAAATCAATTTTTATTAGCAGAACACACGGTATGACAATACAATGCTTCGTTGCCTACAACCCAACGGGCCAGCAGCATAGAGGCCATGAAGGCAGAGAAGAGCCATTGGATTACAAATTATCTGTATGGGTTAATTACACAGCATGCCGCCTACAACCCATCTTGGGCCAGCCGCGTCTAAAAAGGGAGAAACATTGAATGATCAAAGTCGCGTATGACTTAAAATTAGAGGTGGTCTGCTGCGTGCATAGCATGCCAGTTCCCTAAAGAGACAAAGGCTCGCTATATCAAGTCTGGAGCGTTAAGGTCTGCCTTTTCCAGAACAAAATAAGAACCACGCAAAAAAGTACTTTAACACTTTACCAGGTCCATACTTAAGAGGACTGGAAACCCTCCCTCCCCAACCCTCTCCAGGTGAGCCAATGATTACAAACACATGTACGAGTGTGGCCCGGCGTGTAGGCTACTAACAGCTCATGTCCCTAGAAACCCATCAGAGGCCTGCATGCTCTAACCACCCCCTGTCATTCCAGTATCAATTTCAAAATACGTAGGTAAGCAGGGCATGTCAGCTCCCGAAACTCCGTAGATAGAATGGAAATAAAGGGGGCCCATATCTTTGCATAGTTGGATTTGTCCCCTAGGGTGGCCATGGACAGCCTCTCCATGCCCAGAAGGGACCACAGCTGGTGAAGCATATTTAGTCTTTTAGAACCATCTGGTGAAATATATATTGAACCTGTAACACACTCTTTGCATGTACTCTGAAGAATTAGTGAGCTATATGCTCTGATAGAGATTATTGTGCAGATTTTTATATGGACCGTTTCGCAAACTTTAAATGTGATACATTTAAGTAGAAAAGTACTGAGATAGTAAACATACCAGTTGCGCAGTGGTAGAGAAGCACACAAATAGGTCTTATGCTGTATTTTCAGATTTACAGTGTTGACACTGTATGTACTTCTACACTTTGGTTGATGTTCATTTTAAAATGTACTACAGAAGGGATAAACTGGTCTTTCACCATGTTTAAGTGAGAACTAAGATATGGTGCAGCTATGTTGTAGGAAAGGGTGCTATAATGTTAAAAGGTAACTAATAAATAAAGTTTTGTGTTTTGCTTTGGATTTGGTATATTGAATTAAGTGCATGTAGTTATATAGCTAGGTTCATCTTTAGATTTAAAACTACAACATAACATAAAAACTGTTTTTGTATTATGTGCAAGTCAGAAGTAGAGTAGTTGGTATGTTGGCTAGAGTAAAAATTGAAATATGTATATATTGTTCTGTAAAAAAAAGTATAACTACAGACAGTTAGAATGCCTACAAAAGTTCAGAGGAAAAAGCAGCAGAAGCAAATACAGTATCTCTGCAGAACTAATACACAAAAGGGGAAAATGCAGAAAAAGCAGTGAAAGAAAAAACAGCTACTGGTTAGAGGACAAAGTCATTTCTTAAAAATATATTTGGAAACCTGCAAAGATTTGAAAATAATGTAAATAAAAACCAAACTATGAGAAACAAGAAGAGTGGACAAAATATATATTACAAGAACAGGAAAGAATGTAACAAAGATGGACACACCTTAATCAGGAGACAGTAGCAGTTTAAGCAAATCAGAGGCAAGATGTTTCGAGGTAGAGTGGCTGTAAATGTATGGAGGAATATGAAGAGGTATTGAAGAAGGAGAGAGGCACTGAAACAGAAAGAACAATGTGAGGGAGGAGTTGATAAGGCCTGTGCTTTGAAAAGGAAGCTTTTCATTTTGATTATAAATAGAATGAAGACTTGATAAAATAGTGTTGTACATAAGGAGACAAAACCAGAAGAAAAGATTAGTCAATAGAATTAACTTTTGTACAGTTTTTAGTGGCAAATGGATACATACTTCTACTACAGAGCCTTTCTTTAATGAAGAAAGCTGTCTCTAGGATAACACATTAGTTTATGCTATTGATGAAAGAGTAAAATGTTATGAAATGAAGAATGCCACTCCTATAGCAAAAGAGGTGATGGTATCTAGAAATGTAGAACAAGTTATTGCAGAAGAGGTACAGGGAAGGCATAGTCAGGCCCTGTATACAAATGGTATAGTAGTGTTTGCAGTATTTGACAGTAATCCATTGATATACTAAGAACATTTCTACATATCTATCTAAGGTGAAGTTTAAAACACAAAATAAGTACTTTTCAAGGATTGGATTCTTGCAAGGTTAGAAAGCATACAAATTTGGAGGGACACTCAGTACCTTGTTTATCAAAGATAGTGTTGCTAAGCACCTTTCATCATTTCAGGATGTAAGCTGTATACCTCTCAACAATGCGAAGTTTAGTTAGGAGGTTATATCATGTTAAAATTCCTGCTTTATGTTTAGAAGAAATGAATAGAACACTTTTCTATGATATTGTGGCAGAGGTAGAAAAGGTTTGTGATGATGTGCAGTTTCGTTTCTTGAGTCCAGAACAGGACTCTACGGAAAATGAAGAGCTGACAACAGGAGGAGTTAGAACAGGACACAGGCTTTGTAGTTGATAGCTTTGAAGAAGAGATTACAAAATTTAACACAGTGTGCTCTGAAAACCCAGAGTAGTTTGTATATGTTGTTGACACACTCACTACAAGATTGAAACATGGACTGTTGAGTTGTATGTAAAAAGTGAAAAAGAACATAATGATAACTGGCAAAAGTTTGCTGTGTTCTTATTTGTAGAGGAACGCTTTGCTTTGTCTTCTCAACACAGTAAGTTATATGTAAGTACTGATACAATAAATGAGAGGATAATAAAATGCCAGCTAGAGCTGTGCATAACAAGTCAATACTGGTTTGTATTCCAGAACCACTTCAAGGTTTAAAATGTTTATTCTTATCTAAAGTATACACCCATTTCAGGCTATAGTCTGTATGGAGCCAAATACAGGCAAGTTACCACCAACAGACCTGCAGAAAGGTCTAAAAGTGTAAGTCTAATACTGGATTAGTAGTGTTTTCTCAAAATGTTCAGCAGGATGCTCAAGAAGTTTTAAAAGTAATGCTACGACTATTAGAGGAAGAGGATGTGAATATCAATGAATTATTTGGTTTAAGTTATAAATGGAACAATAATTGTGAACATTGTGAATTCACCTGTAGCACTGAAATTAATTCGGAAAATATGTCTATGTATCTGTTTTAAACTTTGGCATTTGTATTCATGACTACTGATGTCATCGCGATCTCCGGTGTTGCTGTGAAGAAGGAAAATGCGTTTTTGATGTAGTTTTTTCGACAAATGAATACAAAGGGGAATGTTAAAATAATATCTTACTAAACAGCTAGACTCAAACTTTAGGTAATATATGTCTATATTTATGTTTTACACTTTGTGAATAACGTGGTATTCGCTGTCTCTCCTCGGCAATCTCAACGTTGTCGTGAAAATATAAAACATTTTGAAATTAAGATGATTAATGCACTTCTTAAATAAATAGATGACAAATGTAACAATAAGTGGTGCGCCATTCAGATGTAATGTTCAATATGTAATTTGAACACATTAATTTCTGTCGCATCTGTTTCTCGTCCTCTTTATTTTATTGGTCTGCAACACCCTGTTTAATCTGAATTTTCCTTTTCTTTTCTTTCCTTTTCTTTTTCTGTTTCTTCTCTCTTCCTGTTCTTTCTCTGGATCTGGTTATAATGTTTGATTTAGGATCTTTCTCTCTCTCTCTTTTCTTTTTCTCTTTTTTCTCTCCCTTTTTTTCCTCTCTGTTTCTGCTGCCTACTCCTTTCATCATGTAGACCATTCCTTTGCATTAATATGTCATTTACTATTTTGAAATTACCGATTTAACTCCTCAATTAATTGTTTTTCAACTCAAATTGTAAATGTTGGTTTTAACAGGTTTATGTGTTCTGTTTGTTTCACATAGGACCTGCCGTCAGACGGTTAACAATATGCGGTACATATAGAGAGCACTGCATGCAATGATTGGGGCTGACCATCTCCCTTCCCCCAAGTCTTGGAATGCTGCAGGATGTGACCTCACTCAGCCTATGAGTAGGTCATTACATTAACAATGATTACATTGATTATTTACCCTACTTATGAATTGTTTATTTTACCCTATGCGGAGTTACCTGTGGTTACACGCATTTTGCCCACTGGGGCTGAATTGTGCCTGACCATGAACAGTATTATTATCCTGTTGCTCTATGCAAAATCCATTATATGAATGTATATTTGCCCACTGGGTCCAATTTACTTATTAATTCTATTTTCATTCTATTTTGCAATCAATTTTTGTTATATATATTTTTATTATTTTTGACTTATAGTATTGAGCTGCAACCCCTAACTCGGTTTTATGTTGGCCGATTATTCAGAATCAGGTGATTATAGCTATATACCAATACAGAATTAACCCATTGGGGTGTATTATATTGGTATAACCATCAGTTGATACTTCCTGATTTAGGAAATAACATTACATTAGGGTGCGTTTGTGCAATAATGAATTTTTGTCCTATTTTCTTAAGTATTTACTTTTGGCCTGCCAACATTGCAGAAGGAGGAGTTCAATTTATTTATATGGATGATTTATGAATATATAACTGGGCTATGTTAACTGGATATTGCCCTCTCTGTACTTGCAGGCAAGAACTGTATATTTTATACATTCAGTGCAATGTAGTTTATACATTCGAAGAGGTCTGCCTTGTTTCTGCAACCATGAACTGTCTAATGGTATGTGTCTTTTCTCTATGTCGTATACTCACCTTTAAATGTTGATGTTTCTAAACCTGCCCTACCCGTGATCAAGGCGTGTTTGACGCCGAAACGCGCTGGGTTTGTTCATGGATTAAAATACAAGATTAAGCAGTATTTATGAATTGATGATCTTTCTGAATTGAATCGGAGACGAGTGCGCGCTCTGTGTATTGCAGTGGCAATATCGGAAGCGATTTTGAATTTTGACGAGGCCCCTCTATCACAACGCGCACCGGTGCCGCTTCTGGATCCCGGCCTCAGGAGGATTGTTTGTGACTCGGTATATTTAGCATTCTTTAATATACATGTTTACGTGTTATTGCATGGCAAGAATGTACTTATTTTTGCATTAATAGGCAAAAAAATTGTAGACATAAATGCGTGGTGTATATACAAGCTGGAATACTGTACATATATTTGCTTGCATAAATAGGAAAGTAAGTGGATATGAAGCACACACAAAGACTGTATTTAATGGTCAGATTCTGCATATTTCCAATTGCAGCCAAGTCAGGTGCCAGGAAAGAAACTTTATCGGCTCTGCTTTGCAGATGTCAAAGTGACTTATGAAACTCTTACAAACTTTTTAGGTCGAGCATTCGAGACCTCTTGTATATACCATAGTATATACTACAGTATATATACTTTAGTATATACTATAGTATATATACTTTAGTATATACTTTAGTATATACTTATATGTGTATGTACTTTGTGGGCTCTGGAGATCAGCCCTAGGACTTGTCTGCTTCCGGACTTTTTTTTCTGCCTCTATTTAACTGTCTTGATAGAAAACGACCAGCAGAGGTCAGTAAATTACCAGAATTGCTTTCTGCTGAGGGACTTTCTTTTTTTTATTTTTCTGTTCAACTGCCTCTATTTAACTTTCTTGGTAGAAAACGACCAGCAGAGATCAGTAAAATACCAGAATCACTTTAGCATTCTCTAGATTCCAGTCCATAGAAATTGTCTTCCACGAGCATCTGTAGACAATTTTTTTCAAATCTTGTATTTTCAGTGATATGACCATCGAAGGCCCTGCTTTTATATTAAAAACGGAGCTTTGGACTATATCATTTCCCGCTGAAAGGCGATATTTCTCTCCATGTGTTCCCATACCTGGCGTGTCACGCAGTTTGGTGCTTACTTTTCCTCCATGTTAAAGAACAGTATATGTTTCAGCACCCAGGCTAATGTGCTGTATAGCTAAATACATATAAGGTTCCAAAGGCGAGACCGATTGCATTGCAAATGCTTGTTCTTATTCTGGCCCACTTATGATTTAAGAAAAACACTGGTGCCCATATGTAAGAGCGAATGCATAGGGCATGTAAAGAGGGCATTCATAAAAATAGATCACACACTGAATAAAGCCATTTAGGATGTGATTGTCCCCTTTTACAGGCTCGCCATAAAATATGCACAAAGTGTGCCCAAATAAGAAATTTTACAGACTGTTGAGATTACCTGCATATTCTTTAATAAAGAAATCAAACAATCTATCCCGTTCTCCCTATACACTGCATTGTGCATTTTGAATGCTCAATTGGCTCTAAAATGGCACAAGGGAGGTATCTTCATATTTTAGATTACTACATTCTCCCGTTTATCATTTGAGGATCCAAAGAGTGTCAACTTGCTCCTGTTATGGCGGAAAGAAAAGTGATGGTTATTCAAAATGTACTACGCTGTTTCAACTAATCTTATGAACTAGTATTGTACTCGTTCCTTTTTATCTTACTTCTTGTGTTATGTCGCATTGTATTGTAATGTTTATTTTATGACAAAAAATGCTCCATCGTCAATAAAGACTGAATGACTGCTTGAATATATATCTAGCCAAATTTCTCCCTCAGCTTAGACTGAAAAATAGAATAATTCCTCTTCAACTGAAGGATAGTTAGGAAGCTAACATCTCTTTCTAAGACAAAACAATATAATTAGACACTGATGAGCCAACCACCTACTTTTTCAGGGCCTGCTCCCTGCGTTCTTGGTTCAGGATAGCAAAGTTTGGTTGGCTGTCTCTGGTTGATTGGTGCAATAAGAAATTAATAAGTTAATGGTTTATGGGAATGGTGGATTGTGGTCATTCCAGCTTTCTCAATTGGAAATCGAGCCTACGAGTCAGGGCTTTATTCCGATGGTGCATGGTATTTGACCTTGATACAGCTCATTTGACGTGCCAGGGTTGACACCAAAATGTACACCTGGCTCCCATGAAGAGTACTAGTATTTCAGTGTACCAATATGCTTGCCAGTCAACCACTATAAAGTTCATTAATGATTATGACCCACACCCTTGGGTGGCAGGACTACTGGCCACCCCAAAACAGACTATAGCATTTGACAACATAGTGCGAGGTACATGCCCTGCTGTTCTAACATTTGCTCTTTCTCCTCGTGTTTACTACAAATCTCCATTCTATATTAGTTGCAGGTCTTTCATAAAGCGGATTTACCTGATGTTAGTGCCTCCCCTGCATTGTAATGATAAATAAGCACTGCTGCTTCACTTTTAGCATGGGTAGAAAAAGATGGAAAAATAAATTCCTGCACCAGAATGGAGTTGCACCCATCATTGGGCACTTCTGCCCCTACCCCATCCGAGAACACCTACAACCTGTCTCACTCCAAAAATTCCACTATGGAAGAACTTGCCTTCCCCTGCTTCATCTCCTTTTCAGGACAGGTATCCTGAATAAGAACACCAGTATAAGTCAGGATGGTAATGTGAAGTATAAAAAAAATCTTGATTTTTGTGTTTCTGCGCATGTGTGAATGTGTATGAACATTTTGGCCATCCCATGTTAAAAACTCCTCCTCGCATAATAGTGGTAAACTTGTGGGCATCCAGGGCAAGATGATCACCCCATGTAAAATGCTGGCCCTGGCATCATGATGGCAACTTGTGGGCATCCATGACATGAGGCTAACCCCTAGTTAATTGCTGACCCTGGTATGTTGCTTGTTGTACTGTATTGTAATTGCATTTACATAGTGCTTACTACCCCTGACAAGGCGTTGAATCGCTTTTTTGATGAGTAGCACGCTATTCCAGAACCCATAAAGAATTAGTGGTGAATTAGTATAGTGAAATATGAAAGTAATTTGTGTAGAGGATGTTAGTTATTTGGATTGTGTCTGTCTGTAGAGCAACTGGTCCTCATGTAAAGCGCCGATACCTTCGGGTCTAGTTTGCGCTATATAAAACTCCCCCCCAAAATATTTAAGTAATTTAAGTGGTGGATATGTTAGTCAGTTATTTGTATTGAGAAGGATAGTGGAGGGATAGAAGAGGGAAAAGGTTTGCATTTGTATAGGGCTTGCTACCCCTGATGTGGTGTTGAAGTGCTTTTCGGTGAGTAGCATGCTACTCCGGAACCCATAAAGGATTAGCAGTGAATTAGTATAGGGAAATATGCAATTAATTTGCGTGATGGACATGTTAGTCTGTTATTTGGATTGAAAAGGAATAGTGGAGGTATAGAAGAGGGAAGGCGGGATAGAAGAGGGAAGGGTCTTGAATCTTTTTCTGAGTTCATAGCAGTAGGAGGGGTCATTGGATGAGTAAAGGGGAGGTGGAGTGGGAAAAGTCAGAGGTAAGGGTTTAGAAAGGCTTGTTTGGGAGATCTGAATAGTCAAAGAGGTATGAGCCGATGCAAGGAGGGGTAGAGGAGGGAAGAGTCTAGAAAGGGTTATTTTGGGGATCATAGTTGTGGTATGGGGTTTGGGATCAATGAGAGAGTAGAGGATATATTGATAGAGGTATAGGGTGAAACATAGGGTAGTGCATTGGAAAGAGTAGTAGAATGAGGTTTGAGATGAGTCGGAGAGTGTAAGTAGAGGATATATTGAGACCGGGATAGGGTGAGAAATAGGGTAGTGCATTGGATATGCTGAATTAGAAGAAAAGTGATAAATATATAGAGACATAAGTAAATGGAAGGTATATATACGCATAAGGAAGGTAGTATATGTAGATTAAAGATGCATTTAATAAACTCCGGATTTCAAGTGTTGTACTTTAAATTATTGTATTTGTTTTTTTAATAAAAATTGTAATTCAATAGTGATGCAATTGTGGATAAATAGTTATGATAAAAGATTTACTTATTTATGCAGTCACTTATATACATGTTAAAAACAGAATAATGTAACTATCAGTAATATGTACATTTGTTAAGCATAACTAACGAATATCTATATTTTGTAAAAACAATTATTATACACGTTTATACTAAGCAATACACGTATAGAGGTACATATCTATAGTCCAAATAAATGCTTATAGACAGAGGGATATGCTGTATTTTTCTGTTTGCGTATGGTAGTTTTGTGGGGAAGAGCCAATTCTTAAGTAGTTTTCTGAAGATCAGGTGGTTATCCGAGAATCTTATGTTGGGGAGGTAAAGAGTTCCATAGTTTGGCTGCTTGAACAGAGAAGGATGTGCCCCCCATGTTTTTTTTCTGTACGTTGGGATTTTGAGGCGAGGTGTCACTCTAGAGCGGAGGTTCGTTTGTTGAATTTGTTTGGTGATTTTATTCCTGATGAAGAGCGGTCCTGTTCCACGTATCGCTTTGTGGGTGATACAAAGCAGCTTGAACGTGGATCTTCTGGCAACTGGTAACCAATGAGGGCTTTCAAGGTAGGGGAGATGTGGTCTTGCTGCATTATATGTAAGTTAAGTGAACAGTGGTTCTGCCACCTATTAGCTTTAAAGAGCGTCTAAATTATTTGTATACTTGGTCCCTCTACTAAGATGAGACTATAATTTGATGAAATATGTCCAATTTTAAGTCCAAACAAAAGAAACTCATGCAATTCTGAATCAATATATGATTTTATAACAAATTAGGTGAAAGTTGTGTACTCATAAATGAGAACAAAACATATATATGCACCCACAGATATATGATATACAATTACACTTATCAACAAATTGGTGACGAGAAGTGAAAAGAAAGATATATATATTTACAAATCACAGCACAATATATACATCACAAATGAACATATATTCAAGACATACATTTAAACACAGTGTGAGGTAAGTGAAAATATGTTTCAACCCAACTAGCAATGGTCTAGTTATTCCTGATTGTTCTGGGTGAACATTAACACTTGATAATTATGCGTCGACGTTTCGACCCCTGGACATGTACGCAATAGTGTGATCGTCTGAGGGGGGTCTTCTTCAGGACTATATATAGAGTGTGTGTGGTCTTAAATAAGGTTCCACCTTGATACCAGATTTAATGGTATTGACAGCACGGCAGCTTGTACAAAATAAGTATTTGACCTGAAATAAAAGCAGCTCTCCTTTTGAGGCAGCTCCGAGTGAACCACTTGAGGACATTCAATGCCCGAGTGAATTCTGAGGCATTAGTTAGCCCTGAGCCAAAGGAGAAAGATTAGTCTGGAGGAGGCCGGCCCTGACAAACCACTGCCCCAAGAGAAGTTGGAATATTAATTAGAAGACCCCGAGCGCCAGACGCCGGAGAGTTGAAGGCACGTTGTACCACTGACCTTTAAACCACTAGCTGACAAGGAGAGCTGCTTTTATTTCAGGTCAAATACTTATTTTGTACAAGCTGCCGTGCTGTCAATACCATTAAATCTGATATCAAGGTGGAACCTTATTTAAGGCCACACACAGACTCTATATATAGTCCTGAAGAAGACCCCCCCTCAGACCATCACACTATCGCGTACATGTCCAGGGGTCGAAACGTCGATGCATAATTATCAAGTGTTAATGTTCACCCAGAACAATCAGGAATAACTAGACCATTGCTAGTTGGGTTGAAACATTTTCACTTACCTCACACTGTGTTTAAATGTATGTCTTTAATATATGTTCATTTGTGATGTATATATTGTGCTGTGATTTGTAAATATATTTCTTTGTTTTCACTTCTCGTCACCAATTTGTTGATAAGTGTAATTGTATATCATATATCTGTGTGTGCATATATATGTATTGTTCTCATTTATGAGTACACAACTTTCACCTAATTTGTTATAAAATCATATATTGATTCAGAATTGCATGAGTTTCTTTTGTTTGGACTTAAAATTGGACATATTTCATCAAATGATAGTCTCATCTTAGTAGAGGGACCAAGTATACAAATAATTTAGACGCTCTTTAAAGCTAATAGGTGGCAGAACCACTGTTCACTTAATGTACGAATCCCCAGGTTCTGCACATAACCGGGTTACTCCATTGCTTTATATTGCATTATATGTAAGAGCAGTCTGGCAGCCGAGTTCTGAATCCGTTGTAGTCTTTTTATAGTTGTTAAAGGTGATCCGTGGTAGAGGCTATTGGCGTAATTTAGTTTGGACACAACAAGAGAGATGGCAGCCTGGACCTTGTGTGGAAATCCCAGATGGGGGAAGATTAATCGCAGAGTTTTTATAGTAACAAAGCTTAATCGTGCGAGTTTATCCACTTGGGCATTCATTGCTAGCTTGGAGTCCATGATCATTCTGAGGTTTCTTACTTCCTTCGATACTTTAGGTGGTGTTCCCAGATCATCAGGCCAAGCGGTGAGCGGGTCATAACTTATCCAATCGCCACACGCAAGTATTTCCATTTTGGAAGCATTCAATTTGAGATGGCTTCACGTCATCCATTGATCCACGGCTCTGAGACAACTGAAAATTGTCGAGTTTCCAATATCTTTGGGGCATTCCAGTTGAAGGAGTATTTGCGTGTCATCTGCATAGTTATAGCACATGAGGTGACATTGATTGATCAGTGCTGGTAATGACTTCATGTAGATGTTGAAAAGCATGGACGAGATGATAGAACCTTGAGGGACCCCTGCTTTTGTGAAGTATGGTTTGGACGAGAAAGGGGGATATGGATGACATTAGTTCTGTAGAGTCTTTGTATCAGAGTGTCATGGTCAACCATGTTGAAGGCAGCTGAGAGGTCCAAGAGAAGTAGTGCAGCATCCCCGTTGTGGTCAACTGTGTTCTTAAGGTCATCCCAGATGGCAACAAGGGCAGATTCTGTTCCTCTTCCTGGACGGAATCCCGTTTGGAAGTCTGAAAGTATGGCATTATCTTCAATGAATTGTGACATCTGGGTAAATGCTGCAGTTTCTATCAGTCTGCCTGCCCAGGAAAGGTCCATTTGTAATCGGTCTGCAGTTGTCAGGGTTCAGCGGGTCCAAGTTTCTTTTCTTCAGTAATCGGCGTATGTATGACTTTTTGAGTTCTTCTGGAAATATTTCGGTAGTTAAGGTATTGTTGCTGATTCGTCTTACTGGTGTGGCAGCAGAGGGTTTGCAGTGGACAAGGCCCAGAAGGGCTGCCGGCAGGCCTGCTTGCTTTGACCAGGTCCATAAATTAATCGTATGAAATGTGTTGGAAGGAACGGAGAGGCTAGGTTAGAGGATTCTTGGATTGTTGTTTTGGAAAATGGTCGGTGCTGGTGCTTTGTCTTTGTTTTAAATATGAGCCCAATGTGTCTGCTTTGGCTGTGTAATGATTTGCCAGTTTGTCTGTGAAATCTTGAGTAATGGGATGAGCTCCTTTCTAGGCAATTTGGTTTACAAAATTCATTGAGAATTTTATAGAATTCTTTATTTGCACATTTAGCATTTTGAATTCTGTCTGAATAGTACCTTTTCTCAGCTTTTTTGATAACTGACATGTATAATCTGTTAAGTTTCTGTAGGCTTAGTTTGTCTTGATTGGTGTTTGTTTTGAGCCAGGCATGTTGCAGCTTTCCAATTTGTTGTTTTATCTCTTATCTCTGTAGTTCTCCAAGGTGCTTGTTTTAATTTGTTCTTTTGTGTCGTTATTAGTGGTATTAGGATATCAAAAGCTTCCTGGTTTTAGGTGCGTCGCTTTGTGTTGTTTTTTGTTGGAAAGCAAGCAAATGGTGGTCTGACCATGTGACTGGAGTAATTGTTTGAAAGGTGAATAGTTCTGTATTTGCAAAAATTACATCAAGGATGCGTCCAGCTATGTATGTGGGTTTGTGGACGATCTGATGCAGGTTCAGTGCGTCTAGGCCAGCGATGATTGTTTTCGGATGGGGCATATTGGGTTTGTCAAACCAAATGTTGAGGTCACCCAGAATGCATAAGTTGGAGTGTAGTGTTATCAGGCTTGAAACCATGTCTAGAAGTGTATCTGGGAATGTTGCATTGCTAGGTGGAGGTCTGTAAAGGAGAAGGAAGTTACAGGAGGAAGATGGTGTAGGATTGGTGAAAAGGGCCTCACAATCTTTTATGGAGATGTCATCAGCTTTAGTGATATGTAATGTTTGTCTGAATAAAACAGCTAGGCCACCTCCTCTTTTGCCTATACAATTTTGGGTGATAGTTTGATAGCCTAGAGGAATGGCTTCATGCAGGAGTGGAGCCATATCATCACCCAACCATGATTCAGTTATGAATAGTATCTCAGGTTTTAAGTCACTGAGAAGGTCGTAGATGTGATGTTTGCTTTTAGAGAGCGATCAAGCATTTATTAGTAGACCGTTTAGAGAACGTGCTTTGGTGATAGTGTGACTGTTTTATAAAATAGTGAGCAGGAGTTTGTGGGCTTGTAGCAGGTGTGTCCTTAGCTTTGATATTAGCTGTATGAGGATAGCAATCACGTAGCTGTTCTGTATCGTGTTCCTCATCCAGCAGGCTAAGAAGGCATTTGACGGATCTGCGTGTGTAGGTGGTGGAGACGGTGGTTGAGAGTGAGTTGGTGAGCTGTGTTGTTTTTGTGGTGTAACCTTGTTGTGCAGTGGACACAGAGAAGCGAAGTTGTGAGGTGTGGCATTTTGATTATTTTGTATGCATCTGTTTAGGGCAGAAAGTGTATGAGTTAGGGGTGGTGGTGCAGCATGTGGGTCATGTAGTAAGGTTCTAAATTGTCCAATGGATGACGGTTAAAAGAGTTGCTGTATATATGTTAGGTGTGGGTGAAGAGAGAAGGCTTGGCATTGGAGTTTGTTCATTTGTGTAGTCTGAAAGGTGTGTGTATTTCTATAGTTTGTGACGGAAAGTATTATGAGGTGTTGCACATGAGAGATTTTGTTGTGCTGGTGTGCATGATGGGTTTTGTTTTTGCGAAGTAGTGAAACGAGGTGCTGATGTATTTGTTTTATGAGATGGATTGGTTTGAATAGTATTGTTTGTGAGGGGAAGCTGTATGGTTAAGTGGTGGTGATGCGTTTGTGAATAGAGTGTATACTGTGTGTAAGAGGGGATGAAGTAGAGTTAAGAGTGTTGGTCTTAGATATGATTGCTGCAAGACGTAATATGTGTGGTGCAGTGGAGTGTAAGTGTTGTGCGGTTGTGTTATTGTGATAGAAAGAAGAGGAGGGTGTAGGTCGGAGAAATGATGGAAGGCTGAGTATAGGTTTGCTAGAGACAAAAAGGGGTCTGTTAGGAGCAATTAGAGCAAGGAGTGTGTGTCTGGATGGGATATAGTAAAGTATGGTGAGGATTTGGGTTGTGTTAGTGATGAGTGGATTGGTTAGTGGTATTGGATAGAGTTGTGTACTGTTTGTAGGTTATGGAGCAAATGTCTGGTAGCTGGGATAGAAGGGTGTATAGGTTTGATTTCTGGAGTTTTGTAGTGGGTGCTGAGACATTGAACTTTGTCTTGGGTTGGTTTGTAGTAAATGATTAGAGTACATTTAGTGTGAGTGTGTTACTCTGGTTGTGGATGAGGTGGGGTGGGTGCTGGTGAATATGAAAGTGGGCAGCATTTCTGGCACTAGTAGCAACCAGCCTCAAACAGGCAATTGCCCTTGTCCTCTCTGCCCTCCGCCTCGACGCCCGGGCTGAGATGCCATGAAACCATGAAGACCAGCGCAAGATGGTCGACCGGTGAGGAGCTCCGGCCGGGAGCTCCGGGTCAGGAATCAACTTTCTGGCTTAATCCCCGGATTTCCACCTTCCTCCGGGATCAATCTACTCACCAGAGGTCCTGTCTTGTAAGCGGTCCACGATGCTCCAATCTGCCGCTTGGGAAGCCCGAAACTCTCGAAAGAAATGCGTGTGAGGTTTCTCCTGCGGAGTCTGAGCAAGCATGGCCGATGCCCGGTGGAGCCGACCAGTTCAGCTATAGGGGAGTCTGGCTCCGGCTTCCCACCGCGGCCGACACCTACCCAGCCGTGCATCGGGCACAGCTCCCCCTCTCGTCTCCACTGCCTGTTCTTCCTCCTTCCTCGCACCTTCTCCGCACTCCTTGGTGACCAGCATTAGGCGGAACCTGTCTCAGTGCTGCCGATGCCTCTTTGGCTTCCACGGATAGCCGCAGAGGAGCCGGGCTCTGGTTCTCCCCTCCGGACTCCCCTCCACCTCCAGATCCAACAGCCGCTGCTTTTCACCACTACTGGCCCACCTGCCTCACCTCCCACTAGACAACTGGAATGATTTGGGAGTTTGGATGAGGTAGGAATTGTGCCTCCACTTTGCTTGACTCTTCAGCCTGTCTTCTTCCGTCCATGCCGGTGAGACGCCCCCTCTGGTTTCAGTTTTGCTGCCTCCCGTTCTCTGGACTGCTGCCCTTGTCTGCTGCCGTGGATTGCTGCCCATTCCTTCCTTTGACCCGTGGAGTACGGATAGGACACTTCTGCTCCCGATGCCTCAGAACTTATGCACGCGGATGACACAGCTGTACCTCGGGTGTCGCCTGTCGTCCCCCCTCCTGACTCTCTTGCTCCTACCTCTCCTAGTTCCTCTCCGTGACTGTAGCTCTCCTGGTTTGCTTTCAGTTTTTTGGGGTTTTTTCTTTCCGAAATGGCCCCCTTTGACCTCTTGTCTTGGACTCGTATGCACCCCGCCATTTAGGGACAGTCTTCTCCGAACTCTCCTGTCCTTGAGCCGCCATTTTGGCTATCTCGGTCCGTTCCTCCGTCCTCGCAGGTCCCGAGCTGGGTGACTTTTTGACCGTCTCTCTCTTTCACGGACCTACTTCCCGTTTTTCAATTTTGGCTGATGCCCCTGGTGCCAACTCAGTTTGTCTCCCGCTCGCTCTCCTGTCCTTATCTGCTTTCCTACCCTTGCCTCTCTATTCTTCAACCTTTTTCCCTCCCTTGACCCTCTGGTTGTTCTGGTTTCCGCTTTGCTTCTGCTTCTTTGTTCTCCACTGCTTTACTTTGCCTCATCATGCGTTCTTTTTTTGCCATCCTCGAGTATTTCACATGTTCTTAATTCGTATTTATTATTGTGTAACACTGTGTACTGCTTTGTAACTTATGTAACTTGCTTCTCGCTGATACTCTGTAAAGCACTCCAATACCTTCGGGTCTAGCCAGCGCTATATAAAACTCATTAAAAAAAAAAAAAAACCTGGCCTCAAATAGCCCTAGTAATCAGGTGACCCCTTCGGCCAATGGAAATCCTAGCCAATCACAACACTAGCCCTAAGCCCTAGAACCAATTGGACAGCAGCCTCTTATAGCCAACCACAGCCCTAGCCCCAGCAGCCAATCAGGCACGAAACCCTAAGCCCTACGTCCAATAGAAAGCCTAGCTCCAGCCCTAGTCCCAAACCTGTTCCCAGCAGCCAATCTAACAGGAAACCCTAAGCCCTACGTTCAATAGAAAGCCTAGCCCCAAGAACCAATCAGAACCCCTAAACCTATCCACCAATCAGATCACTAAGCCCTACGTCAATAGAATCAGTGACCCAGGAACCAATCAGCACCCTCAAATACTCAACCAATGAGGTCACTAACCCTAATCCAATAGAAAAACCAGATACAGCCACCAATCAGTGCACACATGTAGCATCCAATAGCAGCCTATATAAGGTGCCTGCGACCTCAGGCAATGTTTGCTGGGCAAAGGGCTGGAAGCTGCTCCTCAATTCAAAATCCCCTAGGTGACAGACAGGCTCAATCCACACTCTGGAGTTCTGCAGGTAAAGGCCTAAAAACTTTGCCCTCTAGCAATATTGCTTTTCCAACACTTAAAACAACTCATTCGCCTAGCCAAAAAATGAATGTTAAAATCCCCTTCCAAACACAGTTTAAACAACTGACAGCAGATTACTGCATTCTCAAAGCACCCTCTGTTCTGTCTCTGATGTATAATATCTGTTTCTAAGGGGGGGGGGGGTTAATCTGGTTTCATTCACTTGCTAAGACAAAATGGAAGCTGTGGGTGGATTGCTTAACACACTGGTCTGAGCACAGATCAAGGTAGAAACTAGGAGGGAAAATCAGGTAGTCACTGGCAATTTTGCAAATAAATCAGATTTTGGACTGCAAAGCCCACAATGCAACAAGTAAAATGAGAGTCACTGGCAAGTAAAACTTCAGATTTTTAAACAAAACAGGCGACAAATGATGCAATCACAGGCAGGTAAAAATTTCAATTTGTAAACTGTGACAACCACAAGCAAAACAGGTGAAAATGATGCAATCACTGGTAGAGGAAAATCGCTTTTAAATTTCAGTAAAGAGACAGCACAGAGTCTGCCTTCTTACCACCTCCTGGTCCTTGGTTCACTAAAATCTTGGGCACAGGGAAACTGCAGCTCACAAAATAGAGTTGAATGTTTTGGGGTTCACCCAAGAAATCCTTAAGGGGCCTGGGCAGGTGTGAGAGGAGGGCTCAGGGTTGCTTGGGAGCTAGGAAGTTCCCTCATACTGTGGTCAATCATGCTGATTCTGGCAGAATGGGGGACATTCGTGGCACACGGTGGGTATCTATGGTGTGATGGTGCCACTCTTGGGCTTAATTATGTTAATTCTTGGAATATTATGGGCATCCATTGTATGATGGTGCCTATCTCAGGCATAATGCTAGTTGTGACCAAATGGTAGCCATTCTGGACATCTTGTGTGGATCAATGGCATAATAGTACCCACTTATTATAGAATGGTTGTCCTGGAAGCATGGTAACATTTCTTAGCATTCTGAAGGCATCCATGGCACAATGGTACTTCTGAGTAGAGCTCATTAAGACTGAGGGGCTCTTACAATGCCATAACCATGTGTCACAAGGCAAAAACACGATCACATTACACCCAGAATAGGGAATGACTCTCAGCAGTCTTTGGTGACTGGGAGTCTGCAGGAGGGCAGCACAGATACTGGGAGGAAATGAGCAATGTAAGGGAGGTAAGCAATTAGGAGGGAGTGCAAGATTTACTGGATTCAAAACATATATACAGTTACACTTCATTTTACCACTTCTTACTCAATATATATGCATTTTATAAATAGTACTATTCGTTTTACAGCCTTTCTATACATGCATATGTTTATATTTCCTCGTTTTGCATTAAAAGTGTTGTCTGTGAAGTTTTGGCACACCTTTATGGAACAGCATTAGAAAACAGTGGAAATTAAATACCTGGTTTGTGCATTGACACACAACATATAAAAGAAGGCACTCTTTTTGAGGTTCATTGCATCATCTCATGATTTCAAAACAGTTTTCCACTCCAAGAGAATAACAGTAAGTTACTGTTGATGTATCTGAATTCTCACCCAAGGACTCATAACAATACCACTCAGTCATTCTCAGAGCGTTATCTGGGCACCAACCCAACAGAAACATTAAAAAAAGAACACATTTTGTAACATTCACTACCATGTGTGCACACTGGGAGCCCACGCATTGCAGTGCATTTTTTAGGACTCTGCCACGTAATGCTCTTCCTTTTATACTCCAAATCACAACACACAGGACTGCTACCATGAGATAAATAGCACTGACCCTGTGCGTACACTAATTTTGCACTACTGGGTCAGCCGCCATCCATGAATTAGAAGGAGAAATCACAGTTAAGATCTTCGATCTCCTCTGCCCTTCCAGTAATGGTGCTGTTGACACAAACGTTGCAGTACAATCAAAAGCTTCATGTGTGGATCCTCCTAAGCAGCATTTTATCTGGTCCTTCGCTCTAGTTTGTAATCACAATCATCCAGCCAACATAGCATTACCCTCATCAGACAGCAAAGCAGATTTAAACTTATGAACTGGTGATGAAACAGAAATACAAGCAAAAAACTGAAAAAGGATAGTCTGTTCAGCAGCCTTTCCAGAGGCATGTTCTCCTATTGATCACAAACCAAGTCTGTAAATTAGGAAACAGGTGTCTTGCAGCAAAAGCTGCCATCATACACCTTGAATAGGGACCCTCTTCTTAACCACTCAGCAGAACACTCCCTTTCACTTACCGGACTGTAGTCCGCATGTGGTTTGGCATCACCAGTGAATTTATGCTCCCATAACGAGACAGCTTGGGCCCCCCTGATCCCGTGAAGGTTTGCACCATGGTGGGACACCTCACTTCTCAGTTCCACAGATGAGAATCCACAGCTCTAAAAAGTGTATACAAGGGTATTTCGAACTGCTCCTGCTTCTTTCACCCTCACACCCGAACTTCAAAAATTTCAATCTGCAGATTAAGACGTGCTCTCTAATGAGCTTGAAGCACTGGGTGGAGTCCTCAACAGCTCGTGAATAATGACAGGTTCGTGGGTTGGATAATTCCCTGCGGAAATCTCATCTGCAGCAGAGAGGAGTGAAGAAAGGGAGCCTAGCTCTTTCTGGAGCCGTGCCATCAGCCAACACCTACCATAGGCATTTATAGGTGCTAGTTCCAGGAGAAAAAGAGTTCTCAGGAAGCAAACACTGCATGCAATACCAGCGCCCAAACTGCATCACAACATTCCTACATTCCATCTGCATTAAAACACACTATAACCTCGAGCCAATGCAGTGTGTTTGGTCAAGTACACATGGAACTCGTGGCAGTACATAGCGCGTCACTCAACAAATCATAAATACAGGAAATGATTGGTACAACATGGCGGGGAACAAGGCCAAAGAGGCACGAACTAAATTCCATTTAGAGTTTATCATCAACACTGTAAGAGACATGAAGGAAAACAGGTGGAAGCCAGTCCGCAGTACATGTGAAGGAGGGCATGATTGCTATTACCGACATCATAAGAGAGTGGCACAGCAGGTTGGGTTCTCACCCTTAAACTAAGTAAAATGCGTAAGTCGAGCCGATGTAGCTGGCTCTGTACAGCCGTGGCCTTGACCTGGTTGAGGTTCCAGGACAAGTCCGGCGAAGGTGCATGCGGGACACCAAATTGGCACTTGGGCAGGCCCAGAAACTAGCAGGGAATGGAGGAAGGAGCAGGTAAAGCACACCAAAAGGGAAGCCTGGGACGAAGTAGGTGAGGAAACGTGGAGGCATGAATGTCAGCCCAACTTGGGTGAGCACCTAGATTGGACAAGTACGGCTGGTGACCTACAAATAAGCCAATTGTAAAGGCGGGGGGACACAGATAAAAGGAGGCACCAAAGGTGAGCTTCCAGCACACAGGCAAAATGTGAAGTAGTACCTGGCCATCTCGTGCGCCCCGGAAGAAATTAGTGCCACCCACCCAACATCAAGAACCGGAAGAGGCAGAATCACAGTCGCCAGACCCTGAGAGGGTTGAGGGGTAGGTGGTAAAAGACCGCAAAAAGGATCCAAGGGAAACCTCCGACCAGCAAGGTTAAGAGTTAGAAGTACTCAGTAACACAGACTCAGTACTTTCAGCCCAAAATCCTCGCTAAGGGGCCAGGTGCATTGACCAGACTGACAGACCGTAGCAAGCTGAAGCCAGGAATCTACAGAGTAAAAGAAAAGAGGCAAAGACATTCCCTGACCAGAAACGAGAAGGATTACAAATTATGTTTAACATCAGTGAAATCATAATGCTAAGTTTGTCTTACAATGGTCTTCCTGCCTGCAAGAGGTGACATGAGATGGTATGTTTTGTATGCATAATAAACTACGGCCAATTTACTGCACAACACTTCTCGTATCTTACAAAAGTCACTGAGGGGGGCTAATGTGGCATGTATGGCCGTGGGGCCCGATTACACAAGTTAATTAGTGCATGGTGTTATGGTTTTACAGTACAGCATTGTTTACTGAAGCTTTTTGAGATGATTATTCACAAATGAATAGCCGTAAAATGTACTGAGGGCTTGTAGATTACCCATCATGCTAACTTGGAGAAAGATAGTAAAAGATAGCAATTTATTCCCATTAGATCTTTTTGAAAGGTGCAGTAGCTCAGAAAATTATAGAAATTATATAACAATCTGAAAATTATAGATCATGTCACATGTACAGGAAATGGAAAACATTTACTTGGAGGAACAGTGCCAGCCATTATTGGAGGCAGACATGAAGCAAATGTTTTATAGCATGAGGAAGTTACAAAGCTGCCTGGGTGAAATGTTCATTGGGATCGTGCTTTGATCAAAGCAGACCTTAGTCTGAGACTAAGACTCATTCAGTCTACATATTGGCTTACCAATAAACAGACTTTAGAGATAGTTTTGTGCATCTGAGTTCGAGTATACGAGCCACAAAAACAGGGAGCAATAAAGAACAAATTTAAAAAATGTCAACAAGCCTTTCTGCTGCTGTCACCAGTAGAGCAAAATCAACTCTGCACATGGAAGATTTACTATCTTGTTTCAGACTCCCGACAACTATTCCATCCTCTGGGAGTCTCACTGGAATTACAAATTCGTGGCAGTAAATGTGTCTCCATCATCAACCCCGCCTAAGGGGATCAGAGCCAATGTATTCCGCTCATTCGGACTAAACATGAAATGCTTCAGGACACCAATGCTCCAGGCTCAGGGAGAATACACAAGGAAAAAATCCTGAACACCAACCCTTACTACACACACCTCTTAATCCCATTCTTATTGAGGCACCTATTGAAAAACAAATGAGAAAAAAGTCTTTCATAAGTCTGAAAATTACAGTGAAATTGGACCACGGGCAGCAAATGACTTTTATGGGCCAGCATGATACTCCTTCCGCAGAAGCAAATCCACTAATGAACATTGGACAGGAGACTTGGAGACGACTATTCACTACACTCTGTGCTACATACAGCCAAGGCGCACGAATTGCAATCAAATAAATTCTATATACAAATATCTCTATTAGAAACCTTAGCATAATACATGTCGGCATTCGATCTCTGCTTTGACTGTCCGAATACAATCATTCAAGGATTATTAACAAATACACAGAAGTGAATCCCCACACCACCTCAGTATCGTTTGTTTTCTTCTTTCAAAGAAATTAACCACTATTTCTTAGATTGTCAGCAATTTAGTTCAGTAAGTTAAAGCTGTAAAAAACTACCACCTGGAAAGTTTTTTCTAAACAAACGACTTAAAAAACAGAAGCTCCGTTGTCAAAAAACCTCGCAATACCCAAGTCTTCAGTTGTGCCCTCGAGTGTCCAAACAGTAACATGATAATTCACTGTGCCGAAATCCATGCAGCTCTATCTTCCATTGTATCCCTAAACTCAAACACTAATTCTATTGAGCTTTCAAACAATACATTTAATAGCATTGACGAAAAGGAGCAAATCAATACTAATTTTCCATCGTTGCTCGAGAAAATGAACCCTCCTACTGAGTCCAAACGCAAAAGAAAGGTTAAGAAAATGATACAAAGAAGGCAGCACAAAAAAATAGACAAAATGCAGATTTAGCTAAATTCTTCCCGATATTCAAATCATTGATGACTACAGCACAGAAAACAGAAACATCTATTACCACCTCGTAAGTCTTCCTCGCCACATGATTAACGAAGTGAGCTTCAGCTCCAAACCAGAACCCTCCAAAGCAAAAGTTAGCCTCCCATCCCTTCCCAATATGGCCGACCCAAGTCAACCTTGACCTCTATAAGAGGCGGGCCGGCCCAACCCTTCAGCCTGTTTTTTTGGTTCTGCGCTGCAGATTCTCCAGAGCGTGTTTCAGGTAAGTGGTTCCTGCTGTAGCATGAACATGGGTCCTTGGTTGGTGGTCCTGCTCTAGTGGGCCCGTGGGATCTGGGACCCTTCCCCCCTTATCCTGTCAGGGCCGGTTAGGCTCTGCCCTAGCGAGCCATGGGTCAACAGGGGGGTGGCCGGGGTGGCCTGGGGCTCTGCTTAGCGGCCCTTTTCTGTCTCCCCGTCCGTGTAGGCACTTTGGTTTTGGGACTTTGTTTGTGCCTGGGTCTCCCGGCGGTTGCTCCCTTTATCTGGGGTTTTGTTTCCAGACTCGGTAATTTTGGGAGCGGGACGGCTTCCCCCCCCCACCCCCCCCCCCCGAGGCCCCGGCTTTCTTCGCTGGGGAGGGGTGTCCCTGCGTGGGAGGTGCCCATTGTTGTAATTGGTCCGGTTCGGCCGGGCGCTTTCTCTGCCGTTTGGCTTCGGCATGGGGGCCCGGCGCACCGTTCTGCGGTTCCCGGCCGCGCCCCCGTGTTCCTGATGCCATTTCCGTGGCCCACTGTTTTTGCGGGTTTCCACGGGCTACAGCGGAGCTCCGTTTTCCTTTTGTGTTACCGTACTGGGTACATGATGGCATCTCTAGGGAGTTACCGTTCCAGTCGGTGGGAAATGGCCTTCACATTGCTGCTGTATGTTTGTTTGCTATGTGGGCTTGATGCTCCATAGCTAGACGGCTGGGTGACTGTTTCAGGGGCAATGACTTCTACGTGCTCCCCGGAGCTCCTCTGTCTTACCTGCTTTTCGCTGGTTAGTTCTTTTCATGCCTCTTCCGCGGTCCCCGAGCCTCTCCTGAGGGTCTTCCTAGGGGGCGTGGTGCTCCTTTCGGCAGCATTGTGGTCTGTCCTCCGAGTGGCGGGTCTGGCCTCGTCCGGCTTCCCGCGCTGCTATTTTCTCTCAGGGGCTGGGTTTTCTGTCGGAGTGCTGGTTTCCGGTGTGGGCACGCTTCGGCTCTGTTCCTTGGGCAGCCGGCTGGTAAGGCTCAGTATGCTGAGGGCTTTTCTGCTGCCTCCTGCCTCTGCCATGCTTCCATTTTCCGCGCAGGGCCCTCTCCCGGGCCGAGTAGGCGCGTCTTCAGCCCGGGCCGCTCGCTTCTGCCTTCGCCTCCGACGGGCTCATTCCTGTACGAAGCCGCAATCTTTGCCATTCCTCAGTCCGACGGCCTGCGGCTTGTGAACTTACATGTATCCTAAAGTGGCACCGGTCCTTCATGTGGGTCTTGCAATGGTTTTGGTATGGTGTCTTGCTACCGCGCATGCACTCTTCGCTATTCTCAGGGGTGAGGATGTTTCCTTGAGCGGCCGACCTCGGTGCTGAGGATCCGGGTTCGAGTCTCGGCAACGACGCTCCACATCCTATGATTCTGGGCAAATCGCTTTTACACCGAGACTGGCCACCTGGTTGGCAGCTGAGGGTGAGAGTAAGCTAAAACTGTTAGGAGGTCTCGCATCGGCTTGGCTCTTCTGCTGCTGTCACGTTTTTTGCCTCTATCAGTTACAGGTCTAGGGAACTGTACTCGCTTGGTCATTGGTTTCCTCCTTATTAACTGGTGTTAACGGGCCTCCTTCATGGCGCAGGGTGTAGTCAGCAGATGACAGATTTGGCAATTAGTTCTCTGACTACTACTCTTGTTGCAATACACTTTTGTATTATTCCCTGCTGGTCATGTCTATCTGTTTTTGTGATGCGGATTTTTGATTCCCTGGTAACTGCATCGAGGTGCCGTTCGTGCGCTGTACCGTGCACTGCAGGACACAGCGTTGGGGCCTTCCAGGTGTTTTCTCGATCTGGTTTTATTCTATGATGGCCTGGGCGGGTCCCATTGGGTTTTTAGGTCCACTTATTAGCAGGGTTGCTATGTTTTGGCGTTAATGTTGGTTCTTGGGTAACATTTGCAAAAACAACAATTGATGGACAGAATGCAGAACAATGTCGTACATTCACCCCGGTACAGAGATCTGGGCCTAAATCCATCGTTTTTTTGCTCACCATGCCATTCCAGTTTGGACCCAGCCATATGCAAATCAGTCTTGACCCTGCGCCCAATGGGAACAGTCCAGCCCGAACTGCCAGGCCAGGTCCTCCCTGGACTGGAAACAAGCATCCTAGGACCGGTTTCGGGCTTTCAGCCCTCATCAGCCAGGATAGCTTGACTCCAGTGGCATGGAGAGCACGGGACCCACGTCTGGGCATACCCGTCCCACTCGGGGTGACAAATGCAAAAACAACAATTGATGGACAGAATGCAGAACAATGTCGTACATTCACCCCAGTACAGAGATCTGGGCCTAAATCCATCGTTTTTGCTCACCATGCCATTCCAGTTTGGACCCAGCCATATGCAAATCAGTCTTGACCCTGCGCCCAATGGGAACAGTCCAGCCCGAACTGCCAGGCCAGGTCCTCCCTGGACTGGAAACAAGCATCCTACGACCGGTTTCGGGCTTTCAGCCCTCATCAGTCAGGATAGCTTGTCTCCAGTGGAGAGCACGGGACCCACGTCTGGGCATACCCGTCCCTTGCTCACTGTGCCACTGGATTCAAGCTAGCCTGGCTGAAGAAGGGTGACGTACCCTGAAACCGGTCCCAGGATGCTTGTTTCCGGTCCAGGGAGGACCTGGCCTGGCAGTTCGATCTGGACTGTTCCCATGGGGCACAGGGTCAAGACTGATTTGCATATGGCTGGGTCCAAACTGGGGTGGCGTAGTGGGCAAAAAAACGATGGATTTAACCCAGATCTTTTGACTGGGGGAGAATGTTTGCATTGTCAGCATTCCGTCCATCATTTGTTTGCTGTAACACTTTTGCCCTAAGTGGGATGGGTATGCCCAGACGTGGGTCCCTTGCTCACTGTGCCACTGGATTCAAGCTAGCCTGGCTGAAGAAGGGTGACATACCCTGAAACCGGTCCCAGGATGCTTGTTTCCGGTCCAGGGAGGACCTGGCCTGGCAGTTCCGTCTGGACTGTTCCTATGGGGCACAGGGTCAAGACTGATTTGCATATGGCTGGGTCCAAACTGGGGTGGCCTAGTGGGCAAAAAAACGATGGATTTAACCCAGATCTTTTGACTGGGGGAGAATGTTTGCATTGTCAGCATTCCGTCCATCATTTGTTTGCTGTAACACAAATCTTGGGTAACATTAACACATGTTATTCAGCGCCTATAGCGTTGGGGGTGAACGTGCGCTTTGCATATACTGTTGGAGGCACATATATCGCCCATTTACTGTGGGTTGTGTGTACAGGTCCTGGTGTTTCACTGGAGTTTTTTGGGGGTGTCGCAGGGCCCCTAACTCGTTTTGTTGGCGGTGTGTCCCTGGCTCCTTCCTCCCCTCCGGGCTTTGGGCTCCATCTGGACAAGGGTTCTAATCCTGCATAGGTTTGAGGCGTCCCAATGTGGTATATGGGCATACAATGCTTTTCGTCCTGCCTACCGCCGTGCCTCCCTGTCGCCTGTTTTCGGTGGTTGGGCTCCCCTGCTCGTGTCCGGAGTGCGGTTGCTCGTTGGTTGGTCTACTGGCTTTTGGTGGTGGCGGCTGGGTCAGGCCGGGGGTTCGGCTCGCGCCTTTTTCTGCGGGTTTCGTATTTGTCTGTGCTTACGGGGTCGCTTTGGCGGTCTCTCAGGTTCTTCTCCAGCGGGGCCTGTTAGTCAGGTTCCTGTTTACCGTTGGGGTCTTGGTGTTCACCCTTATCCAGTTTTTGGTTTTTCCGGTTTTTGGTTGCCTCCATCCTTGTGCCTGTTCCCCTTCGTCTGGTTTCTTGTGTGGTCCATGGACCTTTTGCTCGGGGGTAGGTCTTGTGCCTCTGTTGGCGCAGGCTCCCACAGCTCTTGGGTTCGGTTCCCGCCACTGCTTTCATTGGTGTTACTTGTTCATGCGGTGTTTAACGTTGCACCGTGGAGCTCAGTGGTGAGTCTTGTGCCTCTGGTGGCTCAGGTTCACACAGCACATGGGTTCGAGTCCTGCCACTGCTTTCACGGTATCCCACTGGGGGTATCTGTTCATACCATGCTTTGGTATTTGCCTGCTCTCCCGGTTCCAGGCGCTCCCCACCTTGGTTTTTCCAACTGCCCCTCTGGTTTTCGTGTTGGGGTTGTCTACCTGGGTCGGTGTCCTCCGCAGGGAGTGTTTCTGGTGTTGTTGTGCCTTGTTGTCAGGCGGTGCTTAGTATTGTCTTTCTCTTGGGGGCTCTTCCCATCCGGGGGGTCTCAGTGCCACTGGGCCGTCTTGGGTTCCGGTTCTGTCTCCTCTTCACCGGTTCCTGTGGTTGTCCCTTCTCTTGTTCCCGGTGGTCTACTTGTCCCTCGTTTTCCTTGTGCCGGTGGTTGTCTCCACGGGTTCGGTCCAGTCTGGGTTGGTGGTGTCCCTCCTCTTCCCCTTCTTCTGGATCACGGGTCGGGCAGGCGGCTCCCTTCCCGCCCTTTTCTGCTGGTGCGTTCTGCGGGCCCGGTTTGGGTCCCCGGAGATGGCTCTGTTGCTTACTCGGCCGGACTCTCGGCTTTGCACTTTGCCTCTGTTTCCTTTCCCAACGCGGGGTCTGGGCTTATGAAATGAAATGAAAAGACAATTTATAAAGCGCGGTAGCTATCCTCGGGCGTCCTAGCGCTGTAGACAAAACGTGAGCAGGAGGATAGATGGGGCTAGACAGTTTTTTTAAAGAGTAAAGTTTTTAACAGTTTGCGGAAGGATAGCAGGTTGGGTTCTGCCCGCAGCTGAAGGGGGAGGGAATTCCAGAGTTTCGCTGAGTTATAGACGAACGAGCGGCCGCCGCATCTACTTCTCTTGATCCTGGGCACTGAGGCGAGAAAGGAGGATGCTGAGCGGAGCTGTTTGTTTGGCTGGTAAGGGGAGATGAGGGAATGGTTAATGGCTGGGCCCTTCTTCCAGAAGATCTTATGGGCGATGCAAAGGGCCTTGAATTCAATTCTTTCCCTGATAGGGAGCCAGTGAAGGCTTTTTAGCCCAGGTTTGATAGAGAGTCGACGGGGGATCTGAAGGAGTGTTCGAGCAGCGCAGCTTTGGATGACTTGCAGTTTGCGCAAAGTGGATTGAGGGGCTCCTAAATAGAGGGCATTCCCAAAGTCCAGGCGTGAGATAATGAGACCTTGGACCATGATTTGTTTTGCCTGACGGGGAAGTAAGGGAAGGATTTTTGTAGCATTCTTAGTAGACCATAACAGGTGGCTGAAAGTTTAGCTGCTTGGTGGTTGAAGTTGAGGAATTGTCCAGCCAGATTCCCAAACTTTTGATAGTGTTTTTAGGTTCTGGAGCCGGGCCGAGGCAGGTGGGCCACAGTGCATTCATGTTCAGCTTGGCGGTGTTCCCTAGGAGCATGAGCTCAGTTTTTTCTCCGTTCAGTTTTAAACAAGATAGTGTCATCCATTTGATTACCTCCTCCAGACACCCACTCAGATTGTTGGGGGATGTATGTAGTTGGTTAAGGGCCACCACTAGCTGTGTATCATCGGCATAGGTAATGATTTTTATGCCGAAAGGGCGGACAATCTCAGCTAGAGGGCTCATATATACATTGAAAAGTGTGGGGCTCAGGGACGAGCCCTGAGCCACACCACAACTGAGTGGGATGCTGGCGGAGGTAGTATTGCCTTCAAAAATGTGAAAGGAACGATCTGCTAAAAAGGATTTGATCCAGGTGATGGCTTTTCCTGATACTCCTAAGTTGATAAGTCGGTGAATTAGTATATCATGATTTACAGTGTCGAATGCGGCACTTAAGTCAAGGAGGATAATTGCTGCGGAGCCTCCTTGATCAAGGATCTTCCTGGACTCCTCGGTTACTGTTAGAAGGGCAGTTTCGGTTCCGTGCATGGGACGGAATCCCGTCTGGGAAGGATCCAGTAAATGGTTACTCTCCAAGAACTCTGAGAGTAGTGAGTTGACATATTTCTCCAGGATCTTGCTCAGCCATGGTAACAAGGAGATTGGTCGATAATTACTGGGATTGTCGTGGTCTAGATTAGGTTTTTTTTAATAAAGCTTTGACCATGGCACACTTCCAGGGGAGAGGGACAATGCATGATGAGATGGAGGCGTTAAGAAGGTCAAGGACAGTGGGGAGAATGTTACCCATAATAGGTAACAAGGCACGTGGGGGCGCCGGGTCGAGGGGCTGCCTGATTTTACCTGGTGCATAATGGTTTCTAGTATAGTGAGATTAAGAGGGGGAAAAGTATCCAGGGTGGCTGTGCTTAGAGGAATCGTAGTGATTGCATCGAGTTTGATTGGGGAAAAGGATGTGTATATGGCTTGTATTTTCTGGAAGAAAAAAACCGCAGGATTATTACATCTATTTTGAGCGTCAATCGGGTTTGGTCTTATCTGGGGGAGTTTGAGGATGGATTTTGCTATTCGGTAGATTTCTTTAGGCGAAAAAGCAGCTGCCTTAATTTTTTCCTCAAAAAAGGTCGATTGCGAAGATTTAATTTCCTTTTGGTAAGTTTTTATTGCCTCTCTATATACGGCTTTACTGGATGATGAATAGTCTAGTCGCCATTTCCTCTCTAGTTTTTTACAGAGACGTTTACTTTCCCGTAGTTTGGAGGAGTACCAGGGAGCAGTGGTGCCGCTACGTTTAGTTTGAGAGAATTTTAGAGGGAGTACGGAATCTAATGAGTTGTTGATCCATTTGTTATATTCCTCATTGGCTAGGACGGGGTTGGAGTTGTTAAGTGGCTTTGATGTTTCAAGGGCCTTCAGCCAACGATCCTGAGGGAGTTTGGACCAGTTCCTTTCCCTACGAGTGATTGTGTTAGTAGGACAAGGAGGGTCGGGGTGGCCCAAAAAGAGGGATAAGGAAGTGGTCCGACCACGGGAGCGGGGAAGGGGTTCCAGTTGTAAAATCGACACAGTTACTAAAAACAGGATCGAGTAGATGGCCTTTGGTATGGGTAGGTTTGGACACTAATTGCTTGAGTTGTAATGCGGAGAGGCTCAAGGTCAGTTCTTTGGCAGTAAAGTCAGAGGGGTCGTCGAAATGAATATTAAGATCCCCTAACAGTGTGAAATTAGATGGCCTACATGCCATATCAGCTGTAATGGGGGGGAGAGTGTGGAGAAATTGCCCTAGGGCCCCCGGTGGCCGGTATATCAGTAGCCCGGAAAAGGTACTTATGGGGGAGAAGTCAATGGAGAAGGAAAGACTTTCGCAATCTGGTACCATGTTGGGAAAGCTGCGACACTTATAGCAGTCCTTGAAGATGACTGCAAGGCCTCCTCCTCTGCCCTCCTTACGGTCTTCTCGTTGGATATGATATCCAGGAGGGAAGGTTTGGATGAGGTCTGGTTCTTACTCTGCGTTGAGCCAGGTCTCTGTCAGGAATAGGGCATCCGGGTTAAGTTCCTCTAATAACATAGCAATTTCAGTGGAGTGTTTGAGGAGTGATCTACAATTGAGGAGATACATAGTTCGCTGGGTTTTTGTGAGAGGGAGGGTGAATTGAAAGTGGAATCCACAGCGTGGACAGGTGTTATGCTCGTCTTCCACATTCCAGGAATGTATGCACCTGGCAGGAGTCACTTCCCTAAGTTTAAGAAGGGTGTGGGCGCTGTAGCTCCTAAAGTGGGCAGGGTTTGTGGTCCCTGGCCCCGTCCGGGCGCAGACGGGCTTGCCTTTGGCGCGCCGGCGGCGCGCCCGCTGCGTGCGGTTTGTGGCATGTGGGCTAAGTAGTGCTAGGCTCCGCCCCTCCGGTCTCCTGACCGGAAGAGAATGGGGAAAGTTGCCGGTTACTCCCTCCACACAAGCAGGACTTCCCGTGGTGGACCGGAGAGCAGTGCGGGTCAAGTGGGGCAGGTGAGTTTAAAAGTACAATGCGGCGAAGTATACAGAACAGTAAAATCTTGTTATGAACAAGTCTTGTTAAAAACAAGTGCGAGTGCGTTCCTAGCAGCGAGTAATGTTAAAAAACACAGTTCTTGTCAGCAGTTCAGTCTTTACAATTAGCAACAGGTGCTCTCACTTATTCAGCTTATTTGGCCTGGACGGGGCGTTTGTTCTGTTGGTGGTGCTCGCCTGGGTTCTTTTCCCTTGGTTACCCCTGCTGTGGGTATTGGTTGTCCGGGGGTGCTGGCCTTCCCGGTTCTTCCTTCTCCGTTGCGGGACCCTCCGCTTCCTGTGGGGATTATGTGTCATCTGCTTCTCTGGCCCTGGTGTGCTTGTGCCTGCTGGCTCAGGGTTGTTCCCTGGTGTTGTGGTCTTTGATTCGGGATCGTTTCGCCATGCCCTTCTTTCCTTCTCTCCATTGGTGTGTTTCTTCGGTGGCCTTGCCTCCCTGTTCGCTCCTGTTCCTGTCCGCTCTTAGTTGTTCTGCAGGGTCGGGCCTGGTTAGTGGCCACCTGGGTGTTCGCTTCGGCGGTTCGTTTGCTCCTGGTGGTCCGTGTCCGGGTCGGTATGCTTGGCCCCTGAGCAGGGCATTCCAGCTCATTCGTGCTGAGTTCCCCTTGCTACCTTGCTTGCTGCTTCCTGGTGCGCGGTTGCCCTGTGTTGGGCCTTCTCTTGCTTTTATGGTGGCTCGGCCTTGGCCCTGGTCCCTTCTGTTTTCCGGATCCTTGGGCGGCGTTGCGGGTTTTCCGCTCGTGGCCTCTTTGGTCCATGGGTGGCTGGGTTGCCTCGGGTCTTGCGCTGGTGTGCGCTCCCTTCCAGGGGATCCTTTGGCCCGCTGGGGTCCGTGGCCTGCCTGTTTTTCCCCGTGTTGATGGGGTTTTGTTGGCTTTTCTTCTGCGGTTCGGTGGGGTGCTTGTTGCCTTTCTGCGCTCTCTTCCGTTCTTGCCGGTCCGCTTTGGTAGCGTCTGGTTCCTCGGCTTCTGCCCTCGGTTTCCTCCGGGCCTGGTGGGGTTTGTGTCCTTATTTCCCTCCGGTCGTGAGACTTGGGTTCGTTTCTGTTCTCTCGGTGCTGGTGGTCCGACGTGCTGTGCTGCTGTGTTTGGGTCGGTCTGCATCTTTGTCGGCTGTGGCATCTTGTTGTCTCTGTGAGGGTGTTGCCCTCTTTTCCTCGGTTCCGGTGTCTGGGGCGTTGGCTTCCCTCCCCCTTTTGGCTGTCCATCGGGCAGTCTGGGTGTGTTTGGGCCTACCTGCCTCTTCCTGTTATGGGGCCGGTTGTTGTTCCTTTTTGGCTCCGTGCGGTCTGGGTCCGTGCCTTCCCTTTTCTCCTTCGGTCTTGGGTTTGGGCGGGGTTTTGGCAACCCTACGGGTCTCGGGGGTCCGGGTTTTTTCGGCCCTCCCAGTGTCTCTCTGTCCTGGGCTGGTTCTTCCTGCTCGTGGTTGCCTTTTTTCTCTTGGGTGGTTCTTCCGCTCATCTGTGGTTGGTGGGCTTGCCCTGCTTCTTGGCATCCCCTTCTGGTCCTTGGTTTCTTGTGAGTTTCCATGAAGCCGCTTGGCTTTGGTATGTGCTCACTTCGTTAATCATGTGGCGAGGAAGACTTACGAGGTGGTAATGCCCCGGTTACTTACCGGTAATCTTCATTACTCCGAGTATAGTCTTCCTCGCCACATGAGTTCCCATCCCTCCCTCCCTGTCTGGCTATCGGCTTCATGTTTATGCTTGGTAGTTCAGGCTGAAGGGTTGGGCCGGCCCGCCTCTTATAGGAGGTCAAGGGTGACTTGGGTCGGCCATATTGGGATGGGAGGCATGGGAGGCTAACTTTTGCTTTGGAGGATTCTGGTGTGGAGCTGAAGCTCACTTCGTTAATC
The DNA here is from genome assembly GCA_963921515.1 of Calotriton arnoldi. Classification (NCBI taxonomy): domain Eukaryota; kingdom Metazoa; phylum Chordata; class Amphibia; order Caudata; family Salamandridae; genus Calotriton; species Calotriton arnoldi. Next base: position 464,081 of record CAWUFW010001678.1, on the reverse strand, counting down.
ATGTGGCGAGAAAGACTATACTCGGAGTAATGAAGATTACCGGTAAGTAACCGGGGCATCACTCTCAAAGAGTTAAAGCCCACCCAAGCAGCAGAAGAAACTTGTTCCACAATTACAAAGACACATGGTCACTTCTCCTGAAGCGAAAGGGCCACGTGAACTAATGGAACCCACTTTTATTCATAAATCCCTCACAAAAGAAACAGCTACCTCTTTCCCCAGAGACAGCAGATCTTTCATCAAGCACTAAATAACCACTGATAACCAGATGTGTGGTAATGAGTCACCCTTTGTCACAGCCAATAATGAAAATATAATCCTGGAGATAAATCAACAGCTACATTAAAATAAAAGGGCCGCAATGTCTAATTTGGCAGGAAGCAGCACCATAGATTCTGCTTTAATGAATACTGGCAAAAATCCCAAATTGATAACAATCTTACTTTCAAAATACATTTCCAAAGGCAACAAAAATTTTGAATAGCGGGAATATCGCCAATATTGCAACAATACAATTTCATCTGCCTAGAAAAAAACCCAGAAGCTATGGTGGTTACTGACAACGGAAGCAGCAGCTAGCTTAATACTCCAGAAGCATATCTTTGAAGAATGGGGAATCCTGGTGACAACCCACCAAGGCTCTCTACTCACATCTTTCTACAAAACTAGGAAAGTGCATCTTGGTACCAAGCACTGCCAAAGTTAACATCCTACCCCAAATCATAAATGCTAAAAAATACTGTTTACTCAGATCAGCTTTCTCAATCCACCAACATCACTCCACTTACAATTTCATGGTCAAATTTGCAGGGAAGACGTTATGCATTAAATACTCCAGCAAAGCTCAAAGAGATGACTGCGGCTGGATCGAAACTGCTCTCTCTGAAACCTCGAGAAAGTGACTGCACTTGTTCATTGCATCCCCCAACGAACTTGGAGCAAAGAATCTAAAAGGCAAGTGACTACTGTGTCTTGGAATGTGACTGGCATGGGAAAAATCTGTTCCGTTTGTGAAGCAATGCCTTCTTAACCTTCATAACATTATCTGCATCCAAGAAACATAGAACAAAAACGAACTACCATTAGAGGGCTAATTAAGAATTGTGTACTTGTGGAAAGAACGAAAAATAAAAGGCATGCAAAGGGCGATCTTTTTATATATGTATTAATCAAAGGGTTTGTTAAAATAAAATATTCCTCAATTTCTTAACCATTAGTATTGACAATTGGAATTTTGGCTCTCATTCAGGCCCTATCATTTTGTCAAATGTATATGTCAACCCTACTGCAAAAGAAAAGTCTAAAAATGTCAATAAGATAGAAAACTATTTGACAGAACTATTGCTCACCCATGCTGTTATCCCTCTGATTATTAGGAGAGATTTCAATCTAAATCTGACATTTAACCCACTTTGAGAACGCCACAATAATATATTCGATGCTTCGGAAGGCAATTCCTTCCTAGGCCATTAGGGCTCAAAGGGGAGATAAACTGGTGAGAATGTTTCTTTCTGACCATGAAAGTATGGGTTTTCACACTTTAATTGGCAGGTTCCCCGAAAATCAGCTCATGTTCTACACACACATTTTAAACACAAGGCTAGCAGTGCTGGACTATACTTTCATTTCTGCATGCATTTTAAATAAAATTACTACTATCCAAATTGATAATCACTCTGAAAGTTATCAGCTTCCCCAGAAATTCTCCATCACCAACCAGTCTCAATACATCCTTTTCCCACTCCATTCTCTAGGGTCATACAGCAACCAAGACTGTTGGAAAAACATTACATTGAACACAAAAGTAATGATTAAATATATTCACCAGAAAGAATTGTTTAACAACCCAACTGCACAGGAATCTTTCCAGTATCAACTTGGGAAAAGATTAATGATCAGTTACTTACTAGCCTTACCTCTGTTGGGCCACCAGCCAATCAAGGAGAACTGCAAGCTAACAACCCATGGTTTACAAAGGAGAGCAATCCTGTCTAGCTTTAGAGCGCATAGTTCCTATGTTCAGAATGAATACAGCCTATCAAGGTAAGGCAGCACAGCTTGGGCCCACAGGACCTGCTGTCAGGCATACGACCTATTAAAACAAGCCTTCTCTGGCCCATGCTCTACGTTCACAAAGAGGACACACTGAAAGGAATTACCAAATATTTTTATAAAAAGAAGCACTTTCAGTTTATATTATTTCATTTTTTGATATGATCTCAAGACCAACATACACACAATCTGAAAGCACTATTGAGAGGAAGAGTAAGGAATAAAATAACCAAAGCGTCAATATTCAGACACACTTCAAATTCACGCCTGCACTTCTGGACCAAATTCCTTAGAAAGTCCTCTGGGATGACTTTCCCCCAACTAATACACCTCCCTGTCCTGTTAAAGGACCCACTGTCTATCTTGCGCTAGAAGAGGTGAGGGAAAGCATAATGGAATGGTCATCAGGGAAGGCGACAGGCCCAGATGGGGTTCCAGGGGACCTTTTTAAATCATGTATAGATTTGTGGGCTCCACTAATCACCCAACATCTGAATGTAGCAGCACGGGGTCACATTCCCTTTTCTTGGAAGCAATCATTTATAGTTCCCATTTTCAAAAAAGGGAATCGAGCCGATCGAGGATGCTATCGTCAGATTTAATTGATAGACGCAGAAGTAAAAGTGCTGGGTAGGGGCTTGTTGAAGCGTCTAACAGATTGGGCTAATAATAACAATATACTGTCAGACATTCAGTATGGATTTAGGTCAGGACGAGGCACTATAGAACAGAATTTGAATTTATATCTTTTAATTAATAAATACACTGTGGTTAAAAAGGAAAGTATACATTTAACCTTCATGGACCTCAGCAAGGCCTTTGATACAGTGGTGAGGTTTAAGCTGTGGGCTGTGCTGAGGGACATGGGGGTGGAGGAGGCCTTAGTGGCATTTTTGCATAATTTGCACTTGTAGCTTGAAGCTTCGGTAAGATATGGCCCATCCGGGGAATGCACTAAGCACTTTTGGTTAGGGAAAGGGGTCCAGCAGAATTGTATTTTAGCTCCACTCCTTTTCATTTTATATATAAATAGATTAGACCAGTTTTTAAGGGAAGATTGCAAAGATGTCTTGAGGATAGGACAAAGAACGGTTCCAGCCTTGTTATATGCGGATGATTCCGTTCTTTTCGCCTGTACAGCCAATGGCCTGCAACTTTTATTATGTCGTTTTTATGGAAAATCTGGGTCTTAAAATTAATTATTCTAAATCATATACCATGACCAAAGGACCTAGAGGTACCAAGACTAAAACCCATGTATTAAAGGACAACAACATAGGTAAGGTAGACAAGTTTAGCGATTTAGGCATACTACTGGATGACACCTTGTCCTGGGACCCATTATTGAAATCTCACACCCAATTCGTTAATAGGGTTGCCTTTAGCATTGATGCTTTTTCCAGGCGTTTAGGCTACAGTCATATGAAGTCTATATTATATCTTTATAATGCCAATTGTGTTCCAACTGTAGCCTTTGGAGCAGATATTTGGGGCTACAAATCTTCTACTTCCATACAAATGGCAGAAAATAAATATTTAAGGAAATTGTTACGAATTCCGCAGAATTTCCAGCAGAAATAGTACATGATGAGATAGGGGCAGGCTATATAGCGGACTATATTCGCTTGCGCCCCTTACTTTTATGGTGTTGGATTTGGACCAAAAAAGAGTTAGAATTGAATAGAGTAATACTGAGAGACTGTCTGCACCTGGACCATAGCTTGCGTTTACCCTGGCTGAGTTATATAAAAACTACCCTGACAAATTTGGGGATATCTCATCTCTTTAATTCCCCAGAGCTAATCTCAAAATCAGATATTGTAGGAGTTGAGAGGGCATTTAAGGTGTATACCCATGAAGCGAGAACTATAGACTCACAGCACAAGCACTGCTGGACACATTATGCCATGGTGAAATCTATAGATAAAATGGAATTTCATTTAACATTGGATATGCCGGTTACCACAGAAGACTTCTAACTGATTCTCGTTTGAATATGTTCCCTCAACTAGTAGCTGGATGGCATAAGCCACAAGATCCTCCATTTGCACATGTGATCAGTTCTCTGCACTAGACACTTTACATATTGTTTTAATCTGCCCTAAATGGGCCAATTTGCGACAAAAGTATATACGCCCACTCCTGGTGCCTTTGAATTTTAACCAAGCAAGACCAGCCCTCCTATATCTTCAATTTTTAGACAATTTTACTGTTTGCTGGTATTTAACCAGATTTTCATTAGGTGTGTATTATGCTTATGTCTGACACTGAACAATGATGGATTATAGATTATGGAATGATATTTATTGAGGTTTTCTTTTTATTGTACTTTTATGATTGCTGAAGCTAATCGAATAAAGTGCTTATTGATTGATTGATAATAACCAAAGCGACACACATGTTAAAAACAAAAATATCCACCCAAATATTAAACTACAAGATTCATTAACAGAATGAATAACAAATGTAAAAAAAATAAAATGTAAGTCCCTTTTTGTATAGCGCAGCTACTCACCCTTACGGGTCTCAAGGCGCTGGGTGCCGTCGTGGAAATTAAGTGAGCTATTGCCCAGAGTCACATGGTGCTGAGCTGAGCTGCCGCCGGAGCCGGGGATCGAACCGTGAACCCTGTGCTCCGAAGTCAGCTGCCCTGGCCGCTGCACCACACCTCTCCACTGTTACTCGGATTTGAGTCTCATGTGTGCTACATTTTCAGAGCACGTTGAATGCAGCATGAAACTCGGAGGAAAGTAATGTGATCCAAGAAAGATCCACCTTAAGTATGGCATTTTGTGTGCAACGCAAGAATCATATGTTCAAACATTATAACTCCGTGTCACAACTACTAATTCAGTCACTGGGGAGACACTGATGCAGTCTGACCTTTGGAGAAAAACATCCTCAATTACTGAAATTCCAGTTCTTGATTTCCTTTATAAAAATATATTAATATACATAGAACTAAATACTGCCCATGAAATAAAGTTGACCAAACAAATCAAGAACTCAAATTTTTTCCTAGCCAGACAGCTGACCTCAAATGGTATAGCACTTATGAACCAAGCACTACATGTATTGCTAATGTCACTGGCAAATGTTAGCATATGAAAATGTTTGCAATCACCAGCTCACAGACCTATCACCAGTTGTTTAAATTGAGACAAAAGAGCAAGCAGGCTTATCAATCAATCAAGGGTTTGTATAGCGTGGCTACTCACCCGTGAGGGTCTCAAGGCGCTGGGGGTAGGGGGGGCTTCGGATCCGACAGGGTGTGGAGGTTAATTCGAAGAGCCAGGTTTTGAGGTCCTTCTTGAATTGGGTCAACGACGCAGATTGCCTGAGGTGGAGGGGTAGGGTGTTCCAGGTTTTGGTGGTGAGATAGGAGAAGGATCTGCCTCCAGTTCTGGTCTTGTGTATCCTAGGGATGGAGGCCAGGGCAAGTTGGGCGGAGTGGAGTTGTCTGACGTCTACGTGGAATGAGAGGAGGTGGTTCAGATATGCTGGTCCTGCGTCGTGGAGGGCTTTGCAGGCATGTGTGAGGCGCTTGAAGGTGATTCTCATGTTGACTGGGAGCCAGTGGAGTTGACGAAGGTGTTGTGTGAAGTGGCTGCAGCGGGGTTTGTCAAGGACCAGTCTGGCTGTGGCGTTTTGAACGTTCTGTAGTTTCCGGAGCGGTTTCTGTGTGATGCCAGCATAGAGTGGGTTGCTGTAGTAGTCTGCAATTGATGAGTGTGTGGGTGACCGTCTTTCTGGATTCTGTGGGGATCCATCTGAATGTCTTTTGAAGCAGGCTGAGCGTATGGAAGCAGGATGAGGATACTGCGTTGATTTGGCGGTTCATTGTGTGAGAGGAGTCAAGTATGAATCCGAGGTTGCGTAAGAGGTCCGTAGGGGTTCCCAGTGCTGTGGACCACCAGGAGTCATCCCAGAATGATGGGGTGGGTCTCAAGATGAGTACTTCGCTCTTGTCCGAGTTGAACTTGAGGCAGATCTCTTTCATCCAGGTAGCAACTGCCTTCATCCTGCTGTGAAAGTTGATTCAGGTGGCTATCCGTTCGTTGGTGAGGGAGAGGATCAGCTGGGTGTCGTCAGTGTAGGAGACTATGTTGAGTCCGTGGCTTTGGATGATGTCTGCGAGGGGGTCCATGTAGACGTTGAAGAGGGTTGGGCTCAGGGAGGAGCCCTGGGGCCTTCCGCAGCTGATCTCTGTAGGTTCTGAGAGGAATGGGGGTAGTCTGCCTCGCTGTGTACGGCCTGTGAGGAAGGAGTGGATCCAGTCCAGTGCCTTGTCACAGATGCCGGCGTCGTGGAGTCTCATGATTAGGGTGCGGTGGGAGATGATGTCGAAGGCGGCCGAGAGGTCCAGTAGGATGAGGGCTGCGGTTTCGCCCCAGTCAAAGCATGCTTATGAGTTCAGGTCTTTAGAGTTAGCACAGGTACTTCCGCAAGGACACAACACAGAGTAGCTAGTTTCACAGTCTTGTAAAAGATACTATTCAAATGGAGTAATGGTTCGTACTGCTAATCTTCACAATGTATCCTTACTTTACGCACCACAAATAGGAGTTTCAGTTGCTGGTGTAGAAATGTAAACAAGATTTTGGAACAAATGCCAGGAAACCTCTCTGGCCCAAAGCGATGCCCACAAACCAGTCGAAAAATGTCTGAAGAGATCGTGCAAGGATGGCGAGCTACAATGGTCACTTTAGAAGTGTCTGGGGCACCGTTCAGTCCCAAGTGCCTGGGCACAATCCATTGAAGTCCACCAGTTCATGGACTAGACGTTGGGGGACTAAAGGTGGTTCTGTGCCTGTGCTGCAAAAGCCCTGTGCTACGGTACAAAATATTCAAATGGCCTAAAGGCCTTATAATTTTGAAACCACTGGTGGCAGCTGTAATTTTGTGTCCACAAGTTAGGAGCATGTACTCTGGCTACCTCTCTTACCAAGAAAAAGCTGGAGACAAGTGACCAGGAGCCCAAAAGCAAATATTTCTGAAACCGCTGAATGGATTTTGATGTGGTCAACTGTTCTGGACTCAGGGCGACCTCCTATCCTTATCTCCTGACTCCCCAGGTCAAGGGCTGGATTCAAGGTGTTCCTCAAGGCTTGTTTGTTCAACTGGATGACAAACACATGCTTGACTGTAGGCTAGACATGGTCTGGAAAAAAGAAGGCTCATCAACAAATGCCATAGGCGACAACTTCTCCTCTGGGTCCCAGGTGGCACAGATGAAGTGCTGGCTGTCCTCCTGAACAGCAGGTCTGTGGCTAATGTTCGAGTGGCGGAGACCAATCACTGACTCAACTTTTAAACAGTAGGCATGGCTCTCTCTTAGCAAGGCAGTCCAGTGGCAGTTTAAATGGTGTGCAGGTCAGACCGGTCACAAGTCTAACAGGAAGGTAAAGTTAGGCAAGACTTTACACATGCACCCACAAAACTACGCTGGTGTGCAGATCCTTCCTATGCTGATATTCTAGTACAAAGTACTGGTCAAAATGGCCAGTATTTATGAAGCCAGCGGATAAATTAGCTCTCTTGCAATGATCAAATGTTTGATCAGTGAATGCAGAGGCCATGAACAACAGGAGTTTCCCCTGGCCAGGTTCTAGACAGCCCAGGTCGAATATGCATTGGGTCTCACGTAGCAGGCCACATCTCACAGAGATGCAGCTGAGGCAGGAAGGGGAGCGAGTAGCACTCTGGAAGAGGGACTGCAGCAACTTCAAATACACCTGTAGGTCTTACGGGGAAAAGAATCGTTTTATAATAATGGGTACCCTGGCTAACAGAACCTGGGCTGCCAGGCACAATGACTTTTTTGCCATTTTAGGTTGACTGACGCACAATCTCAAAATGGACTCCACCATGTGCTCTATGTAATGCATATAGAGACTTCACACTAAACCTACAGAAACGTGTATATGCATTTTCCAAATATATCTCACGTGTGGATGTAAATGGTCCTTGTTGAGGAAGACAAAGAGAACATGGAGCCTACCCTTCATTAGTGATCAATCTTCCATTACCATCAGATCCACAAAGCCCAATTAGGGAGTGTCGCAAACACTTTCTCAAGGAGGGATACATTTCTGGTGCCCCCTCATGTCAAAACACGACTATGGGTCTCAATCCATTAAATAGGGAGAACCCTCATTGGGCTCACCCGCTTTTCAAGTTCAGTGAGAGAAAAACAACAGAAACCTCAGCAGAGCAACAAAGGGCAAGGCACAATGGCTCTCTATAGACTTGCATGGGATGCTGCATCCAAATAATTGGGATTTAATTAGAGTAAAAAACAATTAAAGTGTATTTTGGAGAATTGTTGCACAACTGATTGTGATATTCGTTGCTGCATGAGAAACTAAATTACTGTATTGTTAATAAGATTATGAGTTCATCCAAAATCAATTGTGTTACTAAAACACAGTGTTACAATAAGGAGGAACGGGTCTGTGCATGGTTTCCTTTATATGGAGTAACACTATCTAGACTCTTCCCTCTTCTATCCTTCCATTATCCTATTCAAGCCAACTAGCAGACTCACATGTCCACCGTTCAAATTAACTCATTTTCCCAAAACAAAGCTACTACTAATCCTTTTGGGTACCGGAGTAGTGTGCTACTTGCCAAAAAGTGCTTCGACGCATTGTCAGGGGTAGTAAGCACTATATAAATACAATTACAATACCCTTCTTTTATATGATGAACCAATGTTCTTCAATTAAAAGCAGGACATCCTCCTCCTGAGAAGTGGTGGTTAAACTTTATACAGGCCCTCTTGGAACATCCTGTACTTCACTGTTATAAGTACAGCAGCCCATCAAGTAAGCTTCATTCCCACATTGAAAATGAGCATCCTGTGCTAGAACCACCTCTGTCTCACTAAATAGTAGTACTGGAGATTTGTATGTGTGCTTCACTAATGTATAACAGCACCTGTATAGTCCCATTAAAAGCACAGAAGCCCTAGTGACAAGTGATGCACTATTTAATTAAATTATGCCAATATTACTGAGAATTTTTGGTTGAGCTAAATTGCAGGTGAAGCCCCCCCTGCTGAGATGTGCCTGCACTACTCTATTACAATGTAGCCCAACAAAAGGTGGTGGTATTGGCCCAGTAAGCGTATAGCATTCTTGCTGAGAAGAGCTGGAAATATTAATTTGAATGTATTTCGGCTTTGCTTAGAAGTCAGTGTTGCGTAAAATTAAATAATATCAGACTTGTTTCATTTTCAATAGGTTACAAGCACCCATGGTTCTCCCCCTCCCCACTCACAAATGTGCATTTGGTACATTCCCTGTGTCACTATCCTGGATATAAATAAACGGTACATCCCTGCTAGGAGCAGCTGTGTGTGCAGTGCATTAATCAGTTTCTCATCAAGTAGAGTGTCTAGCTGTCCATGTGGAGCAACCTGCACCGGGCCAGAGGCCTGACACTACAACGTGATGACGAGGAGTTGGACCCTACAGGCCCCTGTCTCCTGTACCCGTCTGTTAGAAATTGGGTTTCTGGTTGGCTCAGGAATGCACCCTGTCCAAGCAGGAACCACAATCCTAGTCAGGGTAAGTCAGATACACACCCTAAATTAACCTGTGCTCACCCTCTGGTAGCTTGGCACAGAGCAGTGAGGCTTAACTTAAGAGGCAATGTGTAAAGTATTTGTGCAAAACACTTAAAGTAAAACAGTGGAAACAGCACACAAAAAGATACTACACCTGGATAGAAAAATAGAGCTTACCTTATTGAACAAAACAAGACGAAAATGACAAAAATCCAATAAGTAGAATCGGAGTTATGAATGTTTAAAGAATTTCTGCAAATATTCTGCTGAAAAGCATAAAGCGCAACTGAGGCTATCTGGTCGCGCTTCACTGGGTCAAATTCAAAAGTTCACGGGGTCTGCGATGGAGCACAGGTCCGATACAGGGACCAACCTTGTCCCGCTGAAAAAGTACCTTGTTGGAGGATGCGTCGAGGGCGAGATGGGTGGAGCAGGGAGGCGATGCGTTGGTTCCGATCCTTAGGATTCATAGGCAATGCGTCATCATCGAGCCGCACAAATCCGGGATGTGTCGTCATCGAGCCACACTGGATGTAGGCGATACATCGTCTTCGAGCCATGCAGCCATCGATGCAGTGTCTTCGTCCTCGGCGGCAGTGGCAATGCATCGGCGTTGAGGGGAGATGCGTCAGTTTCAACCGGCACAACTATGGCGATGTGCGGATTTTGCAGGTACAGCACAGAAAAACACACTTCCAAGGGCCAAGTACTGGATTGGCACCACTTGACAGTGTAAGAGTCACAGTTGGCGGAGTCCGGGTGCTGTAGCAGGGTTGTTGGCAGTCTTTGATGTCCCCGAGACTTCGAAACAGGAGGCAAGCAAGCCATTGGAGTCACTTTGGTTCTGGGGATGTAGAGATGAGGGTCCAGTCCTCCTCACTCCCAGACAAGGAGGGCATTAGGCAGCAGAGCAGGAGTCCAGCAGAGTGACAGTCCTTTCAGCAGCACAGCAGTCCTTCCTGGTAGAAAGTCCTCAAGCCGAGACGTGTACTGATTTGGCAGGGTTGGAAGTCCAGTAATTATACCCAGTGGTGCGTTCGAAGTGGGGGAGAATTTAGAGGGGCTTTGTAGTGCACAGAGATCCTCCCTCTCTGCCCTGGCTCTAGACTCACTACAGGGGGTTAAGCAATCCTTTGTGATGAAGCAGGACACCGCCTATTCAGGTGTGTCAGCTCCTGCATCCCATCCTGCCCAGGATGACCCATCAGGATGTGAATGGCCCATCAGATACATCTAAGCTTCCTCTGAGTGTGGTTGTCTAGAGGGAATGCACAAGGCCCAGCTGTCACCCACCCCAGACGTGTATTGTATTACAAGTCCATAGTTACTAAACATGATAGTTCTACTCCTCCTTAATCAGGATTTATACTTATTAGATGTAATAAGAAATCCTCAATGTTAACCGATAAGAAGGTTAGGCTTCACAGTAGTGAAAAATGAATTTAGGAGTTATTTACTATCAGGACACGTAAAACTTATAATTATATATCCTACATTTTAGCTACAGAGCAACCTGTCCTAGGGCTACCCACGGCCTACCTTAGGGGTGACATATGTAATAAAAGGCTTTAAGGCTTGGCAAGAGTTTTTAATTGCTAAGTCGACATGGCAGTATAAACTACACACACAGACCCTGCAGTGGCAGGCCTGAGACATGTTTACAGGGCTACTGAAGTGGGTGGCATTTAACAGGCCCTGGGCACATACAGTACAGTTTACTAGGGACTTATAAGTAAATTAAATATGCCAACTGTGGATAAACCAATGTCATCATGTTTAAGGGAGTGAGCACATGCACTTTAGCACTGGTTAGCAGTGGTAAAGTGCCAGAGTCCTAAAACCAAAAAAAAAACAGATCAGCAAAAAGGGAAGGAGGAAGGCAAAACCTTTGGGGGTGACCCTGCAGAAAGGGCCATTTCCAACACTGGTGTTGGCAGTTCTCCCCAGCCAGTTATATTTTTTCAAAATCCTGGGTGTGCAGCCCGCTGTCTGAGTGTGGGGGCATGGCTGCTGTCTCTGGAGGTCCAGCAACCCCTACTGGTGAGAAGATTAGTACAGCACCCACTCAATGGCATACTCTGCACTGAAGCGGATTCACACTTCTTTACCATGTGAAGAGTATACAGGGGCAAGTGTCGAGCAAGTGCTACTACCACTGTGGTATACTGCGACAAACCCTGTCAGGTTCTGCCAGCTGTACTGAGTATCACAAGGCAGGGCAGTGTGGCATCTTCTGAAAAAGGGAGAGATATAGAAGTAGGTGCTTCCAAGAGCAGGTAGGCAGAACAAAAGCAGGCAATGGCTGCAGTGAAAGAAATATAATGGGCAAACTCAGAATTCTTGACATTGTAAACCAGCACCAAACCATGACTAAAGTAACCGGATAACAAGTGTAGGTATGCAAGGACGTTGCATGTGACTGAAAGAAGTCCAAATAACACCAACCAATAATTCTCAACTTGATGAATAATTCTGCAAATGACATTCACTCCTTTGGCATGTTGTAAATGCCGTCGTCAGAAGCAGCCAGATGGAAAGTATGGGTCTCGTGGCTTAAAAACAATTTGTCTGCCACATAAAAAGACTGTTCAATCTACACAAAGGTCCATTCTGGTACAACTTATGGGGGAAGAAGTACACAAAATGTTTCTCTCTTTGCCGGACACAGACAAAAACAATGACTATGTGGCAGCAGAGGCCACTTTAAATCTGCAGTTCAGCACGTTTGGTAATCCAGACTATGAACGAATCATACTGTGATTGGCCAAGCAAGGACCAAGCGAGTCCATTGATGACTCGTGTGCTCACCTTCAAGGGCAGGAGAGCACATGTGAGTTTGAAAATGTTGAGGAGCTGGATACCTTGATCAAAGGTGCCGTTCATCTGAGTTACAAAAAGTGATCCAAAGGACCGCCAGAATGCCATTGACCACCGTGCTGACTCCAGAGCTTGCTTATGAACTGGCTAATGCAGGAGGCACGCACACAGAGTTGGCGCTAATGACGAAAGTCATCAAATCAGAACTGAGTGAAATAGCTCATGTATTGTTAAGAAGCAGTCCACTAACAAGTAGAGCATACCATGTGGATACTGTGGAAACCTACAACACTGACTCTCCATGGCCAGCCAAAGGCAAGACCTGTTAAGTGTGTGGGAATCTAAACCATTTTGGGAGAGTCTTCAGGTCTCTAATTTCATCAAAGTCAACTACTGAAGAATAAGCTGTATAACCCAAACCTACAGTACAACACCTAGCCACCAAGGAGGGAGGCTCGCAAACACCAGAAGACCGGGATGATATGATATCACCAGACTAAGAATAAGACCACCTCAATTCAGTGATTGATAATCCAACGTTGACTTAAAGGCGATCTCACCCAAAGTGCGAGCTGTACATTCAGGGACACCCTGTGACTAGTCTCACACTCAATCTACTGTATGTATTATTTCCAGAGCCGACTATCAGAACTTGCGTCTAACTGAGGCGCTAAAGAAAACTTCCCCACAGATCTATGCATATGGCAGCTCCATCACCATTGACCTAGCAGGAGTGTGTTTGACCACAGTCATGAAACAAAATTAATCTATCACTGCACGTTTCTTTGTAACCAATTCAAAAGGGACCATGTTGGCCAGCTGCTGTGCAGCAGCGTCCTTGAAGGTGATCACATTTATATTTGGTGTGCAACAGTATGGAGTCAAAGTAATTCTGGAAGAGTTTGCAGAAATATTCAAAGGCATTCAGTGTCTGAAGGACAAATCTGTGAAACTCCACATTGATCCTTCCATCCATCCCTTTGAGCTTCCACACAGAAGAGTTCCGTTCCACATATCAACTCAGGTAGAACAAGGACTTGAGAAGTTAAATGCCGCTGGAATAATAGAGACAGTAAAAGGGACTACTCACTTGGTATCTCAAATAGTGGCTGCCAAGAAATCAAAGCACTGAGTTGCTATTCGCATATGTGTGCATATGAGGAAGCCATACGGACAGCTGCTGGTGCAATTGGATCAGAAGGCATGCTGTGTCTGTGGAAGTGATCCGTCACATGGTTTTGCGAGTATGCTGTGTGGGGGAATGGTAGGACCGGGAGAGGGCCAGTGTTAAGGTGTTTCCGCGTCCCGTGTCCAGGCTGAATAGGCCAGCACTTTGGTGTTTCCGCGTTCCGGCTGTACTGACCGCTGTGTGGAGAAGTGGCAGTTCCGGGAGCAGTGCCGGCATTCTAGTGCTTCTGTGTCTTGGCTGAACAGGGCCTCTACGACCGATTGTTTCCAGTGCTATTTAGTCAACACTGAGCCTGGGACCGGAGCAAGAGCCGAGGCGCTCTCATCAGGTGGAGTAGAGCCAGTGTGCACAAGGAGAAGGAGGACTGCTGCAGTGTTCCCTGGGTTTGTGCCTGAGCCTTGTGTGGAGCCGATTACTTGGGTTCGGAAGGGTCCCAGCTCAGTGGCATCAGAGGTTTTTGCCAGTTTATATGGTGATATGGGGACCTGGTGTGGTGTCAGTAGCAGTGTACTAGGGATGAGGAGCTGCTAACTAATAAAGGCCAATATAAAGCCTCTTCTGCTCAGCAGTGGACTCAGAGGGGAATATGAACATGGTATGAGTTATAGAGAGACAGTGGAAAATAAGTGAGGCCTGAGAGACTGTGGGAGTGGTCTTGGGAGAGCAGGTGAGGCTCAGAGCCATGTGTCCTCCCCATAGCAAGCACAGAAGCGGCCGACATTAGGCCGGAGAAGCTTGCTCCTGCAGTGGGCTCACTACCGCACTCCCCCTCCCCACTTTTTGCCTTCGGTGCCCCAGAGTGGCTCTAACAGAGAATAGACTGCTCAGTGAGAGTCAGAGTGAGAAGCATAGGGAATAATTTGATATCTTTCCAATTTTCCTCAGCTTTTAGCCAACAGAGTATTAATCTTTGGATGAATATGGTCTTTGGTAGCCTCAGCAAGGAAGGAGTATGACGAAATTGAGCCCATTTGGGCATATGGTCAGTTGCTGAGGGTCAAGGTAAGACTGCCAAGAAGTTGCGCTCTGGGATATTGGTCTTCACAAGAGCCTATTAAAGGACCAAAGCTAACCCCCTGAGAATTAAGGCATTGCAGATAAACACCCTAAAAGGTTTTAATGCTATTTCCACCTTTTTTTTCTAAAAGAGATACAGGATCAAATAAAGTGCCCGCAATGGAGAATGAGTCCAAACTGCCCATGAAAAACTCTGAGGCGGGAGTTGAAACACTACCTAGGACAAACCAAATCTTTAATACACTTGGAGATTACTCGACCCAGCCAAGAGTTATAACCAGGGAAGAAGTTGATATTGATCTTGCCACTAACGGAGCCCTGACATCTAGAGCATTCGCTGATATCCTACCATCTTCAAATGCAGTGGAAAACATTATGGGTACACTTATCGGTCCCTCCATCAAGATGCAGCTTTTTAGCAGTACACACTGTGGAAATTCCTTCATAAATTCAAGGATGTCAGTCACTCCAGAATTGTGTTTGAATCCACATTCACTATGTAACCATCCGGGGAACAAGGATTTGTTGTTGTATTCTCTGCATGGTCTAGAAAGAGTCTTGTCCTCAATATTGGCTCTGATGGAGAAATCTGTGACCAATTCTGATCACATTTTGGATTCTCTTCTGTCCCTAACAAAATGTTTAATTTTGGACCAAAGAACTCTAGTTGAAAAAGCTACTTCTCCTCTTGCTAAATCTTTTAATAAATCTGGTCCTTCTAAAAGTGCATGTCTGTCCCAACATTATCACATTGGCTCCAACTTAAATATGTCTTGCCAAGCAAAAACAAGCCCTGACATCCCTACTTACCCTCCTCCTCCATCTCCCACAACCAATGGAGTCCCTGGAAGGACCCGCATGCATCTAGACCTAAGCCACATAAATCAGATCAAGCCCCGTCACCCCGGCTTACCCACCTCTACTACTCCTACACCCTCAGTCTGGGGAGACCTCTGAGGGTTAACACTCAGACCCAACCAAGTCCAATCAACTCAGGCTATAGGCGCGAATGCTGAGCACACACGGCCAGTAAGAAATAGTTGGCCGTGGTAAAAACCCAACAACCTCAGAAGAGCTCCGAGGAGCTATCCTCCCGTCCAACTAAGACAAAATGCCATCTGCCACTCCTACCTCCCTCAGCCCCTCCACACCAAATCACCTAAAACCTCATGGCCCGAACTCCTTCTCCATCATTTTCCCCATCATTTTCCCCCCCAACCTCTCACCAAAAGCGAAAAGAAACTTCAAACACAGACTGCTCAGACAACACCCAGAAACACTATTCGCAGATATATACCACTGCTCCTCCAAAGGTCAGCTGATAATGGATCTAATTTTCCATACGGAAAGACCAAAAAACTGGAACTCCATTCTCAGATCACAGCTCCACATATCCAAAACAACTAACACTCCCTACAGCTGCAAACTGACGATCTCAATCCCCAACCGCCCTAGGCATAGTGGCAACACCTCTGCAACCATCTACTCCAATGGCACAGTCTTAATCCAAGCCAACCATGACAACCTAGATGCATTTGACTCCCTCTTCCCCTCGCTACGAAACGCCCCCTCTCACGCACATCTCCCCCGCCCGACGGACTCCCTATCCCTTGACAGACTGACCCGCCAAGAAATCCCACAAACCAATCCCACATTCTATGCCAACACCGCCAACCTTTCCCCCCTGGACACCAACCTCCCTTCCGTCCCCCCCGCACCAAACACGCACAGCACATGCCCCCTTTCCAATACAAACCGAAGGTATGCCTCCAATGAGGCTCTCCAACCCCCTGCCGACCGTCGCCGACTGTCATTGACCCCCTCCCTCCTCATACCACCTCCCCCAACAAACTAGTGACCCTAACCCGCAGTCAAAGACTCCCAACTCCCTCTCTCTACCCACTCGCAAGAGGACGCTGGAATCACGACGCGATCCTTCACACCCCATGCCCATGGCTCCACACAGAGACAACACTGGCAACACGACCACCAAAAGGCAGCATATCAATGACAAGCTCTCTCCTTCTCGGGACGACCCCGCTCAGAACACCCACACCGCCTCCTCTGAAGAGACGACGCAGCGTCTCGCTCTGCTGGAAATCCAGCTAGAAACTGTAATACTGGGCCTTAACGAAATCTTACTGAACCTCACCACACTCCGAGAGCCGAGCCAACGCCCTCACCTGACCCCCACTTTTTCCAGTACCAAACATCAAAGACCTTCAAAGGCTCTATGTCCCAGGTGGAACTCAACCCCCCTCCTGAACCAGACACAGAGACCCAAAAGAACAAGAGCTGCAATGTCCACGAGTGAAGCGTTGGATCTTGCCTCCTCCTATGACACTTCCTCTACTGTCACCCCAAAATCTAAGATCCAGTTCATCACTGGATTCAGAAGAGACCGCTCCCCTCCCAGGGCCTTAAGACCCCCTGCCTTCGTCACAAACATTCCCAGGGCCCCCCAATGAAGAAACACAAAAACGGTGGGACCTCCACCAACTGCATGCTCAAACTGCAGATTAGCCACCAAACATGCAACAGAGCTAGCAGAAACCATCCTCACCCATGACATAGACATCACGTTCATCACCAAAACATGGCTAAACGAGTCCTCTTCCCCAACCATGGACATGCTTGTGCCCCCAGGCTTTGCAATCAACAAAGACAGAAAAAACCAGCGAGGAGGGGGATTAGCAATCATACACAAGAACAACATCTCCGTGACGGAAACGGACACCTTCAATTACAACACTCTTGAATGTCTAACCGCCAACATTAAGACGATTGACAACAAAACACTAGTCTGCCATCTCCTCTATCATCCGCCAGGCAACACCATTGCATTTGGCGAACACCTGTACGACCTCATAACTCACTGCTCACTCCAAGACTCAAACAACTTAATTCTAGGTGACCTCAGCCTACACTGGAATGAAGAAAACAACTCGCTAATCCAAACCTTGAATGATCTTCTACTCAACAACAACTTTACCCAATACTGCTCAGAGGAAACCCATAACAGAGGATCAATCCTGGATGCCATTATTGCCCAACGCGACACAGTCCCGATCGACCACATCATTCCCGTTGACTGGTCCGACCACCACACCGTCCCATTCCACATCAACCAAACGATCCTATGCCAACCCCCCACACAGCACCCCCCAATGGGCGAGTAATCTAACTCAGATTCTCCTTGCGGTCCTGGAGGAAAGGGTAAGCTCTCAGGGCGCTAGGTGGCGCACATCCAAGATGGCCGCACACCTGTGAGGCTCTGGAAGCCTGACTTTATCCGTTAATTATCCTTAATTTCTACCGTTAATACTGCGCTGAGCCACTACCTACAAGCTCTTTATTGCCTCCGGAACAACTGAGGGAAAAATCGCGGCTCCCCTGGCCTCGGAGACCTTTCTCCTCACCTGCCTGAGCACCGCCGCGCGGCGGGGGCAATGCACCGGAGGAGCTGAGCGGCTGCCAACACCACTCGAGCCCCGGGGATTCCACGTGGTTGGAAGCCCCATCTGCATTAAGCTCGTTCCCCGTTTGATCCTGCACGTCGACTTCAGATCCCTACTGTTCCCTGCTGCTCCTGCGTGAATCGAAACGGCAGCTGCGCCCAGCGAGTGCACACCGCTACACAAGAGGAGCTCTGCCTGGAACCTGTTGGTCTGGTGAGAGCGCGCCATTCTTTGCCCCGCTCTGGCTGCATCCTGCGCTGACGCCCGCGTTGCATGGGTGCTCGTCTGCTGTGCCCTCCGGAGGCTCCGGTTGGATGGACGTGCCTCCCTTGCCCCTGACCCCATTGCACCTGACCACCGAGGCGCCTGGAAATAGTGGGGGTGGCGTGTCGGAGGTCCATGCTCGGCTGACATCGGCATTTGCGGCCCGGGACTCCCACGTGGTCCCGGTGTACAGGACACAATACACACCTACCACTGTCAGATAGGATTCCTCCACGCTACAAACATCTTAACAGGAGGAACTGCTGGGTGAGTGAATTCTTCGGGGCAGCGGGTGCGGAGGAGCGCGGGGGGTCGTCTGTGGCCTGGAAGCTGAGCTCGACGCGGAGGGGCACGACATTACCCTTCCCCCATAGACTGTTGCTTTGATACTGTGGTACTATCCGCACAAGCCCAGCCATTCGCTATATGGTGGAGAAATCCTTATGAGCCCCCATTGTTAACTGGACTCTGATCTTTTGTGGAGAAACATACACGCTATATTCATCGCCTAAGACCACTACAGTGAGTATAGCGCCATTGTTGACGAAATGGTTGGTCGCGACCTTACTGCGTGGATATAGTCGCTTTGATATACCTGCGGCCTGGAGTACACCCCTCGTACCTTTGACATCAGGTACCGCGAACTGCCCACTTGTGGGCTCGAGAAGCCCACAGCACCGCGGCTAGTACCAACACCAGGTAAACAGACAACATAAAGGCGCACACAGCCACAGTGTCACCGTTAGCCTCCTGTACTTGTGGCCAACACCCGCGCGGAGAGCGCACACTCCTAGCCTGTACTGCTACACCCCCAATTGCGACAGCTACGCCAACTGCGAGGGTGGAAAACAAACAAACAAAAAATGGGAAAGCACTACGGGAGACAACCCCGGCTCACATTCGAAACTAAAAAGACCACTACCAGGTCCACCTCTGCAGATCCTGACCAGGCCGGAGCAGACCAGGCCTCAGCCTCCTCCTCATCATCCTCTGAAGACGACGTGAAGACTCTACTCTTGGCAGTTCAGCATAGCCTCACTGACCTTTCAGGGAAAATGGACACAATGAACAATCGCCTAGATTTCCTAGTTCAAAAAGTTGATAAACATGATGGGCAACTGAAAGAAGCAGAGCGTCGCATATCTGAAAACGAAGATGTCACTGCGCAGATGCAGCAACAGATATCACAAATGGATAAACTCCTCAAGGTCATCGCGGCAAAAAACGAAGACATTGAGGCGTGAAGCCGCCGCAACAATATTCGCATTATTGGAATTCCCGAAAGCACCAATACGGGGCGCATGGAGGACTATGTTGAGCGTCTCCTAACAAATTCCTTTGGTGCTGAATCTTTTTCGCCGCAACTTGTGGTGGAGAGAGCACACCGCTCCCTCGGTCCTCGTCCGCCGCCAGGCGAGACTCCTAGACCCATCATAGCCCGACTCTTGAATTATCGGGACCGAGATGCAGCACTGAAGAATGCCCGAGAACAGAAACCGCTGCAATTTGAAGGCGTTCCTTTCAGCATCTATCCAGATTTCACTGTGGCGGTTCAGGAGGCGCGCCGGAAATTCCTTCCCGTCAGGCAGAAGTTGCGCAAAGCTCAAATAGAATATGCCCTCATGTATCCCGCACGCCTTCGGATTTCGAGTCACGGCAAACACATATTCTGTACAACTCTGCAACAGGTTGAAGACTTTCTGAAAGCCAACCAGCGACGTTCACCGAGACACGACAATACCTCCCGCTCCCCTACCCCGCCTCCATAACGACCCAAAGAATCCATGCTACTGTTCTGAGAAGGCCTGGGGTTTGCCGTCTCACTCTCATAAGGTTTGATGGAGTGGTGCCCTGTGACGATGAAGGACATAACATCAACCTCAGTCCCGAAGGTGCCCATGCCACTCCTCAGATGGGATTCCCCGTACATGAGATGGTCACAGACAGTTAAGTGCCCGGCTGGGCTTTGAACACTAGTTGTGGCTGTACATGTGATTTTGGATGTTTCCGTATATTCCTCAGGTAGATTTATACCCTCTGTCGCCAGGCACCCTCCTCCCCCCCCCCACTGCGTTCCCCCACCCATCACTTTGTGGCACTTGGGGGCTATATAGCAGGTAGAGGTTTGGGACCGGGAAGGTTTATGGCCCACTGGCGCCCTCCCCCATTATGGGAGATCCCCCGAAATGGTTGATTTCTAGGTTGCTTATAGTTTTCCTTTTAATACTGTTCCACTGGGCCCCTTTGGTCCTACAGGAAGGGTTACAAAGTTCGATGGGATCGGGTGGGCGACTATATGCCGGCACGTTTGGGGTGCTGTTGGGGGTGGTATGGGAGTTCATTAGCTACTGTGCAGCTGGCACGGTTAGGCTACTGTTAGAGAAAGGTACTGAGATGGAAAGGTTAAAGTTTTGTAATATGTTTACTGCACAGAAACTCACTAACGCATTAATACCTATAGACACAACCACACAGAATACACACATAGTACTACCCAGTTTAATGGCACAACGTGAATGTAATGGCAACTCACACTGAACAACTACGCATTAAAATGCTGACATGGAACGTCCGGGGACTACGAGACCCTCGTAAACGGAGGCAAATACTAGCACACTTCGATCGCACCCAAATACAGTTAGCAATGCTGCAAGAAACACATACCGATCCCCGCCGTCCTAACTGTTTTGGTAGCAAATGGGCGTCCGCCCGTGTGCAGTCTTCATACTCGTCATATTCCCGCGGTACCCTCATATTAGTTAAAAAGAACACACCCTTCATTCAAGGGGGCACGAACAGCGATCCCACTGGTCGGTGCTGCCTATTCTGGGGTACGCTGGGCACACAATCAGTCACCTTAGCTTGTTGCTATGGTCCTAACACAGATGACCCACACTTCTTCAACACACTTTGGGGACAAATACTAAAGGTCGGGTCTACGCATGTTATTTGGGGCGGAAATTTCAACACAGCCCTGCGCCCCGCTATGGATCGCTCCAATCCCCTCCCGCACCACTACACTAACACCCAAGATACTCTCTCTGGACTATTCAATGATCATGGTCTGGTGGACACGTGGAGATATGTACACCCACATGACAAAGAAGGCACCTTCTACACAGCCGGTCACATGACATGGTCAAGACTTGATTATTGGATCTGCTCCCGCGGGGTAGCCCCGTGGATCCTTTCGGTAGACCATTTGGCCCGCACATACTCGGGCCACGTGCCGGTATGCCTGGAAGTGGCCCCCCCAATCTAATTGCTACCCCACGTTGTTGGAGACTAGTACCGGAAGCACTGCTGGATAGTGTTTTTCAAGCCGAAATAGGAGACGAAATTACTGACTTCTTTGCTAGGAATAAGGGTACGGTCACTCATGTGGGCACCATATGGGAAGCTTTCAAAGCCACTATACGTGGCTCCTGTATGGCAAAAAGCTTTGGGGTACTCAAAGACATCCGTAGAAACCTGCATCGCCTAGAAACTGAGATAAAGCAACTTGAGAGTGCCGTGGGGGGACTGGAGTGCAGAGGACCACATTGCGGGACAAAATTACAGACTACACCAACACTGCAGATAGAGAAGTCAAATTTAGAGGCAAATATTTCATTGCTCGTCGCTATGGTGAGGGCGAATGCCCCGGCCGAGCCCTGGCAAACGACATTAGACAGCCTCGCTTCTCCAGCTATGTTATGGATGTGGTGGACCAAAATGGGGTGAGACACAGAGACAGCCTTGAAATTTTAAACACTTTTACCACATTCTATACGGACCTGTATAGCACACGCCGCACCTCCCCACCCGACTTCTCCCCCTACCTCCAGGATATTGCTTTGGGCTGGCTGGGCGACCATCACCGGGGATTTCTGTCGGCACCGTTCGAAGATGACGAATTCCGCAAAGCCATCATGCAAATGCAATCGGGTAAGGCACCGGGGTCGGACGGCCTTCCCATAGATTTTTACAAAACTTATATTGATCAACTCATACCGGTGCTAAGAGAAGTATTCCTCGAGGCTCATGAAGTGCAGATCCTCCCGGCTACTATGAGAGAGGCACTGATCACATCGTTGCTTAAACCGGGTAAACCCGCGGATCAATGCGAATCCTATAGGCCCCTCTCTCTTATAGACACTGAAGCAAAAATTCTCGCGAAACTCATAGCAAATCGCCTTACCTTACTGATGGAAAAACTGGTTCTACCAGACCAAGCGGGCTTTATTCCGGGAAGGGCGACCTCCCACAACCTCCGGACACTGTTCTCGGACCTTCAGGCCGTTGACCCGCACTTACCCTTGGCAGCGGTTTTCCTTGATGCCACAAAGGCTTTCGACTCGGTCGAATGGGACTACCTTTTTAATATTTTGCAATGTATGGGTTTCCCAGTGAGCTTTGTGGCCTGGATCCGACTCCTATACAGCTCCCTGACAGCAAAAATACTTCTCAATGGCCATACATCCCAGTCCATTTCCCTCTCTCGGGGCACTCGGCAGGGGTGTCCGCTATCACCCCTCCTTTTCGCCCTTGCCATGGAGCCCCTGGCCTCTAAGATCAGGCAACACCATCATGATAAAGGTCTTCAATGCCTCCTCCGTCCTGTCCTCTTATCCCTGTATGCTGATGACGTCACCCTATATGTTAAAGAACCCCAACACAATTTGAACCCATTGCTCCGTGGATTTGTTAAATTTGGGGGTCACTCTGGCATACACATTAACTCGTCCAAATCCCAAATCTTCCCTCTCACCCCTGCAGCCACGCAGTTCACAATGGACTTCCCCATCGCATGGTGTTCCGATAATGTGAAATAGTTGGGAATACAGGTCACTGCGGACCGTGAGGAGTTGATGAGACTCAACTATGGCTGCGCGATGGAACATGTCTCGGGATGCATCAATAGATGGATTGCGCTTCCCCCGGACCATGGCGGGTCGAATCTCCCTTATTAAAATGGTCATACTTCCTAAATTCTTGTACCTATTCCTTAAATATTCCATATGACCCCGGCCGTCATTTTTTTTACATCTCTTCGATCTGAGTTGATTAGATTAGTATGGGGTGGCAAGCAACCTCGCATACAGTGGAATATACTCATGCGACCATACTCGCAGGGTGGGTTTGACATTCCCAACTTCGAACTGTACTATATCTGCGCCCAGGCACATTATGCTCATTTCTGGTTTCACCCGCCCCGGTATACACCACGTCGCTACCGAACACTGGCTCGTAGATCCTCTACCATTGGAAGGGATTATACTATCTAGGGAAGGCACACTGGGGCCCCAGCCCTCTTACGTGGACTGCACGATCAAGGCTTGGTCCCGGATTACAGAGCGGGTACAAACACCCTGCCTATATTCCCCGCTACTCCCTCTAGTCTATCACCCAGACCTTTCATTATTACAGGAGGGTTTATTTAAAAAAGTTGCCACTGCTCGACGCCTTCGATGCTGGGGCGACCTGTACCTTAATGGCAGATTTCGTACTCTCCAACAACTCTTTCCGGACCCTCCACCCACCACTATGGAAACCTTCTTGTATGCCAGACTCAGACATGGGATCAGGGAGTGCACTCCGTCGTATCCCCTGGAGCCCGAGGTGGTGGCTCCCCTGCACCAGGTCCTTCGCACACTCACTGCCTCGCACCTAGTTTCCATGCTCTATCACAGCCTGTATGTTGACACCGAGTACCCTCAATGCGCGGCTAGAATTAAGTGGGCTGCTGAACTGGAACACGACATTACAGATGAGCAGTGGTCCTTCTGCTGTACTCAAACGGCTCAAATTACCTCCAATAGCAGGCTTCGTATTATTCATTACAAATTCTTACAACGGTGCTACTACACCCCGGTGAAACTCCACAGATTTGGCCTACGGGACACAAACAGGTGTGACAGATGTAAGATGGAGGCTGCTGACTTTCTCCATTTGGCTTGGAGTTGTGCCGAAGTACACGCATACTGGCAACAGATTTTCGCGACTTTAGATTGCATGACTACATTAAACCTCTCTAGGTCTCCTTTTACAGCTCTGCTGGGTTACACTAAGCAGATACCGGCTTCACACCGCAAATTTGTGTCTTTCAGTTTGGTCCTTGCCAAACGTCGTGTAGCCTGTCGCTGGGGGCGGAGCTGTGCCCCAAAATTCAAGGACTGGCTTGATGATATGATACGATGGCAAGACCAAACCTGTATATACGCTGAACTCATCCCACTTCCCTCGCGCCCGAGAGACATCTGGGGCCCACTCAAGTCATATCTACTTGCTCACCCAATGCATATTCAACAACCATCCCCCAGCGCACGCCCTCCCACAATTGCATGATTCACCCTGCACCTTACGCACTTTCTTCCTAACATAACCCCTTTTGTGCTCCATTTGCTATTCTGAGCTTCCAAGAGAGACACTTACGCCTCCTCTAACTATTCTCTGATGTTCCATAACCAAGATGCCGACAAGGATGTATACGAGTCCCAATGTACTTCATGTGTTCGATTGTGTTAATTCGCATGCCATTCTCACCGCCAATCTCTCAATGATATGCCAATGTTGTATGTACAATGGAAATGCTAACTGGTTTAATATGTATTGACAATAAAAATACACAAAAAAAATAAAAATTAAAAAAAAGGGTAAGCTCTCTCCTTTCCATCTCCACAGACGATCTCTCCACAACAGAACTCACCTCCCACTACAACACAACCATGACTTCCATTCTGGACCAATTAGCCCCCTTGAAACTAAAAAGAGTCAGGAAAACTCCATCTAGATCCTGGTTCAACACAGACAAACTCCGAAAGAAGACAACTAAGAGCTACAGAAAGACTCTGGAGGAACAACCCGTCCTCAATCCTCCACGATCAACTCAAATCAGTACGCAGGAAGTACAAAAAACACATCGAGAACGAAAAAACTTCCTTCTTTTGCAACACTCTAGACAACGCAAAAAACAGACCCAAAGAACTCTTCAACCTCATTAGGCAACAAACTTCCAAGCCCCCGTCATCCTCAGCTCAGGCCTCCAAAGACCTGTGCGAAAACTTCGCCAACTTCTTCAACGACAAAATCACCAAGATTGAGCTTTCCCTGGATGACAACCGCACTCCCCCCTACAGGAGCCTTTCCCGAGGAACAGAAGATATCGCACCCAAGCACCCCTCAAAACTCTGGAAATCCTTCATCCCCATCTCCGAAGCAGAGATAGTCAAACTGATCTCCACCTCCAAACCCTCTTCACACGTCCTGGATCCTTTACCTACCCAACTGACCAAAAAGCTCAAACTCTCCCTAGCCCCGCTCTGCAGCAAGATCATTAACAGCTCCCTACGAACCGGAGTCATTCCGGATTGCCTCAAAGTCGGCCAAGTCACGCCATTATTGAAAAAACCAGGCTTGGACACTAATGATCTGAATAACTTCAGACCCGTCTCCAATCTCCCTCTCCTAGCTAAAATCCTGGAAAGATGTGTTCTCATACAACTGACTCAACACATGGACAGCATCAACCTTCTAGACCCCCACCAATCAGGTTTCAGAAAAGGCTGCAGCACAGAGAGAGCAATCCTTAATGTCATAGACGATATCCACAAGTCACTCGACTCGGACCAATGCTGCCTACTCATACTCCTCGACTTATTGGCAGCCTTCGACACAGTTGACCACAATCTACTCATTAAGGTACTTCAAGAAAGGGTAGGTGCAGAAGAGATGGTCTTACATTGGTTCTCCTCCTCTTTCCAGAACCGCACCCAAAGAATTAAAATCAAAAACTTCTCGTCCGACCTACACCCAGTCAGCAGGGGTGTCCCCCAAGGATCAGTTCTTTCCTCACAACTTTTCAACATCTACATGGAACCCCTCACCACCATACTCAAAAAAAACAACATCCCCTTCCACCTATATGCAGACGACACCCAGATCTATCTTGAAACCTCCTCCATTGATGACATTCAGAGACTCAACGACACTCTAAGAGAAGTCCAATACTGGCTTTCGCTAAATCACCTGAAACTCAACCAAGACCAAACGGATATCCTCCTCATTTCTAACAAAGAGGAGAACCCCCAAATCGTAGAATGACTAAAAGCAATAGATGCTCTCAACGGCAATCTCACCCTGGCTGACTCCGTAAAATCGCTGGGAATCACCCTGGACCCAAAACTAGACATGGCCAAACACATCAAGAACACTGCAAAGAGCGCCTTACTCAACCTGAAGCTACTCAACAAAATAAAACCCTTCATCCCGCCCAATGACCTCAAACAAGCTACCCAATCCCTGGTGCTGTCCAGACTAGACTACGGAAATGCAACCCTCTCAGGTACAGCAAAATCCCACCTTGCTCCCCTCAGAACAACTCTCAATGCAGCAGCCAGAATGGTCACCGGAAAAAAGAAATATGAACACATCTCGCCCGCACTCAGAGAGCTAAAATGGCTCCCAGTCGAAATGCGTGCCAATTTCAGAACTGCCTGCCTCACACACAAAGCCCTGCACACAGGGAAACCCGCCTACCTGGCCTCCAAACTCAAGAAGGCCGGTCAGACAAGGAGCCTCAGGAGTTCCAACACTCTGCTCCTCGTCCCTCTGAAAACTCGCAAACAAAAAACCGCAGCCCGTTCCTTCTCTGGAAATGCGCCCAAAATCTGGAACTCCATCCCAGTCCATATCAGGACTACCCCCTCCTTTTTAAAATTAAAAAAACAGCTCAAAGATCTCTCCCTCAATCGCTCTTTCCCGAATCGATAGCTGCCACCGAAGCGCACAAACGTGCACATTGCAGCACACAGACACTTTGACATTAAGACATCTCCCTCCCCCCTCCCCGTCCCCTCCGTCTATCCCCCCTCCCTGAAGGAGACTCGGCTTGAGCCAACGATCACCCTACTGGGATATTACATGACTTCCTTGCTTGAATGTTGTACAGCGCGCTGAGACTTCCGAAGCGCCACGAGCCAATATGTATACTACTGCTATATTGTGTGATTTCCTCGTTACAAATGTTGTAAAGCGCTCGGATACCTTCAGGTCTGGCCAGCGCTATATAAAACTCCTTAATAAATAAATAAACAAGCGAATGCTGCCTCAAATTATAGTTGCAAGGACTTCAATACTCAGGCAGGCTCGCCCTATAGTAGGGAAAAGAGCAAGACTGTTTCTAGCCCAGTAATGGTGTCTCCTACTTCTAATTTGAACTCCAATGCCACATTATTTTCATCTAAAATGGGGGATAATGTTATTTATAATCCTAATAGGAGAGGCCTTGGCGGGGATATTTAATCGTATAATCTGTTGTTAGTACCTTTGTCTTTAGAATTTTTCTCCACTTTCGATCAGGAGTTGTATTTGAAAAGGTCTTTCCTATTGGGTTGTTTTTCTGATATCCCCGACCTCCAAATGGTACAGATTAGTGACCTTGCCCTGGTTTCAGTTTTAGATCACAGTAGGAATGGAGGGGCTAAAGTGACTTTTTGTTCCAAGGTGATTTCTAACTTAGTAATCTTGAACAGCGACAAGTTGCACTATCGTGGTATTGATGTTCTTGGGCCAAAGATGGAGCGAGCCTCTAAAATCAACTCATATAATCTCAATGGTCTTAATGGCCAGGTCAACTGCTATTCTGGGCTTTCTCCCCTAGAAGCCCCTCAATTTGTGAGGGAATGTAAAATGGGGGTCTCTTTTGGAAAAGGAGGTAGGAGAGTGTCTCTGCTTCCAGAGAGAGAGAATAAACAACTCCTTGCTCCAGAAGAGGAAGACAGGAAATGGAGCTGGGTAGCAGGACACTCAATTCTAACAGCTCTATAGGGTTAAAGGAAACAAATTGCTCCTAGTAAGGGTCTGTGGTCACGCAATTGAAAACTCTCAGAGGAAATTCTTTATGGGTAGGAGGTTTTATTTGGGGTGTTTGTTTTACCAATAGAGAAAACTTATCAGGTTCGGGTAACGTAGGGCGAGGCTGTTTGTGTAAGGCTCCTAACTTTCCCATTCTTCTTGTTCTCAGCTTAGGGGGCTCCCAAGGCACTCTTCTTCTTGTTCTGGATCAATAGTCCCTCGGCATAAAGAAGAGGACGTCAGTTTAGTGTCTGTGCTCGTTCTGCTTTCCCCGTCACCACACCCATGTGCTTTATGCTCTAGGTTGCAACACTTCGTGCTCTGGTGTCAGTGATTACGTTATTTTTTGTCCTGATGAAATTCAGGACTGTCTCACATAGGAGTGCCCCGTGGCCTTCCCTCCCACCACTGCTTTAGTGAGAAGTACCCAAAAAATGGTACTTGCCTGAAACCACGGCCCTCTGGGGTCGTGGCAAGGGTCGTCTCGGTGTCCTTTGCCTGTACTGGGCCGGTGGGTGTAGCCGCCTGGAACCCCTTCGCTCCCTCGAGGAGTGTACCGCAGCCTTCTGGTAGGGTCGGGTGTGTCCCGTCCGCTTTAGTCTTCCTGCTCCAGTTTCTCGCTTTGTCGCCCTCTCTCTCCGGTTCACCGTCGCTTTCTTACTTCACTTCCTTCACCACGTAATCCGGGTCACTGGTCTATTTAATTTGCTGGTCATCCAGCCGTGTAACCTCCTGCCAGCCTCCCACTGGTCTAGCTGCAGACGTCATGCTGACGTGCGTCTGGACAACTAGACTGCTCCCGACACGAGTAGGTGGAGAAAAGGGTGTGGCCATCTGTGAGTCTCGGCGGTTCCACGACGCCGGATCAATTTCACTGATAAAAATAAATTGGTATTCTTGAAAAAACTAAAAACTGATATGGTGTGTATTCAAGAATTTTGGATTGTAAAGAATTGGTTAGTGAAAGAATATATTGTGTTTAGCCATCCTGCATTCCCTGTTAAGAGAGGACATGCGAAAGGAGGTATAGCCATATTGCTCAGTACTAATTTCAGATGGCTATATAAAGATATAGCTCTAATTTAATCCAGGCTGTTAAGATAGGATTTAATGAGAATCATGAAAGTATTGGTTCACTATTAATTGTAAATGCTTACATCCCTCCAGACTCCACTCAGTTTAACTTTATTCGGTCATACGACCATTAAAGTGCACAGTAATAAATACATTAACACATAAAAAAATTGATAATCATTGAAATGCCATTGATATATACAATAATAAAATAAGTTTGTCTAAAACAGTGTCCGCTTATCGACCAGAATGTGCAAGGTAACTTTCATCTCCACGTCAGACCTGCGTAATCATGGTACATCAAAAATTGACTGGTACAAGATCATTAGATTTCTATTGGTCAATATACAGCAATATATCTGCTATACAGTGACATCGCCAATGTTCCATTTTTATGCAGTCATATGAACAATTTTAAAAATCCATAAATAAAAACATATCTATATTACATTATCAACTCTAAAAAGTACTAGATGCCTCATTAACCATCAATCCATGCTACCAGATATTAATATAATAATATTCAATTTATTTTCAAACAATTGCAACTCATAATCATAAGGTATTGTCCGTCTCAAAACATCAACATTCCTCCATAGGCATTCCTAGATTGGCAATCATTTAGATCCTGGCTACACTTGCAATTCAGTTAAGGCTGGAACCTCGCGAACAACCTGGGACAGGAACATCTGGCGCCTGAACCAGACACTCAACAGAAATCTGTTTACAGCAAATACAATAAGTAGTGAGGTATCAGATTTTAATCTCCTTTTTTTTTGCAGATTTATATAGCGCAAACTCGACACGAAGGTATTGGAGCGCTTTACATGAGCACCAGTTACGTTACACAAGGACACATTCATTTTTGGTAGGCACAGGGAGATTAAGTGATTTGCCCAGAATCACAGGATGTTGAGCCGACGCCGAGGCTCAAACCTAGTTCCCCTGCCTCAAAGTCGACAGCTCTAGCCATAAGGCCACATCCTCTCATCCTCAGTGCCACCCTATATTGTCTGATTCCCAACTTACAACAAATGGGACAAATCAATTTTTTCCAATGAAAATGATATTCATTACAGAAAAAAAGGACATGTTCCATCGTCTCTAGTGCATAATCACAAGCTGGGCATGCAGTTGTATCTGTGTTCGTTTCCCATACATTAAATGACCTTAAGGGTAAGCAGCCAAATCTGAATCTCACATAGTTACTTTTTACCGTAGGTGGTGAGATCTGGCCATAAAGAGGCTCAAACCCAAGAAAGGGTTTGATATTTAAAAACTCAGTAGTCAGACGCCCCCCTGATCTATTAGTCACATACCCGTCTTCTACAAATGCCCAGTACTTAGCTTTCACAGTGGCAATATTCTTGCTAATGCATTCCGGACGATCCCACAAATGAATCATCCCCAGCGAACTACACCAGAATTTTACATGGCAAAGCCAAGGGATCCATTTGGCACCACTCATTCTCACCTGTTGAAGGATCTGTTTGATTTTATCTCTACTACTATGGCAGCAGAAGATTGTACACATTTAGTATTGGTTGGTGATTTGATGCCAAAGTTTCAACCCACAGTTTAAGGTTGTTTGCAAATGCTCTGAAAGTGAAAGCTTTTAAAATTCCTCCAGCTATTTTTCCTAACAATAGTCGGGTAGATAAAAGAGGTTTGCACCCCAGCCAAGGTTACTCATAAATCCATCTCTGCGAGCGGTATATCATTGATTACATAATTGTTTCAGCTGTCACTTTCAATAGGCTGTCACATATGGAAGTGCAAGATAATACTTATTGCGATCATATACTGATCTCCTGTGACATGCATGAGCCTAATTGAAGTGGGCCCTTGTAATTTTAAAGATAAATCAGTAGGTTTAAAAAAAATAAAAAATAAATCAAACGGCAGAATGTATTGGAATACCAAAGCATCTTTTATATTAAAAGAGACACTGACAATATTAGTGGGAGAGCGTCATCTTTCTCTGCCAGACCCATTGGTATCACATGGACCCTGTATAAAAACTCTGGTTTCTGCCTGTAAGACTAATCAATTACCTATCCGGCGGAGACCATATCCGGATTCAGTAATACATTTAAATAGGGAAATAAATAAATTAGGGCTCAATTCCAGAATTTCCCTGAGTACAGACTGTAGAAATAAAAATGCTGGGCAACGTTGCCTATCCCCAAGCGACCTTAAAATCGGTAAAACCCAAATCTTTCTCTGTTTTTCATAAAATTTACAAATGAACACAACATGAAATGTTGTCTGCTGTGACATACCGTCACAGGGACACTTACAAAGACAATGTGACCAGTCATTTATCTCAGGAAAGCTTGTTAGGAGGTGGAAAATGCCCAATCTAAAACGTGTTAAAACAAATCTTTCCTGTGTCCCCTCCAGGACTTGTAAATATGGTTATGTATCATAAGTGACCAAGATCATTTGATTATTACAAACACTTGGCTTTAATAGTTCTGAGGATAATCTAAAAGTCTCCAGTAACACCATACACTCTATTTTAAGATCTTTTCTGCTGATGTGTTCTAGGGATTTCGGCTGTTCATAATATCCCAGATGACCCAGGTCGCTCATGAAATCTTTAATATACTTCATCCAGGGTATGCAGAATACCCGCTGAAATTTAAATCAATCCCTTATAATATCCCTATTAAGGGTGGTTTTCTCCAAGGACCATATGCCATAAAAGAATTGGCTGTATCTTAATTCTGTCTGATAGATAAGGTAGCCTCAGCTCCGCATGGCATACATAGGCGGAACAGCCACCCGGAACAGCTAGTAGAAATCTTAAAAAGGCATTCTCCACCAATTGTAGGGGCAGGCTATCAAAATAACCCCATATACCAGCTCCATAGATAGCGGTTGTTACACACTTCGCCCTATATATATTTATTAGTTCTACAGGCGGTTTTCGGCCCAGCTTCCTTGAAAAGTTAGACAAGGCTGCCGTGGCTTTCAAAAACAGCAGCTTTCTTGATTTGATTGCCTGACTCCACAAGCCATTCTGGTCGAAAAAGATACCAAGGTATGAAAATATCTATATAAAATTAATCTTCTTATTGTCTACGAGGCTATCCCTGCACTTTGAATTCCCTTTCCAGCACTTCATTATGAAGGTCTTGGATTTGTTTCCTTGCAGCCCCAAGTTCTGCATGTAAGTAGTGAAACTTGTTAATAGGCGTTGGGGCCTATGTTCCCTCCAAGGGGCGCGCCTGCGTGCGCGCGCACAGCCTTCACCAAGCGCTCAGAATTAATCTGAAAGCGCGCAGATCGCTCGAACATTAGAAAGGAGAGAACCTGCTGTTTGTTAGCAGCTCGTCTTTTAGAAAGACGATCAGTGTGAAAGGCAGTGTCTCTCCTGACACTGACGAAAATAAAGCGACCCCGCTGGGAAGGGGATGGAGGTGTCGGACCCCAGTGGTGGTAGAAAGCTGCACAATAGCCATCCCGTGCAGAGCACACAAGGGGCCTACAGAGGAACCGAGCAAGCCCGTTTTACTATTAGCCTGGGGGTGTGAGCTGCACAGAGGGGCTTTCGCAAGGTCTGCCTCACAAAATGTCCTGTCTTTAAAAGACATTACAAGTGAGAGACGGTGAATTGGCAGTGTTTATTCACAGGGCTGTTGTCAAGCAGGAGCTGCAGTTAGGGTCGCCACCTTTCAAGGGGAAAAATACAAGACATTTTCAAGAGTCTGCAAGGGCATGATATAGGACTGTAAACAAAATCGAATGTACTCATTAGTAACATTACTTTTCTGCCTTTTTTACCTTCATTATTTGTAAGGCCTTGTTAACTCCGCTCTGGAACACCTTTGAAAATGTTTTCTCTTTATATTTCCTGTTTGAAGTTGTACAGATAAGGGCTAACAATACTGGCTTTAAGTGATAGTGCTTATTTTTGTACCAACGGGACATTACAATACCAGTGGTACAAAACCAACCAGGGACTACCCTTACTGCAGTCCATCATGCATCCTGCACAAAGAAGGTACATCACCTGGAAATTATATGGTACAGTATTTGAGAAGCCTATCCAAACCCTGTACTGAAGCACTTAGATGCCACTGAAGAATATAAACAGCTTCACTAAATGGGACAGATTGAGCAAAGTGTTAATGTAGCCCCTGGCGAGGACCACTGGAATTATGCGGCATGAGGCAGCCAAATTATGTGGCACGGTTGACTAAATTATGCAGCACGAAAAGGCAAATTTTGCAGCATACTGCTGCACATTTAGTGATAGTATTACCTCATTATTTTGTCTCTTCTACATTTGTTAACACTGTTTGGACATAAGTTGCGCCTCATTAGTAGCGGTTTAACACTCACATTTAGAAATAAGCAACAGAAAGTTCCCTAGATGACAGAGGGTTATGTTTTCCCTTATGACATTGGGACTATACACGAGAGCGAGGGGAAGGAGAGGGGTTAGTCTGTTTTTTTGTTGTTTTTTTGTATCTTTTAGGTTCTGGTTTTAGGGTTATGTGGACAACTGCTTGCGTCACATAACCAATAATGCTCAGTTGTTACTATTATTGCTATCATCCTAAGCTCCTGCTTACTTATTTGTGTTCAATTAGAGCCTGCAAAACATGTTTCTTGTTCGAGTATTTCCAGCATGCCGAACCCAAAGCGAACAACAAGTGATTCATCTGTATTGAATTTGAAATTCCTGTTTATTTTTTCATGTTTGCAGAGCTTCAGCAGTGGAAAGTGATGTTCTGTATTAAACTGAGGCACCTACATTATACTGATTATGTAACTTTACCCCAAATCAATAAAGTTTATTGGACAAAAAAGCAACAGAAAGGTGACCATTCAACCTTTGCAATGGGCCTTCCACTGCAAGTAACACATGCTGTTGCATTTTTAGTACCTTTTGAACTGTTTGAGCTAGAAACTCAGGGCCTCATTTATGAAAAGTGTCGCATCGCTGCGGTAAAACAGCAATGCAACACTTTTCACTGCGCTCTCCTTGTGACACCATGGATGCGCCGTAGTTACTGTACGGTGCTCTATGTCGCAAGGAATGACAGATGCGTCAGTAATCCTGACATATCTGTCGGCGCAAAACTCACGCATTGCTGGAGTTGTGTCGTAAACATGAGGCAACTCCAGCAATGCATGGGGGAGGCCTATACACATTGCACTGTGTCACCCTTACACCTGCTTTGAGGCAGGCATAAGGTTTTGATGCAGTGGCATCCTAGAAGAGGCTCAGTGAAATCTGATAGATTTCACTGCTCCACTTCTACGAGGCTTCCTTGTTGGGGAACGCCCACCCTGCATACATTATACCCGACACAGGTATAATGTAGTGCAGGGGTTTACAAAGTGATGCATCTGCCTAGATGGGTCACTTTGTAAATATGGCGCAACGCGGTGCATTGTTTACGGCGCCGCTGCGTCATGAAAATTGACACAACGGCGGCGCAAAAGTGTTGCAAAGGTTCTCATAAATAAGTCCCTCATTTTTTATGTTAAAATTTGCAGATTATGTAGCAGATGATGGATTGTGACAAATGCGGCAAATCCATAATTATGCGACAAAAGCTGCTATAGCACAATCACATAATTCCAGTGGCCCGGCCCTTGACTTAGAGGTCCGTGAACAGCACCCAGTACGGATAGTAGGCTATGCAGGTTGCCCTCTTAGCAGCTGATGAGATTCTAACCTAAAACAGGTGACAACCTAAATTAGTCACTGGCAGCACTCTCCTGTCTTATGTTACTCACTGCCTCCCATCCCAACCACTCCTCTGAATGCAGTCCATCTTTGTAGCCATTAAAATCGTACTCGCTCTTTTTTTTTTTTAACTGTATATCTTTGCATTGTTAACTTTTAGGAAAGCAAACAGTAATTTATTTCAAATATATAATTTTATTTCCTGAATGAGGGACCACATGCAAGATGGCCAAAGGTATTTTATTACCAAAACATTAGAAAGCATGAGAACAGCATGGGAGCAAGGAGGTTTGTACTTTCTGAGATTTTTGTGGCAGTTATAGAAGCAGGAAATTATTTGTGCTTCAAGCAGCATTGGTTTGAGGTTCAGGGTAAAGCCATTTTTGTTTCTGTTACCAAGGGTGGTTCCTCTCCGGGTCGGACTGGGAAAGAAAATATGTTTACAAATTGAGGCTTTTAAGGGCACGCTCTAGAAGTGTTTTTTAAAAAATATTTTTATTTACACATTAGACTGTCACAATAGTTCAATAAACAGATATGTGCTATTTATAATCACGTGTGCATCTTTAACCTGGTAGTGTTTGCTAGTTAGAGACGTCTCTTGTCTAGTTACGGTATCTCACAGCCCCTTGTTTCTCCTGTAGATGCTGTCTATGCAGTCAGGGTTCTACGTGCATTGTTTGTAAATATTGCACTAGAGGTTGCCAGAAGTCTCGCGGCCTGGACGCCTGTGGTATTTCCTCTGCGTAGGCCTCAAGAGTCTCTCTGCAGTGGGTCATATCCGTGAGCCAGTCTTTGAATCTGGGAGGTCTCTTACTACCCCATCTCATAGCTATGCGTCTCTTAGCAAGTAAAAGTGCGACGGCCAAGAATTTACGTCGTCTGACTAATTTGAATTTGCGGATCCCTAGAAGGCAAACTAGTGGTATGTTTGGGATTTGTTCAGCTAGCATAGTCGATAGTGCGTCGGTAATGTCCTGCCAGTACTCCTGAAGCTGTGGGCAAGCCCACGCCATATGCAAGAAGTCTGCCATGGGTGCACCACATCTCACGCATTTGTCGTCCTCTCTAAGGCTGTATCTGTGCAGTTTGACCTGAGTATAATATGTTTGGTGTAGGAACTTAAAATGTATGATTCTCAGATTACAGTTTGATGTGAGCAATTGCAATTGTGCGCAGCTGTAATCCCAGTCTCCCTCACTTATTGTCTCACCAATTGTGTTCTCCCATCTTTGAAGGGATGTATCTGGACCCCGGCTCTGTTCATTTTGCGATGCAGTATATAGACGTGTTACTAAGTTTTGCCGTGTGGGTGCCGTTAGAAGAATCTGTAATGCATTTAATTGTGGGGGTTCTTCCGGAAACGATGTGTATAGGTCCTTTACTGCCGTTCTCAGCCTCAGGTAGGCAAACATCTTTAATGGCGTTTGATGTGCACATAATGTTGGATCCTCTCTCGGGATGAACCTACCATGTGGGAACACTGTGCCCATGTCCGTCAGTCCCATCTCTCCCAGTAGTGTGAGCATTTTCTTTTCCTGTGTGACAGAGAGCTTGGGGTGATTAGCTAGTGGCATGGCTGAGGCATATAATGGGAGCTTTTGAGCATGACTTGCTAACTTATGCCATGCTCTTGAGGTGCAGTGAACTGTTTGTATCGTTTCTCTTGATGCGGTTCTTTTTGGGTCAGTAATATAAGTTATCAGTGATTGCGGGCGCACACTCTCCTGTTCCACTGCTATGTGCGGAATGTGTGCATGCGGGTGTAGCCAGTAATGTGCATGTTGTGCTTGTGCACAGTAGAAATATAATTGGAGATCCGGGGCCCCGAAACCTCCCTGATGGTAAGGCTTTGTTAATATTTTCCAGCTTATTCTGGCTTGTTTCCCTGCCCATGTCAAGCGTTGTAGAATGGTCCTCAGTGTGGAGAAAAAGCTCTGTTAGCCAGATCGGGATGTTCCAGAATAAGTACAAGAATCTGGGCAGCACTATAATTTTCTGCAAAGCGATCCTATCCGCTAGTGAGAGAGGCATCTTAATCCATTTATCCACCTGTTCTTCCAATTTTGTGAGCGCTTTCCCATAATTTTCCCTGATCACTGTTTCTGGGTCGCGATGAATCCATATACCTAGGTATTTTATCGGATCTGTGCGCCATTGCAATGGATACTCCAGATTTGGTTGCGGTGTGTCTATTGTAAGGGGTATTACTACCGATTTGTCCCAATTTATTCTGAGACCGAAGTAGTTTTCATAGCGGATATATTCTCTAATAAGTGGGTTTAGGTTTATGTCTGGGTGCCGAGCATACAGTACCATATCGTCTGCATATAGTGAAATGCCTATGGGCCTAAGACTAAATTGTAGCGCTGAATTAAAATGTTTTTGACGAATTTTGCAAGCTAGAGGCTCAAGCGTGATCGCAAATAGAATAGGTGAAAGTGGACAACCTTGTCTCGTTCCTCGGCTTATGTCAATCTGGTTTGAGGTGACTCCATTTATTCTAAGTCTGGCCTTGGGTTCATTGTATAGCAGAGAGATCCAGCGTATAAACGGCGCCGGAAATCCCTTCTTGTTCAAAATTGTGAACATAAATATCCATTCCACCGAATCAAACGCTTTTGCCGCGTCCAATAGGGCCGCTGCTGCTGGTGTCTCGGGGTCTAGGTTGTGGTACATTGCAAAGATGGTGCGTATATTTTGCGCGGTTGATCTGGTCGGTATAAAACCTGCTTGATCCGGCAAAATCAGTATACTCAGCAATGGTTGTATTCTTTTTGCTATTATCTTGGCCAATATCTTAATGTCTATGTTTATTAGTGATAAGGGCCTATATGAATCACATTTTGTTAAATCTTTATCAGGTTTTGGGAGTGCTATCAATAAGGCCTCTCTTAATGTCATAGGGAGCATACCTTCTTCGTAAGCTTCTTCATACATTGCTGCCAGGTGAGGTACCAATATGTCCCTAAATTCTTTATAGAATTCACCCGGTAGGCCTTCGAGGCCAGGCGCTTTGTTATTAGGGAGTGAATTAATGGCCTCTTTAAATTCGTCTTCTGTGATGTGATGACTAAAATACTCGCGGTGGTCATCAGATAGCCATGCTAATCCGACATCGCCTAGATAGCTATAAATTTCGGGTATAGAGACTGTAGACTGTGTGGTATATAATTGTTTGTAATATTTTGCAAAGCATTCTAGTATGGAGGGGGTGTCATATACTGATTGATTTTGGTCATTTCTGATTTGTGTTATATACTTTGTAGTATGTGTGGGTTTGACAGTGCACGTCCTGGTCTCCCACCCTCCCCATAGTTCCGTGCTGTATATCTACGTGACATATACTTTATCTCGTCGTCTGCAAAGTTGTGGTATATGTCTGTTTTTTGCCTAATGTCTGCTAGCAATGCGGGATTGAGTGTAGTTGCGTATTCGGTTTCTAGACGTTCTAGGTCCCTTTCCGTCATTTTTAGTTGTTGTTGGATGTCTCTAAGTATTCCTGCGTGTTTGCTGATGCAGTGCCCTCTTATAGTGACCTTAAACGCCTCCCACAGTGTCCGCGCGCTACTCACTGATCCAGTGTTTTGGTCAAAATAGTCTACAATTGCTTGTTTGAGCTCGCTACGAAATACCTGGTCCAGGAGTGCGGATTGTTGTAGTCGCCATGTAAATTGTCGTGGTGTATGTGTTGGGATGGCCAGCTCAAGGCGCACTGGGGCATGGTCGGACAGTGTTTTGGGTAAATGGTCTATTTCCGTTATCCATGTACTAACTTCCTGCGTAGTCAGCCAATAATCTATTCTAGACCATGTGTTATGGGCTACTGACGTGCAAGTACCCTCTTTGTGTCCCGGGTGTCTCAATCTCCAGACGTCTATCATTGACCACTCTTCCATACCCTCCCTAAGATTTTTGGCCGACTGTCTGCCATATCTATCATTACCAGTCGATCTATCAAGAGTCGGGTCTAGGCATGTATTAAAATCTCCTCCCCATATGATGGCCGTGGGTCGTAGTTCTCTTAGCTTAGCCCAGATTTTCGCGTAGAATGTCGGATCATCGCTGTTTGGGCCATATACCGTTACTATCTTGAGGACAGTGCCCCCAAAATTTCCCTGTACTATAATATATCGCCCTTGGTTATCTTTAATGGCATTTATGAGTGTAAATGGGGTATTTCGTTTAATCAATAGCATTACTCCTCTTGCATAACTGGAGTAGGAGGATGCCATACGGTATGTCGCCCACCTAGTTCCCACTTTGTATTCCCTATGATCTGTTAGGTGTGTTTCTTGGACGCATGCGACGTCTATCTTGTGTCTATCTAGGTAAGCTAATACTTTACGTATTTTCCGTGGGTTTTGAAGTCCCCTAATGTTCCAGGTCAGGAAAGTCAATGTTCGCACATGTTTCAAATCACTAGCCATATCTTACATGGAAATTTCTGTCTGTCTGTTGCTGTTTGTACTTTCTCGTCAGCAAGCGTGGGCATCTAAGTGCTTTCCTATCGCCGCTTGGTGTTTTTCCATTTTTCCCCCCCTTGCCTCCCCCCTCCCACTCCGCTGTTCCCGTTACAACGGAGACATTCCCATTTAAATCTAACATATCCTTTACCCCCGCCCCCCCCTTATAACGACCAAAAACAAATTAACTAGTGTGGTGCACACAAGTGGGCGGGAGCTGCCAAGCCCGTGTCCCTCTGTGATATTTACGAGGGTGGATGCCTTATCTCACCAATTTGTGCACATTCGAGCGTTCATTATCCTATCTCCTTAGTCCGTTACATTTGCTTCAGTGGTACTATCTGGTATGCAAATTTAAGACATACCCCCAATCACGTAGTCTAGTATTAAAATGTTCCACTGTTAGCTCCTCAGTTTTACTTATCTGTATAGTACTCTTCCTTTTCTCAGCATCCAATAATTTAGTTGCTGCTCTATGTCTTTTATAGTACCGAGCTCTGGATAAGTAGTCTTGCTACCTTTGTTGAGCGATGCGACTTATATCTGGTGAGTTCAACAGTGTTCGACTTTTATCTTAATTAGAGTTTACTGTATCTGAGCAAATTTATTGTCTACTCTCTGGATCCTGGCATATAATTTCTGCTGGGGTATCGGACTTCATTCCACCTCTGACGTGGTATCCTGTTCTGTAAGTCTGTCTCTTGGTGATCTTCTTCTTGTACTCTGGGGTTTTTTCAGTTGTAGGTATTTCATGACATCTTTAGATTCATTATATATTTTAGTGGACCCTTCATCCATTACTTTTAGTCAGGCGGGATAGAGCATGGCGTAATTCATTTTTAATTCACGGAGTTTCTGCTTTGCTGGTCCAAATTTCTTCCTTGCTTCTTGGACTGTTTGTGTGAAGTCTGGATACAGGGCTATTTCCATGCCCTCGTGTTTCAGAGTGCCCAATTCTCGCGCTTTGCGGAGGGCGGCATCTCGATCCCTGTAGTTTAGTACTTTAGCAATTATGGGTCTCGGCCTCGTGCCTACTGGCGGTTTAGGAGCTAGTGACCTGTGCGCTCTCTCAATGATGAAGACTTCTGAAAACGTGTCTCTGCCTAGTAGGGTGATTAATAGTTGTTCCACATATTTTTCCATTGGGCCTGTGTTTGTTGTTTTGGCTATTCCCATCAAGCGTAAGTTGCTTCTTCTAGATCTCGCTTCCAAATCTTCGGCCTTGGCTGTTATTGCCGCTAATTGCTTGTCCATTTTATTCTGTTGAGTGTTCATTTGGTTATTCGCATCCTCCACTTCAGATATTCGTCGTTCAGCCATGTCTAGTCGCTCCGTGTGGCGATCCATTTGCTCTGTCATGCGATCAACTCTGTTCGTTAGTGAGTCAATTTTACCGTATATGCTGGACAATGCTGCCTGTATTGTAGCAAACATAGCTGGGACGTCCTCATTTGTTGTGCCGCCAGTGCTAGTGGCCTGGAGTGGTGCCATCTGTTGTTCTTCAGTTATGGGATCTGTCGTTTTTTTAGGTTGCTCAAAATTTATTTTGGGCTGATTTTTGTCTGGTTTGCCCATATTGTACGTGGTGGCACTGCCTGTGACTTGCTGCTAGTTACTGAAGGTATATGAGGGTTGGGGTTGCAGTTCCTGGTATTCCTGATCGTATGTTACTTGTTCGGTATTCACTGTCCCAATTTCGCCGGAGGACTAGCGGGCCAAGAGTCACAGTATTGTCTGGTGTTGGGTGCTCTGGTCGATATCTCCGGCCCTCGTGGGTCGTGTGCTTATGGATCTTGGACGTCTCTTCCGTTCAGTTTGTCTCGTCCTGCATTGCAGCAGCCGACTTATGTGCGTGCTAGTGGGCTTCCCCTACCTACATATGCCTGATTTCAGTGTTCACCGCTGCTCTGTGTGAGAAACTGCTGTCGCCGTGGTCAGGTAGGTATCTGTTTAGCAGCCTCACCAGCCTGTGTACTGTTCCGTGGGAGTGACTATATTTGATATCACCAGTCACCTTCCTTGTCGCAATTGCAGTATTATACCAGTGTTCGTTGCTGATCTCGTCTGTGCTTACTGGTTTCTTGGGAATCCGCTGTGGTGTTGTACTTTGTTTTATCGCACCGCGTATGTTGGCTCCGGTGGCCTGTTGTGTACAGTAGGGCCTGCTTTGTGTTAGATGCGCACGAGGGATATAATTTCCACCCCCTGTGCTCCCGGCGATGTTGCTGCGTGCTCCGGTTTGTGTGCGGCCCACGTACTCTCCGCCCACCGGTCCGCTGTCGGCTCGGTAATTTGTAGCACCGCACTCACCTCAGGTGCTTGACGTGTCGGATGTGTCCAGGCCTCACCCCCGTCTGCCTCTAAGCGCTCGGTCCGCTCTCTCGGCAGCAATCTTATGATTTTTGAGCGTTCAAACATCAGCGGGGCATTTTCAGAGGTCTCCGGCCACCAACCACTTTTCTTTTGATGTCTCGTTGGCTCCGCGAGTCCTCCGATTCCTTGTCGCGTTTATTTGCCAGCTCCGGCTCCGCTTTTGTTTCACGCCGATTTGCGTGCCTTACGTCGCGGCTCGTCTTCATGCGCCAGTCCGGCGTCTGGGTTTCGGGTGCACTCGTTGGGCCTCATCTGTGTTCGCTTCCGACGTGGCCGCGATACAGCTCAAATTCAATGTCGCTTTTGCCGATTGTCAACCATCGACGTCAGGTACCTCAGATTCGCCCCATAGAGCAAGTTCAGTCGCTCAATTGTGCAGGATAGTTATGTTTTAATTGGCATCCTCGAGGAGCTCGCTCAACGCGCGGCCATCTCGTAGCTCGGCTAGCTCCGCCCCCCTCTATAAGTGTTTTTCAAGTTATGGAGGACTGTATGGATATGAGCTTTCTGCAGGCAATGGTTTTTAATATTGGGGAAATCAATAGTACAAACCGGTCCACCACACCATAAAACAGGCCCAAAAACAGCCAACAAATCAAATCAAATCATGGGGCATTTGTAGAGCGCTCATCTCACCCGAAAGTCTCATGGCGCTTACAGGCAACTCCTACTTAAAACAGCTGATAGAGGAAACAGGGGGGTCAGTTGACAAAAGACCATGTTTTTAGTTCCCTACGAAAACGATGGTGGTCGGCCATAGTGCGGAGGCGTAATGGCAATTTGTTCCAGAGAGTGGGGACTAAGAATGAGAAAGATCTTCCTCCGTTACGAGTTGTACGAATTCTGATGGCTTAAACACCTGTCAGGCCAGCCCCTTGGGCGCTTCCGGACTGCCTTATCGGCCAGTCCAACCCTAGTTGCTTTTGTAAATGCAGGTAGGTCTATGTCTATTTTATTGCAAAATGCAAGATCAGCCTTTGCTTGTGTAGCCATACAATATTAAGTTCAAAGCTCTAAGCAGGATGTGCAAGCGAATTGGTAATGTAATTAATAGCTGTGTGCCAGCTGTCTGCCTGTTTGTAATGTTGATTACGTATTATACAGCTATAGAAATATAAATTTAATGGTCATTTGTTTGGACATTACACCCAATCTGAGAGCTGCTGTGTGTCTGTTTAACAATAAATAATATACTAAGCCCCAGATTCTCAAAAATGTAGCGTCGGGTTAGCGTTACTTTTCAACGCTAACCTGACACTAAGCCCGTTATGGGATTTACAAACCAAAGCAAATAAATATTTGCATTGGTTTGTATGGAAAAGCAACGCAGAGCAGTGCGAAATGCTGCTTTGCATTGCTATGCGTTAAGGGGGTGTTACATGGGTGGTACATGGTCATTCCCATGCAACCACCCCATGCTATTTGACACTAAATCCAATTCACTAACATTAGTGGAAAGGGTTAAGCGCCACAAATTATCACTGAAAAGCAGGCGTTAAACAGAATTTTTTTTACATTTCTCCTTGCTTTTCTGATTTTGCCGCACACATACAAGTAGGAAAAGCTTTTAGACATGTCTAGGCATAGTATTTTGTACAGGAAGGGTAATCTTCCTGTATAAAACCTATGCTAGACTCAGACACGCACCCTAGCGCTATGGCGCTAAGGTGTGTACCTGGCACACGGCTGCTTAAATCAGCGCCGGCGCTAGGGAGAGGG
This sequence comes from Calotriton arnoldi, assembly GCA_963921515.1. Taxonomy (NCBI): domain Eukaryota; kingdom Metazoa; phylum Chordata; class Amphibia; order Caudata; family Salamandridae; genus Calotriton; species Calotriton arnoldi. Next base: position 420,541 of record CAWUFW010001678.1, on the reverse strand, counting down.
GAGGGGAGTGCCATTTCTCTGTGAATATGGCACTCTCCTGCTCTCTCCCTGTCACGCAACACAGTGCAGCCTCTTAGGGGGCTGCGCTGCATTCCGTGACCGCTTTGAAAATCTGGCCCCAAGAATGAGTTGGAAGGCATCAAATGCTCAGTGTGCCCAGCCTGTAGCACATATGCTTGAGAAACAAACACAGTGCTACATATCAGTGGGTCTGGAATGTGTTTTTAATCTTAGCAAGACGTTAATTTATAGACTTTTCCAAGCTAAAGGTACAGTATCAAGCTTCACTGTGTAATGTAATGTTAGAACCATACCTCCTGCAACCCTTTGACCACAACCATTTTTGTTTTATTGACCTAAAACTTATTTGTTAATTGGTATCTTAAGTAATATCACTTTTTATGATGTAATTACGGTAAAAGAGTGCTTAATGTTACTTCTGCTACTCCTGACATTTTGGCAAGGTCCTGTATTAAACAGTGTGAGTTAACAGCCAGTGAGATTCTTGAAACAACAAAAACCTGAGAACATTCCAACCACCCATAGTAAACAGATTAAACTGTTAGACTATATATATATATATATATATGTAGAAAAGAAAACCACAATTTTGTGATTTTAGGAATCTTTAGAATTAATTGGGGTGTGTTGGAAGGTTTTTATTTTCAACAATCTTTATTGTAACCATGTTAGACCAAAGGCAGGACTCGAGGCCAAGTAGTGTTCGATCAGCTACAGTGACGGATAAGGTGGATAGTGTCTGTAAACTATGCCTATTTGGTCATGAACATTTTATAAAATCATAAAGATGCATGAATGAAAACTGTGCTGGGACTATGCCCTGTTGCTCATTTATTCTATTAAGCTTAGTTCAAAGGCCTGGCGTATTTGCATATTAGAGGAAAGAGTTTGGCAAAGTAGAACAACGGCGATACAGATTAGTTTTTATTATACACATATTAGCAACCTTTAGGCTGATTCTAAGTACTATCAAATTTGGTAAAATGGTAACAGAAGAAAACATCGAAATAGTGATTACCCAAGAGCATATCATTTAGCAAAATGGGGAGGCCTATATTGTGTGGTGTTGTATGCCCACACCACTGTGCTGATAAACGTTTGAAGGCTCCTGTGAAGGTTTTCTTTGACAGCATTTAGTATCCAAATTGAGCCAATGACAGAGACAAAGGAATAATGACAGGACATTGAGATTTGAACACCAAATCTGTCAGTGGTTAGTCGCTGAGTCTGTGGTTGATACTGTTGCTTATTGTTCATCTCTGAGGGCCTGAGACACTCTTTCCAATGGAATACCAGTTGTTTGTTTTGTACAACTATGTCTTCATGTGGGATAGAACATCAGCCAAGGACTTGATGAAGCTGGACCATGTCTCAGCCTGTAGAGCCATACACTATCTTCCAGTTAAGGTTTTCACCCATATTTATAGCCTAAATCTGTCTCCTTAATTATTCTAGGCCCTCATGGATGTTTAATTCCCTAACCCCAATTTCTTCCATAGAAATGCACCTTAATTTTCAAGTAATATCATTAAATTGATCGAATTGAAGACACAAGTGTTTTATCATATATTATTGTACTGTAGCATTGTACAGCAAACGATAACCCTCAGGAGGCCCCAAAGAGTTTTCTGGATGTTTGAGTAAGAAAAGTTGTTGTAGTGCGGTATAACTGGCAGAGTGTTTGTTTGCACTGACCTAAATGTAGTAGGTTTGGTGTCATAAGTGAGGTTGAAGGTGTGCTCCAATGAGATGCAGTCAGTCTGTAGGAGCATTTATGCATGGAAGTGAATGTGAGTGAGAAATAGTACATTGGGTTGCCTACACCTCCTGTTACATTCTGTCACCTGCACCTGATGGACCACTTGCTAGGGAGCAGTTAACATTGCTTTTTGGTGATCTTGACAATTGTTGATTAACCTTACTCATTCCAGGAGGGTTGACCGGAGCTTGAGATCTTCTGAAATTGAACAAGTAGTAGAGTTCTGTCATTTCTTCAATTGATTCCACATTGGTGGATCTTAAATATTTGAACACACTAGCCCTGGTATTTAGCCAGGGATGGGAACTAGAGGCACAGGGCCTAGGGGTTAGCCAGCCTCCAACATGAAATGCAAACACAAATGGGGCTACCCCTAGTGGGGAATTTCTACAGGTCTTCTCAGAGATGCATGCAAAGTAGGGGCATCTCACAAAAAGTGTAGGACTGGCCTCACACACCACCTGGTGTCATGCTTCATCATAGGCCGTCCCTCACCCTCTAAAAACTCGGTTTGATAGAGGGCGGGCATACACCTGACGACAGGGATGCACTTCTAAAATAAGTGGGGGCCCGTGAATAGTGAAAGTGATTTAAAAACCATTACAGTTGTCGTAAAGACTGTTTTTTAATTAATTCGGCAACTGTATGGTATTAAAAGAAGTGAGCGGTGACTTGGGAACAAATTATCCCTTCACCGAGCTGATTGTGGTCAACATGTTTCTGCTAAATGTCCCCGAAGGGTACGTAGCATTCATCAGGACCATGTATCTAAAGGGCTCCGTCTTTTTGTCTAAGTGTAAATAAAGATCAACCACTATCTGGGGTATATATTGTCACTATCCCCGCTGGTATAATAATCCAAAAATGCCTGTGGAAAACAAGAAGACAAAAACACACTCAGAGATTGTGGATTTCTGTCGGTTGCCATACATCACCTCACTTTAAATCGCGCGTGGTGATATCTAAGTGCAAAACACGTGTCAATCATACGTGTTTCCACTTGCCCATAGGGGAATGTCTCACTTGACTTACCCTAGGTAATTACCCTACTTTCTCCATGGGAGGTCGGGAGGGGAAGGCCCCTACACTGACATTCTGGAAAAATGGGAGAAGGACACAATATGAGTACCTACTAGTGTTAGGTCGGGTTCATGATATAAACTTTGTAATATAAAATGCAGATAGACATCAAACTCTATGGCAGATGGCAGGTTCTGTACATAAATAAATTGTAGAGCAATCTTACCTATACTAGGGCGTAATGCTCTAGCTCCCATCCATACATCATACACACTCTTACTGTCATTAGGTGCGCCTTCCGCCGTGTAGCCTACAGGTCTATGCCACCACTCCCCGTCGAAGAATGAAAGCGGGAGGCGAGCGATCTTATATAGTGCTCTTGTGTGTTTAATTGGTATCAATTAGTGAATTATTAGTGACACCTGGAGAAAATCCGGTGTCCCCATCAGATAGTGCCTGGTTGACTGGTTGTGGGCGTGTCGATCGAGGCAATAAGGATTCTATTTCCTTTCACAGCTCTACATGATCTCGATCTAGAACCGACCAAGTGGGTAGGCGTGATCGAAAAAGGGGAAGGCGTTACTCGCGTCCCGAATGAAGAGAACGTGTGTCCTCATCCAGCTCTACTCCCTGAAAACCGTTGGAAGGAGCGATACTCCGAAACGCGCGTCTAACGCGCATGCGCGTCAAATACACTACACGCGGTCAGGCAAATGCCTGGGCTTGTGTAGTGCAGCAATAGATAGATACGCTCTTGCTCTATCTCTGAAGGGGAAGGGGCACATGGCTACAAAGGATAGCGAGTAGCCTGTTTACCTAAATACAGGTCAAGAATTTAAAGAACAAAGCTACTTTTTATTAATAATGTTTTAATAGTTTAATTAACCAACATAATTAAATTTGATTTAAGTCCACCGACATCCTCGTTTGGTGAAATAATAAATTTAATCCTAAATCGGTGTACATAATGGCTCTCATCCCTGAGGGGAAAAAAACACATGAGAGTAACACCCTGATAAAGTTATTCCGCCACTGGTCTAGTCAAAACTTATTACATAATTAAGTGGCAGATAGATTAAAAGGAGGTGTATATGTAGGTATACATTATAAAAGTGTTCACAGTGTACTGGATGTTTATATCTATCTCAGCTCATCATTGTTAGTGGTGGATATCCTCGTCATGATTGTGCTTGATATCATCATAATGAAAAACGGATTACCGGGCCATCTGTAGCCATGGAATTTCATCATTAAGGCCTATGTCCCATGTGCGTAAGCGGTACACCCAGCGTTGTTCCCTGACATGCAGATTTCTGGTGATGTCCATTTTTGTTTTTTTCATCACTTCCAACACCACCCATTGTAGATCGGATTCCTTATGGTTTAGGTCTAGGAAGTGTTTTGTAAGTCTGGTGTTCGACTTTTTGCACCGGATGGTACTTCGGTGCTCGTTGATCTGTGTTTTTACCTTCCTTGTGGTCATTCCCACATACCTTAGGTTGCAAGGGCATTTCAGGAGATAGACTACATTCTCGGTGTTACAGTTGCTGAAATCCTTCAGCTTCCATGGGTTGTTGGTGCCAATATCCACTTCTTTTGTGGTGATGGTCAAAGGGCAAGATTCGCAATTACCGCAGGGAAAATGGCCTGTAGGTCTTGGTTGGCTCCAGAGTGTATTTTGACTTTCGTCTTCATCATGCTTGATTTTAGAGTGTACCAGATCGTCCCTGAGATTCCTGCTTCTCTTAAATGCAAATAAGGGGGGTTCCCACTGTTGTTGTCCACTGTTCAGGATAGCCCATTTCTTCTTTATAATATTTTGGACCTTATTTGACACAGGAGTATACGTGGTTACGCATACCATTCTTTCCGATTTTTCTTTTGTGTAGTATCCAACAATGCTTCCCTATTGTTATTTCTGGCTCTTTTCTTGGCTCTTCTGATCATTTGTTTAGGGTAATGTCTTGCCAGGAGTTTAGTTTCCAGATGTTCTGCCTGTTCTTTAAACACTTCTATTTCGGAACAATTTCTCCGAATTCTGAGAAATTGTTCCACTGGTAGGTTTTGGCGCAGTGCTCTAGGGTGGTAACTTTCGTACAGTAAAAGACTGTTCCTATCCGTGGGTTTCACATGTACTTTAGTGGAGATCCCCTCGGTCGTCAGGGTAATGTCTAAATCAAGGAAGATTACATGGTTGTTCCCAATGGTGTGGGTAAAGTTGAGATGTTCATCTTTGCTGTTAACCCATTCAACAAAAAGCGTAGCTTCCTCTGGTGTTCCATGCCACACGACAAGAATATCGTCTATATATCGCTTCCACGTTTTCATCTGTTGGGCGAAGGGGTTGTTGGAGTTAAAGATATAGTCTTCCTCAAATTGATGGACATACAGGCACGCCATGCTCGGCGCAAAAGTGCTGCCCATGGACGTGCCCTTGATTTGATGGTACAGTACCTCCTCAAACTCGAAGACATTTTCGGTAAGGGCCATCTCCGCACACTCCATAATGAAATGTCTCGGAGTCATGAAAAACCATTCTTGATTCAAAAGGATTTGTTCAACAACTGCCAGAGTGCGTCTTTGGGGAATGCTCGTATAGAGCGCCTCAATATCCAAGGTTATGAACAGATCCTCATTAACATTAACCTCCAGATCCCGCAGGTGGCATAAAACATCTTTTGTATCTTTAAGATACGAGGGGGACTTTTGTACGAGAGGTCTTAAAAACCAGTTGCAAAATTGTGACAATGGTTCTAGTGTTGAGCCAATGCCCGACACTATTGGCCTACCTTGGGGTGGCATCCTGTTCTTGTGGATTTTAGGAAGGATGTAGAACCTTGGTGTTCTCGGGTCGGTGTTTACAAGAAATTCTGCTTCATGCCTGGTGATCCAATCATTAGTCACACCTTCATTGACCAAGCTTCCAATCTTGTTCATGATCCGTGTGGTGGGATCATTCCGATGTTTCTCATAACTGGTAGTGTCTGATAGTAGGCGTAGGCACTCATCCCTGTACATAGTGTAACTCATTAAAACTATTGCCCCGCCTTTATCCGCCGGTTTAATCACTAACTCATGATTATTCTTGAGTTGTTGGAGTGCTGTTCTCTCTCCTCTAGTCAGGTTCTGAAACCCCTTAGTGTTGTTGAAGTCAATTTCCTCGATCTCTTTTAAGACTGCTTGTTCAAAGGCCAGCACATTGCATGAAACATTTTGGTTTGGTGGCGAAAACACAGACTTCTTCCGAAGGCCTGTATTTGAGTTTTCATTATCCTTTTGTTTGGATTCACCAAAATAATCCCTCAGTTTAATCTTTCTAAAGAACTGTGCCAGTTCCGTGTTGAGAGAAAATGGATCATTATTAGGGGTGGGGACGAAGCCGAGACCCTTCGAGAGGACGGCTTCTTCATCTTTACTGATTGAATAATCACTAAGGTTCACGATATTCGTCAAACCTATTCACGGGCCCCCACTTATTTTAGAAGTGCATCCCTGTCGTCAGGTGTATGCCCACCCTCTATCAAACCGAGTTTTTAGAGGGCGAGGGACGGCCTATGATGAAGCATGACACCAGGTGGTGTGTGAGGCCAGTCCTACACTTTTTGTGAGATGCCCCTACTTTGCATGCATCTCTGAGAAGACCTGTAGAAATTCCCCACTAGGGGTAGCCCCATTTGTGTTTGGATCTTAAATATGCCATTGTTTAAGTCCAGAAACCACTAGAGGTGACAGACCAGCCTACAAATGAATTTAAATAGGTTTGCCTCCCTTTGACGACTGAGAGGGTAATTGGAATCAAATCAAAACACACAATAAGCACTTGGTAGCTTATACACAGCATTTGCTTGCATAGGGATTTGTTGCATGTCACCGCACGTAGCCTTAGCTGTGGTGCACAAACACCCTTCTTTGCTGCACGCAGATGAACAAAATTAGAGGGAACATTGGTTGGGGCCCCAGCTGAGTGCGTGCCATAAGCATTGCATCAACAGCATAGAGGAGGGCAGGTATTCAGCGAAGTCCAATTTGTGGTAGGTCCGGGCACTGATCAGACAGTGTCTGCCCAGACTTTTATTGTATAATGTAAAAAGAAAGGGTGCCAAAATGCATCCATGTCTTACCACTATCTCTATGCTGAATGATGTGGTGCACTCACCCTTAGCCCCATATCGAACACTTGCTTTAATGCCAGTATATAGATGTCTCAGGAAATCTAGTAGTGGTGGCTCAACGCCTAGATCAGCTATTATGGTCCACAATTTGTCGTGCTCCACACAATCAAAGGTCGACGATAAGTCGGCAAATACCAAAAACTGCCTACCCTGTTTGGCCAACATATATTTTCCACTTACTAGGTTCAAATGAAGTCCCTGCTCAACTGTACCAAGACCTGATCGAAGGCCAAATTGCAGCTCGGATAAAAATTCATTGGCTTCGGCCCAGTCCTGAAGCTTGTTTAGTATAATACGTCCTGCCACCTTGACCAATGAGTCCAGTAATGAGATTGGCCAGTAACAAGCAGGATTATGGCGGTCACCTTTTTTATACATCGGTACCAAAAGTGATTCTGACCAGGTATCAATAAAACCAATCAACATGCTGCCATAACTTGTGTCAGTAGTGAGTCCCAAGGAGCAATATTAGCTTTAAAAAGGGCTACTGGTATACTATCGGAACCAGATGCTTTCCCCCCCCTTTACTGACTTCTAACACTAGAGTAAACTCTTCTATGTTAAACTGAAGGTTTATTGGCAGTTGGGGGGGGGGGGAAGGGCGGGGGAGTGACCCTCGTAGTTATTGGAGCACTAGAAGTTACTGTATTCCCTACTGAAAGTTTGTACATGTTAGAGAAGTGGTTCACCCATTCCTCATCGCTGATCGCAATCTCTATAGTGGGGATATCTTGAGGACTCAAAAAGGGGGCATTTACCGCCCGCCAAAACGCGTTCTCTAACCAAAGTGGCTTCGTGCAGGGCCCTCCATGTATCCTCTCTCATGTCCTCCTTATGTTCTCTAAGGGCTAGTTTATACTCCAATCTACATGTTTTTATTTCTTGCATGGATTTCGATGGCTTGTGTAGCGTATGATTCAAGTTCTTATATGCCTTGGTGCATCTAGTGTCAAACCATCCATGTTTTTGTTATTCACTTTTCCAATAAGCCCTCTTTAATCCCGGTTGTAATCAATTGGAAGGCTTCTAGGGTTTTGACATCCACATTATGGTCCAGGCAGGTTAAAAAAGCTTTGTAATGCTTACCCACAAGCTGCTTGGTAAAATTGACAGGGTCAACTTTGGACCACTTTAGAACTAATGGTTACTCCCTATCAAGAGAAATGTCGTTAACCCCATATAAACTCTTACCCTTTATTTTCATTACTTTACTAGGCAACTTAAGGCTTATGCTCTGTGGATAGTGGTCACTTAAAGGGTTATTATGTGTTATAAAACCCTTAATTCTAGGTAAATGCCCGTTTGTTGCTAGCATATAATCTATAATAGTATTTGCCCCTCTCCCATTAAAGGTACAATCTACAGGTACTGATGGAGTACACAATTCATTAGCAAATCCTAAATCAAACTTGAACAGAATATCATTCAGATTATCCCCATAGAGCGAATGAGGGAAATGGGTGTAACCTGCAGTGCCATCTATTGCTATACCACATATTTTTTTCTGACAGCATCTTTGTCTCTCAGCCCACAAGTCTCAATGTGGCATGCCCACTACCATGATGTAAGAATAGCTCCTCCTTATGGTGGGAGCTGCCATGATAAATCAGTTAAACCAAGAGTTAACATCTGTCACATTAAAGGTGGACAGAAGCTAGATAAACCATGAGACCAGTCTGTCTCAATGTTTCACTGTGTATAGAGAGAAGATTAAATAATGTACTTGCTTTTTGTCTGCCATACTAACCAGTAGCGAGCATGCTATGATCCAGGAGAACCTTCCACTTACACTATGCAGTTAAGACTCCCATTTAATCAACCACAAGTACATTTGGTCTGTGTTATACCACAGGATTCCTATATGGTTGGACTTGATAGACTATAGAGTTTATCCTGTCATTACCATATTCCAGGAGTGGAGGACAAGGCACTTTTCCACAAATCAAAGCGTTACAACATGAAGAGAATTATAAACATACTATACACACATAATAATCAATAAAGCTTTATTCGATTTTTGCAAAAACAAATCATAAAAGCACATAATACCACACAACATTATAATCAATACAGCTTTGAAATAATTTTTAAAAATTATTAAAAATATCGTCAATGACAAACTAAGAGCCCTGCTTCCTTCAGTTTTAATCGAGGGGAATAACATATTATGAAAAATTCATATAAAAATGGTTCTTCAGCATTTAATTTCCTTTTTTCGTTAAAATTAGCATACAGTAATCAAAATCCTACTCTTTCATGTTTTAAAACCCTCATCAAAAAACGCACAAGGTAAAAGCAAAAAGAAGGAGAGTTTAAGAACTGTAAAAACAACAGAGCAGGCCTGACTTGGTTAAAATTAATTGGCCTTAGGATAGGAAACAGGAAATTATGCCGCAGATTATTATATTTTGGGCAAAACATAGTGATATGTAAAGTGTCATTAACCGTTGTATTGTCACATTCGCAAAGGGGCAGGTCTGAGTTAGAGAAACAATCATAATTAAAGGGAATGAGGCGGGGAAATAAATTCAGCCTAAAATGGGTCAATAAGTGACGTTGGTAGCGTGTCATATTCCAAGTTAAATACGGTTCAATATGGCTGACGGTTTGCACTAATATAGCATGTCGCATAGTATGTTTTGTTAGTGCCAAATCCTCATGATCAGATGCCAACTTGTCCCTAAATGCTAATTCGACCTTTTTGCCCACCGCACGAGTTAAAACAGAAGGATTGTCATACAAATCGGACCACCCTAGGGCCCGCAGATTGCGGGCCACATATGCCAGCCACGGGATCAAAAAAGGATTTTCCAATGAAAGACAATCCTGCAAAATTAACCTACTAAAAGTAAGTTCCTCCTTTAACCAGCTTGATTTCCAAAGTTTTAAGGGGCCAATGCATAGCTGATCAATAAGAAAGTCTAAGCCAAACTCCTCATGAACAATTTCGGAGGGAACACTTTGCAAGACCCCTAGTAATTCTCTTAGAAATTTATTTTCTGCTACCTGGAGAGGGGCAACCCGTCCATATCCCCATATTCCACATCCATAACTTACTAAGGGAATACACTTGGCCCTGTAAATTTCCAAGACTGTTTGAATGTGAGTACGTCATAGCTGACGGGAATTTTTTTAATACTGAATATAACTCTATTAAAAGACAGAACGTTCTAGGATATGAGTGAGTGCCACTTCACACATAAATGCATGAGGGTTACATATACGGTACATACATCTGAATGTAACAGGTTTATGTTTTTTTCTATCCACTACATGTGTATGTTGTAGATTGCAGGCTCCTCGCCATTATAATGCCCTCAGTGTTTTGTTCTAGTTTCTTTCTCTGAAAACAGAATATAATTTTGTGAGCTTAAATAACATGAATTTACTCTACAAGTGTGTCAAGTAGTGGCGGATACACTCCATGACGTAATTGAGAAGGAGGAGGAAGGTGATCAATTACCTCATTACATTACCCCTTTCCTTTATTCACAGCCCCACCAATCACATACTGTCATCCTCGAGAAGGGATCAGATCACGCAGAAGACAGTCCCTTTAAGGAACAAGACTTCCTTCATTATGTCACGGAGACCAACGAACCAATGACAATCTCCCCTTGTCGGGAGGATTTTCAAAAACCCGGAAAGGGAGAGAGAAATGAAAACGTTCATAGCGCGGAGCTAAAGCCGCCAGCGGACAAACGTCGAGGAAGAGACCCATGTGACCCTTTTGGGAAGAACAACGACCGAAAATCCCCATCGGAGGAACTCCGAAGAAAAGACCCACTGTATCCGTCCTCGACGAACAAAGAGACGCCCACTGCGGAGTCATCAGCCTGAAGCCGGAGAAGTTAAAGAAAGTTGGTGGTGTTGCGAAGTGTCCTACCACATTCCTGGAGGAGCATGGCTCTCCCAGGTACGCATCGCTTCCGGGGCCAGACGGGGAGGCAGGAGGAAAGGACAAGCAAGTCCTAAACCAAAGGGGGCAAGGGAAAAGAAAAACGTGTAGTATTAGCCAACAAGTACGACCTTTAACTGGAACCCTTATATCACTGGTGTGGGATTATTTTTCTTTTTTTTGAGTGTCGGGTGAAAGTCCCCACTCCTCTTTCCCTTAAAAAGCTAGTAAGTAAAGAGAGCTGAAACACTTACCTGGCTCTGTATTTCTTTCCAAGGCACAAGCACCGTTGGGCAAGAGGGAGAAGAGGAACCTCCGCGGACCCTAGAGGAAGAGAAAAGAAAGAAAAAGATGAACAATTTATTTTTGAGACTCAAACTAAGTCTGCTATAAAATAAATATAGTGTGAGACAAAACACCACCCGCTCCCTGCCCTTTTCATGTCGCTAATCGCTTAAAAGTGATGGAGAATGCGGGCAACCCTCCATTAGACTAGGACTATTGAGAACCTTATTCAGCAGTTAATAAAAGGGCAGGAGAAGCTGGAATAGGCCCTAGAAAGGCAAATGACTTTGGCACAGACCGACCAAGACTTGTTCAAGGATTCCATGTCCCAACAAGTAGAGTGCATACATAAGGTAGCGGAGGATCAAGTTCAATTAACTACCCGACTTCAGGATCCCCAGGGAGGGCACACCGGATTTTCGAACATAGCACTCCAGAAGTACATACCGGGGGAGGAGCCAGACGCCTTCCTATTGAATTTTGAAAGAGCTGCCAAAGCCTGTAGTTGACCAGTAGCAAAATGGAGGAACCCTAAGCCTATTCCTGAACCAGTACAACCCCAGAACATTAAGCCTGAAACCCTTCTATCCAGAGGACCGCAATGATTCTATTGTGGGGACTGGGGACATATTTCTCGGTTTTGCACCCACAAGAAAACAACGGAGGAACCGATGGACGTCAGCTATCTCCCCAAGTCTATCTTATACACAGAATGTGAGAAGCTGGCCTGGTATATGATGTCAACTAATGAAAGTGGGCCCCTTGCACCAGTCCAGACAACCCTTATGGTGATTTAAGAGGTCTTAGACAACCTTAGAAAGCTCTTTAAGTGGTAGCTGTGGAGAGCAGCCTTCAGGCTTAGTCTTGAAGGAGTGTAAAGCAGCTTGTTTTAGCAGAATGCAATCTTATAGTATAGATTAAATGAAAAAGAACCACACAAGGTATTTGTAAAAATATGTATTTATTATATAACACTATATAGTATGTTACAGTATCTCCAACATGGAGATAGACACAAAGCACACAAAACTTTAGCACAGAAATCACAGTAAATAGCACTAATACACAGTGGTCCCCATGGGGGAACCAAACCATATACTAAGAAAGTGGTATAAGAACCACGACTCGAGTCAAGACAATGTCAAGAGGACGTAGAATCTCTGGGGACCCAAGGAACCACCCAAGGTAAGTAGATAGGGACCCCACGGAGAGCGCGTGCACTGTGGCAACACTACTGTGGGCTCCGTACAACTCTACATGTAAGTCGCGGTTGGATTTTTAAAGATGAAGGACCCTTCCCAGTGGACCTTGAAGAAACCCCATGGAAGACAGAAGGTTGGAGAGCCACCCCACCCATGGATACCCTAGTAACCACGTTACCTACACCAGGGAAGCCGGGTGCATAGGGGTGAACTGGTGTATGAAACCGCCGTCGAACCCAATGGAGGACTTCAGGAAAGTGCTGCTGCTGGAAGAGGAGAAAGTGTCCGCGGGAATCCAAATGTGGATTCTTGAAGAAGAGTACCTGAAAGCAGAGGGGGCAGAGTCTATGTCACTCAGGAGTGACCAGGAGACTTGGAAGACGAATGCCCTCCGATGTCGGGTGCTTCAGGAATTATGTCGATGACCTTGACTCTGCAGCTGTGGGACCAGGCGATGCGGAGGATGACCAGTGTAGGAGAGTAGGATCTGCTTCACATGGGTACCCCCACTTTTTGCTGATGCTTCACTGTTTTTCGACCTTAGTCTGGCTGGGGCCCTGCTAATCAGAACCCCAGCCTAGCTGCTTCCTCTTTAAAATGGTTTCCATGTGCCTTAGGCACATCTCTGATTGGAATCTGGAGTGCCCTTATAAGTCCCTAGTATATGGTATACTATGTACCCAGGGCATAGGTACCTCAGAGGCCTACCAGGGGCTGCAGCATGTATTGTGCCACCCCTGGAAGGCCATCCAAAATGACACCACAGGTCTGCTACTGCAGCCTGGGTAAGGTGGTGCATGCACCCCTTACTGTGATATAGGCTACCTATATCACTGCATACATACACACATATAAACCTATAAGTCACTCCTATGGCAGGCCTTATCAATCCTGAAGGCAGAGTGCGTGGTTCCTATGTGAGAGGGTGCCCTGCATGAGCTGGGCCCCTCTGCAGCGTTCGGAGACCCTTCTCTTATGCTGTTTGTAGTGCAGCCCGACCATATACTCTTAAGCGCATTATAACCTCGCGTTAAATGCTAACTTTGGGATGGCTGCACGGAAACATGTCGTGTTTGGTGTCAAACATCTTGGAATACTACCCCCCGCCAGTTCTGGCGGCGGGGGTAGCATTCCACCCTTCTAGAGGGAGAGACATGTACACACCGGTATACCCGGTACTGACTTTCCAGAGCCCTGGCATCACAAAATGGATGCCGCTGCCACAGACACGAGTCTGGCCTCCTGCTGCTGACCGAAACTCCGGCAGGGGAGGCCTGGACAATAGGTTTCCTATCCCAGGGAGGTGTAACCACCTCCCCAGACAGGATAGTGTGTATTGGGGCTGGGCGGGAGCACTCTCTGGTGCTTTGAAGTCCTGCACTGGGGGCACATTTGGTGTCCCTGTGCATACCCCAGTTCAAACTGGCTCAGGGGCTTCCAGCCCCTGCTCTGGCGCAAAACTGGACAAAGGGAAAGGGTGTAACCACCCCTCTGCCCTGACCCTCCCATAGGTGGGGCCACAGAGTATGTCCAACCCCTACCTTAGTATAAGTATGGGACCCCAGTCCTTAGGACTTTAGATTTACCTGGACGAAATTCTGACACAGAATCCTGGACCTTCGACGCTCTACTTTAAGATTAGAGGACTGAAGAATCTCCCTTGGGGTCAAGGAGTGACTCCCCTGCTTGGCAGGCACCAAAGAAGCAATTGTCCGGTCTGCATCGCTGAAGCTCCCGCCGGACGCCGAAGTCTTTGCATCACCAGAGGTGGATTTCCAGACTTCCCCGAGGCTGCCCTGAGTCCCCAGCAAAGCTGAGGCCCGTAGCTGTCGTGGGTAACGTGGAACCGTGACCCCTGGACACCGATCGCATTTGCAAGTGCATCCTCTTCTGGGTCTCCCACGAAGTCGTGCTTTGGGCTCCGAGTAGCCCCAGCCTCCAGCACCAACTGCACCGAAGATCACTGGCCTCCACTCCACGAGTGTCCTGTGAGCCAGCTCCACGTGCGTCGACTCGAGGCTCCTTCGCGGTCGCTAGTCCGTTGGCTAGTAGACCTTCCCGAAGGCCAATCTTCTTCTGCTTGGGCTCCCTGGTTGCTCCAGGCGTGCCCTGACTTACCCTTGCTGGGTGAGTCCCCCAGACCTTGCTGGTCTGCAACATCGTCCTTCTTCCATTTCCACGAGACTTGCCGTTGCCAAGGCTTGTTGGGTCCAATCCGGTCGCCGACACCCCTGCAATCGACAGACGTCGTGGGACAGCTCGAATCCAGCTCCTGGTCGTCGTCGACGCCTCCTGGACCTCGTGGCTGAAGAGTCAAGATGACCGTCAACCTACCTGAAGCACTCGACATCGGTGGGCATCTGCTCATCGCCTTCCTGGTCACTGGCTAGTGACCCAGACTCTGTCCCCTCTGCTTTCAGGTTCTTCAGATCTTCGATCCACCTTTGGATCCACCCGAACACTTTCGACTTGGCCGCCAGCAGCACTTTGCAGCAGATCGCCATTGAAAGCGACGACGAAACCTGACCCCGAAAGACACCTATGCACCCGGCTCCCCTGGGTGAGGTAACTCGAGTACTCCGGTGCTCCCGTGGGTATTGACACTAGAACAGCCTAGTTCTCAAAGGGTTTGCTCCAAGTCCTCCTCTATGTGTCCCTTTTCTTTTAAATGCAACTCGCAACTTTCCCCATAGAAGTTAACGGCGATTCGTGGCTGTGTTCATACACTGCACGCGTCCCCCGTGGGTCCCCTGTGTCACTACCTTGGGTGGTTCCTTGTGGTCCAAGCACTTCTACAGGCTCTAGGCCTTGTGTCTAGCTCAGTCTTGGTTCTTATACCACTTTATTGGTATATGGTTTGGTACGCCCCTAGGGCTCAAACGTGTATTTGTGCTATACTGTAGATAACTAACTTATAATTTATGTACTTCGAACTCTAGCCTCATAAAGAGACTAGAGGGGTGTGTTTAGTAATAAATACATATATTTTGAATATATACCTGGTGTGGTCCTCTTTCATTTGGTCACTCAAGAGATTATAGACTGGTAAAACAAGCTGCTTTACATTCCTTCAAGACTTAGCCTGAAGGCTGCTCTCCATAGCTACCACTAGGATAGCTTTCAATAAAGGTTGTCTTTAACCTATCTCCAATAAGGGGTTGTTTGGACTGGTGCAAGGTGCCCACTATAATTAGCCAACTTCTCACATTGGTGTGCAGCGTGTGGGATTCCAGCTTGCTATTGTTTTACCAGATAATCTCAATTGAATTGACCAACTGAAAACCACTAAGGGTACCTAAGGTACATATAAATCAAGCTTAGTAAACAGTAAGTTCTACTGAACTTAGAGTTGTGTGTTAAGGGATAGCACACCCTTTCTACAACTCAAGAGAGTTTAGTAGGCCACACTAGAGTAGGTAGTGCATACACCACACCTCACTAGTAATGTCTTCAAAGCCAGGACCCAATGAGTCCTCGCCAGAAGCCAGTGGGCTTCTTCCCTCCAAGTATGATAAACTCCCATTCTTGGAATTGAGAGCATTATGCAATACTAGGAAGTGGAAGGCAGGCAAAAGTGCCAGCACCCAACACCTCAGGGAGGTGTTACTAGCTGATGATCTCAGCATGCCCATACGGTCTGAAGGGGTAGGCCAAGAGGGTGGGGCAGAAGATGAGGAAGGGGCCAGGGGTGAAGAAACCCAGGCCCCCTCCCCCTCTGAAACTGGCCAGGAAGGTGAAAATGACCTTGTCCTGGAAAACCCAATTCCTCCTGTGGAGGAGGAGGAGGAGGATCAGAATGACCTCCCCTTTGTCCCCCCAGGAAGAGTACTGAGTGTGCCCAGAAGGTCTAGATCTCCTTCTCAGGAGTCTAACCACTCTGACACCTCAATAGGGACCTCTGTCTCCTCTCATAGGAGGGAATCCTCTCATGAGAGGAGGAAGAGACCGATTCAGTATGAGCAAGCCCAGCTTGAACTCAGAAAACAGCAATTGGCTATAGACAGGGAGTCCCTAGATCTCTATACAGAGAGACAAAAGTTGGGACTAGAGTCCCATGGTGGCAGCAATTTCCCCAAAGATAGGGAAAGGTCTTATGACCATAGAAACCTGAGCAAGATTGTCCCTCCCTACCAGAGTGGGGATGACATCCACAAATGGATAACTGCTCTAGAGAGGGCCTGTAAAGTACAGAGGGTCCCTCAGGAGCAGTGGGCAGCAATCTTGTGGCTCTCCTTTGCAGACAAAGGTAGAGACAAGCTCCTCACTGTTAGAGAGGAGGATGCTGATAATTACAAAGTCTTGAAGAGTGCTCTAATTGATGGGTTTGGCCTAACCACTGAACAATACAGGTTAAAGTTCAGGGATACCCAAAAAGCACAGACTCAAGACTGGGTGGACTTTGTTGATTGTTCTGCCAAGGCTCTGGAAGGTTGGTTATTGGGCAGTAAGGTGTGTGACTTCACAGGATTGTACAATCTGATCATGAGGGAGCAGATCCTTAACAATTGTCAAAATCAGCTGTTGCATCAGCACCTGGTGGACTCTGATCGGACCTCTCCCCAAGAATTGGGAAAGAAGGCAGACAAATGGGTCAGAACCAGGGTGAGGCAGAAGGTACAGAACAAAGGTGGTGACCCTAAGAAGCAAGATTCGAAAACCTCTGATAAGGGTGGGGAGAAGGGTAAAGATCAAAAGTCTTCACAAGGCCCCCAAAAATCTTCTTCAGGTGGGGATTCACAGTCTAACAAAGGGAAAGGCCAAAGGAAACCATGGTGCAAGGTCTGTAAGCAAAAGACCCACTGGACCAGTGATTGCACCAAGTCCAAAGACTCTACTCCAGCCCCCACCAATGCCCCTAAGGCACCTGGTCCCCCTAGTGCAGTTACAGTTGGTGGTGGGACTACACAAGCCAAGGGTTTAGTAGGGTTGACCCTGGGTAAGGAGATGAGCTCTGACCTAGTCAGAGAACTCACTCAGGCTGTCCTAGTCTGTGATGGAGGCATGGATATGACCTCCTCTGTGAGTCCCAGTAATCTGGGCAAGTACAGGCAACAGCCCTTAATCAATGGAAAAGAGGCTTTGGCATTTAGGGACACAGGGGCAAGTGTCACCAGGGTGACAAGACCTTGTGAATCCTGGGCAGATTATACTTGGTGAAATGTACCAAGTGACCAATGCTAGCAACGTCAGAACAGACCATACTCTGGCAGTTGTTAACTTCTCCTGGGGAGGGGTAACTGGCCTTAAGAGGTTGTGGTAAGTGCAGACCTACCCGTTGAATGCTTGCTTGGCAATGACTTAGAAACTTCAGCTTGGGCAGAAGTGGAGCTCAGGACCCATGCAGAAATGCTGGGCATCCCTGCAGATGTGTTTGCTGTGACCAGGTCACAAGCCAAAATGTCTAACACTGAACAGGCCTTGGATTCTGGAATAATGGACCAAGTGCCCTCCAAGAAGAGGAGTAGTAGGGTAAAGGCAGTGCCTTCCCCTTGGCTCAGAAGGAAGATTAGTCTCTTGAGGGGATGATCTCAGTCCTGAGGAAGGAACTGTCCCAGAGGAGCTTGAACCTGACCAGGTTGAGTTCTTGGGGACAGGGGCCCTTCCAGGGCAGATCTGAGCCAGGAGCAGCAGAGCTGCCCTCTCTTGAACCCCTCAGACAGCAAGCTGCTGCTGAGGCTGCTGGGAAAGCTAGTGGTCCCCATACTGTGTATTGGGATGATGGACTCTTGTACTCAGAGTGTAGAGACCCCAAGCCTGGTGCCACCAGGAGGTTGGTTATACCTCTGAAGTTCAGGGGCTTCCTATTGACCCTAGCCCATGACATTCCCTTAGCAGGTCACCTGGGCCAGAACAAGACTTGGGACAGAATTGTCCCTCACTTTCACTGGCTCCACATGTCTGAAGACACCAAGGAGTTTTGTCGCTCCTGTGTAACCTGCCAGGCCAGTGGCAAGGCAGGTGGCACTACAAAGGCCCCCTGATACCACTACCTGTGGTGGGGGTTCCCTTTGAAAGGGTGGGGATTGACATTGTTGGTCCCATGGATCCCCAAACAGCATCTGGGCACAGGTTTATCCTGGTGGTAGTGGATCATGCCACCAGGTACCCAGAGGCTATTCCCCTTAGGACCACTACAGCACCTGTGGTGGCAAGGGCCCTCCTGGGAATTTTCTCAAGAGTGGGCTTCCTAAGGAGGTTGTATCAGACAGGGGTGCTAACTTTATGTCTGGATACTTAAAAGCAATGTGGAAGGAGTGTGGAGTGACTTACAAGTTCACCACACCCTATCACCCACAATGCAATGGTTTAGTTGAGAGATTCAACAAAACCTTGAAGGGCATGATTAAAGGGCTCCCAGAAAAGCTTAGGCGAAGATGGGACATACTCTTGCCCTGCCTTTTATTTGCATTCAGGGAGGTGCCTCAAAAGGGGTTGGCTACAGCCCTTTTGAACTTTTGTTTGGTCACCCTGTCAGGGGTCCATTGTGCTTGGTGAAGGAAGGATGGGAGTTACCTCTCAAGCCCCCAAAGCAAGACATAGTGGACTATGTACTTGGTCTCCGCTCCCGGATGGCTGAGTATATGAAAAAGGCAACTAAAAACCTTGAGGCTAGCCAGGAACTTTAAAAAGCCTGGCATGACCAAAGGCTGTACTGACTGTTTACCAGCCAGGACAGAAGGTGTGGGTGTTGGAGCCAGTGGCCCCAGCAGCTCTCCAAGACAAATGGAGTGGACCCCATACCATTGTTGAACAGAAGGGTGAGGTTACCTATTTGGTGGACCTAGGAACACCCAGGAGTCCCCACAGGGTTCTCCATGTTAACAGGTTAAAGCCATATGTGGACAGGGCAGACATGGGCTTGCTCATGGCTACTGATGAGGGACAGGAGGAAGAGAGTGACCCACTCCCTGACCTGCTCTCACAGAACCCTGATGATGGGTCAGTGGATGGTGTAGCCTTGGCAGGCAGCCTCACTACCCAGCAGCAGACTGATTGCAGACAGGTGCTCAATCAGTTCAGACACATATTCTCACTGACACCCAGTCAGACTACCTGGTGCACTCATGAAGTGGACACTGGGGACAGTCTGCCTATTAAAAATAAGATTTATAGGCAACCTGACCATGTCAGGGACTGTATCAGGACAGAAGTCCAGAAGATGTTGGATTTGGGAGTTATTGAACCCTCAGATAGCCCTTGGGCTAGTCCAGTGGTCCTTGTGCCAAAACCTCACACCAATGGTGGGAAAAGAGAGATGAGGTTTTGTGTGGACTACAGGGGTCTCAATGCAGTCACTAGGACTGATGCCCATCCAATACCAAGGGCAGATGAGCTAATAGACACTTTGGCCTCAGCCAAGTATCTAAGCACATTTGACCTGACAGCTGGCTACTGGCAGATCAGACTAGCTGATGATGCAAAGCCAAAGACAGCATTCTCAACCCCTAGTGGGCATTATCAATTTGTGGTAATGCCCTTTGGTCTGAAGAATGCACCTGCCACTTTTCAGAGGTTGGTGAATACAGTCCTTACAGGTCTGGAAGCCTATAGTGCAGCATATCTAGATGATATTGCTGTCTTTCACTCCACCTGGGAGGATCACCTGGTCCACCTCAGAAACGTTTTGCAGGCCCTGCAGAAAGCAGGCCTGACTATCAAGGCCACAAAGTGCCAGATAGGGCAGAGTCAGGTTGTGTACCTGGGCCACCTTGTGGGTGGAGGCCAGGTTCAACCACTGCAGAGCAAGATCCAGACCATCATGGACTGGACTGCTCCAACTACCCAGACTCAGGTGAGAGCCTTTTTAGGTCTGACTGGGTACTATAGGAGATTTGTCAAGGGGTATGGATCAATAGTGACACCCCTGAATGACTTAACTTCCAAGAAAATGCACAAAAAGGTTCAGTGGACAGTTAGCTGTCAAAAGGCATTTGATGACCTGAAGCAGGCCATGTGCACTGCTCCCATTCTACAGAGTCCTGATTACTCCAAGAAGTTCATTGTCCAAACAGATGCATCTGAATTGGGGGTAGGGGCTGTACTGTCACAATTGAATGATGAAGGTCAGGATCAGCCAGTAGCTTTTATTAGCAGAAGGCTGACCCCTAGAGAGAAACGTTGGTCAGCCATTGAGAGGAGGCCTTTGCTGTGGTCTGGGCTCTGAAGAAGTTGAGGCCATACTTGTTTGGTACTCACTTCCTTGTTCAAACAGACCATAAGCCCCTCTTATGGCTAAAACAAATGAAGGGTGAAAACCCCAAACTGCTTAGGTGGTCCATTTCCCTACAGGGGATGGACTTCACAGTGGAACATAGACCTGGGAGTAACCATGCCAATGCAGATGGACTCTCTAGGTACTTCCACTTAGAACATGAAGACTTAACTGGGAAAGGTTAGTTTAATGTCCCTACGTTTGGGGGGTTGTGTAGGAGAGTAGGATCTGCTTCACATGGGTACCCCCACTTTTGCTGATGCTTCACTGTTTTTCGACTTTAGTCTGGCTGGGGCCCTGCTAATCAGAACCCCAGCCTAGCTGCTTCCTCTCTAAAATGGTTTCCATGTGCCTTAGGCACATCTCTGATTGGAATCTGGAGTGCCCTTGTAAGTCCCTAGTATATGGTATACTATGTACCCAGGGCATAGGTACCTCAGAGGCCTACCAGAGGCTGCAGCATGTATTGTGCCACCCCTGGAAGGCCATCCAAAATGACACCACAGGTCTGCTACTGCAGCCTGGGTAAGGTGGTGCATGCACCCCTTACTGTGATATAGGCTACCTATATCACTGCATACATACACACATATAAACCTATAAGTCACTCCTATGGCAGGCCTTATCAATCCTGAAGGCAGAGTGCGTGGTTCCTATGTGAGAGGGTGCCCCTGCATGAGCTGGGCCCCTCTGCAGCGTTCGGAGACCCTTCTCTGATGCTGTTTGTAGTGCAGCCCGACCATATACTCTTAAGCGCATTATAACCTCACGTTAAATGCTAACTTTGGGATGGCTGCACGGAAACATGTCGTGTTTGGTGTCAAACATCTTGGAATACTACCCCCCGCCAGTTCTGGCGGCGGGGGTAGCATTCCACCCTTCTAGAGGGAGAGCCATGTACACACCGGTATACCCGGTACTGACTTTCCAGAGCCCTGGCATCACAAAATGGATGCCGCTGCCACAGACACGAGTCTGGCCTCCTGCTGCTGACCGAAACTCCGGCAGGGGAGGCCTGGACAATAGGTTTCCTGTCCCAGGGAGGTGTAACCACCTCCCCAGACAGGATAGTGTGTATTGGGGCTGGGCGGGAGCACTCTCTGGTGCTTTGAAGTCCTGCACCGGGGGCACATTTGGTGTCCCTGTGCATACCCCAGTTCAAACCGGCTCAGGGGCTTCCAGCCCCTGCTCTGGCGCGAAACTGGACAAAGGGAAAGGGGTGTAACCACCCCTCTGCCCTAACCCTCCCATAGGTGGGGCCACAGAGTATGTCCAACCCCCTACCTTAGTATAAGTATGGGACCCCAGCACTTAGGACTTTAGATTTACCTGGACGAAACTCTGACACAGAATCCTGGACCTTCGACGCTCTACTTTAAGATTAGAGGACTCCTGGGGGCAAGATGGCGTCCGTTGAGTCGGACGTGTGAGCTGGTCGCTCCTGGGTCACCCCGCACCTGCATGATTTGTGGCCCTTTATGTGCTTCATAGCCGTGGAAAGGCTTCCTGACAAGGAACTATCTACGGATGTGGCTGGCGACTTCGTGTTTGGTTGACCGGTAGATGAATTGCGGTGGACGGATTGTGCTCTAGCGGCTTGGAGCGCTGTGTCAGCTGCCGCTGCCTGCCCTCGGGCGCTGACCTCTCTTGCTGTTGCGGCTGCCGCTCGGCCTTGCTCCTTCTTTCTTTTGGTTGTCTTGGAGCTGGCGTGCTGGCCTGGGGAGAGCGGGAGTGTGGACGGCGGAGACCGAGATCGGAGGAGAGGGTGTTGGCATGTCCAGGCGGACAGGAGTATCGGAGCGCTGTGTGTGTTGGTATTGCAGCGGAGATCGACTGTAAGCACCCCGGCAGCAGCGAGAGAGGAAGGTGCTTGATTTTTGGCTTGGAGACGGGAGCGCTACATCTAGGGGCTTCGTGGCGGCTTCTGCAGCATGCTGCTTACGGCGATGGCTGTGCTTACCGTAAGATTGTGGAGACTTCAGAGGAGTCAATGGAGTACCTTTCGATATCGCCGGTGGGGCGCCCTCACAGCTGTAACACTCTATGGTGTGCAAAGTGCTAGAAACACTGTAGTGTATGGGATGCCTCCTAAACCTGCAAAGGGAGGGCTCGCCCTCTTGTGGACTCAGCTGGAACTGTGGGGAATAATACGACTATATGTAGCAAGACAACCAGAGCGGATACTATGTTACCTAACACATCGATGGAGAAAAGTAACAAAGACCCCACTGGTAAGCGTACTGTGCCTCTTTTGTTTTCGGGGATGAAGGAAAAGAAGAAAATTCTGCAATCACCGCAAACAGAGCTACTGGATACGAGAATTTCTGATATCTCTATGGCAGCACATGCGGGGGGAAGTGATGTTATTAATGGAAATGGGGGACAGGCTACCAATGCAAGACCTTTATCATCTCAAATTGGTTTAATAGCTGAAGGTGTCACAGAAGGGCTCCGACATGTTGCCAATGGGTCTGGTTTATATGATACAGACACTGGGACAACGGTAAAGTTAGCAAATCAAATGGGTAAATTGGTAGATATAATTAAACCAGCCCTCGATACAAAAAGGGAACCACAACCACAAAGGAGCGAAATAAATCGAAAAGAAATAGACTCTGGTGACCATTTTTTCTCTCTTTCCGATCACTCTGATTCATCTAGTAATGAACTAGAATTAGGCTCTAAATCTCAATCCGAATTGCGGGGAGCTGGTGGTAGCGACGTCAGCAGTGTACATCTGGAGGACTCAGAGGGAGATACGTCTGAAGACAGTCCCCGCACAGTAAGAAAAAAACAAGACTATAGAGAGGGCCCTAAATTCGTAGCAAGGGCCAATAACGGTAATACTCTACAGTGGGACCACTCCTCAGATGTTGGTATGAGCTTGGAGACTGCTAAAGGAGATCTATTGAATCCCCCGGAAGAGATATCACTAGCTTTGATATATCAAACTTTAATTACCCATAGGGAGGAGACACGATCAGAGAGCCAGAGGGTACAGAGCTCTTGTCGCAAATTGCAGAACTCGGTGCGACGCATCGCTAAGACCTGCACGGATTTTACTACAAGGTTCACCGAAGCTGAGGCACGTATTTCATCTTTAGAAGATGAACTTGTAGCACAGAAGGCTATCACAGAATCAATGCGGTCTTTGAAAGAGGACACTCAGTGGAAACTAACTGATTTGGAAAACCGTTCCCGGAGGAACAATCTTAGAGTTTTGCAGGTCCCGGAAGGCGTAGAGGGGCAAGATCCTCGCAAGTTCATCATTGACTTATTCACCAAAGCCTTTCCTGAACTCACGCAGTGGGATTGGCACAAAGAAGTGCAAAGGGCGCATCGTTTTCCTTTTCTATCCGCTCTGGTCCCAGTCAAGGAACTACTAGGCCTAGAGCAATTGTAATCTCTCTTAATAATTTTTTAGCGCGCGAAGCGCTTTATGAGTTGGCCCGTCCTGATAGAAAGAGGGCCGCGAAAGGTTTGGAATTTTTTGTACGCCCTGATGACTGTCATTACACGGTAGAAAAGCGGTGGCAGCTCCGTCAACTCATTTCCTTATTCCAAGCTAAGGGGGCTCAAGCTTTTTTGCTTAATCCTGCAAAGCTAAAAGTCCTTTATAAAGATCACATTAGATTTTTTATGTCTGAGATTCAAGCCAAAGAGTATCTACAATCACTGTAATATTTAATTTTGAATTTTTTTCTTTGGTATCTTTTTTTGTTTTTTTTTGTTTTTAGGGGCCGTATAAGTTCTCGGGCTTCTTATGCTATATGTTAGAGGACAGATATGGTATTAGTAACGATAAAGAAGCATTGACTATGAAGGGCTAATGTTTGTTCTTTGTTTTTGTATATATGGTTGTGTGGGCGGGGTCACTCGGGGGCGGGAGCTTAGCATCACTGGGAACATCGTTCCTATTGCCTCAGTGAAGGGTGGGGGAGGGGGAGGAGGGAGGATTGGTTGGGGGGAGGGAGCAGTTTGGGTGGGGGTGGTTTTTGGGGGTAAAAAAGAAAAACTATCCACAGTATTGGTGAGCTTGTGAAACGCAAAGACATTAGATGGTTTGTAAGAGAATGGAACAAGGGATGGTATTTAGGTTTTATGGCTAAGCTAGGGCTTCGAATGTGTTCACTCAACGTCTCTGGGCTTAATAATTATAATAAAAGGCAAAGAGTTGCGGCTGAGCTTAGGGTGATTCATCCAGATTTAGTGTGTATACAAGAGACACACATACCCTGGGGGAAACGTAAGATATTAGCAGAATTAGGGTACGTAGTATTGGCCATTTCACAACAAACTACTATGAATCATGGGGTCGCTGTGCTGGCCAAACCGAATATACAAACTTCTGGACGTATGCTTGCAGATAATTATGGGCGCTGGGTAATTTTGGAATGTATTTCGGGGGATCCAGATTTACATTATGCACAGTATAGGGGTCCAACTTGGATGAAGCTTCTGTTTTTGAATACTTAAACCTGGAACTTGCAACTTGGCCCACCCCTTTAGTGTTATGTGGGATTTTAATATTAATTTGATACATGGGGAATTACAAACTGGGATTCAAAGTTATAGTGGTAGGAAACCTAGGGTGTTCAAGGCTTTATATCATTTAATATGGGATCACGGCTTAGTTGATGTATGGGGAACACTTAAAACACCCAATTCTGGCTTTACGTTTTATTCTCATCCTCATGGCAAATTAGTGCGGCTTGATTATTTTTTTATTTCACCTCTTTTATTGACAAAAGCTTAAATATGGGTTTATCCCCGAATTACATCTGACCATGCTCCAGTTGTCTTAGACATTCCAGCGTTGGGTAATAGCTTAGTTCCAAGAGAGTTTACCTTTGATAGAAAACTCCTTTTTGATAACTCTTTCACTGAGCAAATGAGGAATTGGGTTAGAGAGTTTTTCTAGATAATCGCTACTCTACTAGCTGTGGGAATGTTTGGGACACCTTCAAAGCTTGTTTCAGAGGGGAAGTCTTAAGCTTCGGACTATATAAACAAAAACAGGCTAAGCGCATGGTTCAGGAGCTGTACAATAAATTGAAAATCGCCAAGAAAATTTAACATGTGGAATCTTGTCAGGTAGTAATAGTATTGAATTGCAAACAACAGTTGCCAGATGTAAAGCCAATATTAATAGCATATGGAGTAAGGAAATTGCCTCTAAATATCAGCTTTTTAAGAAAGATCGTTACGAATATGGCGAGGCGACAGGGCGCTGTTTAGCTCAAAGATTACGCGCTAAAGAGGCCTCACAAAGAATAGATGGTTTGCGGAACACTATTGGTGGGTTGGTAAGTGATCCCCAGTAGATTTTAGAGGTTTTTCATAGCTTTTATCAAGAGCTTTATACAGATGGAGAGTGCGATCCGGTAGATTTTGGGCTCTTGGACGTTCAATTGCAGCAGTTAACTCATGGAGAAGCAGATAGATTAGATAAACCTATTTCAATGGAAGAACTGGCTGTTAATGGTCTGTCACGGGGTAAAGCCGCGGGTCCAGACAAGCTACCATCTGAAATCTATCAGCTTTTTTTTCAAGAACTTAAAACTGATTTTTTGTCTGTCTGTCAGGCTGCTCAAAAAGGTGTGGCACCACAATCATGGGACGTGGCCAATATCATTGTTTTTAAAAAGAAGGGTAAACCGTCAGATCTTCCGGGTTCCTATCGTCCAATATCACTCACAAATTGTGACGGAAAGATATATGCAAAAATTCTCGTGAACAGATTGGCTAAGGTTATATCCCCTTTAGTCTCACTTAGACAATATGGATTTATTCCTGGCAGGGGGACGGTAAACCATGTAGCTAGAGTTATTACTATACTCGACATTGCTCAAGTGGAGGCTAGAGATGTAGGAATTGTACTACTCGACGCTGAGAAGGCGTTCGATCGCGTGTCCTGGAATTTTCTTTGGGAAGTTTTAGTTATGATGGGTTTTCCTCAGGGATATATACAAGCACTGCAGGTTTTATATCGTTCTCCTATGGCTCGGATCTGTGCTATGGGTTTAACATCTAAGGAAGTTCGTATTACTAGAGGCACACGTCAGGGCTGTCCTTGCTCCCCGCTTTTGTTCGCGCTTTACATTAATCCTTTTTTGGATATGCTTGAGCGGAGCACAAAGATAAGACCATTTACGGTGGGGCAAGATCAGTTCCGTGTCTTGACATATGCGGATGATATAGCTATAATCACATCGGATCCAGGGATGGCTTTACCCGAAATTGAAGATCTTGCATATGTATTTGGGTGTATGGCTGGATATAAGCTTAACACCTCTAAGACCCAGATTCTATGCACTAATCAGATTATTAATAATGACACTAGAGTTGTTAAGGAAGCTATATATTTGGGTATCAAGATTCGGGTCTGTTTGAAGGAGCTAGTCGACGTTAACTGTAGAGCCATTTTTGGAAATATTAAACAAGCGCTTGAGCGGTGGCAATGTTTTCATCTGACTTTGGTTGGTAGAGCCAATGTGCTTAAAATGAACATTTTGCCGAAAGTTTTATATTTTTTCAGAGCGGTGCCTTTGGAAATACCTTTGTTGCAACTACTGCAATTACAATCTGTGTGTTCTAAATTTTTGTGGGCTCCGGGGAAACCGCGCAGAGCGGTTCGATATATGACACTACCTCGAGATAGAGGGGGATGGGCAGTTCCTGATTTTGTTTTATATTATTATGTGTGTATTCTAGTTAATGCTCGTATTTTGTTAACCGGAGAAGAAGTAGATAATCCTGCGGAGGCCCCGTCAATATATCAGATGGTACTTGGTACTGAGGCCAAAAACTGTCTATTTCATAGAATTGATGGCAGTTATTATAAGAGGACACGGTTCAAGATCTTGTGGGCAGTTTTTAAGGTCTGGAAAATAATTCGAAAGAATTTACAGATTGAGGGGCTTTCCTTTTATACTCCCCTGTCGGCTGTAGGGATCCTTCCCTCGATATTTCAAGATTATGTCACTAGGAAATGGAGATTATCTGGTATCACACAACTTGGACATTTCACGAGAACCGGGGGCTGCTGTTTTCTTTCTCTGAATTGGCTGATAAATATCAAATTCCAAAATGCCAATTCTTTAAATACCTTCAGATACGTGATTTTCTGAATAAACATACTACGGTGTTAAAACCAGATAAGATAATCGAACTTATTAGATCTCAAGCAAGAATTGGCGTCCTCTACAAAGCTTAACAATCTGTTAAAATTGATGATCTTGAGAAATACAATCTTAAGTGGGAGGAGTCTTTTGGAATTTCAGGTGTGTCTATAGAGGACTCAATTTATTTGGCAGGAAAAATATTCATGGCCGCAAACCTAAAGACACAACATTACAAAACGATATTTAATTTATATCATACTCCAGCAAAGATGAAGAAATGGGGGGGTAGATATGATGGGAAATGTTTTCGCTGTAGCGTTGATGATGCCGATAGTCTACATATCTTTTTCTCATGCACTAATATGGTTTTGTATATACAACATATTGAGAGGTTTTTATCAGAGGTTACTGGAGTGGGTATAGTGATTTCGGCCCCTGTTATGTTGTTAGGCACTGGTGAGGAGTTGGGACAAGGGACACTGATGTATAAATATAGGTATCTTATTTTTGTGGCTATGGGGGTAGCACGGTTATGTACTGCCTCTCTATGGCTTCATCCAGAGGCACCCTCTTTTGAAATGTGGCGTGCTAGGTTTTATAGTATATTTAACCTGGAGTTTAGTCTGTATTCGCTTAAGGGTTCAAGGAAACGAGAATTAGGCATGCAAATATGGGGCTCCATGCTTGATCATTTTTCTTACTGATATTATAATCTGTTATATTTTTTTCTTTTTGGATTTTGTTTTTTGTTTCAATCTGATGATTGAAATGGGAATGAAATGATATGTATTGTATTTTGTATTGGATGATTTGACATGACATATTGGTTTAGTTCTGTATTTGTTTTTTATCTGTTTTTTATACTGTGGATTTTTAATTAAAAAAAGAAAAAAAAAAAAAAAAGATTAGAGGACTGAAGAATCTCCCTTGGGGTCAAGGAGTGACTCCCCTGCTTGGCAGGCACCAAAGAAGCAATTGTCCGGTCTGCATCGCTGAAGCTCCCGCCGGACGCCGAAGTCTTTGCATCACCAGAGGTGGATTTCCAGACTTCCCCGAGGCTGCCCTGAGTCCCCAGCAAAGCTGAGGCCCGTAGCTGTCGTGGGTAACGTGGAACCGTGACCCCTGGACACCGATCGCATTTGCAAGTGCATCCTCTTCTGGGTCTCCCACGAAGTCGTGCTTTGGGCTCCGAGTAGCCCCAGCCTCCAGCACCAACTGCACCGAAGATCACTGGCCTCCACTCCACGAGTGTCCTGTGAGCCAGCTCCACGTGCGTCGACTCGAGGCTCCTTCGCGGTCGCTAGTCCGTTGGCTAGTAGACCTTCCCGAAGGCCAATCTTCTTCTGCTTGGGCTCCCTGGTTGCTCCAGGCGTGCCCTGACTTACCCTCGCTGGGTGAGTCCCCCAGACCTTGCTGGTCTGCAACATCGTCCTTCTTCCATTTCCACGAGACTTGCCGTTGCCAAGGCTTGTTGGGTCCAATCCGGTCGCGGACACCCCTGCAATCGACAGACGTCGTGGGACAGCTCGAATCCAGCTCCTGGTCGTCGTCGACGCCTCCTGGACCTCGTGGCTGAAGAGTCAAGACGACCGTCAACCTACCTGAAGCACTCGACATCGGTGGGCATCTGCTCATCGCCTTCCTGGTCACTGGCTAGTGACCCAGACTCTGTCCCCTCTGCTTTCAGGTTCTTCAGATCTTCGATCCACCTTTGGATCCACCCGAACACTTTCGACTTGGCCGCCAGCAGCACTTTGCAGCAGATCGCCATTGAAAGCGACGACGAAACCCGACCCCGAAAGACACCTATGCACCCGGCTCCCCTGGGTGAGGTAACGCGAGTACTCCGGTGCTCCCGTGGGTATTGACCCTAGAACAGCCTAGTTCTCAAAGGGTTTGCTCCAAGTCCTCCTCTAAGTCTCCCTTTTCTTTTAAATGCAACTCGTGACTTTCCCCATAGAAGTTAACGGCGATTCAGGGCTGTGTTCATACACTGCACGCGTCCCCCGTGGGCCCCCTGTGTCACTACCTTGGGTGGTTCCTTGTGGTCCAAGCACTTCTACAGGCTCTAGGCCTTGTGTCTAGCTCAGTCGTGGTTCTTATACCACTTTATTGGTATATGGTTTGGTACGCCCCTAGGGCTCAAACGTGTATTTGTGCTATTACTGTAGATAACTAACTTATAATTTATGTACTTCGAACTCTAGCCTCATAAAGAGACTAGAGGGGTGTGTTTAGTAATAAATACATATATTTTGAATATATACCTGGTGTGGTCCTCTTTCATTTGGTCACTCAAGAGATTATAGACTGGTAAAACAAGCTGCTTTACATTCCTTCAAGACTTAGCCTGAAGGCTGCTCTCCATAGCTACCACTAGGATAGCTTTCAATAAAGGTTGTCTTTAACCTATCTCCAATAAGGGGTTGTTTGGACTGGTGCAAGGTGCCCACTAGAATTAGTGGACAGCATATGCCAGGCCAACTTCTCACAACCAGGAGCCGGATATGAGCTGTCCCACAAAGGATGTCGAGTGCTGAGGGGTCGGTGTCCGGCGGGAGCACCAACAAGACTTGGCAAATGCAACCCACGCAGGAAGTCAAGAAAGCACAAAGTTGGGACCAGCAAGGCCCAGGAGACTCACCAAAAGCCGGAGAGTCAGTGCAGGCCCGAGCAATCAGGGGAGCCCAAAGAAGTCATAGATGACTCTCCACAGGATCCACAGGCCGAAGGCACTGGAGTCGCAGGAGGACCTCGGGCAGATAACCAAAGCAACAGGCCACGATGCGATGTGGCTGAAGATCTTGATGGAAGAAATTGCCGGAGGTTGGAGCTTCTTGGAGCCCGATGCACTTGTTGCAAAGTTGCCAACAAGCCTTTGCACTTGCAAAAGTATGCAGTGCACAGGGGTTCGGTTATTGCAGCCCCCACGAGGGATACTGGCCTCAAACTCTGTGAGAGGACAGCTCAGGCCTCGAGGGACGTAGAAAACCACCACCTGTGCTGTTGAACCCTTCGGAGGCCGTAGGAGCTTGGGATCAGCAGACCGGCCAGCAGTGTTGAGGTGCCTGTGAATGCAGGGAAGTGACTCCTTCACTTCAAGGGAAATTCCTTCAAGTGTCTTTGATGCTCCACAGGCCTTGGAGGGTTTCTGTATGAAGTACGGTCACAGATGATGCAGCAGACAAGCAGGGGGACGAAGTCGGGCCCTTACGAAGTCCAGAGTGTCCAGACGGTCGAAGTTGAAGTGGTATTGGAATTGAATCTTGTCTCACGACGAATCTAGGGACCTACACCCAAGTAAGGCCTTAAGAACCCTAGGAAAAGGGTTGGGACGATTCAAGGGACCCTCCCAGGGGAGGGTCTGGACAGGGGGGGGAGTTTACTCCCATGTCCTTTGTCCAGTTTCGTGCCTAGAGCGGAAGCAAACGGCTCCCAGGACTGGTTTTCACTGGACTATGCACAGGAACACCAAATGTGCCCCTCATGCAGACTTTCTGGCGCTGGCAAGTGCACCAATCCCAGCCCTAATACACTAAATCCTGTCTGGGAGGTGGTCACACCTCCCTGTGATAGGATGCCTATTGTTCCACCTTCCTCTGCTCGAGCTTGGCTCAGCAGCAGGAGGGCAGAAATGTGTCTCTGGTCAGCAGCAACCATTTTGTGCTGTCCGGGTCAAGAAGGCTGGTGCTGGGAACACAGAGCCTAAAGAAGGGCTCTTTCAGTCCTTGGAATCATACCTCCTACACCGTAATCGGTGTGGGGGTATGATTCCAACATGTTTGATACCAAACATGATGGGATTTGTTGCCCCTCTATATATTATATGGCTGCTTCACTGACAACCCCGGAGAATGGACTCCGTAGGCTGCAGGGGTATCCTGCTCATGCCGGGGAACCCTCTCACTTAGAACCAAGCACCCTGCCCTCGGGATTGTAAAGGCCTGCTGTAGGGGTGACATAGGTTTTAAGAGCAGTGACCCAAGATATAGAAAACCTATATCTTTAGTAAGGGGTGAAAGCACCAACTTACACAGGCTGCAATGGCAGGCCTGTAGTTCCAATTTGAATTGTCTCCCATGGGTGGCATAATACATGCTTCAATCCATGGGGGATCTCTGGGGTACCTATGCCCTGGGTACATGGGTACCATATACTAGGGATTGACCAGGGTACCCCAGTATCCAATCTGGGATGTACCTAAGACCTGAACGTACCAATTTAGGGAGAAAGCAGATAGACTGGGGTCCTGATTAGCAGGATCCCAGTCAGACTAATCAAAAACAGCATCACATCAAGCAAAAAGAAGGGGTAACCATAAGAAGCAGATCCTACTTTCCTACACAACACCACCCCCCCCCCAAACGTCAGGAGATGAGACTAACCCTGCCCAGTTGAGTCTTCATTTTCTAAGTGGAAATATCTGGAGATACCTGCATTGGCATGGTTACTCCCAGGTCTATGTTCCACTGTATAGTCCATCCCCTGTAGGGAAATGGACCACCTCAAAAGTTTGGGGTTTTCAACCTTCATCTGCTTTATCCATAAGAGGGGCTTATGGTCTGTCTGAACAATGAAGTGAGTGCCAAACAAGTATGGCCTCAGCTTCTTCAGGGCCCAGACCACAGCAAAGGCCTCTCTATGGCTGACCAACGTTTCTCTCTGGGGGTCAACCTTCTGCTAATAAAAGCTACTGGTTGATCCTGGCCCTCTGTATTAAGTGGTGACAACACAGCCTCTACCCCCAACTCAGATGCATCTGTTTGGAAAATGAATTGCCTAGAGTAGTCAGGACTTTGCAGAATGGGAGCAGTGCACATAGCCTGCTTGAGATCATCAAAAGCCTTCTGACAGCTAACTGTCCACTGAACTTTCTTGGGCATTTTCTTGGATGTCCGATCATTCAAAGGAGTCACTATGGACCCATAGCCTTTGGCAAATCTTCTGTAGTACCCAGTCAGGCCCAAGAAAGCTCTGAGTCTGGGTAGTTGGAGCAACCCAGCCCATTATGGTCTGGATTTTGCTCTGAAGTGGTTGAACCTGGCCTCCACCCACAAGGTGGCCCAGGTACACAACCTTGCTCTGCCATATCTGGCACTTAGTAGCCTTGATAGTAAGGCCTGCTTTCTGAAGAGCCTCCAAAACATTCTTCAGGTGGACCAGGTGATCCTCCCAGGTGGAGCTAAAGACAGCTATATCATCAAGATATGCTGCACTATAGGCTTCCAGACCTGTGAGAACTTTATTCACCAGCCTTTGGAATGTGGCAGGTGCATTCTTCAAACCAAAGGGCATCACAATAAATTGATAATGCCCACTAGGGGTCGAGAATGCTGTTTTTGGTTTGGCATCCTCAGCTAGTCTGATTTGCCAATAGCCAGCAGTTAGGTCAAATGTGCTCAAGAACTTGGCTGAGGCCAAAGTGTCAATAAGCTCATCTGCCATTGGAATTGGATGAGCATCAGTCCTAGTGACTGCACTGAGTCCCCTGTAGTCAACACAAAACCTCATCTCTCTTACCACCCTGGTCGTGAGGTTTTGGTACCAGGACCACTGGACTAGCCCAAGGGCTATTTGAGGGCTTGACCACTCCCAACTCCAGCATCTTTTGGACCTCTGTCCTGATGCAATCTCTGACATGGTCAGGCTGCCTGTAGATTTTATTCTTGACAGGTAGACTCTTACCTGTGTCCACTTCATGGGTACACCAGGTGGTTTGACTGGGTGTCAGAGAGAACATATGCATGTATTGATTGAGGACCTTTCTGCAATCAATCTGCTGTTGGTCAGTGAGGCTGCCTGCCAAGGCTACACCATCAACTGACCCATCATCAGGGTTTTGTGAGAGGAGATTAGGGAAGAGGGTCACTCTCTTCCTCCTGTCCCTCATCAGTTGCCATGAGCAAGCCCATGTCAGCCCTGTCCACAAAAGGTTTTAGCCTGTTCACATGGAGCACCTTATGGGGGCTCCTGGGAGTGCCTAGGTCCACCAGGTAGGTGACCTCACTATTTTGCTCAATGATAGTGTGGGGTCCACTCCATTTATCTTGGATGGCTGCTGGGGCCAGAGGCTCCACCACCCACACCTTCTGACCTGGCTGGTAAACAGTCAGAGCAGCCTTTTGGTCATGCCAAGCTTTTTGCAATTCTTGGCTGGCCTCCAGGTTTTTACTTGCCTTCTTCATGTACTCAGCCATCCTGGAGCAGAGACCAAGTACATAGTCCACTATGCCTTGTTTGGGAGGTTTGAGAGGTAACTGCCATCCCTCCCTCACCAAATACAAGGGACCCCTAACTGGATGCCCAAACAAGTTCAAAAGGGCTGTAGCCAACCCCTTTCTGAGGGACCTCTCTGTAGGCAAAGAGAAGGCAGGGCAGAAGGACATCCCATTTTCGCCTAACCATTTCTGGGAGGCCCATGATCATGCCCTTCAGGGTTTTGTTGAACCTTTCAACTAACCCATTGCATTGAGGATGATAGGGTTTGGTGAATTTGTAATTCACACCACACTCTTTCTACATTGCAGTAATATAACTGGACATTAAGTTTGTACCTCTGTCAGTTAAAAACTCCTTAGGGAAGCCCATCCTGGGAAAAATTCCCAAGAGGGCCCTTGCCACCACAGGAGCTGTAGTGGTCCCTAAGGGGAATTGCTTGTGGGTACCTAGGGGCATGGTCCACCACCACTAGTATGCAACTGCGCCCAGATGCTGAAGGAGGGTTCATGGGACCAATGATATCAATCCCAACCCTCTCAAAGGGAACGCCCCCTAATGGAAATGATATCAGGGGGGCCTTTGTGGTGCCATCTGCCTTACCACTGGCTTGGCAAGTGGCACATGAGCGACAAAACTCCTTTGTGTCCTCAGACATGTGATGCCAGTGAAAGTGAGGGACAAGCCTGTCCCACGTTTTACTTTGGCCTAAGTGTCCTGCCAGGGGAATGTCA
Organism: Calotriton arnoldi; assembly: GCA_963921515.1. Lineage (NCBI taxonomy): Eukaryota > Metazoa > Chordata > Amphibia > Caudata > Salamandridae > Calotriton > Calotriton arnoldi. Next base: position 385,898 of record CAWUFW010001678.1, on the reverse strand, counting down.
TGTGCTAGGGTGAGTAGGAAGCCCTTTAAACTTCAGAGGTATAACCAACCTCCTGGTGGCACCAGGCTTGGAGTCTCTCCCCTCTGAGTAAAGGAGTCCCTCATCCCAGTAGATCCTGTGGGACCCACTGACATTCTCAGCAGCAACTTGCTGTCTGAGGGTTTCAAGAGAGGGGCAGGTTTGCTGCTCCAAACTCAAGTCTGCCCTGGAAGGGCCACTTGCCCCCAAGAACTCAACCTGATCAGGATCAAGTTCATCTGGGGCAGTTCCTTCACAGGGACTAGGATCACCTCTCTCAAGAGACTGATCCTCACTGAGTCTGGGGGGAAGACACTGCCTTACCCCTCCTGCTCCTTCTGTTGAAAAGCACCTGGTCCATTGTTCCAGGATCCAGGGCCTGTTCAGTGGATGTAACTTTAGCTTTGTGACCTGGTCACAGCAGAGATGCCCAACATTGTAATTGCAAGGGATTTGTAGAGGGCATGGCTGCCCGAAGGCTTCCCAGCACTAAAAAGAGGTTCTGTTAGTGAAGTGCTGAGCCTACATGTTCTTAGCGGGGAAACAGCCAGGTCTTTAATTTTTTCCTGAAAGAAGTTTTGTTTAGTAAGGCTCTGATTTCAAGTGGGAGGGCATTCCACATCTTGGGTGCCAGATGGGCAAACGATCTGCAGCCCCATTTAGCCCTTTTAACTCTGGTTGTCTTGAGGAGCTGTTGTTGGAAGGATCTGAGGTGTCTGGTCGGGGTGTACCTAGAGATCAGTTTCCTAAGCTTTGCAAGCCCTTTATTATTGATGGTTCTGTGCGCTATGCAGAGGGTCTTAAACTTAACTCTGGCATCGACAGGCAACCAATGCCGCTGTTTAAGAGGTTCTTTGGCAGATACGCGGTTAGGGATTTTTAACAGGAGTCTAGCTGCCGCGTTCTGTACCACTTGGAGTCTCTTTATTACATACTTGGGCGAACCCAGATACAGCGAATTGCAGTAGTCCAAGCGTGATATTAGGAGGGATTGAATCACAGTTTTCTTCAGGTGCTCGGGGATCACTTCAATAATTTTCCTTAACATTTTAAGAAGCAAGAAGCAAATTCCTGATAGCTTCCTGGATTGGCAGTCCAACGTAAGTGTATCCTCCAGCCAGACTCCCAGGTTTTTTATCGCTGGTTTGGGGGTAGGTGGGTCTCCCACACAATTGGGCCACTGTGTCAGGGGTGCATGGATGGCCAGGTTTCCCAGCAGCATAAGCTCTGTTTTTCCACCGTTCAGCTTCAAACAGCTGTTAGACATCCAGTTTACCACTTTCTCTAGACAGTGGGACAACTGATAGTTGCTTGGGTTGGAGCCGTTTGTAAAAGACACTACCAGCTGGGTGTCGTCAGCATATGACACCACTGATATGCCAAATTCCTGTACTACATCAGCAAGCTGTCGTACGTAGATATTAAATAAGGTGGGGCTAAGGGATGAGTCCTGTGGGACACCACATGTGATTGGGAGATGATCTGAAACGCAGTCCCTTTCCATCACTTGGAAGGTTCTGTTCTCCAGGAAGGAGGCAAGCCAATCTAAGGCTTTGCCCTGAATTCCAACTTCCCCTAGTCTCCTTTTTAGGATAGTGTGATCTACGGTGTCAAATGCAGCGCTGAGGTCCAGTAGGAGTATGGCGGCTGATCTGCCCTCATCTAGAATCGCCTTTAGCTCCTCTGTGACCGTCAGTAATGCTGACTCAGTACTATGCGCTGCTCAAAAGCCCATTTGGGTGGGATGAAGGATATCATTGGTCTCTAAGAAATTGGTCAGTGTATGATTAACGTGCTTCTCCAAGAGTTTACCAAAATACGATAGGAGGGAGATCGGACGCAGATTATTGTATATGGTGGGGTCGAGATTGGCTTTTTTTTGTAGTGGCCTAATAATCGCATGCTTCCAAGATTTGGGAACCAGAGCAGAGTCTAGAGATAAGTTGAGTAGTTCTGTTACCGAAGGTAAAAGGATCTCCAGTGCTTCCGCTAAGATATGCGGAGGTACCGGGTCAGTGGGAGAGCCGGATTTGGTTGTTTTAATTAAGTGTTGGACATTTTCTTCCTCCAATCTAGGAAATTGAGCTAATGTTATAGATGATATTATCTTACTCGGTTTAACTGCGTCAGGTTCCCTATTTTTCGGGAACTGATCATATATTTCTGTCACCTTTTTGGAAAAAAAGGCCGCTATATCGTTGCATCTCTTGACCGATGTAGGGGGGGTCGTTGGCATTTTCCTGAGGGTTGGTCAGAGTGTTTACTACTTTAAATAGCTCTTTAGGGGAATTTGCTGACCGTAAGATTTTTTCTCCATATTATTTAGCTTGGGCTCTTCATTTCCTTGTGATAAGTTCTGATTGGCAGCTTGTCATCAGACTTGAGAGCTGGGTCATAGTTTTTCCTCCAGAGTCTCTCCAATTTCTTGCATTGTTTTTTCAATGCAGAGAGCTGTTCGTTGTACCATGGGGTAGTTTTGGGGTGAGACTTACTGTTTAGAGTTCTCTTGAGAGCGCATAAATCAGCCGGCTGAGTGATCCGGTTTTCCCATTGCTGGTATTTCTCTTCCAGTTTACCAGAGAAAGTGGGAATATTATCCATTAAGACTGTCTGCCATGTTGTAGGATCCAGTTTGGTCCAGCTTCTAGTAGTGATAGTTTGGACTATGGCATTTTTCTGTTGCCAAGGTTTTGGTAGGCTGAAAGTGACTAGAAAGTGACCTGACCAAGGTACTGGGATTGGTTTAGAGACCATGATCTGTGGATCGTTCGAGAAAATAAGGTCCAGTATGTGCCCTTTCTCGTGCGTAGGTGATGTTACGAGTTGGGTTAATTGTAAGGCTTCCATGTCACCCTGCAACCGTTTAATATAAGGGGTGTCTTATGCGTCAAAATGCAAATTAAGGTCGCCAAGAATTGTCAATTGGGCCTTTTCCATCGTAAGACTGGTTATGGAGTCGGGTATTGCCTCTAAAAATCTGCTACTTGTGCATGGGGTCCTGTAAATAAGTACACCTGAGAATGTGCAGGTAGGGGATAGCGCAATACGGAATTGGGCGCTTTTACACTCAGGGAGAGAGAATTGGGTTATGGTACATTTAAATTTGTCCTTTAAGATGATAGCTATACCGCCCCCGATTCTGTCTGGTCGGTCTAGCCTATGTATCTGGCAACCCAGGGGGAGGGCGAGATGGATATCTGGGCCCGAGCTATCCTTAAGCCATGTTTCTGTCACAAACAATATGTCTAGGGGGTCTCCCTCTAGCAAGGTTCTAATGTCTAAAGTGTGTCTTGGGATTGAGCGGGCATTAATCAATCCCAGCTTCCATGTATCCCCTTTAGAGGTATTTGACCTGGCCTGTTTAATTGAGTTTGTGTGTGGCTCATAACCACATTGCTGGCAAGTTAACCTGGAGATGGGTATATCATCAGCTCCGGGTTGTAATACACAGGCACGGTGTGTCGGTGGTCTAATAGTTAGTAACTGCTTTCTGGAGTAACTATGTTTACCTGGGTTACGGGGACCAGGGGTCCTGGCCCCGGGACCCGTTCAGGCATGGACGGGTGCAGACGGGCTTGCCTTTGGCGCACCTTTGGCGTGCCAGCGGCGCGTCCTCTTTGCGCCCGGCCTGCAGTGGTCATTTAAGGTAGAGGTGGAGTCGGCAACTAGACCGCCGACCCCCCACCTCTCCTAGAGCTCAATGGTACGTTTGGCAAGACTGCTCTCTATGGTCCCTACGTGTCGTTCTACTCAAGACAGTAGGGAAGTGCTGATTTCCCCCGTTTTGACTGCCCAAAAACCTGGGCAAATTCAATACAGTTCAATCAAGTTCCCCCATTAGAAAAACCAATACAATGATTAAAACAGATAAAAAGATTAAAACATGCAGCGTGTACGCGAGGCAGAGCTTCACTAACAATGCTCTTACCTTCGCGCCCGGCCAGCAGTGGTCATTTAAGGTAGAGGTGGAGTCGGCAACTAGACCGCCGACCTCCCGCCTCTCCTAGAGCTCAATGGTACGTTTGGAAAGACCACTCTCTATGGCCCCTACGTGTTGTTCTACTCAAGACACAGTAGGGAAGTGCTGATTTCCCCTGTTTTGACTGCCCAAAAACATTGCTGCATGAGTCCTAAATTCAACTTCAGCCCAGGCTGAAGTCTCCAAATCATTGCCCAACGAACAATCTACTGGTAGGTCTGAACCTACCACAACCTTTTTAGGGCCAGTTACCCTTCCCCAGCTGAAATTAACAACTGCCAAGGAATGGTCAGTCCTGACATTGTTTGCATTGGTCATTTGGTACATTTCTCCAAGTATGAATTGTCCAGGAGACACAAGTTTCTCTGTCACCATTGTGACACTGGCCCCTGTGTCCCTGTAGGCCATTGCATCTGTTCCATTGATCAAAGGCTGTTGTCTGTACTTGCCCAGGTTACTGGGACTGACAGGTAAGGTGGCAATATCTATGCCACCATCACAGACTAGAACAGCCTGAGCTGGAGTTCTGACTAAGCCAGAACCCACCACAGATCCCAAGGTCAACCCCACTATTCCCTTGTTCCCTGTACCACCACTTGTGCTAGGGGGAGCAGTGGCCTTAGGGGTAGTGGTGGTAGGAGTAGTCTCTTTGGCTTTCGGGCAATCAACATCCTTTGTCCAATAGGTTTTTACCTTACAAAAGTAACACCAAGGTTTCTTTTTGCCTTTACCCTTGTTGGATTGTGACTCTCCCCAAGATGCAGGTTTTTGGGGCCCTGATGAAGACAGACTCCTTTTTGTCTTTACCCTTGTCCCCACCCTTATCTTGAGTCTTAGAAGAATCTTGCTTCTTCTGGTCACCACTATTGTTCTGGTTTTTCTGCTTCACCCTGGTCCCGACCCATTTATCTGCCTTCTTTCCCATTTTTTGGGGAGAAGTCAGATTTTGGCAATTATTAAGGATCTGCTCCCTCATAATCAAATTGTACAATCCATCAAAATCATGCACTTTGCTGCCAAGCAACCAACCTTCCAGAGCCTTAATAGCACTATCCACAAAATCTACTCAGTCCTGATTCTGTGCCTTCTGGGTGTCTCTTAACTTAATTCTGTATTGTTCAGTGGTTAAGCCAAACCCATCAATGAGAGCACTCTTCAAAACTGAGTAATTGTCAGCATCCTCTTCTCTAACACCGAGGAGCTTATCTCTACCTTTGTCATCAAAGGAGAGCCACAAGATAGCTTCCCACTGCTCTTGAGGGACCCTTCTGCACTTTACAGGCCCTCTCTGTGGATGTCATCTCAAACATGGTAGGGAGGGACAATCTTGCTCAGGTTCCTATGGTCAAAGGAATGTTCCTTAATTCTAGGGACACTGTTGCTGCCACCATGGGACTCTAGTCCCAATTTCTTCCTAGCCTTCTGGACTTCTAGGGACTCTCTGTCAAGGGCCAACTGTTCTTTCCTGAGCCGAAGCCTAGCTTTCTCAAGTTCAAGCAGTTGGTACTCCCTATGCAAAGAGTTCCCTCATTTACTAGAAATGGAGGTCCCTACTGATTGTCTAGAAGTATTGGATTCTGCAGAGGAAGATCTAGACCTCCCTGGTCTACTCTGCACCTTCCCAGGAGGTTCAAAGGGGTCATCATCTTGGCACTCTGGGTTGTCCTCGGAGGTCTGATTTGGCCAGGTGGATGTCATCAGGCTCCACCTGGTCAGGTTTAGGTTCCATGTCAAAGAGGGATTCCCCTCCTGCCCTATCTACAGTCCCCTGCCCACCCACGCTGTCCTGTTCATCTGACTCAGAGGCTTTCCTCAGGTCATCCAACAGTGACACCTCTACAAGGCGTTGAGTGTTGGCACTTCTCCCTGCCTTCAGCTTTCTAGATGCACACAGTGCTTTCAGTTCTTGGAAAGAAAGTTCACTGTATCTGGTAGGCAGAGAGCCACTGGCTTCTCCTTTAGTAGACATACTAAGTGAGGTGTGGTGTTGCACCTACCTAACTTAGTGGGAACTAAACTCTCTGAGGTTGGAGAAAGGGTATGCTAGAACCTTGACCTACCCAACCCTAAGATCAGTAAAACTTACTTATTCTAAACTTGTATTTATATGTGACTAGTACTAGTGATGGTTTTTCAGTTAATCAATACAAAGATGTATCTGGTAAAACAATACAGGCTTGAATCCCAACCGCTGTACACCAATGTGAGAAGGTGGCCTGGTATATGATGTCCACTAATGTAAGTGGGCACCTTGCACCAGTCCAGACAACCCTTATGGTGATTTAAGAGGTCTTAGACAACCTTACAAAGCTCTCTAAGTGGTAGCTGTGGAGAGCAGCCTTCAGGCTTAGTCTTGAAGGAGTGTAAAGCAGTTGTTTTACCAGAATGCAATCTTATAGTATAGATTAAATGAAAATGAACCACACAAGGTTTTTATAAACATATGTATTTATTATATAACACTATCAAGTACGTTACAGTACCTCCCACACGGAGATAGATACAAAGCACACAATACTTTAGCACAGAAATCACAGTAAATAGCACTAATACACAGTGGGCCCCAGGGGGCGACCAAGCCATATACTAAGAAAGTGGTATAAGAACCACAACGTGAGTCAGGACAATGTTGAGAGGACGTAGGATCACTGGGGACCCAAGGAACCACCCATGGTAAGTAGATAGTAACCCCACAGAGAGCGCGTACAGTGTGGGAACACAACTGCGGGCTCCGTACAACTCTACATGTAAGTCGCGGTTGGATTTTTAAAGATTAAGGACCCTTCCCAGTGAACCCTAAAGAAACCCCGTGGAAGACAGAAGGTTGGAGAGCCACCCCACCCGTGGATACCCTAGTACTCATGTTACCTAATCCAGGGAAGCCCGGTGCATATTTTTATATATTTATTTGTAGAGTTTTATATAGCGCTAACTAGACCTGGAGGTATCAGAGAGCTTTACATAGATGTGGAGTAAATAAATAGTTACATTAGTTACATCGGTTACAAGAGAACAAAACAACACAAAAAAACAAGTCACAAGGAACATAGAGGGAGGTAGGGGAGGGGAATTGAGCTAGTAGCTGGAAATTAGTTCAAGTCAGGCATACCAGCAATGAAGCAGGTTAAACATCTGGGGACCCTTTAAAGTCAATGTCAACGAACCCTTAATCCGGTCAGGGTCGTGGAATTTACAGCCGATTTCGCTCTCCGCGCTGGAGTACCCTGGCTGCGTAGAGGGCCAAAAGAAGGGGGTGAAATGGATGTCTCGCACAGACCGTCCTTGCCAATAGGGTGTAGGCGTCCCGATGGGGGGGATCGTCGTGAGGCGAAAAACAGGCTGGCGAACCATGACAAAGTCCGGCTGCAAGCGGCGATTTCTGTATCCGATTAACGCCGCCAAGATGGAGGCCTCAGGTCTCAGTCCCATAGACCTCTAGTATAAAAAGGAGGAATTGCAGATCCTTTAAACCCCAATCACAAATCGGGGAGGAAGCCAACTTCTGTGTGCTGGATTCGATGGGGGGGCAGTCGCGGGGATGAGAGGGAGAAAGACAGGAACTCGTTGCTCTCTCCCGGTTCGTTAAAGGGATCACTCGGGGATACAAGGGCAGCAGTATTGCGGTGTTCACTCGCTGCTTTGTCTGGGGAAAGCGACTTGGGCGCCAAAGCAGCAGCTACGGGAGGCGTAGAAAGAGGGAGTCGTAGCGGGATGCCAAGTAACCGTGGCCATGCCCGGAAGGTAGGTGACGGTCGTGGATAGCACCGGAGGGGTGATCCCCATCCCATCTCCTCTCAGCTGCATAAGCAGCTCAATCGAGCTTCGGCCATGTTGCTTGGGTTCCACTGGCGGCAGTCTTATTTGGTGTTTTGTTTGCTGCTGTAGCCGGCTTCAACTCAATCAGCGATAGCCGCGGAGCGGCCCTGGAAAATCGTGGGAACGAAGTCTACAGATCCCCGGGGGTGGAGGAGGCTTGATAGGGGGGTTTTCTCAGGGATTTATTCCAAAAGGCAATCCCTAGCCAGGGAGGTCCCGGCCCCAGCTCTTTACCCGTCGGCCATCTTGGATCACAATTGGGGTGAAGTGGTGTCGGAAACCGCCGTCGAACCCAATGGAGGACTTCAGGAAAGTGCCGCTGCTGGAAGAGGAGAAAGCGTCCGTGGGAATCCAAATGTGGATTCTTGAAGAAGAGTACCTGAAAGCAGAGGGGACAGAGTCTATGTCACTCAGGAGTGACCAGGAAACTTGGAAGACGAATGCCCTCCGATGTCGGGTGCTTCAGGGATGATGTCGATGACCTTGACTCTGCAGCTGTGGGGACCAGGTGACGCTGAGGATGACCAGGAGACGCATACGAGCTGCCCCACGAAGGATGTCGAGTGCTGAGGGGTCGGTGTCCGGTAGTAGCACCAACAAGCCTTGGAAAATGCAAACCACGCAGGAAGTCAGGAAAGCACAAAGTTGGGACCGGCAAGGTCCAGGAGACTCACCAAAAGCAGGGGGAGTCAGGGCAGGCCCCGAGCAAATCAGGGGAGCTCAAAGAAGTTGTAGATGACCCTCCACAGGACCCACAGGCCGAAGGCACTGGAGTCGCACGAGGACCTCGGGCAAATTACCAAAGCAACAGGCCATGGTGCACACAATGCAATGTGGCTGAAGATCTTGATGGAAGAAGTTGCCAGAGGTTGGGGCTACTTGGAGCCCGATGCACTTGTTGCAAAGTTGCCAACAAGCCTTTACACTTGCAAAAGTACACGCTGCAAGGGGTTCGGTTATTGCACCCCCCACGAGGGATACTGGCCTCAAACTCGGTGAGAGGACAGCTCGGGCCTCGAGGGACATGAAAAACCACCACCTGCATTGTTGAACCCTTCGGAGTCCGTAGGAGCTCGGGATCAGCAGACCGGTCAGCAGTGTTGAGGTGCCTGCGAATGCAGGGAAGTGACTTCTTCCTTTAAGTGTCTTTGATGCTCCACAGGCCTTGGAGAGTTTCTGTATGAAGCACGGGCACAGACGATGCAGCAGACAAGTAGAGGGATGAAGTCGGGCCCTACGAAGTCCAGAGTGTCGAAGTTGAAGTGGTATTGGAATTGAATCTTGTCCCACGATGAATCTAGGGACCTACACCCAGGTAAGCCCTTAAGTACCCTAGAGAAAGGGTTGGGACGATTCAGGGGACCCTAGGGTCTGGACAGGGGGGAGTTTACTCCAATATCCTTTGTCCAGTTTTGCTCCAGAGCGGGAACCAACGACTCCCAGGTCTGGTTTGAACTGGACTATGCACAGGGACTCCAAATGTGCCCCTCATGCAGACTTTCTGACACTGGCAAGCGCACTCACCCAGCCCTGATACACTAAATCCTGTCTGGGAGGTGGTCACACCTCCCTGTGACAGGATGCCTATTGTTCCACCTTCCTCTGCTAGAGCTTGGCTCAGCAGCATGAGGGCAGAAATGTGTGTCTGGTCGGCAGCAACCATTTTGTGCTGTTCGGGTCAAGAAGGCTGGTGCCGGGAACACAGAGCCGAACGGAGGGCTCTTCCAGTGCTTGGAATCATACCTCCCACACCGTTTACGGTGTGGGGGTATAATTCCAACATGTTTGATACCAAACATGATAGGATTCGTTGCAGCAAGTTTCGAGATGGTCATCGCGTAATTACGAGGTGCCCCTCTATATAGTATATGGCTGCTTCACTGACAACCGGGGAGAATGGACTCCGTAGGGTGCAGGGGTGTCCTGCTCATGCAGGGGCACCCTGTTACTTAGAACCAAGCACCCTGCCCTAAGGATTGTAAATGCCTGCTGTAGGGATGACTTATAGGTTTTAAGTGCAGTGACCCAAGATATAGAAAACCTATATCTTTAGTAAGGGGTGCAAGCACCAACTTACACAGGCTGCAATGGCAGGCCTTTAGTTCCAATTTGAATGGTCTCCCATGGGTGGCATAATACATGCTTCAGCCCATGGGGGACCTCTTGGGTACCTACGCCCTGGGTACATGGGTACCATATACTAGGGACTGACCAGGGTATCTCAGTATCCAATCTGGGATGTACCCAAGTACTGAACTTACCAATTTAGGGAGAAAGCAGATATACTGGGGTCCTGATTAGCAGGATCCCAGTCAGACTAGTTAAAAACAGCATCACATCAAGCAAAAAGTGGGGGTAACCATAAGAAGCAGATCCTACTTTCCTACACAGAAGAGTTAGGATCTTGCTTCTACGTAAGTGTCTTGGTGAATAAAAAAAGAGGACACAGCCCTACTAGACTTAGGGTGTCGTCAGTTGGTCATCCAAGGAGGATTAGTAGAAGAGACCAAAATCATTCCTAGAAATCAAGTGTCCATACGGTGTGTGTCCATGGCGATATAAAAAGTTACCTTTTAGCAGAGGTCCCCATTAAAACCTCTAAAGGGAATAATACCCTAGCTAAAGTAGGAGTATTGAGAAACCTACCAGAAGATCTTATTTTAGGAACCAATAATCTGGATTTTTTAGGATTATTCATAGAGAATATAAAAAACCAAAAGCCCAAACCAGTAGTCCACTCAGATCTTCTTGCTCAGGAACCCTGGTCCTCCGATAAGAACATTTGTTATGCCCAAACCAATGACCCCACACTTTGAATCGCACTGCAAAAATAACTCATCCCCAAGTTACCTATCCCAGTTTTCAGGTTAACCGCCTGCTCTATCTGGTAGGAAAAAAAGATGATTCACCCCAACTGCTAGTACCCATGAGCTTCCGTGAACAGATTCTGATCTTTGCTCACTCGCATCTCCCCGCAGGACATAGCGGGGCCGTAAAAACCACTCAAAACATTCTGAAACATTTCTACTGGCCTGGCATTTTTGCCAAAATTGCTTAATACTGCCAGGCGTGCGAGACGTGTCAAAAGAAGAATCGGTCCCCGTCCCCTTGAAACCTCTTATCATCATAGGGAAACTGTTTGAAAGACTGGGTATGGATCTCATAGGGCCTCTGCTAAAATCAAAAAGAGGAAACCAATATGCCCTAGCTGTGGTCAATTATTCAACCAGATATCCAGAGGCTTTTCCCTTAAGAGCACCTACTACAGCCAATATAGCCGACAAACTAATAGAGCTCGTTTCTGGAGTGGGGTTTCCCCATGAAATCCTAACAGACCAGGGTATACCGTTTGAATCATGTCTTATGGGTCAGGTCTGTAAAACGTTGAACCTCTCCCACATAAAAACCTCAATTTATCACCCACAAATGGAAGGCTTATGTGAGAGGTACAACAGGACTCTTAAGCGGACGCTTAAAAAAATGTTGACAAGAGAAGGAAAGAACTGGGACCTACTCTTGCCCCTCGCCCACTTTGTCATTCGAAGCCAGGTTCAAAGCAGCCTGCATTGCTCCACCTTTGAGCTTCTCTACGGCCGAAAACCCAGGACCCTGCTGGAGATGACGAAGGAGGCCTGGGAACAAGAAAAACCAGAAGAGACCTAGAATCTCTTGGAATACACTCAGGGACTAAAAACTCGTATACGGAAACTATGTTAGCGAGCCCATTCCAACCTAGAGAAAGCACAGGTGAGACAAAGGAGATTCTACAGTAGAGGAAAAAAATGGAGACACCTACAAGTCAATGACTGGGTCCTAGTCCTCATACCCACGTCCCTCTCCAAAGTAAGGTCAGAATGGAAGGGACCATATAAAATAGTAGACAAAGTCGATTATACGACCTATCGAGTACAGATATCTTCTAGGTAAACCCAAACACACCACATTAACATCCTGAAGAAATGGTTAGGTTCCCTTACAAAAACCACCAACCTAATCTTCCCTAAGCCCAACCCCGATCCTTCCACTCTGGATCAGCTGGTTATAAACGATGCCCTTACCATAGAACAGAAGTCATCTCTTCAGGAGGTGTTACGCCCCTTTTCTTCTATGTTCTCTAATTTCCTGGACAGGACAACCTTGGTAGAACATACCATTGTCACCCCTCCAGATGAAGTAGTAAATCAACAACACTACCGGATACCTGCCTCTAGGAGACAAGCCATTACCACTGAGGTAGACAACATGTTAAAAATGGGGGTCATAAAACCCTCACAGAGCAATTAGTCTTCTCCCATAGTGTTGTTCCCAAAGCCACACGGATCAATAGGGTTCTGCATTGACTTCAGGGCCGTCAATTCTATATCCAGATTTGATTCCTACCCTCTACCAGAATTGATAAGCTAATTGAGAAATTAGGAGAAGCCCAGTACATATCAACCCTAGACCTCATGAAGGGCTACTGGTAGGTACCAGTTAAATCACAAGATCAGGAAAAGACCACCTTCGCCACCCCAAATGGCTTATATGAATTCACAGTACTTCCGTTTGGCCTACACGGAGCCCCAGCCACCTTTCAGAGGCTCATGAACAAAGTACTCCACAATCACCAAACTCCTCAGCCTATCTAGACGACATCGTGATATTCAGTCCATCATTGGAACAACATTTCACCCATTGTCAGCAGGTTTTTAAGCCGTAAAACTGCAGGGTTGCATGTCAACAAAAAGAAATCGAGAATGGGTTTCAGCAAAGTCAAATACCTGGGATATGTCTTAGGAGATGGTGTAATAGAACCCCAACAAGAAAAAATAAAGGCTATCCTGTAACACCCCTCCCCCGACCACCAAGAAGGAAGTGAGAGCTTTCCTGGGGCTATTGGGATACTACCGGAGGTTTGAGCCCAGATACTCCCAGATTGCAGGACCCCTAACCGATCTCCTAAAGAAGTAGGTGAAAATAAAAGACATAGTAAAACCATCACGAGTCGTACAAGAAGCATTCCAAGAGCTCAAGAAAGCCATAACCTCTAGTCCCAATATGGTATCCCCCCAACTTCAGCAAACCCTTTATCCTGCAGACAGACGCCTCCGAAACCGGGCTGGGAGAAGTTTTATCACAGCTATCCAAGGAGGGTATTGAGTTCTCCATTATTATTTGTCGCAAACTGTTTCCCCGGGAACGGAAGTATCCTGTAATTGAAAAAGAGTGTCTTGCCTTCAAATGGGCTGTGGAAAAGTTGCAGTATTAGCTGGAAGGGTCTCCTGTTACCTTATACAGGGATCATGCCCCTTGTTGTGGATGAGCCGCAAAAAGGGTAATAACCCTCGTATCCTTCACTGGTTCCTCTCACTCCAGCCATTTGTGTTTGAAGTTAGGCACCGTAAGGGCTACGAGAATGGGAACGCGGACTTCCTCTCCCGTATTCCCCATTTCCCCAATCGGCAAAAGTCACAAGGTGTGTGTCACGAAGTAGCGGATCCACTCCATGACGTAATTGAGAAGGAGGAGGAAGGTGATCAATTCCCTCATTACATTACCCCTCTCCTTTATTCACAGCCCCACCGATCACATACCGTCATCCTCGAGAAAGGATCAGATCACATAGAAGACGGTCCCTTTAAGGAACAGGACTTCCTTCATTACGTCACAGAGACCAACGAACCAGTAACAATCTTCCCTCGTCTGGAGGATTTTCAAAAACCCGGAAAGGGAGAGAGAAACGAAAACGTTCAGAGTGGGGAGATAAAGCTGTCAGTGAACAAACGTCAAGGAAAAAACCAGAGTGACCCTTTTGGGAGGAACAGCGACCGAAAAACCCCATCGGAGGAACTCGCCATATCCGTCCTTGACGAACGAAGAGACGCCCATTGCCGAGTCGTCGGCCGAAGCCGGGGAAGTTAAAGGAAGCCGATGATGTGGGGAAGTGTCCCGCCATGTTCCTGGAGGAGCGTGGCTCTCCCAGGTATGCACTCGCTGACGGGGAGGCGGGAGGAAAGGACAAGCAAGTCCCAAACCAAAGGGGTCAAGGGAAAAGAAAAACATGCGGCATTAGCCGACAAGTATGACCATTAACTGGAACCCTTATATCACTGCTGGAAGATTATTTTTCTTTTTTTATAGTGTGTCGGGTGAAATTCCACACTCCTTTTCCAATCAAAAAAAAGCTAGAAAATAAGGAGAGCTGAAACACTTACCTGGCTCTGTATTTCTTACCGAGCCACAAGTACCGTTGGGCAGAAGGGAGAAGAGGAACCTCCGCGTACCCTAGAGGAAGAGAAAAGAAAGAAATAGAGGGACAATTTAGTTTTGAGACTCGAACTTTGTCTGCTATGAAATAAAAATAGTGAGACAAAACACCACCCGCTCCCTGCCTTTTTCATCTTGCTAATCCCTTACAAAGTGGTATGGAACAGACACTGCATTTTATGTGCTACCTCACAGACTTCATATATGAAGAATTTACCCTTTCAAAACTATTTTTCATCATGGGTACTGAACAAAGGCTGAGGTGTTGGAGTGTCTTTCTCTCTCTGTTACACAGTGACAAGGTAATAAACCACTAGATTAGAGAAAACTATAAACATATCCTCTTTTGTCAGAACACTGCACTCACCTGTCGTAGACAGGTCTCATGGTCTATCGATGACTTCAGTTTCCATCATACAGAGAGCAAAAAGGTGGGAATTGAAAGGGGGGGAGATAGACTGTGGATCTCAATTCATAGCAATACATTTGATGGAGTGGTGCCCTTACGCTGTAAGGCATTCAGCTACAGCACGAAAGACCTGACCACTGACAACTGAACTTTAGCTCTGTTATACTGGCCTTTCGGGGGAGTACGGATGTACAAGGAGCACCCTCTATTTTAAATTTGCACCGTGATGTTGCCTCAATTTCCACAATGTGACACCTGGGTCCATACAGTGAGAAAAGCTAAATGGAGAAAGCCTGTTTTGAAAGGGGGGGATTAGTACAATAGAACTGGGTGGCATTCACTTTGATCCCTGAATTTCTTTTGTATTCAATTCATAGTGCATGGGTGTGGGGGCAGAAATCTAAATCTAAATCATGACTGCTTTCTGGAACACCCTGCAAAGATGGCATGGAAAGGACGAGCCATCAGCACCCGGCTTCCTCCCCTCACCAACCCTCTTCACACTATCTCTCCTTTCCCAACTCCTCATACTCGTATGGTGCCAGAAACACGCCCCGTGGCTCATGGTTGCTGTCAAATTGCACAACATTGTTTGGTATTTTGGTTTAGAAAGAGAATGGTTATGTAATAGTTTCAATTAGGTTTCTGGGGTGTACGGAATAACACAAAAGAACTGCTCGTTACTGGCTATTCGTCCCTGCCCTTCTTATGTCACCAATAATAGCCGCAAAATGATTACAACACAAGTCCCAACCCAAACCTTTTAAAGCTGTAAACATGGCTGTAGTCTAACAAGAAAAACGGGTGCAAGGTCTTGGAACACGTCCTGAAAAAATGACTGAGAAAAAAACCTTGCAGAAATAATTGTTAACAGAAATGGTAGCAGCATGATCTCTACAATCCTTCTTTATGTACCCTCTTCCCATAAACTCTATTCTTATACAAGCAGTCTTAAGTCAGAGTACATCCCTCTTTAGGCCGGCTGTCCTACGCAAAGAGTAAGATCTCAAAGGCGCTACATTGCACTCAAGGCATTCATTACCCACCAGCGTCCAAAACACAGGACATTCATCAGATGGAGAGGGAGTTTCTCCAGATCCCCACCAAAGACTGAAGCTTTGAATTAAGTTTTAGATGACAAGATAAAATGAAATGCAGTGCAAAGGTGGTCGAAATAAAAGAGGAGAGAGACTGTGAAACTTGAAGACTGCGTCCTATTGAATCCTCTACCTATCAGGAGAACGGAAAATCCTGTCGCGGAAGCAGAGAATCGGAAACTCAGCAAGGGTGCCACAGGAGCAGAACCCGTCCCGTGCCCAAGCGGCAAAAGCTGAAACGCTGTACGGGAGCGGGAGCAGGAAACGGTGCCGAGGTAAGGGGCCTGAGTGCAGGGGGCTACTCTCCACTGCGAAAAGCGAGCCCGGGACTCCCGTGGAAGCGGCCCGGCCAGGATGGGCGCGACTTGCGGTGATCTCGAGCGCTCCCGCTCGGGCTCCCCTCCTCGCTGAGAAGCCTATTCACCGCCTAATCACCACCCAGTAATGGCCCAATAACGCCAGGCATCGACCCCGGCTGAGCTACCAAGAGAAAGGCAGCTAGAGCAACAGGCGAGGGGGGGAGGGGGGGAGGGGGGGGGAAGAACTGGCCTCCCGCACTAGCCTTACACCCAAGTGTCCTGTGAACCAGCCCAGCTTCACCCCTGGGACAAGTGCCTGATAAGTGCAGGTTCTGTTCTCTGCTCAAATAACGCCACCCTCAAAGGTCTGCAGACCCCCCTGCTACCCCTACAGTCGCGGCTGCCTGCTCCATCACACCGCAGGAGCCCCGCCAGGGCACTAAGGATCCAAAGAGCCCACTAGTGCCCAGCAACGCAACGGCAAACCAGCACACCCCAAAACTCTGCCTAACGGCTCAAGAGGCATGCTGCACCAGGAGATCCCCTTGCACGTCTTGCTCTGAACAGCCGGGGAACCCAAGGGACATGCCTATAGATGCGAAAAAAAATCTGTTCCCAACCCGGCTACCAGGGCACCCAGGAAACCCTATGCCGCCCGATCAACAACAACAAGCATGGCAACAAGCCCATAACAAGCCTCGACCCCTAATGAATCCAGCTTCGGACCGAGCAGCAGCACTAGCACCACCGGCTACAGACGGGGGCCTGTGTGCCCAACGCCTCCCCCAAAAGCAATTAGCCCACAGGGTCTCTCACAAGAGGATCTCTCACAAGAAGAACACAACCACAAAAGGAACATGCAGACCCCACTGCCAGAGCTCGGCACAGAGGCTAGCGCCACCATGACAAAAGACGAGAGCGATGCCATAGGTGGCACGGGGAGTGGATCGCTGGCAGAACAAGTTCCGGACATGGCTCTCAGCCCTACACCGATCAGGGCGAACAGCACAAATAGTATCCCTGCATCGACACCATGGCCAGTAAACACAAATGCATCAACCACAGCACCACTGTCTGCACAAGCCTGGCCGCCACTCTACCCAGGCGGGATACTCGAAGGGACTCCCGACCCAATTCAGCAAGAGGAGGGGAAGGCGATCATCTCCTACTTGAACACACAAGAATGGGAGGACATGCTCGCCACCCACTCGCCAGACCAGCTACAGAGGGAGCATCCGCCTAAGGAGTTCCAACTGAACTCCCGAAGCCTCAGCCAACCATCCAGGGATCTGACTAAAAACGAGTTCAAGGGGGGCGTGACCCCCAATGAACAAGCCGGCAGCACCTGGGCCTCTCTCCTAAACACTATATAACTGGCCGATGAAGCACTCCAATACCAGTCTGAAAAGATGGACATTCAGCTTTCACTACTGAACACCTTGGTACTCTTTACGGCAGGCATTGATGAGAAATTGGGGGATTTAAACGGCCTAATCAAGAGAGCTCAATCCGACGCCCAACATAGCTGCAGCTGCACCCACATAGTTGACAAACTATCCACTCTTCCTTCAATGCTAAACAGCATGCTAAAGGATATGATTAACTCAACCTCTGGATCCACAAGCAAGCTTCCAGATAATTTCCATACCGCACGGGGCATGCCAACGGCCAACAAGCAAATCTGACAAATAGGGAGTCATTTCATCGCAACCCGCAGGAGGGTTCCGACACCACAGCAGCGCCTGGTAATGAAGGAGTGTGCACCGAATCAACGCCAGATCTCCTAGAAGGAGCTCAAGTCCCAAAGCTAAACTCCAAACAACGTCGCCAACAGAAAAGGTGCTATCGGAAAATCACCCCAAACCCAACAGCCTACTTTCCCATCTTCTCCAGACAACACACAAAATTGGACACCAAGCCAGGCCAATTAAGCAAACAAAACAAGGCCCTGCGGCCTCCCAACAGCTCTAACAACCTAGCAGAACAAGGAGGCATCTTACCCACACTGAATATAGACTGGGTACACACGGAAAACGGGAAAGAAAAGGGACAGGGGAACACAGCTAAGTCTCTACTCAAAAAGCCCAGTCAGGGCAGCTGCCAATAGTCGCCACAAAGCTTGGATGTTACTGGAGGGCCTCCCACAACACTCATAATCCCAGAACAGCCTCGACAGCCAACTGAAACGGAGTAACATTCTGGGGAGCAAGTGCCGGCAGCTACAACGGTAAAAGGAACACACAAGCACCTAAGTAATGGGCGCAGAGGAGAACGCACAGATAACAAAACTAGGCCGAATTGGGACACACCGCTTAGTGAGGGAAACCAGGCCTCACTGACTAACGACTGCTTCAGCTGGCAGCACACAGCTCAGGAGGCACAGAACAGCGTGCAAGCCTCAAAGCAGGCATGCCCTGGGCCAACAACAACCAACACAAAGCCATGGAATGCAAGATCAACGATCAAGGGAGCAGAAACAGCCAAAGGAAGTATTTAGCCTCCCTCGCCAACCTGGAATAACGGCTTCAGTTATTGACCAACCACTGGCAATACAACAACCAAGTACCATGCAGCAGGAAACACAGGCGATGCTTTTTCACCCTATGTATATTTCCAAAGGCCACCAGGATACTCTGAACAGAGGTAACATCATATGGCTATTGCAGGCAATTCCAACTCTTGCTGGCCTGAGTTCAACTGACTTACTCTAGAGTTCATCCGTACAGCAAACCCTTCAATGCCAGAGGCCACTAAGGCCACATGGAAATCAACAAAAATCGCAGAGAAAATTCTAGCAGAACAATGCATCTTTCAAGCCTGGGGCATTGACATCATCCCATACTAAAAACCTGGGTACCCCTACCCCTCTTAGCCTGCAACTTAAGTCCTGCATTAACAAAATCACACGGTCACACAAATTCCGTGCTCAGAGGGGCACTGGGAAGATCTCCACAACAGAGGGCCAATGGGTTGGCAGACCTACAAGATAGAGCTTGGGCAGCACCAGCTTCTCGGAGCAGATCTTCATATACTGGGCCAATCACCCGGACCATAACCACCTCCGCGGAGGTGTTATGACGTTTCACACAGAACGAAGGCGTCAGAAGAGCAAAGGAAACCCCACTCCGCCTATGCTCGTGTAACATTAACGGTCTATCTACAAAAATTGAGGATCTGGACTTCCTGCAATACTTCAAGGCCTTCAATATAATCATGCTGCAGGAAACTTGGCTCACCGACCTACACCACATCCAGGGTTTCATGTGCTTCCCCACATCGGCCACAAAGGGAGGCAAATTTGGACACCGCTCTGGGGGGCTGGCAACTTATGTATCTACGACGAGCATAACATCGGCAGCGCCTGTGGGCTCTTTTTCAGCAGCTACCACAGCAGTCAAGCTCACCATCTCCCTCCAGGGCGAACAAACAGAGGTGGTTTTAATCAACACATACATTCACCCAAAACAAAAAGCGAAAGACTCAAAAAGGCTAACCGACCAAGTAAAGTATGCAACTGAGATGGAAATCTCAAACTTTATCCTGTCTGGGGACCTAAATCAATACCTCTTTGGTACATCAGTGGGAAAGGAGGTTTGCATACAATCTGCAATTTACAACATTCCGACCCAATGCGCACCAACATACGGAAGCAAGAGTCGAAAGTAAAGCCGCCTCCTGGAAGATTTAGAACACCTAAACCTCAGAGCTCTCAATGGCAGATTCCCCGAAGACTCGCCTCCTGTTTCATCATACTACTCCCCCACAACAAGCTCCATATTAGATTATACGTTTGCAAGCCTCTCACTGTTTCCACACATCTTGGGGTTCAGAATGGGGGACAAAGGAGAGAGCAACCACCGTCCACAAGAAATGCTGCTAATAGCCACTGCACCCATCCCTATCCAGCGAGAACTAGCCCTGGGGCCCATCTATACCTCAAACCTAAGGAGGATCAAATGCACAGCATCCAATGCAGAATCCCTGTCAGAAGCTGCAATTGAACTCTTCAAACCACAAGCGACAAGCTTAAAAGACCAAATATCCCATTGGGAACATTTTACAGCCACATTACTAGAAGTCAGGCTGCTCCCTCAAACAAAAAAGATCACTCCCAGGCCTAAAGCTGGAGAAATAAGATCCCTAAAGCACAAAGAGACCGCCTCAAGCTCCTCAAAAAATCAATAAACAGTACCTGAAGTATGCTGAGAAGACACCCAGGGGCCTCAAGCACCCGCTCACTTTTGAGGAATCAAAGGACTTCACTCAAAAAACTGAAATGGGAAATTAACAGAGCAAGAAAATGCAACTTGGGCAAAACTTCTTCACGACCTAAACCATAATGACAGCGCCCCCTTCTGGAAAACGGTGAACGACATAATCCACCCTCATCATGAGGGAATTTCGTTGCATATCTCAGAAGAATTTTAACGACCAAATGGGAGGCGCAGGCATACAGGACATTAACGGATGGCCAAAAGAAGATCACTTGGGAGCGGGCCGCAAGGAGATGCCAGCGCCGAACACGCCAGACACAGACGTCACACCGGCCTGTGAGGCCAGCAACTCACCGTCACTCCTAATAAAAAAGCAGATCGCAAAAGGGAGAAAAGAAGGGTCTCCGGGACCGAATGGCATTCCACCGCCACTGTTCAAAGCCAAGACGGTTGACTGGGCAGACATCCTGCAACCTCTTTTCCTGGAGGTTAGGCTACTAAGCAGACTACCAGACTCATGGAAGGGCTCGAAAATTGTTCCGATACACAAAAAAGGCGACAAGGCCCTGCCAAGCAACTACCGGCTGGTAGCACTGATCGACAATGAAACAAAATATTTTGTGGGCACTGTCTTAGAGGATCCCACAACCTGGGCAGAGGAAAATGAGATAATACCGCTAAACCAGACAGGCTTTCGCAAAACGGCTGGCACAATAACAAACATCTTCGCAATCTCCCTACTCATCGACGCAGCTAAGACAGCTAACCTTCCACTACATCTATGCTTCATCAATGTTAGCGCTGCATTTGATAACGTTGAGAGGGGCAGACTGGGGTGGAAGCTGGTGCGCTGGGGAATCCCACAGGCCATTTTAAACATCTTGTCACTTCTTCATACAGACAACTGCGTTCAGGTGAAACTGGGCAGTGGGACTCACTTCTCCTCAAAAGTCCATACAACCAAAGGTTTGAAGCAGGGTTGCGTGCTTTCACCCACCCTGTTCAACCTATTCATGGCTGACTTTCCGCAAGCTCTTAACACCTGTAACTCACACGCACCTAGGCTAGGAAGCAAAATATTGACCAATCTTATGTACGCAGATGATGTAGTGCTGCTCAACCATACCTACGTCGGTCTCCAACATCTACTCACAGAAATGCAGAACTATGCCACAGAGAACAACTTAAAAATTAACCTTAGTAAGACACAGACGATGATAAATAACAAAAGAAATCGGCAGAGGAGATGGCACTTGGGAGGTACACAGCTTGAACCAAAACCTGAATACAAGTACCTAGGAGTGATCATTGATAAAGAAGGGACCTTCGCTCGCCAAAAAGAAGAAATAAGAAGGAGAGGGTTGGTCATAGCAATATTGATGAAAAATGTTGCAAATAAATTGACGGGGCCTACACTGATCCCGCTCCTGAAGGTAGCTCAAGCCAAACTACTCGCTACGATAACCTATGGCAGCGAAGCAATGAGGGGGAGAGATGCCAACTTACTGGACAGCACGCTGGTTAAAGCATACAGAACTATGTTTTGCCTTCCACCCTTCACATCACCAACTCAAATAAGGCTGTAGTTCGGCTTAATACAACAATCCCTGGCCAAGCATGGATCTTACATTATTTTCTGGAACAAGATCAGAACTGCCACCTCAAACACCCTAAATCAACTGCTATGGCAAGAACTCCAGCACAGGGAAACTTCCCCCGCAAGAAGCTACCTACAGGAATCTCTGGAAACCACCAGACTCTCCGAACTCTGGAACACACAACTTCATCATTTAACTTTAAAAAAACTGGTTTGGAAATGCATAAAACAACTCCCACTGGTGGAGGACAAGGCAACATTCTCTGCCAGATCTCACGCCTGGATGATCCTAAATTCCTATATAAACTCGCACCTCAAAAATACTTCAGGTTATCCTAAACCAATAAAAATAAAATTCCTAAGGCATAGATTGGGCATTCTTCCATGCACTCAGCACCTTCCACCTTGGCTGAGGGCAACAACCCAAAGCACCTGCAGGCTGTGTGACACGGAACAAGGAGACATTCAGCACTTAATTTGCACATGCAAGGAGCTGCAGCAAGAGAGGTCACAGCTGTTAAAGGCCCCCTTCAAGCAGAAAGGAATTCGCACCAGGAGGCAAGCGGTGCTGGCATGCTTTGACCGGGGGCCACGCAACTGAGCTGCAGAACTGTCAAATTTCTCACGCTGGCCGAACAAAAAATGCTATCCTCAGCAACATTAGTAATAAGTTGCCTGTGGAGCCATTGGCCCGCAAGCTGGTTGCCGCATCTCTTTGTCGCAGTAAGAAAAGAGCACCTTTTTAATGCATAAAATCTCAGCAGGTGCCAAACTCATTAGCTGTCACTGCCAAACATGTATGCACTATACGGCACCCTACTATGCATATTTCTGGCTTTAGTAATGCATTAATTGACCGCACTGCACTTTACTCTGCAAATCACTGATTCATTTTAACGGTCACACAAACTATTTTAACCACTGTACTGCATTTTTAGTATGAGTTTTAATGGTTTTACTGGGGTACAACATCAGTTCTATTGGCTATTTTAAAATGTTGCAATGGTTTTTAGTAGTACAATGGAAAACAAGGGGTTTACCCAAATCACCCTCCTATACCGGATTATACAATGCTAGCAAATGCGAAGAAAGATGGGTATGGAGGAATTAATATCTTTTTTATTTTGTCATAGGGAACAGTCAATTACCCTATCACAGGTATACAATCCTATACAAATATATTATCCAAGTTAATTCGAAACACACATCTGCCATGGGGCCGATCTTTGAACACAAATTATTACAAAATTCAAAAACAAGAACATACAAAAATCCATATATATGAAACAAACAACACAAACAATTATGAACTAAACTCTATGTTGCCAATACCCCAATTTTTTTTTTTGATATCTAGTGTTCACACATTTATTCTGGGTGATACACTCAGAGGTAGTCTTTAAAGCACATAGGGTAAAACCACATCTTTACCCTTTACTCAATTGTGCTTTAACAATTTAATATGCACTTTTTTTGTTTTTATAGAGACTCCTCTACAAAAAGTTGTCGGCGCGTTTCAGCCTTTCAATTCTTCTTGACCTCCTCAGGACAAGGGTAATGGAACAAGTATCTCGGGATCCTATATTGGTCATTTGTTGTGCAGCCGCTGAATCCAAAAAACCAAGGGTTAAAATACAACCCGGAATACAGTCACCTCTCTTACTAGTGGAACTGGATCTTTAAAAGCCCTCGTGTGCCTCCTTCGGACACTGCTTCCCTAAATACGGCTTGATTTATCGCCGTGATAGTTATCTCGGTCCTCCTCGGCAGCGTGTGCATGGTTTTTAGTAACAAAGCAAATAAAAATAAACTTGAAACTTGAAGACTGCTTCAGAAAACTCTGCAAACTACATTTTCTCCCAAGGCGACCGAACCAGTTCAGATTCAGACGCATCAAGTTTTGAAAGAAAACATTGACAAATTTGTTGAGCAAGGAGTATTCTCAGCAGAGCTGGGTGTCGGACATATGTGTAGCGCTGCGTGGGCCTACAGGCAGATCGCAGCAGCGCTGGATTGAAGGTACGCACACTCGTTAGTTATATGATGGCCGGAAGACCCTGAGCGGTCTTCCGCCGTTTATTTATCCCCTCGGGTCGAGCCCGCCCCGAGGGGTGTATGTGTGCGTGTTAGTGTGCTACAATGTAGTGGAGAGCCCGGATGGCTCTCTACATCCCTCCTTTCTTTTAGTGATCGACCAACGAGCTCTTCGGACTCACGGGGAGGTACACACAAAGTCTTTCGGTCTCTGACTTGGCGCAGGGTTCGGCCGGAGACCATACTTCTGGCTCCGGGAGCTGGAACTAACCACTGTGTCCGCTGGCGTGTTCAGGGGTGACCCAGTCACCACGCCCTGACTGGACCGATCAGCATCAGGGACAGCCTCTCTACTCTCCACTTGCGAGTTCATTGGTGAAGAAACCTGGAGAGCTAGGCGGAGTGGCACTTGGGCCATCGCTAGGAGTCTCTGGCTCTTCCCGACCAGAGACATGGCCATAGATCTTCTTAAAGCTGGACACGTTCCTGGTGACGACCTGCTGCCCTCGTTGAGCAGTGACCATGGTTCCTTGTATGTCCGTCACGATCCACTCTTCGGGTTCATAGGGTGTCCTGAACTTCCAGCCAGGATGCCGGTCCTTGACCACCACGCGATCCCCCACCTGCAGTTGCGGCTCTCTTGCCCTGCGGGCTTCACTCGCCTTCAGGTTGGTCATGGTCCTTTTCGCCTGGACGGCTTCGTTGTCTCATTCTGGGGGCTTCCACGTTGGGTCCGTCGGGATGCTGTCCCGCGGGGGCCTCTTGAAGAGTCGTCGTCATTGCCCGTGTTGGGGAGTGTTTCGAAGAGATCGTAGATCTCCGAGCCTCCGTAGTAGATGAGCAGCGACCTCTTCACTGTGCCATCGGTCTCTCTTGGCTATCATGAGAAAATGATTTTCAGGGCGGTAGTGGTGCGACGCTTGTATGGCTGTGTCCTGGGGGAGGCGCGTTGGCACCCGCATTAGGATTGTTCACGGCCGCTTGCTGACCAGGAGCGCCTGCTGGGGCTGGATTGCTCATGCTGCCGGTGTGGACGTGCACGGGTGCAGTGGCGCGGTCCTAGCGCTGGGGTGAACGTGCAGCTTGAGCGCCGGCGCGGGGCCACGTGCGACTGTCCGGGCGCCTGGGCCTGGCCTCTTGAGTGTGGTGTTTCTTCACCTCTCCGGTGTTTCTGCCCTTTTGACCAGTCGGGGGGGGGGAGGGTCCAGGAGTTGTTCGGCCTCTGCGGGATGTTGGGCCCAGCTGACTACCCTCCCCAACGTGTGGAAGGGGTGGCAGGCCTGCCTACAGCTGTCAAGGGCCTGCTGGCCTGGCGGTGGTCTGGGCCTCCCCTTCAGAGTCTATGGGGCCTTGCCAAACGGATTGAGAGCCTGCAGACAAGGAGAGCATTGGAGGCCTGCAGTACCGCTTCCCGCCACCGCGGCGCGCCCACACGGGCTGTGCACTCACCGGGTGACTCGATCAGTTGCCTGGGAGCAGCGCCAGCACACACGCGCTCCCGCTGCTTTAGGGATGCGCGCGCAGGGAGCAGCAGGCCGGATCCGGAGTCACAGGCAAACCCGGGCTGCAGATGATGGTGTGCGCGGGTCGGAGCACACACGCGTCCCACGATGGTAGAGTGCCGCGGGTGGGCTCCGTGTGCCTCGCGCTGGGTGACCTTTGTGAGGCGGTGCACGCGAGGGTGGTGACCGGCCTTGTCGCCAGTGTAGCGCTGCGTGGGCCTACAGGCAGATCGCAGCAGCGCTGGATTGAAGGTACGCACACTCGTTAGTTATATGATGGCCGGAAGACCCTGAGTGGTCTTCCGCCGTTTATTTATCCCCTCGGGTCAAGCCCGCCCCGAGGGGTGTATGTGTGCGTGTTAGTGTGCTACAATGTAGTGGATAGCCCGGATGGCTCTTTACAATATGGAAGATGAGCGGTGAAATAAGTATGGAGATTATTACACAGTTTAAACCTAGTTATGCAGTTGATCAACAACCGACAGCACTCTGCAAGATGTCAGGAACTGCTTAACGTCTCCTTAAATAGACTTTGCACGAGAACGTCTTCCCTCACAAGATTCGCTAAATCGGATTATTTTTAAACGAAATGTTTGGGTGCATTTATTGCACATGACGCAGTGATTTCAAAACCCATATTTCAGAAAGATCCGTAGAAATCCGAAAATATTTCACAAGTCCCTGCAAAATGTAAACATATTGACTGACCCAAAGCACTCTCACAACTTTACCATTGTTTAATAAGTATTTTATTCATGAAAGGTAAACAAAACGTGATCATTCCAATTCCAATCTGTGTCTATCGTGAGCTGCACCTGGAAGAGAACAGCTTCCACAATTTCTCCCTTCCGGATTTTTTTTCTTTCCAAAGCTAAGCGTGCTGTTTTCTAAACATTTTACTTTCTTTACCAAACAATTAAGTATTTGTCCTTTTTCTATAAAGAACCAACAGAATGGTCCAATATGTCACTGTTTTAAAAAACATTTACCCGTTTGGAAAAATAACACATTTTACAAGCTCACTGCCTGAAACTAAAAACGCATTTTAAAGAAACAAATAATGAGTGATGAGCAATATGGTCTTATATTGCCATTTAATAGCTTGGGTAACATTTACAAAGGACTCCGCCTTCAGCCTCTTAGTTTAAGACGTTACCAGAAAATCTTGATAGTAATATGAGGACGTTATCAGAACACTTTGATTGTAATACAGGACTATACTGCATGATTACGTTATGCGTGCTTATTATATATACTACAAGGAATACTGCTGTAAATAAAAAAATTAGGGGGTTTGTTGGAAACGGGGTAGCGTGGTGCAGAGCGGGCAGGCCAAACTCCGGAGGAATTGTGTAAAGCATCCGCGCAGCACACACAGGCGACACACCAGGCACACTACAAACGTAGACCACACCAGTTTAGGTGAAAAACAGCATTTGTATTATGCAGAACTCAGCACAAATAATCACAGTGGTCTACACGGCACCAACTGGCACCAGACAGTCCTATACAAGGGACTATTTACAAGGCAGGGCCAATCGGGCCGCTGCCAACATCTTCAACACAGGTTGCAAAGGATCAATGACAGTTCCTAGGTCTTGCTAACGGTAATCAGTCCGTACCTGTTGGGAAAGGGAAATTAACTTAGCGTCTTCCCATGAGACTCAAACCGAGTGGGCCAAACGTGATCAATTGGCATAAGATGCAACATCAGTAGGCGTAACCCCCTTAGGTAAGGTATCAGGACCTTTTGCAGAAAACCAGCCAGGTAACCTAGGGGTAAAACATTCAGCATATGAACATTAGCCTAGGAGCATTGGAGGCATAGCATTAACTTAGAGGCGTCATCGCATTTGCACGAATCAAAGTGGGCCGGACACATAACCCAGGCATCATCACTATGAAAACATTAGGCGTGACATCAGCATGGCAACCCTGAGGGGAAAACATCAGGTAACATTTGGGCATAAGACATTATCAGGAAGGCCGTCAGCAGGCCTTTCCCCTTTTGTAGTGCCCTCCTAGCTATGCAAACCAATGTTCACCACGTTACGGCAGTGCCGAAATGGGGCCCACTAATTACTGGCCCAGCTGGAGCCCCACGCTGAACGTTGGAGTCCCTCTCCTGGACTCAAGTCCACTCATGCCCAGAAAGAGTACTGGCCCCGGGGGCGGGCACCGGCAATGTGCCCCGACACACCCCCTAACAGAGTACTGGCACCGCGGTGCCCCAGGTGAGCCCTGGTCCGGTGGAGCTCCACGGGGACTTCCCACTTAACTGGCTGCAGGTTGCAGCTGCCCACTGCCAGGCGGGGCAGCTGGGAGACCAGTAGGGCCACTGTGGTCCTCTCAGCGGGACCGACGGAGAGGCGGGCACCGGCAATGTACCCCGATGCCCCCTCCGGGACTCTAAACTCAAATGGCCCCAACACGTGGCACTTCGGCAGCACAGCGCTGCAGGGACGCGCAGGCTCCTCACCGCCTGGGCAGTCAGAACATGGCGCCTAGCTGCAGAATGCAGCATCCAGTGATGGCGCTCTGTCAGCGCAGCGCTGCAGGCGACAGCCCCTCTCCTGGCACATTAGATATAGCGCTCCCCAAGCGCTAGGGTGCAGGCAGGCAACAGTCAATTACAGGGAAGCGCTCCCAAGGCGCTAGGGACCTCACAGGTCCAGGGCCCACAGAGGGGGGGGGGGTTTGTCCACGCTCCTCACCTCCTTGAGTAAAGGCAGTCCCAATATGGCGCTCACGAGGCGCTAGAGGCCAGGAGACAAATAGTGCAGGGCGAGATCAGTGGCTAGCAGGGCGGCTCACCAGTCCTGAAGCAGCAGCTCCTAGGAACGGTCATCCTCCAGTAAGGTGGCAATCCTGCCAGCACAGCAGCCTCCACTCCGGCGATGTCTCTTTATTGGCCCTGGGGACAACAGGGGGGGGGGCAGATGGGCACAGGGGCCAGCACACAGGCCCAATGTGGCGGTACCTCCTGGCAGAGTTTTCCTTCACTGTCTGGACTGCTCTTGCCTGACTGACTCTTCACTGAGCACATGGCCGCCCAGCCCCCCTATATATATGCCCCTCACCCCACCTACCAGACAGGGCTGGCAGCTTCCAGAAGGTTCTCTGGGGAACCGGTTCTAACTGGTCTAGGGGGAGGAGTAGAGCACCCTCGGTGCGACGTTTCCCTCCAAAAGCAGGGGGCGCTGGGGAACAAACCACTAGACTGCCAACCCACCTCAGTCAGGCGTCACATGGGCAGGCAGGCATGGCGTCCATTTTAACAGTGACATTTTTCCACAGTGCTTTTCTAAAATGGTGGAGCTCACAGTGTGTACCACATTACACAGCATTTGGCATTTTCTGTTCGGACACACCATGTTTTTACCCTTAATAAAAGCGACAAATTTCAGGGCAAAAGGGCCAAGTCCAACACAACCCCCTCCCAGCTAAAAGCCAGGGTAGACCGATCAATGCCTTGATGGGCTTCCCTGCTTAGGGCGAGAGAACTTGGACGCGGGCCCACAACTGCAGGAACACCCGCAGGTTCTTCTCCACTCTGGAACCCGATGGTTCCCTCTCTCAACTCCTCCTGACCCAACTAGGCCACCCCACTGGTGCTCCCTAGTTGGCTGCAGCCAGGACCGGGCCCTAGGCCATCCAGATGTCTCTGGCCCTGGCTGTCTCACAGAGTGGGGGCAGTAGCCCCAGGCCCGTAGTACCCTTTGACCACTCTCCCTCTCCTCTGTGCAGTCCCAAACTGCCAATGGTCTTCCCACCTAGGGACCACACTCTCACACTGTCCACCAGGTAGGGGCGAGGCTCTCCTCCCCCTACCTCTCCTTCTGGGGTTCCGCCCTGTCCTCCTATGTGGGGCACCCTCAGAACACCACTCTCTCACTCTTCCAGGGCCGTGACCCTGCATCCGATCCACCAACCCAGGGTCTAAACCCTTAGGTTGCCCCGGTGCCAGAGGCGAGTCCTCCCTCCCTCTGCACCCCCTCCCAGAGTTCCGCACCCTCCCACCTGGAGAAGCACCCCTGGGAGACAACTCCGGGGGACACTGCTTGCAGACGTCCCTCCCGCCAGGTCAGGCAGTACCTGTCCCTGGCCTCCCAACCCAGGATCTAAGCCCTGTGGCTGAGTCGGTGCCAGAGGCGAGTCCTTCCTCCCCCTGCACCCCCTTCCAGAGTTCCGCACCCTCCCACCTGGAGAAGTACCCCTGGAAGTCAATTCCGGAGGGACACTGGTTACAGACGTCCCTCCCGCCAGGTCAGACAATACCTGAACCAGGCCTCCCAACCCAGGATCGAAGCCCTGTGGTTGAGCCGGTGCCAGAGGCGAGTCCTTCCTCCCTCGGCACCCCCTTCCAGAGTTCCGCACCCTCCCACCTGGAGAAGTACCCCTGGAAGTCAATTCCGGAGGGACACTGGTTACAGACGTCCCTCCCGCCAGGTCAGGCAGCCCCTGAACCTGGCACCCCAGCCCAGGATCTAAACCCTGTGGCTGGGCAGACCCCAGAACCCCTGGAGCTCGGATTACCGACGCCCCGGGTTCTCCTGACACTAGGGGATCCCCTTCCCTGGACGGCCCATCGGGACAGCCTAGGCTCCCAACCTGGGGTTCCCTTATGGAACTCTCCAGGCCCTGAGACTGCGGTTGGGGCACCTCGGGACACCTCCCCGTCTCACTCCTTCCTATGGATAGGATGTGAGGCCCTACAACCCTCTCACCTTCCTGGGACCTAGCTGGGCGATTCTCCACCTCTCCCACCTCGCTGGGTTGGAAGATCCCTGCACCACTCCCTTCAGGATCACTCCCCACTGCCCTCTCAGACTCTCTGGCACTCACCCAAAGGTCTGCCTCCCGTGCAAGCTCCCTGGGGTCGGAGAGCCCACACTGCAACAGGTGGTGGCGCAACCTGGGAAGACAACTCTTGAGCACATGCTCCCTGATAATCAGGCGGAACAGCTCTTCCCCATCTGTCACCGCGCCACACACCATCCACTCCTCCAGTGCAGTCCAACACACGTCCACATACTCCCCCCAAGACTGACGGGACAGTTTCTTGCCGCCCCTAAATTCTAACCTGCCCCCCTCCTCCTGCTGATCAGGCACCATCTTCCGGGCTCTGGGAGTGGGACTTCCCGCACTGGCTTCACTCTCGCTGCCACCACTGGATCCCACCCTCACTGGTGAATCCAGACCACAGACACCACTCTCAGGGGACAACCTACCCCCCTGAGCTAGTCTCTCCCTGGCGAAGGCCCTCTCCGCCTTAGCCATCCTCTCCTGTGCTAGGACCCTCTCGGTCTCTAGCCTTTTTTCCTCAACCCTCAGCTGCGCTAGCTCCACTCTGAGCCTTTCCAGCGCCAGCTGATACTCCCTTTCTTCCCTCCTATCTACCCACTCTTCTGGGGACAGGGAAAGGGGTGGGGCAGTGCCCCTGGGGCTGGACCCAGCACGGGACTCCCTGTCTATGGTGTCCTCCTTCGCTACCGGTGTCTCTGCCCTAACATCCTCTTCCTCCTCAAAGTCACCACCCTCCAGGGTTATGGACCGGGACCCCTCACTCTCAGAGTCCTCCTCACGGTCTCTACCAAATCCATCCCTTAAATATGCGGAGGGGTAATCGGAAAGGTCCCCGTGGGGCTCTAAGGGTTCCCCCCTTTTCAGGGCCTCATAGAGGAACAACTTCCTGCGCGTGTTGCCTACTGTGGGTATCCCTTTCTCCCTGCAGAGGTCCATCTCCTCCTGCTCAGTGTACTCCCCCAGGTCATCCTCATTGTAGACCAACCCCATCCTGGCGAGATACACCTGGGATACACCACCCACAGTGCCACAGGGGAACACAATTGAAACACAACACTTTTAGGAGGAAAGTACAATCAGGAAAACGGTCCCCAAATCTGTGATTTTCTAAGTGCTCAATTTGCAGTGCAACCAGTCGTCGCTGTGGTACTGCGCAAACACAAGTCCTATCCCACCGCTGAGCACCAATGTTGGAAACGGGGTAGCGTGGTGCAGAGCGGGCAGGCCAAACTCCGGAGGAATTGTGTAAAGCATCCGCGCAGCACACACAGGCGACACACCAGGCACACTACAAACGTAGACCACACCAGTTTAGGTGAAAAACAGCATTTGTATTATGCAGAACTCAGCACAAATAATCACAGTGGTGTACACGGCGCCAACTGGCACCAGACAGTCATATACAAGGGACTATTTACAAGGCAGGGCCAATCGGGCCGCTGCCAACATCTTCAACACAGGTTGCAAAGGATCAATGACAGTTCCTAGGTCTTGCTAACGGTAATCAGTCCGTACCTGTTGGGAAAGGGAAATTAACTTAGCGTCTTCCCATGAGACTCAAACCGAGTGGGCCAAACATGTGATCAATTGGCATAAGATGCAACATCAGTAGGCGTAACCCCCTTAGGTAAGGTATCAGGACCTTTTGCAGAAAACTAGCCAGGTAACCTAGGGGTAAAACATTCAGCATATGAACATTAGCCTAGGAGCATTGGAGGCATAGCATTAACTTAGAGGCGTCATCGCATTTGCACGAATCAAAGTGGGCCGGACACATAACCCAGGCATCATCACTATGAAAACATTAGGCGTGACATCAGCATGGCAACCCTGAGGGGAAAACATCAGGTAACATTTGGGCATAAGACATTATCAGGATGGCCGTCAGCAGGCCTTTCCCCTTTTGTAGTGCCCTCCTAGCTATGCAAACCAATGTTCACCACGTTACGGCAGTGCCGAAATGGGGCCCACTAATTACTGGCCCAGCTGGAGCCCCACGCTGAACGTTGGAGTCCCTCTCCTGGACTCAAGTCCACTCATGCCCAGAAAGAGTACTGGCCCCGGGGGCGGGCACCGGCAATGTGCCCCGACACACCCCCTAACAGAGTACTGGCACCGCGGTGCCCCAGGTGAGCCCTGGTCCGGTGGAGCTCCACGGGGACTTCCCACTTAACTGGCTGCAGGTTGCAGCTGCCCACTGCCAGGCGGGGCAGCTGGGAGACCAGTAGGGCCACTGTGGTCCTCTCAGCGGGACCGACGGAGAGGCGGGCACCGGCAATGTACCCCGATGCCCCCTCCGGGACTCTAAACTCAAATGGCCCCAACACGTGGCACTTCGGCAGCACAGCGCTGCAGGGACGCGCAGGCTCCTCACCGCCTGGGCAGTCAGAACATGGCGCCTAGCTGCAGAATGCAGCATCCAGTGATGGCGCTCTGTCAGCGCAGCGCTGCAGGCGACAGCCCCTCTCCTGGCACATTAGATATAGCGCTCCCCAAGCGCTAGGGTGCAGGCAGGCAACAGTCAATTACAGGGAAGCGCTCCCAAGGCGCTAGGGACCTCACAGGTCCAGGGCCCACGGGGGGGGGGTTGTCCACGCTCCTCACCTCCTTGAGTAAAGGCAGTCCCAATATGGCGCTCACGAGGCGCTAGAGGCCAGGAGACAAATAGTGCAGGGCGAGATCAGTGGCTAGCAGGGCGGCTCACCAGTCCTGAAGCAGCAGCTCCTCGGAACGGTCATCCTCCAGTAAGGTGGCAATCCTGCCAGCACAGCAGCCTCCACTCCGGCGATGTCTCTTTATTGGCCCTGGGGACAACAGGGGGGGGCAGATGGGCACAGGGGCCAGCACACAGGCCCAATGTGGCGGTACCTCCTGGCAGAGTTCCCCTTCACTGTCTGGACTGCTCTTGCCTGACTGACTCTTCACTGAGCACAAGGCCGCCCAGCCCCCCTATATATATATGCCCCTCACCCCACCTACCAGACAGGGCTGGCAGCTTCCAGAAGGTTCTCTGGGGAACCGGTTCTAACTGGTCTAGGGGGAGGAGTAGAGCACCCTCGGTGCGACGTTTCCCTCCAAAAGCAGGGGGCGCTGGGGAACAAACCACTAGACTGCCAACCCACCTCAGTCAGGCATCACATGGGCAGGCAGGCATGGCGTCCATTTTAACAGTGACATTTTTCCACAGTGCTTTTCTAAAATGGTGGAGCTCACAGTGTGTACCACATTACACAGCATTTGGCATTTTCTGTTCGGACACACCATGTTTTTACCCTTAATAAAAGCGAAAAATTTCAGGGCAAAAGGGCCAAGTCCAACAGGGTTCTTTTTGTTATAGAAGTTAGCTAGTGCTCTACAAAGCTATAATGAGATCACATTTTCTATGAGTTCTCAAACATGTTCCTCATACATATCAGTAAAACATTCTGACATGAAGAGACAAGCATGCACTTCCAACACCAGCAGCAGTCAGCCAATTAACTCCCTAATAATCAACTGTAGAGTCACCACATAGTTCTAATAAACAACTGGAGCACTAACATTTTGTATTCAAGACAAAAGTGAGGCACTCATGAACACCATTTTGTTGGAATAAGAACTGTGGAATTAAAACCCTTTCCTGAAGAGCAGGCTGAAGTAAATGAGCATTGAGATATTAATGCAGGTATGAAACGAGAGGGTTAAACATATGAGGGGAGGCGTGGGTTCTTAGTTATTTGAGGCATAATGTATTTTTAAAGGGGCTACAAATAGTTAAAGAGAGGCGTCTGGTTAAGTCCCTTTTTTTTGGCAGTCTTACATCGTGTGCAGGGGCGGCTCTTCCATTTGAGAGGAGGAGCATCGCCCCACAAGCAAAAGCTCTAAACCAGAGCTGAAAAATAAAATGGTAATATTTATTACCATTGTATTTTTCAGCAACTGACCCGTCCCAAACTGAGCATCAGGACGGAGTGGGGGACATTGCTCCTGAGTGGCAGCAGGGAGCTTTGTGCTCTCGAGTTTAAAATGTGCATGTCTCTTTGGCTGGCCGTCTTGCGACGGCCAGCTGGGCATGCACATTTTAAACCTCTCTAGCCCAACTGTCTTAAGACAGCTGATTAGAGAAAGCAAAGGCCTCCAGTGCTCTTGTGAGAGCAGCACCAGGATTGGCTTGGGAGTCGGGAGCCTGTCTGCCTCGAGGACAGAAGGATCGAGGAGGACGTTGTGCTCGTAGAAAAGGTAAGTGCCTTTTTTTTTTTATGTGCCCCCGCCTCACCACCTTTGGGACATGCCAGCCGCCACTGATCGTGTGAACCTCGCCTCCCAAAGGTGTTGGAGCGTTTCACATGAGCACCAGTTACATTAAACAAGAACACATTCATTTTTTCCCATTTTGTAGGCACTGGGAGATCAAGTGATTTACTGGGAACCACAGGATGTGGAGGCTGACATCGAGAATCGAACCTGGTTCCCCAGGCCCATAGGTGGCAGCTCCGGCCATTATGCCACATCTCACCATTTGATGGTGCAAAAGCTTACACTCATTAGCAATATGAAGGGAAATAACTTTTGCTCTACATGCAGCTTACAAAATACCTTTCAGTGCGATCGGTGTAAACGAAACTGTAACACTCATTGGATGATGTCGTCAAACATGTCAGGACTGAGGTAATATGTGAGGTCATAAGCAGTGCATGGCAAGGGATGCACGATCTAGTTAGCTCCCTGAACTGTAACTGGAGAATATCTGGCTTTTCGGGTTTAACACTTAACACGTTGACCAACATTGTCACCTAACTAGAAAGTCGTTTTAACCTTTGTTATTTTCAGTGAATTTCTAAGGTTTGTTTTTAACATACTGTAAGATCTTATTACAAGTAAGAGCTCCACAATTGCCTCAAAACTGGGAATCAATTATTTCATTATAGCACTTAATTCTGACTGAGGAGCAAAACAGAACAGTCTGAGGCCTTCTCATCATAGGTGGTAAGGGCTAGCAACTCCAATTCGCTTGTGCGCAACAACAGTCAAATTATTGTCCAGTCAGTGTTTCTTATAAAAGGAAAAGTACATTTATTATACCCTCTATATATACACAAGGTATCTGGAAATAACTTTGATGAAACCATTACATTTCACTGCAGTGCGCTATGAACCTCATATTCACAATACCCCACAATACCACCTATCCCAGGTGCAACATCACAATATGGGGGTGCCATTTTAAACAAGGCAGGCCTACTGGCTTTGTTAAGGGGTGACCACATCAGTATACAAGGCAGGTCTGTCAACTGAATTCCAATAACGTTGTTCATTTAACAATCGAAATTACATGACTTGAAAACGTATGAGTGAAGGAGAAAAAGGAAAAAAATATAATTAAAATTACTAACATTAAAAGGGAAGAAACCAGGAGGATATAATAAAGAAAAGGCCTGGAGAACCACTAAAAAAAAAGTATAAATAGCATCAATTATTATGTCAAGTGAAGCCCCGTTCGCACCATCAATGTTGGTGTTACAAATTTGTTTCAATGTATCCCTTCAATTGCACATAAAACCATCATCTTACACATAGTATCTTTAATCGCGTACACTCACCCTGTCCATCCCTATTGTCCAACCAGTGGCTCAAAAACCATATCTGAATAATAAAAACTGGTCATGTGGATTTTCAATCAAAACTCAATCACTAATTTCTCAAGAATTGCTCAGTGCCTGTAAAAAAATAAGATCTTATCACAGCATCATATGGGAAGAAAAAAAGGACATCATTTTCTCATTATAGCTAAGGGAACACATCTTACCTCAGATAACCTTTGCTACAACAACCGTATGCACACAATGTTCTGAATCTCCAAATTAGGAGCAATTTAGAGTTCCTCCTCACTTCACTTAGTATCTCTATAATGTTAATCAAAACTTTTTATACTCAATACCTCAACCTTAGAGCGAAAATTAGCAACATCATCTAACAAGGAACTCCATCTCCGTTGTAAAAAACAAGACCCACAGTATTACAATTCCATACATATCTTATTCATATTTGTCAACAGCAGTTGGACCCAGTTACAAATTAAAGAGATTGTCCATAGAGAAGAATATTACCAGCAAACATTGTTATGCCCATAATGTAACCTGTTAGATCCTTGCCACTTTTTCGGCTCAAACCATCATTCAGAGAGTCACCCTTCATGGAGATCCCCTTTGACTACTAGCATCTGCAAACCTGACTCCCTGTTTGGCGCATTATTTCAAATGCCTGGAAGTCCGTCAACACGGGCCTCACGTGATCCAACAAGAACATTCCAAACCACTAAAACGTAAAGTGCAATGTGATTCAGCAATGTTGGGTATTAACGCTAAATCTTCAAATTTCGATAAAATTCTAAATGGACACCGAGTTCCTAAAGGTTAGATAACCGTATCTCAATGGGCCTATATATAGTCTACACAATATACATAACAAGTTATGTGTGTATCATTTGCTTCTAGTTACAAGGTTAATAAAAGAGGCATAGAAAACATGAGTTATCGAGAAGTCAAAATCAATAAAAGAAGCTGTTGCTCGTTTTTACAGCATTTTACATATGGGCGGCTATTAGTACAACATCTAGTACAAATTCTCACATTCTACATCACTTATTAAATATGAATAAGAAAGAAAAATCTTCTAAACCCTTAAATTGGTGGTCCGGTCAGTCGGGTTCTGTGTGAAGGGTGACCCTCAGAATGATATGATGAGCTGAAAAAGTGGTAAGGAGCTAATGGGTTATGGGCCTAGCCAAATGTTTGTTGATAGCACTGTACTCTATTGGAGATAGTGTTCCTTTGAAATTGGATCCAGCTGCTTTTTGAAAAATGTTAATAGGATATGT
Organism: Calotriton arnoldi; assembly: GCA_963921515.1. Classification (NCBI taxonomy): domain Eukaryota; kingdom Metazoa; phylum Chordata; class Amphibia; order Caudata; family Salamandridae; genus Calotriton; species Calotriton arnoldi. Next base: position 349,025 of record CAWUFW010001678.1, on the reverse strand, counting down.
ATGAAATGTAATACTGTGGGTCTCGTTTGTTACAACGAAGGCTGAGTTCCTTGTGAGATAATGTTGCTGTAAGATTGAGGTATTAAGTGTAAAATTGTTGGATTATCCTTGCAGGCATACTAACTGACTTGAGAAGGAACTCTAAATTGCTCCTAATTTGGAGATTCAGAATACTGTATGTAGACTCTTGTTGAAGCAAAGATTAATTGAGGTGAGATGTGTTCCCTTGGCTATCATGAGAAAATGATTTTCATTTCTCTTTCTATATGATGCAGGGAACAAAATATTTTATTTTATAGGCTCTCAGCAGTTCTTGAGAATTTGGGTGATTGACGTTGATTGAAAATCCACAGGATCTGTTTTTAGAATGCGAACATGGTTTTCAAATCAGTGATTGGACAATAGGGATGACCTGGTGAGTGTGAGCAATTAAAGATAGATTATTGTTTTAGATAACTTTCCAATTCATTTAATTCTTATCTCCATTTTAGAGCTAATACTATGCAGTTATGAATTTATAAACTATTCATCTTCAATTTCTAGTGCGGCTATGGCCTATCAGCATTTTGAAATCGTTAATGCTGCCTTAAATAAAAATGATAATTTGAATCCTGCTGATAGGTCACAGCCGCACTAGAAATTGAAGATGAATAGTTTTAAGTTAAATGACTGAATAGTATTAGCTCTAAAATGGAGATAACAATGAAATTAATTGGAAAGTTAAATATGGCCGACAAAAATACAAGAAATTCGAAGCATGTAAAAGAAGGAAAGTACATCTTTGATTTTTATGTTACGTAAACTGCCCAATCAAAATGAATTATGTTATAAGGTGAATATTCAACCTTCGAAAAACTGACATTGACAAAGCCGAGTGAGGCGAAACGCGTTTGTCAGTAATTCTATTCTGTTGGTGATCAGAGAATAAAGAGATATTGGAAAATCATGAGAGTGCATGGCGTCCCTTTGTGGAGTTTTGGAAAATTGATGCACGAGTTCCCGCCCTCGTGAGCCTTTGCACCCGCTGAGCTGAGAGCGGTGACTTTGACGGTAACCTGAGTAAACGAATATATATATATATATAGTCACTAAAAAAAAACCACCAAAGGTTTAAGTGACATTGTGGTTAGGTGTTAAAATAATAAAAATGAATGATTAAACAAAAACCAACTGAAATTTATCAGTTATAGTTTACTGAGCTAACTATAAGTTGCTTCCCTGGCAAAGCACTGGTTATGGCCTCACATAATACATCACTCTGAATATGTTAAATGACATGATTGATGACTTCACTTATGACATCGTCTAAGCTACTGCTCCTCAAATTACTCTATAAACTGCTAGATAATTATAGGTAGTATAGGATCTAAATCATAGAGCGTAGATTGACTATGCACACATGTGCATGTCCAAAATAGAAATAGCGTAGTCCTAGAGCTAAGTGTGATTCAGCATGGTAAAAGTTATATGGTGACCAGTTTAACTACTATTGAAGTTTTAAGTGCAAGCAATACTTCATTTAAACAGAGTAGTGACGAAGCACAACTAGTGTGAGTTGCTAAAGTATGTTTCAAATAGATTGTGACTTAAATCAAAGACCTCTTGCCAAAAATATGAGAAAACAAAACTTTTTAGCTAGAAAACATTCACACGAGTGGATTTCTGTGTTCATACTGATTTTTTATTTTTTATTTAAATTTCTTTATTTGCATTTTCGGTATAAGCAAATTCAGTGTACACAAAATACATTTTACAGCATGTATGTCATTGTTTGACTTGCGTTTTCTGATTTACATTTTGACTGAGCTTATCAATCACGATAGGTTTGCAAGTAAAAATTTACATTGAATGTAGGTTGCACTGGTTGCAGCAATTTTTGCACTGTAGCATTTCGTTCTATCCCCAGTGCCCCCGTAACTAATCTGATCTACTTAACTAGTGTCGACAATTTACACTGTCTGTTCAGTTTCAAGATTTAAGGTTAACAGCTATTTACATATAAGACAAGAACCCTGCACTTCTGATATATCCCCGTTACATTTCAGTTTCAACGTATATGTCGTGTGTGTTACCCCGTCCCTCCTGTGTGCCTTTCACTCCCTTAATCTGGTTGATGTACGTTTTGCACCTGTTAGAGCCTTGGACCGTGAATTTCAATGCTGCTTGTTCAGTGAGTACTTGTTACCCGCATCTAGTGGCTAGTTACCCGCATCTAGTGGTCAGTATGTAGACTGACTATGCATCATGTCACCTCTGGTCTCCTTTCCACCCTGTGAAATGCTGTCCTCCGATGCATGTCCAGGGTATTGCATCGCTGTTCTAATTGCATCCCAGTATTGGGCGATAGGGTACTTGCGCAGCCCAGCTGTCTCCTATCTGTGCAATGAGGTGCTCTCCGCCTGGGCCCATACCTCCAGGTAGCATTTCCAATTGTCAATTGTAGGGGGTTGTTTACTTTTCCACCTTCTGGTGATCAGCCTTTTAGCAACTATAAGTCCTAAGTCTATGATTCTGGGAATGACTGTGTTTTTTAGGTCTGGGGAATATTCCCAAAATGCATTCCTCCCATGTGCGTAGTTGTGGCTGCTCAGTACATTTGGACAATCCCTCAGTTACTCCCTGCCAGTATGTCTGCAGCGAGAGGCAGGACCATGTCATGTGTAGTAATTCTGCTCCTACCTGTGCACAACGCGGACAAGCCGAGTTGGTAAGTTGGAAGTATCTATTTATCTTGTCAGGTGTCAGATATGCTCTGTGTACAATATATGTCTGTATGACTCTAAATTTAACATTGCGCTGGATCTGTATCGCACTGGCTAGGATTGTGTCCCACTCATTCTCCGTCCAGGGGCCCCCTCTATTTTCTTCCCACTTTGCGCATAGGGACGACAGAGGCTTCAGGGGGTGCTCTAATAACGCTTCCGCCAGCCAGTGCACGATGGGACTCCCGTTTCCCATTACATATAAGTATTGGATCACCAGGTGCTGCTGGGGTTCAGCATTCATGTCCATGTTGGTGTGAGAGCCCTCACAATTGAATTGTGTAGCATGAATTGGCCTGCTGGTAAGTCTGTGTATCGGGCCAGTCTGTCGAAAGGCATCAGCATGCCGTCCTCATACAAGTTGCCCAGGGTGAGTATTTCTGCGGCATGCCAGGGAGCTAGTTCCTGGTTAGAGGTGCCTCTCTTGCATCTCGGGGTGCCAAGAAGGGGGAGTGCAGGTGAATATGGAGTTGTACTCCTGGTGAGGTATAGACTACGTCTGTGGAAGCGGTAAGCCAGGGCCAGTGGGGTGGATGAGGGGGTCGGAGATCTTGCTGCTGGGTGGAACAAGTTATAAATCCGGGCTAGTGTCCAACCGGGCTGTGTTGTGGCTGCTTCAGCTAGATTTAGTCCCGCGAGTCATTTTGTTACCCACTGCAGCTGCGCAGCTAAGTAATAAAGTTCCATGTCTGGAACAGCCAGTCCCCCTCTGTTCGTGGGGGCGTTCAGTTTCCACAGTGCTATTCTATGTTGGCCTGTATTCCAAATAAAGTCACAAATCATTTGCTCCAGCTCAGCACGTTTTGGCTGGCACATAGACAGGGAGATTCGCAAAATAATAGAGCAGTCTGGGTAACATTACCATTTTGATTAGTGCTATTCTACCCATTACATTTAGCGGCAGTGTCTTCCAAAATTTAATTTGCGCATGGGTTGAGGAAATGGCTCTGAACAAATTACCTTCTAATATGTCAGCTTGATTATGATGTATGCAAATTTCCAAGTATCTAAAAGGAGGTGGGTTGCCAGTTGACAGGTATGTTGCTAATCCGGAGGTTCGGGTTTTGAGTTTCGGTACTAAAGGGGTACAGACACAACTTGCTCCAATTCACCCTCAGACCCGACAAAAATGCAAATTGCTGTAGGGTTTCCGCTATGGTTTCTGGTATATTATTTAGTTTTGTAAGGTATACTAGGAGATCGTCCGCATACAGGGAAATCGTGTGCAGGCCATCTCCCAGTAATATGCCCCACTGTTCTCCTTTCTGTGTTCATACTGATGTTAAAGAATTGTTATATTATGCTATAGACAATTTCTAAATAAACTAGAGATTTATAGGGTGCAGGTAGTTATTTCTAGAAATTTAGTGAAAATTGTGTGGCATTATGCATTGTTCAAGAATGTATACTGTTTCAAGTGACTCTTACAGACTGTTTAAGTTGCAGTAGAATTGTAAACATTGTTGTAATGGTGTATGCCTTCTGCTAATTTCTGGAATATGTGTAGGGTATTTATACAAAGTTCAAAGCGTTGTCCAGAGGATCTAAATATGCATGCCTTATCAGTGGTTATTACAGAGATGTGAAGCTGTTGGCTGTGATATTTAACAGGTACATCTCAATAAGGGAAATAATGACCAACACTCTTGAACGGCATTCAAGGTTTAATAAATTGCAGATCGCGTTAATGTCTATAGAGATATTATGCTTCTTATGCACTTGAATACCAGTGAAAAGAAAATAGAAAAAGGAGCACACCATCTACAAAATGTGGGTGATTTCACAGATAAGCTCCATTCCCTGCATGTTATGAAAAGGTACACCCATTAGGACTGCAGAGGCAACAAAAAATTGGGTCTAGGTTTAGCTCCTTCCTGTGTGGAAAGTATATGACAAAATACAACATTCATCGGATGATGTCATGAGTGATGTCATGAGTGATGTAATATGTGAGGTCATAAGCAGTGTATGGTGAAGGTGCAAGTTATAGTTAGCTTGGCAAACTATAATAGGTGAATTTCAGTGTTTGTTTTTTAAATATTAGCTTCTGCATTATTTCAACAACTAGCTATAACATCACAGTAACCTTTGTTTTCTGAAGTGAATTTCTGTTTTTTTTTCCAACATAAGGTAAGAGCTTACAACCATACGACCCTTTAACCTTTGGTTTTCAGTGCATTTCTAGGTGTTTTTAACATAAAGTAATATCTTATTACCATACTTCAGAGCATTTCTATATTTTTTTTAATGTAAAGTAATAGCTTATTACCATACCAAACTATAACATCATTTTAACTTTTGTGTTTTTCAGTACATTTCTGGGGTTGTTTGATCATATTCATGGAGGTCCCCTGCTGAGCAAAACTTTTGGTCTTGTGCAGTAATCAGTTGGTTGCAGGGCCTGACCTCTGGCCATGCCCAAACCCCAAGTGCTCAACCCCCTGCCGAAAGGGAATGGGACACAGGTGGGAGATTAGGTGCAGTCCCCTTGTCCTGTAATGGCAGCTGCAATATTTTTCTTCAAGTTGCGGCCAGCCAATAAGATTGTTTGGTTCTGCATGACCGAAAAGGCTGAAGGGAGAAAAAGCTCTCTTGGCCAATCAGAAATCCTTATTTTATTAATTTACGGTACTGTTGGACCAATCATTCAGATATACTGATTTTTAACTCCTTTGTGATCACGTCGAGCACCTATTTAAACGTGAATTTCTCAAAAAGAGCTGAAAGGATTTATGCCAAATAATGAAAAGCATGCTTTCTAAGTAAAGTTTTAACTTTATACCAAATTTTGTGCAATTCTATTTACCTGTTTATCCTGCATCTCTTCCCAAAATTCAGGGCCGGAGCCACGAGGGACCCATGGGGACCTGTCCTGCCTGCTATGTTGATTTTTAGAACCCCTAAACTCTCTTGGCAGCTTTCAGGGTAGGAAGGTCAAGTGACCTGCTATTAAATTAAATGAACTGATATCAATCACTTGGAATTAAAGCATTCAAGTTAAAGTGCACACAAACCTATCCAAAGAAACAAACTTTTCCAAACATTTAAGCAAGAGGGAGGTATAAATTTGAATATGGTGAAAAAAATAAACACTGCAAAGTGTAATGTATGAATGTACTACATATATGTAAACAATTTGCTGGATCTCCCATTATTCCAATGTTGACCCTTTTTAATTAATGTGAAACCAGCTTTTCTTTACATAAAAGCTATTCTGTTCAATAATAGCAGCATTAAGTCCCTTTAGGGGGCTTAAGGCAGCACCATAAACAAACCGAAAAAAAACACTGGCCCTCATTTAAAACGGCTCCTATGTATCACCAATTAAGTGAGTGGAAAATAAATATATATACATACACATATATATATATATATACATACACATATATATATATACATACACATATATATATATATATACATACACATATATATATATATATATACATACACATATATATATATATACACATACACATATATATATATATATACACATATATATATATATATATATATATATACACATATATATATATATATATATATACACATATATATATATATATATACATACACATATATATATATATATATACATACACATATATATATATATATATATACATACACATATATATATATATATATATACATACACATATATATATATATATACATACACATATATATATATATATATACATACACATATATATATATATATATACATACACATATATATATATATATATACACATAC